>OX595835.1:42500-1242500 GCA_951392215.1 Epirrita christyi
ATCCCTCCTCATCTCTCTTCATCACTCATCCTCATCACTCTTAATCCTTCTTCATCACTCATCTTCACTCTTCATCCCTCCTCATACCTCCTCATCGCTCTTCATCATTCATCTTCATTCCTCATCACTCTTCATCTCTCTTCATCACTCCTCATTCCTCCTCATCCCTCCTCATCACTCTTCAGTGCAACCGACATTAGCTGCACAGAGGGTGTATCATGGATTTCACCAACATTCACGAACTGAACCTGAGTGATAATGATGTCCGTGGCCTTTCCGATTTCGATGATTCCGATCCCTTTGGCGATCTCTTCGACGATACTCGCAGTGACACTAAACTGATTCTTAGAAAACTTACTGAAGGCAAAAGCCTTACCAAAACCAACAAGGAATTCATCAAGCAAAGAGTAATTGACATTCTAACCCGTGTAGAACAGTTTTGCACTAAATATAAGGACCTCCCCACACCCATGCCGGCATCTACATCGAATCTTCCTACTTCCAAGCCGACACCTACACCAATGACTGATCACTCTATTGTTGAGGTGATAAGAGACACCATCAAACAAGAAGTCTCGAAGATACAAAAACAAACACCTGTCACTTACACTGACTCCTCACTCAGCCGGGCACCAGCTGTATCCCGTTATGCCTCTAAAGCTCCTATATCCAAATCTGCTATGACTATCTCCACAAAAACACCAGCAACCAACCATCAGGAGACACTACAAGCTTGGCACAGGAGCATTTCCTTTAAGGACACCAACTTCGCCCCCGCTGGAATCAAATACATATCCAATAATAAACTCATTGTAGAATTTGACAACCCAAAGCACAGAGAGATTGCCATTAACAAATCCAAGCTGCCCCTTAGTGAGGTAGAAGCTGAACCATGCAAAAAACTCAAACCCATGATTATCCTTAAGGGCATCCACAAATCTACCACGCCTGAAACTCTCACGGATATTATCCCTATACAAAATGATTGTGTCAGGGAAAACATCGTAGACAGGGAGGACTTCCAACTAAAATTCCAACGGGGAAACAAAAATCCCAACTTATATAATGCGGTCTTCATGGTCACCCCTACCTTGTGGAAGGCCATTACTGAGAATGGTCGAATCAACATCAGTCACCAACGCGTCCAGGCAGAGGATCACCCCCCTTTACTTCACTGCTACCAATGCCTACAATTTGGCCATACCAGGAACAAATGTACACAAACTAACCCAATATGCTCTTACTGCTCCTCATCCTCACATGTGTACAAAAACTGCCCAAACAAGAATGATCCCACTAAAATCACCTGCCACAACTGTGTTCAGTTCAACAAAGCCAAAAATCTTAAATCCAAGGACACCTCTCACAGTGCTACATCTAACAAGTGCCCCCTTGTTCTACACATGTTAAACAAGGTCCGGTCCAGGACCGACTATGGACTCTAGTATCATTCTCATCACTAATCTTAGTCACTTTTCCATTCCACTTTCTTAGCACTCTTGGGTCCGGATGATTGGATTTCGCTTCGCGGTGGTTAGGTCATGGCCCCTCTCTGAAGATGCCCCTGTTATTCTTACATTTATGTGATAGCATGGGCACAGAGGAGTGACAGGGGTGATTTTGAGGTGGGGCCTGGGCTTGGTTATCGCGATGTGAGTTTTATTCTTCCGGACCTTGGAGTGTTTTCTAATACAACTGGCTTATTGTGAATTTTTCTTTAACCTCTGTAACTATTTAATCAATGACACATTATCACTTCTATTCACTTTATCTCACCCTAAATATGTTCTCATTCTAATTTCTTAGCACTCTTGGGTCTGGATGGATGGATTGCGCCTCGTGGTGTGTATGTCATCGCCCCTCTTTGAGGACGCCCCTGTTATTGTTTCATCTATTTGATTGCATGTGTACAAGGAAGTGACAGGGGCGTTCTTGGGTGGGGCTTGGACTTGATCGCCGCGAGGTGAGTTTTGTCCGTCCGGACCTTGGAGTGATTTCTAATACAACTGCCTTATTGTAAATTTTGAAACTTATCTTTTTGTCATAGTATAGTATAGTAGTATAGTAAGAATATTTATACTAAAAATTAAAAATCAAGAAAAGAAAAAAAAGGAAAAAAAAAAGGAAAAAAAAATTGAAAGGGGAAAAAAAAAAAAAAAAAAAAAAAAAAAAAAAAAAAAAATTTACAATCCATTATCTTTTAAGCATTGTAAATAATTAATTAAGGACTCTACTCACTTTATCATACCCACTGTTTTTACTCCTAACTTCTAACACCTCTTTGTAAATATTTTTCTGAATTAATACTGTAATAATAATATAAACCTGTACATATCTAGTTTTAAGAAATTCATTAACTCTATGTTTTAGCTACTTTTTTGGTTATTTATTTCAGTATTCATACATGCACATACCTAGTTTCAAGACATCCAGTTGCGTTTTAGATGTAAATATGTTTCAGCAACTTTTTCTAATTATATTTCTGTATTCATACATGTACATACCTAGTTTTAAGACATCCAGTTGCTTTTTAGATGTAATTATGCCACCAACATATTGGAACATTTTGTAATTATGTTTATTAATTCATACCTGTACATATTTAGTTTTAAAAAACTCATTATCTCTATGTTTTAGCAACTTTTTGTAATTATATTTCTGTATTCATACATGTACATACCTAGTTTTAAGACATCCAGTTGGTTTTTAGATATGCCACCAACATATTGTAACATTTTGTAATTATGGATCTGCATTCATGCCTGTACATTTCTAGTTTTAAGAAATTAATTAACTCTTTACTTTTCATTTGTATAAAATTTAGGGTATCATCCAGCATCTTAGAAAACTTGCTCAATTTACTTACGTAGTTAAATCCACTCTTGACAGTTGAGAGCAACGTGTACCCCAATAGCGCCGCGCTCTCAACATATGTCTTGACACATTCACTCATGTAAGATGCGAGGAGGGGGTTTTAGTCGGTAGGTCGCCTTTACAAAGGCGGAGTCCGACATAACCGCGGTTTTCCTTCCGCGGTATCCATGAGGATTTCCCCCTCCTCCACAAAAAAAAAAAAAAAAAAAAAAAAAAAAAAAAACAACAATTATTAACACAATACATCTTCGAAATACCAACTCAAGAAATCAACAGGAAAAGTCACAAACAACAAGATTAACGAGCGTTCTCCAACAACTTCATCAAGTCCTACAACATTCTCTTCACACTTGCACACTCCACCGAGCAGAGGAAGGAGGAAAATACCACTTGAAAACACCATCTATCAATTGCGCCAGACAATTCTCCACCGCCTCCAAGGAACGACCAACTTACCTGCTGCATCGAAACTACATTAGCTTCAACTGAACACCGCTCAAATCTCAACAGTGGGATACTTGATTCCAAGAACATTCTTCAACTACGCTGCCCTCCATATGTGTCTCACACCTTTCATAACTTAGAAAAGGACGAGGAACATATAAAAATTCACCAAATACTTCCCTTGCTGAAGGCAACAAGGCACCATCAATACCTGCAATATTGGAACACCCTCTCTAACAGAATGGGAAGCTAACACGCTGTGTACCATTTTTGTAAAAGTGTTCACACACAAACACCTATTGAATCCGGAAATCCATGGACTCTCTGAACCGGAACCTTCTTACTCATCTAAACATCTCAACTTACACTAAGAGCAACTCTACCATGAACTACTATATTTGCCTCCATTCTGTTCACTCAACTTCCTACAATTCATGCTCTGCCTCATTCTTGGAAAAATTCACATCGCCAGATCCACTAAACTCTGGAAATCTGGCACATGCTTCACACCCCACTAACTTCGGCAGTGGGTCCCCACGGAGTATACCGATAGCACCGTGGGTCCCACAAATTGCCTAGCCCACTATCTACTTTACGCGAGGAGGGGGTTTTAGTCGGTAGGTCGCCTTTATCAAGGCGGAGTCCGACATAACCGCGGTTTTCCTTCCGCGGTATCCATGAGGATTTCCCCCTCCTTCGCCAAAAAAAAAAAAAAAAAAAAAAAAAAAAAAAAAAAAAAAAAAAAAAAAAAAAAAAAAAAAAACCTAACCTAACCTAACCTAACCTAACCTAACCTAACCTAACCTAACCTAACCTAACCTAACCTAACCTAACCTAACCTAACCTAACCTAACCTAACCTAACCTAACCTAACCTAACCTAACCTAACCTAACCTAACCTAACCTAACCTAACCTAACCTAACCTAACCTAACCTAACCTAACCTAACCTAACCTAACCTAACCTAACCTAACCTAACCTAACCTAACCTAACCTAACCTTTTTTTTTTTTTTTTTTTTTTGCTGTCGAGGGGGAAATCTTCAACAAGATACCCTATCACCTTTGAGGGTGTGATAGGGTTATGTGAGGTTGCCGGGACTCCGACCGACTCACTAAAACCCCCCCGGTGGCCATCCTCTGCGCATGTCAATGGGCTCCGGGATCTCCATGGGAACGCACCGGTGCCCATCTCGCGCGGTGCCCTTTCGGGCCCGTCCCGTGGTTGGCCCAAAAGGACCAACCACAAACACTCCCTCCAAATTGTGGCAGCACAGGGTCCACACCATGCTGCCACCGTCCACGGGCTCGTAGGAGGGTGGCCGGGGCCCTCACCCCAACCACCACGCGAGCCCAGCGACATCCATCTCTTTCACCACAAAGTCGCGAGAAAAACCCACGACTTTGTGGAGAAAGAGAGAGATGGCACCTCCTTCCAGGCCGTCTTCTACCTTCCAAGCATAGTTCAGAGTGCTCGCAACTGACTACGCCCGGAAGGTAGAGAAGGCAAAACACCTCGTCGCCGTTTATTCCCGCATTTGTTTCCGATACCTGACAAAAACAAACGCGAGAACAAACAGCCCTTCCCTGCCGTCTCATCATCCAGGCACAGCAGGGAGCCGCTCTGCCTGGGTGATGAGGAGGCAGCGCCTCTCCGTTGCGAGTGGCGTCACACTCGAAATTCGAGTGTGCCACCAGTCGCAAACAGAGGCACTCCACCTCGCCCATCGGGCACCTCACAACGGCTCTCACACTGTGCCCTCTGCTAATCAGAGGGACACGCGGAGAGCCCCTTCCCGCCCCAAAATGGGGAGAACACCTCAATAGTTGGTGTCAGCGTGATGGTCGGCTCGCTCTTTACCTCATTATCCAGATGAAGAGCCAACCCACCACCACCCCAACACCAACCTTCCATCCCGTTGGCGGTCTTTTTCCGTGTCACTGCACTCTCATTATACAGTGACCCGGAGAGAGACCGCCCGCCAAACCTCCGTCGTATCCTCCAGATGAATGAGACCCTTCACCTAGAGGATACGAAGGAAACGCCTCCCCGTTTGCAAGTGGAAACACACTCGCGTCGAGGCCCGAGTGCATCACCAGTCGCAAACAGGGGTCCCTACACCTACGCCCGCAAGCAGGCCCGTCCCTACCGCACCCCAAACCGCCATTGAAGCGCCACCCCACCCAGATTCCCGCAAGAAGACTGACCCATACAGCCGGCCCGCGGGAACCGAGCAGGACGACACCGCGCCAACAGTCCGGGGCACGGACCCTACAACCCGCACGGCCCAAATGGACCGTGAAGGCGCCTGGTGGTTTTTGTTCTGTCTATTTCATAAGGAAATAGACCAATAACAGGCAGCAACCACGTGAAGGATGACCACCAGACTTGCCTTGAGGATCAACGACTGTTGCGCTCCTCTCAAGACCATTCGCCTCCTCACCCGCTCCCGGAGCGGGCAAGGAAGGCCCGTATTTATCCAAAACCGGAGCTAGGCCAAACCAACTATTAATGGACAAACACAGACCCGCCCAACCTAACCTAACCTAACCTAACCTAACCTAACCTAACCTAACCTAACCTAACCTAACCTAACCTAACCTAACCTAACCTAACCTAACCTAACCTAACCTAACCTAACCTAACCTAACCTAACCAGTCACGCTCGAGCCGCACTCGAGAGCGCCACGTTCCAAGGCCCTTCCACGCTCGAAAAAATCGCGAAAATTGGTTTTTATCGCTTTTTATACCTTTGCGATACATCAGAAGTTGCGGAAGTGAAAGGCGCACAAGCTAGTGAAAAAATTTTTTGTTTCAGTGAAGTGCACACAAAGTTATATGTGAAAAAGTGAAATTTGTGAAAAATTTTAATACAAAAAGTGGATTATCTCACGCGTTTCAGCGGTGACCTCAATATTTTATTGTACCTCTGGGAAGGCTCCCTGGAGGTGCTCATTTTGACATACTTTGCCGATTTTTCTCGCACAGGAGTGCTGAGATAACAGCAAAAAAACAAAAGCCACGTGACCACGAGGTCGGTGACCCAGGGTCGCTGGACAAAAACGGACTTTAGGACATTTTTGGACAACACGAAGAGGACTTCGAAGCCGCTTCAAGAATTTCAGGAAGTTAAGTTTTGAACTTTTTATGGAACTTTAAAAATTTTCTTATTTTTCAAAATTCAGTAACTTTTCGTAACTATCGACAACCTATACTTTTTATTGATTATTATTGTAAACGTTCAGGTCTTCTACCTATAATAAAAAATTCAGATATTGTTAATCAACCAGTTTTTCAGATAAAAAATTTTTAAGTTTAAATTTCACAAAAGTCCGATTATCTCAAAAACGGAGAGAGTTAGGCTAAATTTGACGAGAGCTTTATTATTTCTCTACTAATCAGGTAGAGTGAAAGTAGAGCCCGACTCTAGAACATAAAGTTTGTTTAAAAATTTTTGTTTTACGGCCCTAGAGTTGTTTTGTCTTTTTTTAGCCTTTTTTAAGTCTATTTAGGCTACCTATGGTATACGACAGACTCTTCATAGAGCAAAACTTTTTCTTGTAATTTTTGATAATTTTTTATTATAGTTGTAATTATTTTAATTTCTATTTGACTTACCTGGGTACGAACGTTGGTCGACTGGTTGAAGCAGTGACTCGGGCGTCAAAATCTGAAACAGAAAACATAGAATTAGTGTAATTAGTGCATATTTGAAGTAATATTTTGGGTTTTTTCGGAATTTAAAATCAGTTTTAGCTTTTTTGTTGATTTTAAAATTATATTTAGAATCTTGAGACTCACAATTTTCACAACAGGAAGTTTCAAGTCTCTAACTCACCAGTTGGGGAGCAGGGGGTCCAGCGAACTTTGGAGTGGACGGTTTTCTGGCTATATCTGCTCAAATATAAGTTTGACAGAAAAAGTTAACTAGCCCTTTTCTGACCTTAAGGCAGCTAGAAATCATATAAAGAAAACTCCAGAGTTCCAGCTCGTCAATTGGCTGAGTTAGAATTTTTTGTTAAAAATTGGAGGGTAGTTTGACCGGGAGTAGGCCGGAGTTTACTGTTAGTTTATTTTTATTTTATTATAAATTGATTCAAATTGTATTGTTAACAGTTACAAATCTACTTTGTACGCATTTTTTATTAATAAGACTGACTCTACTTAGAGATAAAAATATTTGTCAATTTTGGAAAACTGCTAGGCTTCGTATCCGAAACAAAGCTCCGATTTTGACTGGGGTTTTAAGCTTATAGAGGAATAATTTTTAATTTTGGAGCTTGCGGTAAGCTATTTCGTTTGACTCTATATAGAGCTAGAAACTTATGTAGTTTATGACTTTGACTTTGAATTTACCCTCGTTTTTCAATTTTAGGCGACTATTTTAAAAGACTTAATTTACTTTTTTACATACATTATATACATCTTATTTACAACTTATACAATTTTACTGACTAGATTTATATTATTTGTTTAACTGTGTCCCTTGACATACTTACAATGGGTTTTGGTATCCGCACGCCATCTAAAAGGGCAAGTGCCGCAAATGCTGCAGATTCCCAGAAAGCTCCTGTAGAGCAGGCAGGACCTTCACGAACATCTGAAACAAATAAAGATCTGAATGTGAGACGCAGTATCGGCGAATGGGAGGCTGGTAAAGCGGAATCGCAGGAAAAACCCACGATTTCCAAGAAAGAGATTGACCCCCAAAGCACCAGCACCAAGCCCAAGACAATGCCGCCACAAGGCAGCATAATCACTGGACGAAAACTGTCAACAGACGCAGTAGGAAGCTCGCCTGCTAAATATATAGATAGGCTTACGGAGGCTAGAGCATGCGTAGTTAAAGCTAAATCAAACTTAGAAAAATCCAGGAATACAAAAACTGAGATCAAAACCGAGGTCCTGCACGCGATTGATAGGCTTTATCAGCTGGTCAAAGAGGTTGACAGTATAAAGGGACGCGGGAAAACTCAAACACAGACTATAACTCAGGAAGAGATAACCGTACCACCGAAAGAAATGGAACTGCAGAAAGAAAGAATGCTTAAAGAAAGTGAACTGATAAAGAAGATGGAAGAGCATGCCAGATTAATAGAAGATAGCAACGCTAAAATGGAAAAACTTTCTGAAACCATTGAAAAGCACAAGGAAGTGCAAGAGAGACTGACATACGCGAATGTTGCAGCTGTCCAACCCAAGAGGCAGCCCTATGAGCAGGTCGCGCTGCATTCGGTAGTAGTCTCCTCTAAGGACGAAAACGAGACAGGTGAAGAGGTGTTAAACCGAATCAGAGAGGCAGTAAATGCGAAGGAAGGAGGAATTAAAGTAGACAGGGTAAGAAAGGCAAAGGACAGAAAAGTAATTGTTGGTTGCAGGACTGAAGAGGAGAGACAGAAAGTTAAGGAGAAATTGCGGAAGGCGGAGTCGCACCTCAATGTTGAGGAGGTCAAAAATAAGGACCCTCTTCTGATCCTTAGGGACGTTCTTCAATATAACACGGACGAAGATGTCCTGAATGCCCTAAGGAGTCAGAACGGAAGCATGTTTACAGGCCTCAACAAAGAGGACGATAGGGCAGAGGTACGCTATAGGAAAAGAACAAGGAACACACACACGTGTCATGTTATACTTAGGGTGTCTCCCAAGATGTGGAATCGGATGGTGGAAGCAGGCGAGGTACACATTGACCTGCAAAGGATAAAAGTCGCAGATCAGACTCCTTTAGTGCAGTGCTCGCTTTGCCTAGGATACGGCCATGGTAGGCGATTCTGCAAGGAGACAGTGGAAAAGTGTAGCCACTGTGGAGGCCCCCATATGAAGGCTGACTGTGCGGACTGGCTCGCTGGAGAGGCCCCTTCTTGCTGCAATTGCAAGCATGCAAAATTGGATGAACAAAACCACAATGCTTTTAGCCAGGAGTGTGCAGTGAGAAGGAGGTGGGACGCGCTGGCTCGAGCCACGGTCGCGTATTGTTAAGGATGACACAGGCAGAAACGCAGCAACCAACAATGGAACCCCCACCAGAGAAAACCCTTACCTAGTGATTCAAGCTAACCTCCAGAGGAAGGAACTGGCAACAAGCGAACTAATGATAGAAGCCAGCAAAAGGAAGGTAGCCTTTGCGCTGCTCCAGGAGCCATATGTGGGTGGGGTTAACAGAATGAAGAACTACAGGGGATCTAGAGTCTTCCAGGTAACTAACCAAGGAGACGGGACTGTCAAAGCGGCAATTGCCGTCTTCGATAGTGACTTGGATGTCATACAGTGCCCAAAACACACCACTAACAACATCTCAGTGGTGAGGATCCGAACTAGTGCCTGGGAGATTACCGTAGTTTCATTTTATTTTGAGCCAGACCAACCCATAGGGCCATACCTGGAGCAGCTCAAGAAAATAGAAGAGGAAAGTGGATCCAGGAGAATCATAATAGGAGGGGACTCAAATGCAAAGAGCACATGGTGGGGTAGCAGAATAGTTGATCACAGAGGCAAAGACATGTCAGGAGCTCTCGAAGAAATGGGCTTGCAGGTGCTCAACGAAGGAGATACCCCCACTTTTGACACCATCAGAGGTGGGAAGGTATACACCAGCTACGTTGACATAACAGCCTGCTCGCTGGATATGCTAGACCTGGTGGACGACTGGAAGGTAGAGGACAATATAACAAGCTCTGACCACAATGGCATAACTTTTAAGATAAGATTAAAAAAGGCAACCGGAACAAACATAAAGAGGACAACCAGACTCTACAACACGAAAAAGGCCAATTGGAGTCAGTTTCATGAGAAACTGGCCCAATTATTAATAGAAAACAATATAAACAAAATAGAAATAGATAAAATTTGTAATAAAGTAGATATAGAGCAGAATATAGAAAAATACACAAATATAATAACACAAACATGCACACACACATTAGCCAAACAGAAAATAAAGGAAAAACTTACCTTGCCATGGTGGTCCAAAGAACTCGCGGAGCTGAAGAGAGAAGTCGTCACCAGGAAGCGTAGAGTCAGATGCGCAGCGCCAGTCCGAAGAGCAAAAGTTGTCGATGAGTACCTGCAAGCAAAAGAGAGATATGAGAGTGAAGCAAAAAGATCACAGATTGAAAGTTGGAAAGGGTTCTGTGGGAAGCAGGACAGGGAGGGAGTCTGGGAGGGGATCTACAGGGTTATTGGTAGGACGACAAAAAGGCAGGAGGATTTACTATTGGAGGAAAATGGGACGGTGATGAATCCTAAGAACTCTGCAAAGTTGTTGGCAGATACGTTTTACCCGGAGGACTTGGAAAAGTATGATAACGAAGACCATCGACGAACTAGAGAGACAGCGGCCCGAGTAAACGATTGGACTCATGATGAGAAGCATGACCCAGCGTTTACGATGGAAGAGCTGAAATTCACGGTGGACACTTTTAATCCTAAGAAAGCCCCGGGAGTGGACGGACTTACATCTGACATCTGCAAACACGCAATATTGCAGGAACCAGAGGTTTTCCTTGCACTGATTAACAGATGCCTGGCTCTCCAACACTTCCCTACCATCTGGAAGGAGGCCACGGTAGTTGTATTGAGGAAACCAGGGAAAGACAGTTACACAACTCCCAAATCATATAGACCAATAGGCCTGCTGCCGGTAATGGGAAAAATCTATGAGAAGCTGATCATAGGCCGTATAAAATGGTATCTCATCCCCCGAATAAGTACTCGTCAGTACGGGTTTATGCCCAAGAAGAGCACCGAAAGTTCCCTCTATGACCTGATTCAACACATTCGAAGCAAGCTCGATAGGAAGAAACTCACGACGGTTGTTTCTTTGGACATAGAGGGAGCATTCGACAGTGCCTGGTGGCCCGTTATTCGAACAAGACTGGCTGAGGAAGAGTGTCCGGTGAACTTACGAAGGGTAATGGACAGTTACCTCCAAGGTAGGAGGGTCAGAGTGCGTTACGCCGGAGAAGAGCACACAAAGGACACTTACAAGGGGTGCGTCCAGGGTTCGATTGGAGGCCCGATCTTGTGGAATGTCCTCCTGGATCCACTTCTAAGGGGTCTGGAGCAGCGTGGAAACTACTGTCAAGCATTTGCGGACGATGTCGTGCTAGTTTTTGACGGAGACAACGCGCTAGAAGTACAACGACAGGCCAATGCCACCCTCGCCTATGTTCGGGAGTGGGGTGTCAGGAACAAGTTAAAATTCGCACCGCTTAAAACCAAAGCGATGGTTATAACGCGGAAACTGAAATACGACACACCACTTCTGAGCATGGGTGGGGTTGGCATTGAAATGTCACGACAAATCAAAATTCTTGGACTGACGATTGACGACAAGTTGACTTTTAATAATCACGTGACTAACGTTTGTAAAAAAGCTATAAACATCTATAAACAGCTATCTAGAGCCGCAAAAATTAGCTGGGGTCTCCACCCTGAAGTCGTACGACTGATTTATTCAGCCGCAGTGGAACCCGTTATCCTGTACGCGGCTGGTGCTTGGGCGCCGGCTACGAAAAAACTTGGTGTTCAAAAACAACTCAACGTAGTCCAGCGTGGGTTTGCCCAAAAGCTGAGTAGAGCATACCGCACCGTCTCCCTGAACTCGGCACTGGTGCTGTCTGGAATGCTCCCACTTGACCTTAGAGTACAGGAGGCAGCAGCCCTGTATGAGGCAAGAAGAGGGGTAATCCAGCCAGTGCTAGGAGACAGGGAGATAGAACAACTGGTGCCGTATGATCGCAGCTGGCACCCAGCTGAGCATGTGTGCCTGGAGTTCGAAACCCTGATAGATCGACAACAAGTGGACAGCCACAATCACCAAGCTGTCAGAATATTTACCGATGGCAGCAGGATTGAGGGCAAGGTCGGGGCTGCACTATCCTTTTGGGATGGTGAAGCCGAGATCAAAGCCCTCAAGCTAAAGCTGTCGGCACATTGCACGGTCTATCAGGCCGAGCTCCTGGCCATATGCAAAGCAACGAGGGAAATCCTTAAACGCTCGGAGATAAGCTTTGGAATCTACAGTGACTCTAGATCAGCATTAGAGACAGTCATAAATCAAAGCTCCCTCCATCCCTTAGCAGTGGAAGTCCGAGACCATCTAAGGACCATTCGACTCCAGAATAAAGAAGTGTCTTTATTTTGGGTCAAAGCACATGCGGGTTTGGAGGGAAACGAACGAGCGGATGAGTTGGCAAAAGAGGCGGCCTTAAACACCAGAAGAAAGCCTGACTATGACCTGTGCCCCATTTCATTCGTCAAGCGACAAACCCGTATGGAATCGCTTGAGGAATGGAATCGGAGGTACAAGTCAGGTGAAACAGCCGCAATTACCAAGCTATTCTTTCCAGATGCAGCAGAAGCGTACAGGGTAATTCGGAAATTCGAGGCAACAAGCCTAATGACTCAGGTGATGACGGGTCACGGTGGGTTCTCCGAATACTTGTTCCGTTTTAAGTGTAAGGAGGACCCATCGTGTATCTGTGAGCCTGGTGTAAGCGAAACCGCAATGCACGTTCTACTGGAATGCCCCCTATACGCCTATAGAAGATACGAAGCTGAGCAGCTACTTAATTGTGACCTTACAGTCGAAAACTTAAGCGGTATCATGGCAGACAAGGAATTGAGAGAGAATTTTGTCAAATATTGTGAAGAAATTGTTAAAAAGGTATTGTTAAGAAATAAGTAGTTAAATAATTTATGATGAATATATATTATTGAATATATAGATCATGCATACATGTAAATCAGTGATTGAAATAAAAAGGCAGTAATAGCTCTACAATTTTAATAAAATAGGCAATTATGTTAGAATAAAATAAACATGTAATCTAAGCAGTAAAAGAAAATAACTATGTGTTAGAATAAGTAAATAATAAGCAATTAGATAAATTTGTGATGAATATATATTACTGAATATATAGATCATGCATAAATATAAATAAGTGTACTAAATAAATAGAATTAATAGCTCTACAGTTTATATATGATAATTAAAATAAGTAAATATATTATAAAAAACATGTAACTCAAATATAAATAGAAACATAAGTATGTATATGAATAAGTAAAATAGATTGTTTAAGCCAAAAAACCCATAAAGGGTCTTTTATCCCAAGGGATAACGTTTTCAAATAAAGAACCCCGCATTTATCCTTTACCGAAAATAAGGTCTCTGATAACGTCAGAGGAGTTAGTCTCAACGTAGTGCCATTTTGAGATGGTGGTATGGGTAGGAAAAAAAAAAAAAAAAAAAAAAAACCTAACCTAACCTAACCTAACCTAACCTAACCTAACCTAACCTAACCTAACCTAACCTAACCTAACCTAACCTAACCTAACCTAACCTAACCTAACCTAACCTAACCTAACCTAACCTAACCTAACCTAACCTAACCTAACCTAACCTAACCTAACCTAACCTAACCTAACCTAACCTAACCTAACCTAACCTAACCTAACCTAACCTAACCTAGTCTCGACCCGGCAGCGGCCGCGACCAGTCGCATTTGGCCTTAGCTCCCGAAATTCGGTGAGTCTCACCAAACCAATCGTCTTGTGAGTTTAGTGAGTTCGGAATGTGAGTTAAGTGAGTTCGGGACGTGAGTTCAGTGAGTTTGGCACGTGAGTTTGGTGACTTCCACTTAAATCGCGGCAAGTTGTGTGACTTATGTGAACTCGGTTAGTCGGGCAAGTTAAGTGAGTTCGGGATGTGAGTTTGGTGACTTCCGTTCAAATCGCGGCAAGTTGCGTGACTTGTGTGAGCTCGGTTAGTCGGGCAAGTTTAGTGAGTTTGGGATGTGAGTTTGGTGACTTCTGTGAGTTTTGTGAGTTTTGTGAGATCTGTGCAGCGGTGAATTTGGGACGTGATTTGGATACTCCCACTGAAAATCGCGGCAAGCTGGGTGAGTTATTTGAGCACTATTAGTCGGGCAAATTTGCTGCACAAAGGGTGTATCATGGATCTCACCAACATTAACGAACTAAACCCAAGTGATAACGCTGCCCACGGCCCTTCTGATTGCGATGATTTTGATCCCTTCGAAGATCTCTTTGACTGTACTCGCGGCGACACTAAGCTCATTCTTAGAAAACTTACTGAAGGCAAAAGCCTTACCAGAATCAACAAGGAATTTATCAAGCAAAGAGTAATCGACATTCTTACCCGCGTAGAACAGTTTTGCTCCAAATATAAGAACCTCCCCACGCCCATGCCGGCATCTACATCGAGTCTCCCTGCTTCTAAGCCGACATCTACACCAACTACCGATCACTCTATCGTTGAGGTAATAAGAGACACTATCAAAGAAGAAATATCAAAGATTCAAAAACAAATACCCATCACTCACACTGACTCTCCACTTAGCCCGGCGCCAGCTGCACCTCCTCATGCCTCCAAAGCTCTTATATCAAAATCAGCTATTACCATCTCCACAAAAACACCAGCAACTAACCATCAGGAGACAGTACAAGCCTGGCACAGGAGCATTTCCTTTAAGGACACCAACTTCGCCCCCGCTGGAATCAAATACATATCCAACAACAAACTCATGGTAGAATTTGACAGTCCAGAGCACAGAGAAATAGCCATCAATAAATCCAAGCAGCCCCTTAGTGAGGTGGAAGCTGAACCCTGCAAGAAACTCAAACCTATGATTATCCTCAAGGGCATCCACAAGTCCACTACGCCTGAAACTCTCATGGATATTATCCCTATACAAAACGACTGTGTCAAGGAAAACATTGCAGACAGGGAGGACTTCCAACTAAAATTCCAACGGGGAAACAAAAATCCCAACTTATATAACGCGGTCTTCATGGTCACCCCTACCTTGTGGAAGGCCATCACTGAGAATGGCCGAATCAACATCAGTCACCAACGCGTCCAGGCAGAGGATCATCCCCCCTTACTTCAATGCTACCAATGCCTGCAATTTGGCCACACCAGGAACAAATGTACACAAACTAACCCAACATGCTCTCATTGCTCCTCATCCTCACACATGTACAAAAACTGCCCAAACAAGAATGATCCCACTAAGATTGCCTGCCACAACTGCGCCCAGTTCAACAAAGCCAAAAATCTCAAATCCAAAGACACCTTACACAGTGCTACATCTAACAAGTGCCCCCTAGTTCAACACATGATAAACAGGGTCCGATCCAGGACTGACTATGGACTCTAGTATCACTCTCACCACTAATCTTATTCACTCTCCCATTCCAATTTCTTAGCACTCTTGGGCCCGGATGATCGGATTTCACTTCGCGGTGATTAGGTCTGGGCCCCTCTTTGAGGTCGCCCCTGTTATTGTTACTTTTATTTTGTAGCATGTGTACAGAGGAGGGACAGGGGCGACCTTGAGGTGGGGCTTGGGACTGTTTGTCGCGGGGTGAATTTCGCTTGTTTGGACCCTGGAGTGCTATTCTAATATAATTGTCTAATTGTAAAATTTTCTTTTACCTATTTAATCATGTGTACTCATTAAAAAAAAAAAAAAATATATATATAATAATAATAATGTTAATGGAAAAGAAAAAACGAAAAGAAAAAAAAAAAAAAAAAATATACATATATAAAAAATAATAAAAAAAAAAAAAAAAAAAAACTCACAATCCGTAAACTTTTAAGCATTTTTAATGATTATTTAAGTACTCTTCTCACTTAATCATACCCACTGTTTTTAACTAACTACTAACACCTCTTTGAAAATATGTTTCTAAGTCATACCTGTACATATCTAGTTTTAAGAACTCTACTTTGTAATAGCTCCTTTTTGTAATTAAGTGTCTGCATTCATGTATGTACATACCTAGCTTTAAAACATCCAATCGCTTTCTTTAGGTGTATTTAGGTATACGCCTGAACTTCTATCAGCCGGAACATACTCCTGCACACCTACCAGATCTTTCATCAATAGCCATCAAAACTTCGACCTGCTCAAGCAACTACATCTTCACACCAGCATCAAACTCTACACCATCCGACGCCGGGTAGCTAGTGCGCTTCTCAAAAGCCCAGGCCCCGGAATATGCCCTAGATGGCGGACTGCAGTGGGGAGGGGGTTTTTAGTCGGTAGGCTGCCTTCTCTCAAGGCAGAATCCGACATAACCGCGGTACCCTTCGCGGTATCCTTTGAGGATTTCCCCCTCCTCCGCAAAAAAAAAAAAAAAAAAAAAAAAAAAAAAAAAAACCTAACCTAACCTAACCTAACCTAACCTAACCTAACCTAACCTAACCTAACCTAACCTAACCTAACCTAACCTAACCTAACCTAACCTAACCTAACCTAACCTAACCTAACCTAACCTAACCTAACCTAACCTAACCTAACCAGTCTCAGCCTGGCCGCCGTCGCGAACGGTCGAGTCCACTATATTGATCCGCTCGCCGGGTCAATTAAAATCCAATATCTTTGTTTAAAGTTACAAGTTTTAAGTTTTTATAATTCAAGCTTTTGCAATAGTGACCTGTCTACCCTGGATGGGAATCTGAGGAGCCCCAGCGTAGGCCTCCCTCATTTAACTCAGTGCCTGTTCGTTTTTACGGTGTCTGCGAGTGCTCTTGATCTCTTAAATCTGTGCCAGTGACTTTGACAGTGTCTTGGCCTGTCTACCCTGCTGGACAGGAATCTGGGGAGCCCCAGCTTCTTAAGTGCCCTGGACTTACTGTGCTTGTGCTGGTGTTTGTGACTGTGCGTGTGATACCGTCTTGTGTAGTACCATCGGTAGCCCTATAAGACCATCAGCCATCATTTCTCTGGGCCTCCAGAGAAGCCCCCCAGGGTCATCATCAGGAACCCCCCAGGATCTGCCGCCGGAGCGCTAACTTGCTGCCTTGGGAGAGAACGAGAGAGGATACTTCACTCTACCTCTCTCCTCATCACTCTTCATCCTTCTTCATCACTCATCTTCACTCCTCTGCAATCTTCATCCCTCCTCATCCCTCCTCATCACTCTTCATCACTCATCTTCATTCCTCATCACTCTTCATCTCTCTTCATCACTCCTCATCCCTCCTCATCCCTCCTCATCGCTCTTCATCACTCATCTTCATTCCTCTTCACTCCTCATCACTCCTCATTCCTCCTCATCTCTCTTCATCACTCATCCTCATCACTCTTCATCCTACTTCATCACTTACCTTCACTCTTCATCCCTCCTCATACCTCCTCATCGCTCTTCATCATTCATCTTCATTCCTCATCACTCTTCATCTCTCTTCATCACTCCTCATCCCTCCTCATCCCTCCTCATCGCTCTTCATCACTCATCTTCACTCCTCTTCACTCCTCATCACTCCTCATCCCTCCTCATCTCTCTTCATCACTCATCCTCATCACTCTTAATCCTTCTTCATCACTCGCCTTCACTCTTCATCCCTCCTCATACCTCCTCATTGCTCTTCATCATTCATCTTCATTCCTCATCACTCTTCATCTCTCTTCATCACTCCTCATCCCTCTTCATCCCTCCTCATCGCTCTTCATCACTCATCTTCACTCCTCATCCTTCTTCATCACTCACCTTCACTCTTCATCCCTCCTCATACCTCCTCATCGCTCTTCATCATTCATCTTCATTCCTCATCACTCTTCATCTCTCTTCATCACTCCTCATCCCTCCTCATCCCTCCTCATCGCTCTTCATCACTCATCTTCACTCCTCTTCACTCCTCATCACTCCTCATCCCTCCTCATCTCTCTTCATCACTCATCCTCATCACTCTTAATCCTTCTTCATCACTCATCTTCACTCTTCATCCCTCCTCATACCTCCTCATCGCTCTTCATCATTCATCTTCATTCCTCATCACTCTTCATCTCTCTTCATCACTCCTCATTCCTCCTCATCCCTCCTCATCACTCTTCAGTGCAACCGACATTAGCTGCACAGAGGGTGTATCATGGATTTCACCAACATTCACGAACTGAACCTGAGTGATAATGATGTCCGTGGCCTTTCCGATTTCGATGATTCCGATCCCTTTGGCGATCTCTTCGACGATACTCGCAGTGACACTAAACTGATTCTTAGAAAACTTACTGAAGGCAAAAGCCTTACCAAAACCAACAAGGAATTCATCAAGCAAAGAGTAATTGACATTCTAACCCGTGTAGAACAGTTTTGCACTAAATATAAGGACCTCCCCACACCCATGCCGGCATCTACATCGAATCTTCCTACTTCCAAGCCGACACCTACACCAATGACTGATCACTCTATTGTTGAGGTGATAAGAGACACCATCAAACAAGAAGTCTCGAAGATACAAAAACAAACACCTGTCACTTACACTGACTCCTCACTCAGCCGGGCACCAGCTGTATCCCGTTATGCCTCTAAAGCTCCTATATCCAAATCTGCTATGACTATCTCCACAAAAACACCAGCAACCAACCATCAGGAGACACTACAAGCTTGGCACAGGAGCATTTCCTTTAAGGACACCAACTTCGCCCCCGCTGGAATCAAATACATATCCAATAATAAACTCATTGTAGAATTTGACAACCCAAAGCACAGAGAGATTGCCATTAACAAATCCAAGCTGCCCCTTAGTGAGGTAGAAGCTGAACCATGCAAAAAACTCAAACCCATGATTATCCTTAAGGGCATCCACAAATCTACCACGCCTGAAACTCTCACGGATATTATCCCTATACAAAATGATTGTGTCAGGGAAAACATCGTAGACAGGGAGGACTTCCAACTAAAATTCCAACGGGGAAACAAAAATCCCAACTTATATAATGCGGTCTTCATGGTCACCCCTACCTTGTGGAAGGCCATTACTGAGAATGGTCGAATCAACATCAGTCACCAACGCGTCCAGGCAGAGGATCACCCCCCTTTACTTCACTGCTACCAATGCCTACAATTTGGCCATACCAGGAACAAATGTACACAAACTAACCCAATATGCTCTTACTGCTCCTCATCCTCACATGTGTACAAAAACTGCCCAAACAAGAATGATCCCACTAAAATCACCTGCCACAACTGTGTTCAGTTCAACAAAGCCAAAAATCTTAAATCCAAGGACACCTCTCACAGTGCTACATCTAACAAGTGCCCCCTTGTTCTACACATGTTAAACAAGGTCCGGTCCAGGACCGACTATGGACTCTAGTATCATTCTCATCACTAATCTTAGTCACTTTTCCATTCCACTTTCTTAGCACTCTTGGGTCCGGATGATTGGATTTCGCTTCGCGGTGGTTAGGTCATGGCCCCTCTCTGAAGATGCCCCTGTTATTCTTACATTTATGTGATAGCATGGGCACAGAGGAGTGACAGGGGTGATTTTGAGGTGGGGCCTGGGCTTGGTTATCGCGATGTGAGTTTTATTCTTCCGGACCTTGGAGTGTTTTCTAATACAACTGGCTTATTGTGAATTTTTCTTTAACCTCTGTAACTATTTAATCAATGACACATTATCACTTCTATTCACTTTATCTCACCCTAAATATGTTCTCATTCTAATTTCTTAGCACTCTTGGGTCTGGATGGATGGATTGCGCCTCGTGGTGTGTATGTCATCGCCCCTCTTTGAGGACGCCCCTGTTATTGTTTCATCTATTTGATTGCATGTGTACAAGGAAGTGACAGGGGCGTTCTTGGGTGGGGCTTGGACTTGATCGCCGCGAGGTGAGTTTTGTCCGTCCGGACCTTGGAGTGATTTCTAATACAACTGCCTTATTGTAAATTTTGAAACTTATCTTTTTGTCATAGTATAGTATAGTAGTATAGTAAGAATATTTATACTAAAAATTAAAAATCAAGAAAAGAAAAAAAAGGAAAAAAAAAAGGAAAAAAAAATTGAAAGGGGAAAAAAAAAAAAAAAAAAAAAAAAAAAAAAAAAAAAAAAAAAAATTTACAATCCATTATCTTTTAAGCATTGTAAATAATTAATTAAGGACTCTACTCACTTTATCATACCCACTGTTTTTACTCCTAACTTCTAACACCTCTTTGTAAATATTTTTCTGAATTAATACTGTAATAATAATATAAACCTGTACATATCTAGTTTTAAGAAATTCATTAACTCTATGTTTTAGCTACTTTTTTGGTTATTTATTTCAGTATTCATACATGCACATACCTAGTTTCAAGACATCCAGTTGCGTTTTAGATGTAAATATGTTTCAGCAACTTTTTCTAATTATATTTCTGTATTCATACATGTACATACCTAGTTTTAAGACATCCAGTTGCTTTTTAGATGTAATTATGCCACCAACATATTGGAACATTTTGTAATTATGTTTATTAATTCATACCTGTACATATTTAGTTTTAAAAAACTCATTATCTCTATGTTTTAGCAACTTTTTGTAATTATATTTCTGTATTCATACATGTACATACCTAGTTTTAAGACATCCAGTTGGTTTTTAGATATGCCACCAACATATTGTAACATTTTGTAATTATGGATCTGCATTCATGCCTGTACATTTCTAGTTTTAAGAAATTAATTAACTCTTTACTTTTCATTTGTATAAAATTTAGGGTATCATCCAGCATCTTAGAAAACTTGCTCAATTTACTTACGTAGTTAAATCCACTCTTGACAGTTGAGAGCAACGTG
Source organism: Epirrita christyi (assembly GCA_951392215.1). NCBI lineage: Eukaryota > Metazoa > Arthropoda > Insecta > Lepidoptera > Geometridae > Epirrita > Epirrita christyi. Next base: position 63,414 of record OX595835.1, read on the forward strand.
TACCCCAATAGCGCCGCGCTCTCAACATATGTCTTGACACATTCACTCATGTAAGATGCGAGGAGGGGGTTTTAGTCGGTAGGTCGCCTTTACAAAGGCGGAGTCCGACATAACCGCGGTTTTCCTTCCGCGGTATCCATGAGGATTTCCCCCTCCTCCACAAAAAAAAAAAAAAAAAAAAAAAAAAAAAAAACCTAACCTAACCTAACCTAACCTAACCTAACCTAACCTAACCTAACCTAACCTAACCTAACCTAACCTAACCTAACCTAACCTAACCTAACCTAACCTAACCTAACCTAACCTAACCTAACCTAACCTAACCTAACCTAACCTAACCTAACCTAACCTAACCTAACCTAACCTAACCTAACCTAACCTAACCTAACCTAACCTAACCTAACCTAACCTAACCTAACCTAACCTAACCTAACCTAACCTAACCTAACCTAACCTAACCTAACCTAACCTAACCTAACCTAACCTAACCTAACCTAACCTAACCTAACCTAACCTAACCTAACCTAACCTAACCTAACCTAACCTAACCTTTTTTTTTTTTTTTTTTTTTTTTTTTTTTTTTTTTTTTTTTTTTGACCCGGGAAAATCCTTTATGGATACCACCCAGCCCCGGGGGGGGCGGGGTGGTTATGTGGGAGTCCTCGCCTGAAGGGCCTTACTACCCCCACGGGGGGGTAGTAACGAGGTTACCCACTAAAAACCCGGGATGAGCAGTCCGCCGCGTAGTCGGAGCGAGATGGGGTCGCGCTAGCATTCACCATCTCGCCCCGGCGGTTGGCCCGTCACCGGTGACGGGCCCCGGCCAAAGGAGGGATGACCCGGCTCACTAGGGCCATCCCTCAGACGTGTGGGATCGTGCAAGCCAGTGGAGAATCCCCCGACTCTCCACCAGTGATCCGCACAGCACTAGGAGAGAGAGAGGAGGCGCCCGAACCGCCTCCTCCTCCCCCCAGTTCGTCTACGCCGGAGCGGGTCAGAGAGGACGTTGTCCTCTCTTGCCCGCTCCGCGGCCTCTTTCTGCGCCATCACCGCTTCGCAGAAAGAGACCACCGCCTGCCACGATCTGTCACTCCCGAGCATGGCATTAACCACGCTCGGCAGAGACAGATCTGCGCCTATGACCGCTGTGAGGGTGTGCCGCATGGGACCCCATGCGGCGCACTCCTCAAGCGTGTGGAGCGCCGTGTCCTCCGGCGCTCCACACTCGTGGCAGGCGGGGGTCGCCTCACGTCTTGCGATGTGATGCAGGTACTTACCGAAACATCCGTGTCCGGAAAGCACCTGCACCAATCGGAAGGTCAGCGACCCAAATCGCCGCCCTACCCACCTCCGGAGGACCGGGCGAATGGCATCCACCGTCCTCTGTCCAGGGACCGGTGGAGCCAGGTCCTCCGTCCACCGCCGTAACAGGGCAGCCCGCACCCGTCGCCGCATGCGCGTGACCTCCTCCCACGCTGTGGGCTCCCCGCGGGATCTCCTCGCCGCCACAAAGTGGTAAACTTCGGCGAGGATCTCCGCTTGGAGCTCCCAGGGGGGATCACCGGCCAGCACGCAGCCCGCCGTCCAGGACACCGTCCGGTATCCGCGTATCGCCCTCGTCGCGATGACCCGCTGCGGACGTCGCAGCAGAGCCTTGTTCGCGCGACCGAGGGCGTCCACCCAGACGGGTGCCCCATACAGGGCCATACTCCGGATCACTCCGGAGTACAGGCGACGACATGTGGCGCTCGGGCCACCCACGTTGGGCAGCAGCCTCCCCAGGGCGGCTGCGGCGCCTATGACTTTTGGGGCCAGAAGAGTAAAGTGGGCCCCAAAAGTCCACCGCCCGTCCAGGATGAGACCCAGATATCTCATCTGAGTCCCAACCCGGACCGGGACCCCATCCAGGTCTAACGTCGTTCCTGGAGGGGGTCCCCCCCGAGGCCCATGGAACATTAGGGCCTCGGTCTTGGAGAGGGCAACCTCCAGCCCCAGGGCACGAATGCGACTGACCACGAGTGTTGTGGCCACCGTGGCCCGTCGCACCGTTTCCCTGAGGTCCCTCCCCTTGGCTACGACCAGGGTGTCATCCGCGTAGCACGCAACCCGCATACTTGCGGGAAACGTGCCGCGGAGCACCCAGTCATAGCCAATGTTCCACAGGAGCGGTCCCAGCACCGACCCCTGTGGAACCCCGCAGGACACGCAACGTCGCCTCAGACCGTCGCGTCCCTCCACCAGGACCTCACGGTCCTGGAGATAGTCAGCCAACAGCCTACGCAAATACAGGGGCACTCCGTGATAGCGGAGCGCCTCCCGTATTGTTCCATGCGGTAGGCTGTTGAAGGCGTTGGCTATGTCCAGCGAGACAGCCAACGCCTTTTCCCCCCCACTGACTGCGTCCTGCGTCCACCCTTTGATCCAGAGCAGGGCGTCTATCGTCGACCGCCTTGCCCTGAATCCGAACTGGGCCTCAGAGAGGTCAGGCCCAGTTCCCCCCAAGTGCTGGATGACACGGGAAGCCACTATTTTCTCCAGCAGCTTAGCCGTATCATCCAGCAACACGATTGGCCTGTATGCGGAAGGCGAGCTAACGTCTCGCCCCTCCTTCCGCAACAGGCACAATCGCCCGTCCTTCCATAGCTTCGGGAACTGACCCGACGTGAGGCACGCGTCGAACAGTTCCCGAAGCCGACCGCCCATCTCCCTAAGGGCGATCCTGAGGACCCGCCCGGGAATTCCATCTGGTCCCGGGGCAGTCCTTTTGCCACGCAGGCGATCGACTGCTACCTCCATCTCCGCCTCTGAAATAGGCGGGATGGAGGCCGGGTCCTCTTCCTCCTGGAAGGACGGCATGGCCATCGGTGGAGGGGTGTAGTGGGGGTCGCTGTCGGGGAATAGCCCCCCCAGCACCCTCTCCAAGAGCTCCGGCTCCAGGGACTCCGCGATTGGGGGCGCTCGGCCCCGGAACTTATTCCGGGCAGCCTTATATGGACGCCCCCAGGGGTCCCTGTCGAGGCCGTCGAGGGCCTCGCTCCAGCCCTGGGCCTTAGCCCGGCCGATGGCCAGCTGCAACTCCTGTTTGGCTAGCCGGAAATTGCCATACAGGAGCCGCTCGGCCACCAGCTGCTCCGCAGGCAGCTCCTCGTTTGTCCGGCCGTGACGCCGCCTCCTGCAGTGCCCGTAGCGACGCCGCGTCTCCGAACACTGTGTTCGGAGATCCTCAATTTCCGAGCACCACCAGAAAACCTGGCGGCGCTCGGGGCGGCGTCGGGACCTCGGCATGGCGGCGTCACACACCGCCGTCACCGCCTCGCGGAAGTGGTCCGCTGCGACGTCCACTTCCGGGTGCGTGGGGGCGGCAAGCCACGACTGGACGATCGCCGCCTCTTCCGCCAATTCGGCGTCGAGGCGACTGATCGTCCAGCGCGGGAAATCCGCTCGCGCCACGCGCCGAGTCCCTCCTGTGTAGGAGGTGGCGATCTCGAACCGTATGTAGTTGTGGTCCGAGAGAGTCGCCACCTCCGACACCACCCTCCAGGCCTGCACACGTGCTGCGACTGCCGGGGTGGCGAACGAAAGGTCCACCACGGACCCCCCGTTGTGCCGCACGCACGTGTGGACCGACCCTCTGTTGAGGAGGGTCAGCCCTGTGGCAACCGCCCACTCCCTGACAACCTCCCCGCGAGTGTCAGTGAAGGGGTTGCCCCAGGCCCGGGCCTTGGCGTTCAGGTCCCCCATGAGGAGGACCTGACGTGGCGCCTGTCTTCGCACCGCCGCGGCCAGGAGGTCCACAAACACCTCCAGCTCCGCGACGGTTCTGTTGGGGGAGAAGTATGCGCCAACTATCGCATACTCCTCCCACTTGGCCACCACGTACCCCGAACCCCTCTCCAACAACGAGAGGGGTGGGCCGCCACCGGCTCGTCCAATTATGGCCACGGAGCCATCCAGATCCCCCGCCCAGTAGGGATGGGACTGGGGAACGTAGTATGGCTCCGCGGCGACTGCCAAATCAATTCGCCACTGCGCCAGGGACTGCATTAGCAAGTCTTGAGCCCTGACGCAGTGGTTCAAATTCGTCTGGAGGAGGTTGTGATGTCCGACTTGATCCATATTAATCGGGCATCACAACCTCCATGCTCGCCACACGGCGAACGACCTCGGATGCGGCCTGAATTGCAGCAGCAGGGGGGGTGGCCTGGGTCCTGGTGGCCTTCCCCGTCGTCTTCGGGGGAACGCAGCTGCGTCCCCCCATTCTGTGCCCGGAGGGCCGCCCCGACTCTGAGCATATCGTGCAGCGCGGGGTGGTCCTTTCGCAGTTGGCCGCCCGATGTCCTGTGCCCCCACACCGGAAGCACAGGTCCCCCCTGTCGGCAGAAGCGGGACACATTGGGCGCGTATGCCCTAGTCCCATGCATCTGTAGCAGCGCATGGGACGCGCTGCCAGTGCCACCACCCGCACCGAGCTCCACCCTACCAGAATCCTGCCCTTACCAACAAGCATTTTTGCTGCTGGAACTGGGCAGGAGACTAGGCAGGAGCCGGCTCCGCCGTAGCCGTGACGCACTTCACCGACCTTGACGTGAAGTACGTCACACCCTCCCTCCTTGGCGACCGCCGCCGCCACTTTCTCTTTCGTGGCGGCATCGTCCAGACCCGTCACGTTTATTTCCACGGACTTAAAGGGCCTGGTGACGTTGGCCACCTCGGACAGGATACCGCGGAGCTTCTCCGCGAGCCTGTCCGCCTTCTCTTTGTTTTGGGAGCCAGGGATCTCCAACATCCTGGCTCCGGTGGCCGTCTGACGGAAACGTAGTTGGTCGATCCCCAGCTCTTGGAGATCAACCATTTCCTGCGCCTTCTGGAGGACGGCACTGTAGGTCACCCCCTTTTCCGCCGCTTCGGGCTGGAGCGACAGAACTACTACTGCAGATTGGGGGGATTTCGGCAGCACCGTCTTTGAGCCGGCAGCCCCAGAGGCCTTTGGCTTTGGCGTCGGTTTCGTGGCGGCGGGGGCTGCACGAGCTACAGGGGCAGGTGCAGGTGCAGGCGTGGCGAGAGAGGTAGACCCTCCCTTCCCTTTACCCTTGCCTTTGCCCTTTTTTACCACCGTTGCCCATTCACAAACCTGGGCAACAGTGGAGGGAGCAGCAGCAGGGATAACCCTCTGGGAACCTTGGGTTCCCCGCACGGTGGAGGGACCCGCAGACGGGGTCACGGGAGGGGCAGCAGCCTGCAAGGCCTGGCCGACCCGTTTCCTTGGCGTCGGTTTTGAAGGCGCGGTTACCGCCGCCGCCGTTTTAGCGTCCACCTTGAGAGGCGGGCGAGGCGGCGAGATCGGCTTAGGCAAAAGGCGTTCCTCGATCATCGCCAGTCGGGAATTGAGCATGTCCCCGAAAGTCATTGTCAAGGAGCGCCTCAGCTCCTCCACTATTTCCGCCCCCTGAAGGAATGCAGGGGGCGCCGGCGTCTCAGCGGCAGCAACAGCCGCAGCAGAGGTAGCAGCAGCCGCCTGCGTCTTTGCTTCGGTGAAGCCGCGGCGTAGCGCCTTCACCTCCTCCTTACTGGCCTTGACTTCGAGACGCAGGCGGCTACACTCCGCCCTTAGTCGCCGCGTTTCCTCCGCCTCGCTCCGGCATGCGAGAGCATCTACAACCTCTCGTAGAGTCGACGCCGACCGTTTCAGGCGACCGACAAACTCGCCTTTGAGGTTGCCAGATTTTTTGGCAACCTCCAAAATGCAGGCGAGCATCTCGCCCGCCTGTGCCCTCAGCTCCTGGGCGTTCAGCCCACTGAGGTCACCAAACCTCGCGAGGACATCGGAATCGCTTCCGGTGTTGAGCAAAGCTTCGGCGGCCACAGTGGCCGGCCTCTTTTTAAACTTGCGGCTTTGCATAGCCTCCTCCAACTCTCCATCCAGAGAAACTGGGTGAGGCCTTAAAAATTCTTCGCGGGAATGGCCCGCCTTTGGACCCTTCCCTCTCCCTCTTCGCGCCGTATTTACTTTTGCGGCCGCCGTCCCCTCGGTCTCCGTGTCCGACTCGGAATAGCCGGGCACGTCGAACGTGGAGTAAGGCCGCTTCCTTCGGCTGTTTTCTTCGTCCGCAGTCTCGCAACCGCCGGACTCTCCCCCCTCTACTACGGACTCAACGTCCGATACCCCCATTTCCACAATGTGGACCTCCGATGAATCCCGCGAGGGATCAGCTGAAGTTTGGCCCTGAGAAGGGCCGTTTTCGTGGTCAATGTCATCGCCACCCAAATGGCCCTGGGAAGGGCCCCCTGGGTGGTCCCGAGAAGGGCCACTCGGTTGGCCCTGAAAAGGGCCTTTTACGGACTTTCCTTTCGTATCTCTTACTTGCTTAGGCATCTCGTCTTTTATCGCTGTATCGGCACGTGAAAACTGTGAAGGCAGAATAATTATCAATTCAGTTGTCACCATAAAAGAGATTTGTTGGGAGTGGACAGGCTTCATTCTTTCTACTCAAGCCTCCGGAAGTTTAGAGTTCAGACGACTGACAATACCTTAGAGGTATTTTCCCGAAGTCCAAGGATACACTTGTCATCGGGGTTTTGGATCCAGTCCAGCCAGTTTATCCCTGCCTCCAGTAACGTTAGTTACCAGAACAGGGGTCACTACCAAATATGATATAGCGGTTATTTTCGATTATGTAACAATATGTTTGACAGTAGTAGGCGCTGGTGTTGGCCAGTTAGAGGGGTCCCTATTTTAACACACACACTGTCAAACTGTTTTTCATCTACTCATAAACATATAACAATATTTGTAGCCTTGCCTTAAAACTAACACTGTTTTTACACCGTAAGTCTAATTTGTCATCCGTAACATAAGTGAAAACACTTACAATACCGATGACAAACAGTTAAATACGGCCCCGGTCTGTACCGAGCATTTAATGTTTTGTTACTAATAAGGGGTTGAATAGCCCTGTGAACTATACTAAAAACTATACAATTTATACACCGTAAGTCTAATTTGTCATCCGTATCATAAGCAAAAACACTTATAACACAGATGACAAACAGAAATACGGCCCCGGTCTGTACCGAGTATTTAATATTTTGTTACTAATAAGGGGTTGAATAGCCCTGTGAACTAGATGAGATGATGAAAAGACGGGAAAAACGAAAGAAACAAATAAAACAAAACTAAGAAAAGAAGAGTAAAACAAATGATGAAAAGATGAAAGGATGAAATGAGATAAAATGACGCGGCGCCTGACGGTGTTCTGTTACGTTTATTTCGGAAGGAAATAAACCAATAACGGGCAGCACCACGGGAAGGTACCCGCCAGACTTGCCTTGGGGATCATCACGACCTGCGCTCTCCCCCAAGACCGTTGCCTCCGAACCCATCGCGGGATGAGTAAGGAAGGCCTGAGTTTATCCAAGACAAGCAGCGCAAGGCATACTTGCTAGGCCAAACCAACTATTAATGGATAAACACAGACCCGCCCAACCTAACCTAACCTAACCTAACCTAACCTAACCTAACCTAACCTAACCTAACCTAACCTAACCTAACCTAACCTAACCTAACCTAACCTAACCTAACCTAACCTAACCCAGTCTCAAGCCAACACTCACCGGAGATGGTCGTGTCTGCGCAAATAAATTAAAATTAAATAGAAAAACTTACCCAAAAGTGTCGGAAGTGGTCTCAAAACGCTCAGTGGGTGCCTGCGGATCTGCGTAACAAGAAATCCCGTCGATCCAGACTTCGGGAAGGAGTCCAGGGAGGAACCTTCCGAAAAAACCGGAAAGCGCGGGTACCTGTGAAAATAAAAAAAAAAAAAAAGTGAGTTTTAACTTCTAAAATGGATAAAACCTTTGAAATGGATTCTAAAATGGATAAAACCTTTGAAATGGATAAATCCAAGCCTCAGCGGGCCAAGGGCAAAGGTGGTCCGATCAGAAAAGAGGCTCTAATCCGGAGCGCCGAGGGGGCGGGTAGTGTGCCGTCGAGCAAACTATCATCTGCTTCTTCGAGGGAACATTCGCCTGCTCAATCATCGGGCTCCGCAGCTTCCGAAGCGTCCGATAATTCCGCGGACATCGTGAGGGGTATAGTCTCTATTAGAAAAATGTTTATCCTCGCCAACAGGCTAAAAGACGAATGCTATGAATTGCTTGATGAATCCGGAAATATAAAAACTTCGATAAAGACTAGACTTCGTGAAAAAATTTTGGAAATGAAATCGTGCGTTATTAAGCTTTGCACCACGAAGGAGGAACTGGTTTCTGATCTGGAGCAGATGAAAACTCAGCATAATCAGCAGCTGTGGGCCACGGAGAGGGCTCACGCAAGTCAAGTGTTGGAGCTCAAGGACCGGATCGTCGAAATACAGGACGAGAGCATCCGAAGGTCTTCCGACTTCGCCACTGCGGATGTCCTGAGCGAAATCAAAGAGCTACGCAAAGAGATCAAGAGTGCAGCTCCGGCAGCAGCTTCTGATCTCAAGCCTCTTGAAGAGGGGCTCAGCAGCTTGAGAGAGGCGCTTCAAACAACAAAAGCCCAGTTCGATGAAGTTGCCCAGCAAGGTTTCTCCTATGCGGACGTCACCCGAAGACCAGCTCCGCAGAAGCCGCACCATGCCATCATCGTAGCGTCAGACGACCCGACGGACTCCGGTGCCCAGCTGCTGGAGAAGATCAAGGTTGCGGTGGATGCGCGAACAACGGGACTCCGGGTCGACACCGTTCGCAAAGTGAGGGACCAGAAGATCGTCCTCAGCTGTGGGAGCCAAGAGGAAGTGAGCAGGCTCCAGTCTCGCCTTCGGGAACGTGCTCGGGGACTCAAGGTCGAAGAAGCTAAAAGTAAGGATCCTTTTGTTATTATTAAGGGTGTCCTCTCCTATAACACTGATGATGACGTGCTTAAGTCACTTAGAACACAAAATCCCCAAGTTACGGGCGATATCCCTGACGTCGATTACAGGGCATCAGTGAAATATAGGAGAAGGACTCAAAACCCAATAGAAAGTAATATAATTCTCCAAGTCTCGCCAGTCCTGTGGCGTCGGCTGACGGCGAAGGGAACGGTCCACATTGACTTACAGCGGCGGCAGGTTCTCGATCAGAGTCCGCTTCTTCAGTGCAGCAAGTGCCTTGGCTTCGGCCATGGTCGCAAGTTCTGCAAGGAAAAAGCGGACTTATGCAGTCACTGTGGTGACCCACACCTCCGCAAAGACTGCCCCGCGTGGACGGTTGCTGACGTTCCGTCTTGCCGTAACTGCAGGCTGGCGAGGCTTGGAAGACATGATCACAATGCGTTTGACCTTGGGTGTCCGACGCGCCTCCGTTGGGATGCCCTCTCAAGGTTAAGCGTGGCCTACATGTAAATAGCACTGTAAATATGTTTTCACATCTAGGTATGCCTCATTATTATTGCGTTGGAGATTAGTTTAAAATTTTATTTTAATTTTCCGGCTTAAAAACCCTAAAATAAGTAAAACTTTTTTGCTTCACCTGTTTTCGGTGTAAATTTGGTCTCGGTCTGAAACAGAAGTGTGTGAAACCTAAGTTTAAATATATTATGAAATATATCACTGAACTAAGGAAAACTTTAGTCTGGTTTTTAAAGAGAATAGGATGAAGTTTCGTGTAATAAGTACACCTAAGTAAATTAATTGTAAATAAGTGTAGAAAGTAGGGGTAGTATAAAGGTAAATATGTAGTCTTTGTAAACTTTTTGTAATAAGGATATATATTGATACATCTAGTATCTGGGTGTTAAAATAGGTTAAAGAAAAACAATGTTAAATTAATATGCTAGTGAAGGCTACGTTGTCCATACAAGATCAAAAATATAAAATAGAGTGTCAGTGTTGAACGACAAAAATATAAAAATAGATCTGTTAGAGGTTAAAATAAAGTAAAATGGATAAAAGTTATAGGTAAAGAGTAAAATAATTGGTAATTGGTAGGTAATAAACCTATGTATGAAGTAAAATAGTGCAAACCAAATATAAGCAAGTAGTAAGGAATTTCAATAATAATTGTTCATAAAATAGGAGTAAATTGTAGTAATTAAAATCATAAAATTCTTTTAGGTATAAATTAGGGTAGATTTTATAACAGTTTTGAGATGACCGATTAAAGTTTTTAATATCTGAGCTTTTTAGAGTTCATAATGATCAACAGGATGTTAAAAATATTGTATACTTTGTAAAACATAAATTTAATTTGGAAAATACATAAAAGCTGTAAAAATAAGTGTAGGAAGTAAAAATAATTAATAAATATAGATCACTAAGCTTTATTAGAATACAGATTATGTTAGTAAATTGTTTAAAAAGGTAAAATATATGTAGAATAAATAAGAACATAAATTTAATTTGGAAAATACATAAAAGCTGTAAAAATAAGTGTAGGAAGTAAAAATAATTAATAAATATAGATCACTAAGCTTTATTAGAATACAGATTATGTTAGTAAATTGTTAAAAAGGTAAAATATATGTAGAATAAATAAGAATATTGTAATGCGTTCGAAGGCCTCATTCACTTGAAACAAACCATAGTACTGTTTCAAACTGTAAAAGATAAACAAATGTATTAAGTGAAAAGGGGGCCTTGGAGCGCAAATAAAATAAGTTTCTTGTGCAGACAGGACCAATCATGTAAAATAGGTAGTTAATTTCAATTAGAGTAAGGTCGTACCAATGGTAAATTTGGTAGTAAATATTAAGTAGAATAAGGTCTCTTGTCATGCAAGAGGAAAATTGTCTCTCAAATCAATAAATGCCTTTAAAAAAAAAAAAAAAAAAAACCTAACCTAACCTAACCTAACCTAACCTAACCTAACCTAACCCAGTAACAGTCCAATATCGACACATACAACATAAGGCTCCGCGGAAAAAATTAATAATAAATTGATTTTACGAGCCTCGCGCAAACAAGTGTTTTCTACGGTTTACGAAGTGTCCAACTCACCAGGATTATCGTTTGCAGCAGTCCACCTCATAGGGTTCAGGTGCAGGAGACCCTGAACTTTGGATCCTTATACCGGCAAGGGGGTTAGTGCAATCTCTTATTTTTATAACATCATTCTCAAGAATATCAAAAGGCCTATCCAGAGACATTAGAATTTTGGAAATCCGTCGATGAACCACGGAGTTATAAGGCACCGAATAGAGAGCATTTAACCTCCAAAACCGCGTGGCCGCCACACGTGTAACCCCAAATCGACACGAGGCGTGACGTTCGAGCACCACTAAGCACCGGCGTGAAGACTTCGAAGCCGGCTCCGGGACTTCGCCCCTTGTTGAAGATCAGCGAGAAGGATCCTCATCAGGCCACCAGCTCTTCAAGTAGACCTCAAGGTAACTCCTAAACCCTTATACCTGGGATACCCGTGTCTGGACTCATCTGGACGGGCAGACCAGGACCTTCCTCTTCCCACATACCTCACCCTCCTAAATTTTTAGCCCTCCTCCCCCTTCCCCTCAGAATTTCCTCACCCCCCGCGGCCTATCTCCTTAACTAGAGGAGGTAGATCCAAGTGATTGGTGTCCCTGACATCGGGATAAGGAGCAGTGCAACTTGGCTCCAAAGGTTTTTCATTCCCCTCTACTCCTTTACCCCTCGGGATTACCTCACCCCCCCGCGGTCCATCTCCTTAACCAGAGGAGGCAGACCCTTGGTGTTTGGTATCCCTGACATCGGGATAAGGAGCAGTACAACTTGGCTCCAAGGGATTTCCTTTCCCCCCTACCACACAACCCCCCCCCACTAACCCCTCCTTTAAAAACCCCCCTTATCCCTGCAATCCCCCTAAACTCACCTGAAGCCCCTCCCAAGCCCCTCCAAGCTCTCCTTTCAACCCCCAAACACCCCCCAACCCTTCCAACCCCCTTCCCAAGAACCCCCCTTCAAACCGCCCACATCCCCCAAACCTCCCCCAACCTCCCCAAGAACCCCCCTCCCTCCCCCCCGACCCCACTCCAAAAAACCCCTCACGCCATTTCTCCTTAACCAGAAGAGATAGACCCCTAGTGTGTGGTATCTCTGAAATCGGGATAAGGAGCACTACAACTTGGCCCCAATAGAATCCTCAAATTCTTACTTCCATTTCCTTTTCTCCTCTCTTTACCTTGAGGTTCTCTCCTGGAAGACATTCAGCACTGCAGAACAACACTCACCACGCAGGGCCCACGTCACCCCAAGGCCCTGGCGCGTTTCACCATAGACGTTACTCAATAAACGCAGAACACCAGCAATTAAGGAACACTAGGTTAGTTAATTAAGTATAGCATAATTTAGAATAAGAAATTTCTTTTGTTTATTTTTACACTAATTTTTCATCTAGAGATATCTTTATCAAATATAAAAATGTCTTCTTCTTCTGCGACCACATCCGCCCCGAAGGCAAAGGTTGCCCTTCCAGTCACCGCCACCTCACACAAACACCGATCGTTGCGCCAGAGAGTACTCAAAAAAGAAACGGTCGCAAAATCCGTAAAATCGGAGAAGCTGGCAAAACCATCAGGGAGAGTAACCGCGGTCAAAAAGGCGTCGTCGGAGGGTACCGCTCATGCAACATCCCCTGTGGTTCCACCAAGAAGGAAACGCTCCAAGGAGCCCGAAACTCCTCAGGAGCTCGAAACTCTTCAGGAGCCGAGCGATAAGTCTGCTCTATCCTCCACAGTTCTGGAACCACAGTCAGCCTCGGATTCGGTCAAGGAGAAGGTTATAAATTGGGAGCAATGTGGCATATCTCCACCAAAACAGATTATGTCAGATGATGAGTCAGTCACGTCATTCATCGACCTAGCCACCCCTATTGCACATAAAGTTCGGCGTAGCATGCTAGTCGAACACACTGGAAGACGGATAGGGGTCGAAATGGACATGGCCACTAAGCTTGCTAATGATGTGATGTTGAGGGGAAAGGACGCGTTAGAAGCTGCGGGAAACATGAAAAGGGAGTGCAAAGTCATCGCACTCGAAGGCCTGCAGACCCTTTACGAGATTGTCCTTTCCCTCTCTGACTCGAGATCTAGACACATAACAAATTTGGAAAAAGAAAGGACGAGACATGCGATTGAGCTCGTTCGGGTGGAGAGGGCGCATAATAAACAAATTGTAGAAATAACAAATAAACTTACACTTGAGATGTCTCTGGTCAGAAGTGATGTCGAGACCTCACTTAAAGAGACGAGAGCGATTCGCGACTGGCAAGGTTTTGAGACTCAAGAACCCCATAGGTTAATTAGAGAAACAGCAGAGGAAATCCGGGATCTAGATAAGCGGCTCAGGCTTCTTGGAGAGACCATAACCAACGAGGATAGGAGTAAAGAAATCGAACTCCTCAGAAGGGACGACTCCAGCTTAAAAATTGGAGTAAGCACCCTACAAAACCAGTTGGATGAGCTCCGAAGAAGCCTTCAAAAAGAACAAGATAAGACGCAGCAGATCCTGGAGATAAATACAGTAACTCTGGATCACCTGCAATCAATTCCACCCCAAAATACTGAAACGGGAGATACGGAGGAAATCCTAGAGATTCGCGAAATTCTTACAGCGATGTCTAAGATCCCAAAAGCGCCCGAAACCGCCCCACAACAGGTCCTCATTAACATGGAGGACCAGATGCAGCCAATTACTGAGAGGCTTGAGGCGGTTTCATCTGAGCTTCGAACGTTGCGGCAAGAAAAGATGAGGATTCTACCACCGGCCCTAAGCTTGGAAGCTGAGCTTACAAATGCGGAGGCGAGAAGCGGCACAAAGGCAACTTACGCCAAGATTGCTGCAAAGCCGCCACCACACAGGCCAAACCATACCCTCATCATCACATCTACGAATCCTGTAAACACAAGTGATAATGTGATTGACCGCATCGTAGAGGCCTTAGACACAAGAACGAGTGGCGCTAGGATTGATAAGGTTCGGAAAGCCAAGAACAGTAAAGTGGTCCTCAGCTGTAGCTCAAAAGAAGACCTTCTTCTAGTCCAAAACCGAGTCAGGATGGACAAAGGTCTCAAGGCAGAGGTAGCTAAGGCAGGGAATCCCCTACTTATTGTGAGGGATGTGCTCTCTCACCACAAGGATTCTTATCTTGTGGAGACATTGTTGGCACAAAACAATCGTCTCCTGCAGGATGTGGATCTGAAGGAGTGTACCATAAAGGTTAGGTACAGAAAGAGAGCACGAAATACCCACGAGTGTCATCTGGTGCTAGAAGTCTCCCCTCCCATACATAAACGCTTCATAGAGGCAGAGAAAGTTCACATAGGTATCCAGCGGAGACCTGTGTTTGATCATTCTCCTCTGGTGCAGTGCACCAAATGCCTTGGTTTCGGCCATACAAAAGCAGTATGCCAGGAAAAGGACAATCTCTGCAGCCACTGCGGAAGGTCCCACACCTGGGAGATATGCAAGGGGAGGCTAGAGGGTAATCCCCCAAAATGTAGGAACTGCGCTGCCAAGCATGGAACAGGCACAAACCTGGAACACAACGCTTTCAGCGATGAATGTCCAGAGAGGCAAAAATGGGATGCCATAGCGCGATCCCGTGTTTCCTACTGCTAAGGGCACCTCACAGCATCAAAGCTCGTTCCCCCCAATGTCAGGCGGAACAGGTTTGCGGTTCATCCAAGCAAACCTGCAACGCTCAAAATTGGCTACTACGGAACTACTTCAGGTTGCAAGGGATAAGGGTATCGCCATCGCCCTAGTACAAGAACCCTATGTTGGAAAAAATGGCGTCCTGAAACAACATCCAGGGACGCAGGTGATCCAATGTACACTTAACAGGCAAACACCGGTCAAGGCAGCCATAATAGTTTTTGGAAACCAGCTGGAGGTCATTCATGATCCTCAGCTGGTGACAGAAACTGAGGCGGCAGTGATGGTGATCGGAGGAGGCCTAAAGTTAGGAGTAGTTTCCGTTTACTTTGATGGGGAACAAGATATAGCACCTTACCTTGAGAGAACGAAGAGATCCTGCGAAAAGCTCTCAACGCAAAACCTCATAGTGGCAGGAGATGTAAACGCCTGGAGCCACTGGTGGGGTAGCAGTCTGGAGAATGATAGAGGAGCAGCCTACAATGCGTTCTTGAATGAGATGGGTTTTCAGATTCTCAATTTCGGGGATTCACCAACATTTGAGGTCTTTAGAGACGGGAGAGCCTGTACAAGCATAGTGGACGTGTCCGCTTGCAGTGTATCTTTACTTGGCAGGATAGAAAGGTGGAAAGTAGACAGTAGTCTCTTAACTTCAGACCACAATGCTATCACTTTCACTCTACGTCTAGGAAAAGCCCTGGAACCTTTACGGCCTATTACCACACGCAAATATAACACTAAAAAAGCGAAGTGGCCGGAATTCAGGGCTCTACTAAGGACCTCTTTTGCGGAGAGAGACATCACCATTGCCTCCGTAAACGAGTTGGAATCCAAAAGGAACCTCGAAGGTAAGATCACAGCTTATACTGAAGCCATCCACGAAGCCTGTGAGCAAACTATGCAAACAGTGGGTACAAAAAAAGGGGAACCAAAGCCCCCGTGGTGGTCTCAGTCGCTGGAGGATCTTAAAAGAGAGGTTCTGCGGAAAAAAAGGAGAATCAGAAATGCAGCCCCAATGCGCTTGAAGTTCGTCATAGAGGAATATCAAAAAGCCAAATTGGAGTACGCAGCAAAGGCTGAAAAAGCTCAAACGGAAAATTGGAAGGAGTTCTGCACGACGCAGGAGAAAGAAAGTATGTGGGATAAGATTTACCGAGTGATTAGGAAGACCTCAGGAAGGCAAGAAGATATGCTCCTGAGAAGCCCAGAAGGAAACACTCTATCCCCACATAAGTCAGCAGAACTCCTAGCCAAAACTTTCTATCCGGACGATTCGGAGCACACTGACCAGCAGTGCCACACCGAACTCCGGGAACTAACAAAGGAGAACCCATGGGAGGATCTTTCGGAAGATGACCCACACTTTACGTCAGCTGAATTGGAAATAGTGCTCCAAGCACAAAATCCCAAAAAAGCCCCCGGACCAGACGGGCTCACAGCTGACATCTGTGTCGCAGCAATCCGCAGTGATAGGGAGGTATTTATGGCTATAGTCAACAAATGCCTATCATTAAAATACTTCCCAGCACAGTGGAAGACGGCACATGTGGTCATTATCCGGAAACCCGGAAAGTCGGACTACACTCATCCGAAATCCTACCGTCCCATAGGGCTCCTATCAGTTCTCGGAAAAATCGTCGAGAAGCTTTTGATTGGCCGGCTCCAATGGCACATAATTCCATCCTTAAATAAAAACCAATACGGCTTTATGCCACAGCGAGGAACCGAGGACGCCCTCTATGACTTGGTAGAGCACTTAAGAAAAGGAGTAAACAATAAAAACATAGTACTCCTGATCTCTCTAGACATAGAGGGGGCCTTCGATAACGCATGGTGGCCCGCCTTAAAAAACCAACTAGCGAAAAAGAGATGTCCAAAAAATCTTTACGAGATGGTGTGCTCATATCTCAGCGACCGGAAGGTCAAGGTCAACTATGCCAGAGCAGCATACGAGAAGGAAACTACGAAAGGTTGTGTCCAGGGATCAGTCGGAGGACCAACCTTTTGGAACGTTATCCTAGACTCGTTGTTGCAAAAACTGGAAGCTGAGGGAGTACACTGTCAAGCTTTTGCGGACGATGTGGTCCTCGTATTCACAGAAATCTCTATAAACAATTTGGAACGTCTAGTTAACAACACGCTAGAAATAATAGCTGACTGGGGTACTCAGAATAAACTTAACTTTGCACCGCATAAGACCAACGCGATGCTGCTTACAAAGAAGTTAAAGTTTGAGATTCCTCAGTTAGTTATGTCTGGCACTAGACTGAACCTGGTTAAAGAGATAAAACTGTTGGGCCTTGTCATTGACAGTAAACTCACTTTTAAGTCGCACGTGTCTGCACAATGTAAAAAAGTCACAGACATTTATAAACAACTTGCGTGCGCTGCAAAAGTGACGTGGGGCCTGAACAGTGAGATTATTAGGACCATATACATCGCAGTGGTTGAGCCAATTATGACGTACGCTTCAAGCGCATGGTCTCAAGCGGCAGACCTCCAAATGAATCATAACCAGCTCAACGCTATCCAGAGAGGTTTTGCACAGAAAGTGTGCAGATCATATCGCACCGTCTCGCTGACGTCCGCACTCGTGCTGTCAGGTTTGCTGCCATTGGACCTGAGAATCCAAGAAGCAGCAAATCTTTTCAAATCTAAGAAAGGCATCTCCCAACACTATCTTCCCCCGGGTAAGAAGCTCGAACTCAGGGTGGGATATCTGGAGCAACCTCATCCATCCACATTAACATCCATAGAGTACGGGCTACTAGAAAGCGCACCTCACAGTATCACCGGACCACAAATCTACACAGATGGTAGCAAGATAGAAGGTCAAGTGGGGGCTGCGCTTACCTGGTGGGAAGAAGGCGTCGAGTCCAAGTTTGCCACCTTTAAGCTTCACCCTTCTTGCACAGTCTTCCAGTCGGAACTATATGCACTCAGCAGGGCTATTCAGATGGTGAGTTTATGCGAGGATCCCGTGGTTAGCATTTTGAGTGACTCAAGATCTTCACTCGATCTTCTGCGGAACCCCAAACTGAGCCATCCCCTGGTGAGAAGTATAAGAGAAGACGTCGATAGGATTGTGAGAGAGGGAAGAGGTGTTCAGATGTTTTGGTTGCGGGCGCATGTAGGCACAGCTGGCAACGAAAGAGCCGATGAGCTCGCAAAAACGGCTGCACTCAGCAACATCACCCAAGACTACGACAGAGTTCCCCTGTCTTACGTCAGAAAGAAAATTCGGGAGGAATCGGTCCGCAAATGGCAAGATCGATACGTAACCTCCAGCACTGGCGCAGTTACTAAGAAGTTCCTTCCATCCGTCGATAGAGCATACCGGATGATGCGGACTACACAACTGTCGCCCACTCAAGTGCAAGTACTGACGGGACATGGAGGCATTGCTGAATACCTACACAGGTTCAAACTTAAAGACAGTTCTGGATGCGAGTGTGATGAAGATGTGAGTGAGTCAGTGTGGCACATATTGCTCCACTGCCCCCGTTTCTTGGCGTTACGAATAGATCTTGAAACTCGGATTGACAGAAATTTGGTTGAGTCGGAACTTCAGAACATACTTGAAGATCCGAAATGCAGACCACATTTCTTGGCCTATGCCGAAAAGGTCTTCCAACTCGCAGCTAGGAGAAACAGCACGCTTCCACCACCCCAGCGAGAGCTAACACATTCCCAAGACCCAAATACACGCAACATTGCAATCCCTCAGCTAGCACCCTCTCCGAATAGCATGGCCATCTCCCAGCTTTTGGCATGTGGAGAGAAAGGCAATGCTGGAATCAGAATTCGAGGTGTGGCTCTTTTTATGGATGACAACAACGAAAGGCTGGGCTTGAGTTTCTGCTTCTGCCCAACCGGGAAAACAAAGCGAGTAGCGATATCTCCCGGTCTGGCATCTCTGGTTAATGGGAGCACATCCAAAACGACAATGCGCTTTAAAACCTACAGCGCACTACCTGTGATAGAAGTGGAAAACCATCAATGTCGGTTGGTGCGATCAAAGAACAAAACGATTGCATTACTTGAATTGGGTGGTTTAACACCATTCGCACGGGTGAGTTCGGTGCTCACTACAATCGGAGATCGGGCGGCAGAAGGGATATCCACCATTCCCCGCATAATAAGCGTAGACGCGATGGTGATCGAGTATGAGAAAGGGGAAGTCGTAGACCGGCTGGGTTGTATAAAAGCCTCAGAACATCATGAGGTTGTTGTGTACGAGGACAGGGGTGAAAACCTTAGCTTCCTAAGAGTACACAATTGGAATACAGCCACAGACAGCTGGGGACATCCCATACCAACGTCGATCAGTGGATCCGAACGCGTCCAGCAAAATGCAGCTGCTAAGAATGAGGCGGAGAAACTTAAGCAAACCGGAAAACCTCCAAAGGATAGCACAAGGTTGGCAGAGTTTCTGGACGCTTTCAGTGCAGCAGCAAAGAGTCTGATCGGGAAACCTTCAGAAACAGCAAAAGGGAAAGCGAAAGCTAAAAAACAACTCATCCCAATATCGCTGAAGGTGACCCGTACGCGAGCGGACATGGGGCAGGTGAGTCCGCCAAGTCTCAGACCGGTATTGTGCCCGTCAGACCACGTAGCAAATGCCTTCCTCGAGTTCCTTGCTCTAACTAAGGCATCAAAAGAGGTGAACCTTCAAACCTGCAAAAAGATCTTGCAGACCTTTGAGCAAGGAAATGAAAGCCTCCTAAAGGTGAGACTCGAGGAGGCGGAGGCTGCCATATACGACAATGACAAATCCCAAGTAATAAAGGGTACAATGTCAGGTAGTTATATGGCGGCTTACAATGCAACAAGTGGTTTTGTGGCACAAAAGGAGGGTGAGACGGGGCAGACTGAAAAACCAAGTTTCGCGACTCCAGAAAGTGACCCAATAGTGGTTGTAGCCCAGTGTACCAAAATTATGCTAGATGACCGGATTCTCGAAAAGGGTAAAACCATATCGGGGGGTCAGGAGGCAGATTGGAATAACTGGGCGATACCAAATATTCGCTGGATCAACGGAGTTCCAGGATGCGGCAAAACAACCTGGGTGGTAAAGCACTTCAACGTGGACAAGGACACCATCATCACCTCGACGACAGAGGCAGCAAACGACCTCAAAGAGAAGCTAGCGCAGCGCATTGGAGACTTGGCTAAAACCAAGGTGCGCACTATGGCTTCAGTTCTAGTGAATGGTTTCAGGGAGAAATGCTTTCGTCTTACGATAGACGAGGCTCTCATGAACCATTTCGGAGCTATTGTCATGGCTTCTCGTTTGTCTAACGCTGGTGAAGTTGTCCTCATTGGAGATGTGAACCAACTGCCTTATATCGACAGGAACAACCTCTTCGAGATAAGGTACAATCGCCCAAACCTGGTAGCTAACATCAGCCAGGAGTTGTTGTGCACGCATCGGAACCCAATGGATGTCGCGTACGCCCTACGAGAAGTCTACTCTGGCATATACTCGTCCAAGCCCATAGTTAAATCCTTGAAGCTGAAAAGTTACACAGGCGCGCGAATTTCCAAGGACCCTCCCAACACACTCTTCCTTGTTCACACCCAGGAGGAGAAGGAAACCCTCATCAACCAGGGTTACGGAGAGGGTGCAGGATCGCGTGCGCTTACCATACACGAAGCTCAGGGTTTATCTTATGAATCTGTTGTTGTCATCAATACTAGGCGCAAGATGAAGTTGCATGAGAGCGTTCCACACGCCGTAGTAGCTATATCGCGGCACACAAACAGCTGCACCTACTACGCCGACGACACCAAGGACGCTATAGGATACTTCGCCGAGCGAGCAATGGCAGCGCCAGCTAAGACCATCGTTGAGTACAATCTGAAAATGGCAATAAAAGATCGCAACGCTGTGGTGTGGGAGGCTCTGGCTGGAATGCCAGAGGAAGGGGGTGGGAGTCAGTAACATATGTTATTTTTGTATTAAAAGTCATTGTTGAAATTAAGGTTTAAATGTTTGAAACCTAGTCTTTAAATTCAACTACTGTAAGAATGTAACCCATAGTTTAAGCAATAAAGATCCTTAGTAATATATAGCTCATAAGCAACTATGTAAAATATCAAATAATTGTAAAACCCAATGTAACCTTATCCCTAAGTTTCCTTAGTTTATTGAGTAAGTTAAAATGGAAAGAAATAATATGTACAAGAAAAAGAGTTAATAAATAAAAACCTAGTTAAATAAGAGCACGGACAAGAAGGTCTGTGGTGAACGCATAGTGACGTTTCGAGACGTCAAAAAAAAAAAAAAAAAAAAAAAAAAAAAAAAAAAAAAAAAAAAAAAAAAAAAAAAAACCTAACCTAACCAGTCACGCTCGAGCCGCACTCGAGAGCGCCACGTTCCAAGGCTCTTCCACGCTCGAAAAAATCGCGAAAATTGGTTTTTATCGCTTTTTATACCTTTGCGATACATCAGAAGTTGCGGAAGTGAAAGGCGCACAAGCTAGTGAAAAAATTTTTTGTTTCAGTGAAGTGCACACAAAGTTATATGTGAAAAAGTGAAATTTGTGAAAAATTTTAATACAAAAAGTGGATTATCTCACGCGTTTCAGCGGTGACCTCAATATTTCATTGTACCTCTGGGAAGGCTCCCTGGAGGTGCTCATTTTGACATACTTTGCCGATTTTTCTCGCACAGGAGTGCTGAGATATCAGCAAAAAAACAAAAGCCACGTGACCACGAGGTCGGTGACCCAGGGTCGCTGGACAAAAACGGCCATCTCAATCAATCATTCATCATCTTCCCCTCCCCCTGGAAGGGCTGCAAGCTGCACAGACACGGCGTGGTGACCGCGGCTGCGCAGTGCGCCCTTCCCTGGGCGGCAGCGCAACTCTTGCACATTCACCGCCCCATTCCTCCACCCATCACCTTTAATTCGCACTCAAACCTAACCTAACCTAACCTAACCTTTTTTTTTTTTTTTTTTTTGTCTTCAGAGGGGAAATTCATTTACGAATAAGCCGGTCCGGGGGGACCGGAATTATGTGGGACTCGCCGCCCTGAAAAGGGCAGAATACCCACTAAAACCCCTCCGGTGTCCCTCTCTCGCCATGCTTGCCAGACCACGGAAACGAAATCCTTCCGCAATCCGACTGGCGATGTTAATCCCTCTCATACTGGGTGGCTATAGCCGCCATCTCAATCAATCATTCATCATCTTCCCCTCCCCCTGGAAGGGCTGCAAGCTGCACAGACACGGCGTGGTGACCGCGGCTGCGCAGTGCGCCCTTCCCTGGGCGGCAGCGCAACTCTTGCACATTCACCGCCCCATTCCTCCACCCATCACCTTTAATTCTCACTCACACCTCATGGCTTCATGGCCCTTGGCCCAATGGCCCACATCCGCCGCCGTTCAGGAACACTTGTACGACGTCGAATCCCTGGAATAGGGGAACTCTTCGAGACGTGAGGTCCGCCCCTAGGGACCTCGCGCTCGAAGATCACACAAACCATATGGCTTCATGGCCCACATTCATCAATTCACTCACTCAATTCACGCACCTCATGCATCCATCCTCTAACCGTCAAATCACACTTACGGGACTCGACGGTTTTCCCCCGACTGGCGTCCGGCACCCGTTCTGTGCCGCCGGCGCTCTCGCCTCTCAAAGCGCGCATCGGGGTCACGCTCACGCCATCTCTCTGCCTCCTCCTTGGCATTCATCACCACCTCTGCAAACATGGACACGGCATCCCACGCACTTTCACTGTCTACCATGGAGCGCACAATGGTCGGCAGCGACAGATCCACGCCAACCACCGTGACCAGCTCTGCCCTCTCTGCTGCCCAAGCCGAGCACTCTGCCAGCGTGTGATGCGCTGCATCCTCAGGGCACTCACAGTGGTGGCACTCTGGCGTGGGCTCCACCCCCACCACCCTCCACAAATACCTCCCGAAGCAGCCGTGGCCCGAAAGGATCTGTGTAAGGTGGAAGGAGAGGACCCCGTGCCTCCTCGTCACCCAGCGCTCCAGGACCGGCCGCACCGCCTCAATGGTGTTGTGACCAGCGGAGGGCTCCTCAAGCGCCCTCATCCACCGCACCAGAAGACGCCTGCGTGCGCTCCTACGCCATTGCAGCATCCCTTCCCTTGGAAGCGGCTCGCCCGTTGCCCGGTGCTCAGCAACTCGGTCATAAACCGCAGTGAGCACACGAGCGTCCAACTCCCAAGGTAGGCAGGCAGCGAGCACACACGCCGCCTCGAAGGAGACGGTGCGGTAACCACGCACCACCCTGAGGTAAATAGCCCTCTGTGGCCGATGTAGGAGAGCCTTGTTGACCCTTCCTAGAGCATCCTCCCACACGGGTGCTCCATAAAGCGCCATCGACCGTACCACCTGCACATAAAGACGTCGACAGGCCGCATTCGGCCCGCCGACGTTCGGCAATAGGCGACTCAGGGCACCGCATGTTGCCATGAGGCGCGGGGCGAGCCGACGGAAATGCTCGCGGAATGATAGACGGGGATCAAGGACGATGCCGAGATAGCGCATTGCTTTCCCGACATCGATCCACACCCCACCCAACATCACGCGAGATCCGACCGGCGGCCCCCTCCGCGGACCATGAAAGCACAGGGCCTCGCACTTCGGTAGAGCTACCTCCAGACCAAGTCGCCGTATGCGCTCCAGCACACACTGAACGCCCTCCGTCACACGCGCAGCCATATCATCAAAATCGATGCCACGAGCCGTGACCAGCGTGTCATCTGCGTAGCACGTTACGCTCACACCGTCCGGTAGCGTGCCCCGCAACACCCAATCGTACCCGATGTTCCACAGAGTTGGTCCGAGGGCCGAGCCCTGCGGAACACCACGCTCCTCGCAGTTACTAACCAACCATCCCGTGACATAATCCTAGCGTCCGTCTACCTGCCAGGCGACGAGGACATACCTTCGCCGGAGCTGCTGTCGCTGGTGGAGTACTGCAAGAGGGAGAAGCTGGAGCTTGTCGTCGGCATGGACTCCAACGCGCACCATACTCTGTGGAGCAGCGATAAGTCCAATGCCCGAGGAGAAGAACTGGTAAACTATATCTTTTCCACTAATCTTACACTTCTTAACAAGGGCTCTGAACCAACGTTTGTTTGCTCCCGAGTCCAGACTATTATTGATCTTACACTGTCGACAGACGGTGTCGCGATCCATCTCTGACTGGCGCGTGTCTGATGAGGCGTCGTGCTCGGATCACAGGTGGATACGCTTCAACCTCAGCATGACCCTACCAGTACCGCTACCTAGGCGTGTTCCGCGTAAAACAGATAGGTCAAAATTTTTAAAAATAGTCCGATCAGCTCTTGCGACCGTGACCGCGCCCCCGAACAACGTAGTAGTCGAGGACATCGAAAAATACGTAAATAAACTCACTTGTATTCTGACTAACAGCTATGAACAATCCTGCCCTCTCGTGACACCCAAAGTTGGGCCTAGTCGACACTGGTGGAGCTCTGAATTGCAGAGGCTACGTCGTAGAGTGAGGAAACTGTTCAACCGAGCAATAAACACCCGGCAACTCGTGGATTGGGAGAACTACCAAACCATAAAAGCATACTATAAGAAGCGCTTGCGTCTCAGGAAACTGGAATGTTGGAAACGCTTCTGCACAAACATCGAAAGCACCAGTCAGGCAGCCAGAACAAAAGGCATACTTTCACGCGAACCTGAGCGTACAATAGGATGTCTTAAGAAGCCTGACAATACGTATACCAAATCAGATGCTGAAAACAGTGAACTACTGCTTGAGACACACTTCCCTGGATGTCAGATAGCTGACCCCCACGACTGGGAAGTGTACGCCGAACGAGCATCCAGTAGTCAAGATTGGACCGTAGCCCAAGACCTAATCAATCGATCAATCGTTATGGGCCATAAATAGCTTCTTTCCTTCAAATCAGCTGGGCTTGACGGGATATTCCCGGGTCTGTTAAGGTGGACCGGCGATCTGTTAGCCGACTATCTTGTTAACATCTTTAGAGCTTGTGTCGCCCATCGCTACGTACCTCGGAAATGGAGGGAAGTGAAGGTAGTATTTATACCAAAACCAGGCAGGAGCAACAACACTTTGGCAAAATCATTCCGGCCTATTAGTCTCACATCGTTCCTCCTTAAAACTCTAGAAAAACTGTGCGACCAGGAAATAAGAGGAAATCCATTTTTCCAAAACATTTACTTGCCCTTTCACCGATCGATGCCGCATGGGGTGCAAATGAGAGGCTGGAGTCAATGATTACTCCTTGCACTGTGGCTTCGTTGACCGATTGGATTGATGCGTCTGACGCACTGAACTTTAGCACAGGCGCCCGCTGAAATTTCCCTTTAAGGGTTAGCGTTTGGGACTTGGTCGGAGCAAAGCCTAGCCGATTCCTGGCCCCCCACTCCGCTACCAGTCCCAGCACGGCAGCTCCCTTCTTCTCTAAATCTGCCCGTGCATTACCAGCTATCAGTACCGTCACATCATCCGCGTATGCCAAAAACTGCACCCCATCCGGCACCGGAAGGCGGAGCAAGTCATCCAACAGGACGTTCCAAAGCGTGGGTCCCAGTACCGAGCCCTGAGGGCATCCCGTGGTAGACGTCTTCCACAGTACCTGACTACCCACAATCATGGCCACTCGGCGGTCGCAGAAGTAACTCGCCAGCATTCTGTAAATGTTTGGCGGGCAACCTCCACGCTTAGCCTTAACCATAATCATAGGCCACCAAGCATTGTCGAAAGCGCCAGAGATGTCTAAGAATATTGCCTGCAGATATTTAGCCTGACACTCGTTCGCAGCCTCCAGCAGCGCCCCCAGAGCCGTAGACGTTGACCGCCCGGGCCTGAACCCATGCTGGCAATCAGAGAGACTCCGGGTGAGCTCTGGAATACTCCAAAGCATCACTCTCTCCAAGACTTTGCCTAGCACAGGTAGCAAGGTTATAGGACGGTATGCCTTAGGATCTGTGAGCGGTTTTCCGTTGCCTTTGGGCAGGACCAGTAGCCGCCCGTCCTTCCAGACCGAAGGAAAAGTGCCCTCGGATACGCACTTGTTGATAACGTGGGTGAATTCAACACCCGCAGAACTCCAGACATGCTTCAAAATTTTGGCAACAATGTCGTCCATACCTGGAGCCGTGTTAGGAAGGGACATCACGATTCGTTGCAGTGACTGTCAATCAATGGGATTGGAACATTGCCCTGATGGTATCAGGGCTGCAGCTATCCTGACCTGTTGGTGGTAACTATTATCTCTCGTGGGATCATCATCCGGGCAGAGCGATGACATGAGTGTAGTCATGGACTCACCCACATCGTTCGCCCCATCCGAACCCAAATATGCTACCCCATTGATGACGTTAGCCGGTGGACGCATGCGGCCACACGCCTCTCTGTACGCAAGCCCCCACGGGTCTTGGTTTCCGGTGTCAGCTAAGTTTCTGAAAAATTTCAGCTCTGCAGATTTCATGGCCAATCTGTACTCGGTCCTGCATCGATGAAATCTCTCCCTTGCTACTACTTCGACTTCACCTTCTAGCTTTCTGAACCTCTGCCACTCACGGCGCGCCTTTAGTTGCCTACGCCTGAGCCTGTCAAGGTTCGGCGTCCACCATTCTTAACCACGATCCGTAGTAACCGCTTTCACCGTGCCAATGCATTCAGTCGCAGCGCGCTCAATAAGCTCGGAAAAAGATTTACTTAGGGCCTCAGCTGACCTCGTGTAAACTAAAGTTTACACGAGGTTTACACCTCGCGCGTGTAAACGTAGATACTTTTTTTTTTTTTTTTTTTTTTTTTTTTTTTTTTTTAATAATGGCAACTGGTTCCACTTGGAGGTTGTGGAACATTTTTGCCAACTTCACGTACTAATTCACGTTACAAAGCGAATAAAAAAAAAAAATTATAGGTAACAAAATATTTTGATTCTGATCAAATGAAATCAAATAAAACTAAATACAACTATATATATAGGAACTAAATTATTATGACAGTATGAAAATTATAATCTAATAGCATGGTGGGTGAGAAATTTAGAAAGGGCACGAGTTGAGTTTTTATTATTAAGAGCTAAAATGGAAGATACGTTTGAAGGAAGAGGAGCTTTATAATGGGATAAAATATCATATAAGGATGGGACAAAATATCTGGGGCAGTTGAACAGTATGTGTGTAATAGACCCATCATCTAGACCACATTCACAAAGGGACGACGTACGGCACGTTTGTTAGAATAATTTCTCTATGTTAGTCGCAAATAAATCATACACGAGTAAGGTCGCATTTTTTGTTACCAGTATAGGCTCCAATACAAAGTAGACCCTAACCGCATCATCATAGTGGTCATATTCGAACCGGATTGCGCTCTGCATTATCGAAGGAAGAATGCATTTTGAGTGAGCTTGACGGAGTTTGACGGAGCTTGACCTTGACCGCTCACTCGAATCCACGCGTTATTGAAAATAATTACTAGCTTATATTGGAACTTTTTGGAAAATTGATGTGATTTACAACCGGTGTAATTACTCACGAACATTGCAGTGATATTACCATTTGTTGTGAACTGTTATTGTGTGGAAGTTAACAATGTCGAAAGTGAATGATTTTGTTAGACAATTGGAGGATTTGTTTGATCTCATAACTAAGGCACAAACAAACTATAAAAAGTGTTCTAAAGTGCGTAAAACAAAAGGTTATTTACAAGCACGAGTACAATGCATAGACGATTATTGGGCTACGTTTAGACAAACACACATGGAGTTATTGAAAGTTACTACCAAAGAAGATAGAAGTACATTGCCGTATTTTGTTACTGATGTACACAGTGAATGCGAGGATTTATACACGTGTTTGAAGGCGGACATGATGGATTATTTACAACAATTTGAACAACAAATTCAACCAACACAACCTAGTTCATACAATGTTCCGAGCACGAAATCATGCAGTAATCCCGAAGTAAAATTGCCTAGAATAAATCTACCATCTTTTGGCGGAGCATACGACGAGTGGCAGTCATTCGAAGATACTTTTACATCGCTAATTCACACAAACAATGCACTAAACGATGTACAAAAACTCCATTACTTGAAGTCCTGTGTTGTCGGTGAGGCGAAGAATACAATCAAACACTTTCAAATTACAGAGAAGAATTATTTACCGGCATGGCAGAATTTGAAAAATCGGTACAGTCAACGACGGCTTATTGTGAATGCAATTTTGAGAAAATTGTTTACGTTGAAGAAACTTACAACCCCATCACCTGTCTATCTAAAATCGCTGATTGATAACACCAAAGAATGTTTAAATAGTCTTAACAGTTTAGACATTTCTACTTCCACCTGGGATCCTATAATGATATTTTTGGTGATTCAAAAATTGGACAGTGAGTCACACAGAGCATGGGAAACTTGTGTAAGTGAAGAATACTGTGACGGGCTACCTACTTTTGCAAATCTTACCACATTTTTGGACAGCCGCATCTGTACTTTGGAGTTGACATCATCATCATCACCTATGGCACGAGATAAAGTGAAGACATTTCATGTAAACACAACCACACAACATACCTGCATTCTATGCAGTGAGAATCACCTGCTTTGTCACTGCAAGCAGTTTGGAAAGCTGGACCCAGACAAGAGAAGCGACTATGTGAGAGAAAATAGACTGTGCTATAATTGCTTAGCTCCTGGTCATTCTATGATGTACTGCAGACAGAAGACATCATGCAGAGTATGTGGAAGGCGTCACCACTCACTTCTTCATTCATTCTCCAAGAAGGACACGGAAGTGGAGAAGAAGCAAGCACCAGCAATGTCATCGCTGCACGCTAATGTGGAAGGGAGTCAAGAAGAGGACCAGGACATCACGGATATAGCAACAAACTTCGCATCGCACTTCACCAGCAATCGTAAGAGTTCACTGCTGGCTACGGCTGTAGTTCCTGTCAAAAATAGTTCAGGGCAAACAACTTTACTCAGGGCTCTTATCGACTTGGGTTCAGAGGCATCATTCGTGAGTGAGAGGGCGGCTCAAAGGTTACAAGTTATCAAAACTCCAACACACGCTAGGATAACCGGAATAGGATCCACAGAGACACAGGTCAGTCATTCAACTCAACTTGAGGTTCTATCTAGATACGAGGACTCTTTCAGCCTCAATGTTAAGGTTTATATCGTTTCAAAACAACTGACTAAACAGTTACCTAGTAAGACAATCGCGCCTACATCATGGTCACATTTGGACGGTCTGATACTGGCCGATCCAACATACAATATTCAGGGCAAAATTGACATGCTACTCGGAGTTCAAGTATACGCTGACATCGTGAAAGGAAAGATAATCAAGGGTCCCACAGGTTCTCCATGTGCACAAGAAACCAGCCTGGGGTGGATTCTATTTGGCAAGGTACAAAATGAATCACACGATGACAGAATTATTGTTCACCATCACCTGGAAAATTTAGACGTACACAACATGTTGAAAAGCATGTGGCACATTGAAGAAACATGTATGAGAAGTATGACAGCTGACGAAAGGTTATGTGAGGAAATATACACAGCTACTCATTCCAGGACAACAGATGGACGGTATGTAGTTAAGCTACCACTCAAAAGTGCACAGCCGATAGAAGAAATCGGTGAAACAAGAGATATTGCACTGAAGAGATTTTATCAATTAGAAAGGAGGTTAGAAGTAAAGCCAAGACTGAAAGAAGAGTATAAGAGAGTAATTGATGAATATTTACAGCTCAATCACATGGAAGAAGTACCAAGAGAAGAAATATCAAAGCCTGCAGTATATCTTCCACACCACGCAGTTGTTAGAGAAGACAAAGAAACAACTAAAGTAAGAATTATTTTTGATGGCTCTTGTAAAGGATCGAATGGCAAGTCATTGAACGATGAACTACTAGTTGGATCACAACTGCAAAATGACTTACGTAATCTGATAATGAGTTGGCGCATGAAACCAGTTTGTTTCACTGCAGATATTAAAATGATGTACCGTCAATTGTTAGTGAAAAAAGAAGACGCAGACCTACAAAGAATTTTTTGGAGAAAGAATTCTAACGAAGAAATAAAAGAATATCGAATTTTACGAGTAACATTTGGTACTGCAGCAGCTCCACACCTTTCGGTAAGGACACTAATGCAGATAGCAGAAGATGAAGGAAAAGAGTTCCCAGAAGCAGTAAGAGTAATAAAGAACAATTTTTTTGTCGACGATTGTATGAGTGGAAGCATGACTGCTAAAGAAGCGATACAGTTAAGTAAAGAAATAATGATAGTGCTAGAAAGAGGAGGGTTTATACTCCAGAAGTGGGCATCGAATAGTCCTGAATTTATCGCCGAAATAGAGCCAACACTCAGAAGCATGCATGCAACACAAGACATCAAAAATGAATGTATTATCAAAACTCTTGGCTTGTCCTGGAATATGAAGTCTGACACACTGCATTATAGATTTGATATACCACCTCAACCGAAACAGATTACCAAACGAAACATATTGGCCGACATACAACGTTTCTTTGATCCACTCGGGTGGATAAGTCCTGCTATTGTTCTAGCAAAAATACTAATTCAGAAACTATGGCTAGAGAAACTGGAATGGGATGATGTTGTCAGTGAAACTATTACAAATGAATGGATAAAGCTACGAATAGGATTTGACAAACTGAACGACATTCACATTGACAGATGGATAAAGACAAACAATGAAGATTTACAGAAAACTACTACTGCATGGATTTTGTGACGCATCCGAAAAAGCATACTGTGCAGTAGTATATGCCAGAGTAGAAACCAAACAAGGAGAAATCAAGACCTCAATTATAGCTTCGAAGACGCGAGTCGCACCAGTCAAATCGATCACACTTCCAAGACTGGAACTCTGTGGAGCACTACTTCTCTCAAAACTCCTGACACAAGTTTGTGAAGCTATGTTATTTCCCAAAGACAAAGTCTATGCATGGACAGACTCATCAGTTGTTCTATCATGGCTATTTGGAGATCCTCATAGATGGAAACTCTTTGTGAGCAACAGAGTTATTGAGATACTGGACAACGTAGCAAATACCCAATGGTTCCATGTCATTTCGAAAGAAAACCCCGCTGATATTGGGTCAAGAGGAAGAGAATTACCTCTACTGATAGAAAGTAAACTATGGTGGGAAGGGCCAGAATGGCTGAAGACAAAAGAAATAAAACTTACGAGACCCAATGTTACTACAACAGATATGGACAGAAAGAAGACACTACAAGTAAATGTGAAAATTGATCATGAAGAAGAAGAAACAATAAACTTTGAAAACTTTGACACACTACAAGAACTACAAAGGGTGATAACATACAGCATTAGATTTATCAATAGTAAGAAACATCCAGAACAGATAGAAGAGAAGATTTCAACACAAGAAAACGAAGAAGCTTTAATCAGATGTATTAAAATAACACAACTTAGAGAATTTGGACCAGAAATAGAAAGGCTACAACAAAAAAAGAATTTACGGAAAACCAGCAAGGTGTTAAATCTGAATCCATACCTAGATGAAAAAAATATTCTCAGGGTACGCGGCAGATTGAGAAATTCAGATTTAGAGACAGAACAAAAACACCCAATTATACTTGGTACTCATACTCACCTCACAAATCTGATCATAGCAGATGCTCACAAGAAAACCTTGCACGGTGGAATACAGCTTATGCTTTGCTACCTTAGATCAAAATACTGGATTATCCACTCCAAGAATGCAGTGAAGGCATGTATTCACAAATGTTTGATCTGTGCTCGTCAACGAGCCGTAACCCGAACACAGATAATGGGTGATCTTCCGAAGGTCCGTGTGACTCAAGCACGACCTTTCCTCCACAGCGGAGTCGACTTTGCCGGTCCGTTGCATGTTTTGATGTCAAAGGGTAGAGGTGCGAAGTCAAACAAAGCCTATATCGCTATCTTTATTTGCATGGCTACGAAAGCCATCCACTTAGAGTTGGTTGGAGATCTCTCCTCTGAATCTTTTATCGGTGCCTTTCATAGATTTGTTTCCAGAAGAGGCAAGTGCACACACATTTGGAGTGACCAAGGCCGAAACTTCATCGGTGCTAATAGAGAATTAGCCGAAGCATTCACGGAAGCCTGTTTAGAATTACCTGGTGATATAGTTGACATCCTATCATCAGACGGAACCCAGTGGCACAATATCCCAGCATATAGCCCAAATTTTGGGGGATTGTGGGAATCTGGAGTTAAATCCACCAAATACCATCTTAAAAGAATCCTGACTAAGAACCTGACCTTTGAGGAGATGACCACGACCTTATGTCAAATAGAAGCGTGCTTAAATTCGCGTCCCCTCGTTCCCATTGATGCTTCTGACCCAGACGTTATTGAACCCCTCACGCCTGGACATTTTTTGATAGGAGAACCCCCTATTCTCATACCGAGCCCTGATCTACGCAACATTAATGTCAACAAGCTCTCACGTTGGCAATATACCCAGAAGTTGGTAAGAGATTTCTGGCATCGTTGGCAGTCAGAATTCATAACTAGACTCCAAGAAAGACCTAAATGGACGAAACGTGAGAAGGAACTTGAACCTGGTGACATTGTTGTAGTCAAAGAAGACGGTTTGCCCCCAGGAAAATGGTCCCTTGGTCGAATTACTGACAAACATGTTGGTCCCGACGGTAATACTCGAGTTTATAGTCTAAGGTGTCGTGGCGATATTATAAAACGCACAAATACACGATTATGTCAGCTACCTATAGATAGGAATGACTAGATATAAGTAAATTTCCCTGTTTTGTTCAATTTATTTGTAAGATTTTACATACCTAATTACCTACTAAAGGTTGTACCTACTCATTAAAGATTTGTTAACCTAAATTTGTTATAAAAATATCAAGAGTAATGTTAGTTATGTTTTGAATTAAAATTTATTTAAGTAGTTGTTTTCCTATGTTTGTAAAGGACTGTTGTCCTTTGGCAGGCGGTATGTTAGAATAATTTCTCTATGTTAGTCGCAAATAAATCATACACGAGTAAGGTCGCATTTTTTGTTACCAGTATAGGCTCCAATACAAAGTAGACCCTAACCGCATCATCACTTACCCTTAATCTACGAAGATGAACTGGAGAAGAGCAGTGACTAATTCGCATCCTGCTGCAATCAGCAGGATGCGAATTAGTCACTGCTCTTCTCATCAATATGAGGAAATTTGTTTATTGAGCTTTACTTTGGAAAACCAAGATCTAAAGGTAACAAAAGGTTGGATCTGATAAAGATGTTTTCCCTTAAGACAACTGGAACTAGTCCAATGTGAGTTCCAGGAGATTTCTAATCTTTGTTTAGCAATGGCGATAATGTCATGAGCATATGTTGAAAAATTATCTTTATTACCATGCACAATGGCAGTTTTGGCCAGGAGGTCCACCCGTTCGTTACCTTCAATACCCTTGTGGCCAGGTATCCAAGCCAATGTGACCTTTAAGTTATCATCATTGCAAAGTCTTAGAATATGTTTAATAGATAAAGAAATGGGACAGGAGGCTAATTTTCCAAAAGGGTTAGTTTGTAATAACTGTAAACTACTTTTAGAATCAGAGAAGATTATAGAGTCCGGAATATTATGACTTCTAATAAATTTTATACATTCAAGAATGGCTAAACTTTCCCCTGAAAAGTTTGAACAATAATGAGGATATTTATATAACCTGGAGATGCTTGAATTGGAATGTAAAAATGCAGCTCCTAAGGAGCCTTGTAAATCCAACTTAGAAGCATCAGTGAAAAATATATCAGAGTTATGCCAGAGTTCTGAGACTAATTTAACAAATTTTAAATTGGCATTAGAAGTCTTCTTGTCAATTCCTACAGAAAGCCTTATATCAGGTTGGAAAATTTTGGATTTAAAGTCGTAGAAAAATAATGGGTGAATCGGAAATCTCTCTACTTTGAATTTAATATTTTCAAGTTTCCTGTAACTTTTCACTATGGGAGGTACTTGTTTATGTCTCCAGTATGGCTTAGTTCGAATATAAGAATTCAACAATTTTAGCTTAGGAATCAAAGGGTGATTTGCAAAAACGCAAATTTTGAAAAGAAACCTGTCTGCTAGATACTGGCGTCTTAAGTTCAAAGGAGGGTCAGCACATTCAACTTGAAGAGCGTTAGTAGGAGAAGACTTCATAGCCCCAATAATTATTCTCAGAGCTTTCGATTGACATACATCAAGCCTTTTAATTATTGCCTTATTACCTGGAATCTGCAGATAAGAACCAAAATCAAAGTGACTCCTAACTATAGCATTATATAGCATTCTAAGGGAGAATGGGTGAGCACTAGGGCATGTAAAAACCGGGTTGTTTTAAAAAACCGGTTTTCTCGGTTTTTATGTTTCAAAAACCGGTTAAACCGGTTAATCGGTTATTTTTAGAGTTTTTTATATAGGTGTCTTAGGATAAGATAAAACCATAAATTTTATTAAAAATGAACTTATTATTTGAATAAGGATGCACCAATTAAATTAGCTTGTAAAATTTTAAAGTATTGTAATGTGCAGGACTCACTCTTACTCGAATAAAGTAACAAAATTCAACAACATGATAAATCAGTCCTAATAGTTAGTTACTAAGTGTAATTTACTTATTTATTTGGTAGGATTAAAACTGTCTCTCTTCAGGTAATAGAGTATTTATTATATTAAATATGTTGTTTATATATATATATTTAAAAGAAATTAAATTTCACTTCATGAGAAAACTATAAAAATCAACAAAATAGTTTTTTTTTATGTTATGGCTCGACAAACTGGCATACGGCCCACCTGATGGTAAGCGGTTACCGTCGCCTATTGACATCTGCAACACCCGAGGCATTGCCAATGCGTTGCCTGCCTTGGAGGACCCTTTTTACATGTTTTTTGAAGCTGTGCATGTTATAGTTTAGCGGAAAAACCTCAGAAGGGAGACCATTCCACAATTTCCACGTATGTGGGAGAAAAGATCTTGTAAAGCGAGCTGTACGAGATACCCACACATCGATGATATGTGGATGAGCTCCCAACCGATGTCGAGAGGTGCGATGATAGAACCTGGAAGCGGGTATAAGATCAAATAGTTCCTCAGAGCACTCCCCATTATAGAGTCGATAGAATACACAGAGCGAGCCGATATCTCGGCGCAGGCTCAGCGGCTCTAGTTTACCTACTGATGAGCTTGAGGTCGTTGACGATTCAAGAAGAGAAAAACGGCTCTTCTTTGTAGGGAGTCAAAGCGAAGCAGCTGGTACTTGAGGGCCCCGTGCCATAGGTGAGAGCAGTATTCCATGTGTGGCCGAACTTGTGCTTTGTATAGTAGAAAGCGCTGAGTTGGCGTGAAATACTGTTTTGCACGATTAAGCACTCCAAGTGTTTTAGAAGTTAGTTTTGCCTTTACTTCTAAGTGACTCCCATATTGGACCTCGTTAGAAATTTCAACTCCCAGAATCCCAATGCTCGCGGAGGTGGAAAGAGGAATGCCCTGAAACTGCGGCGCGATGGTAAATGGAGCTTTTTTTGCGGTAAATGCGCACACCTGTGTCTTAGTGGCATTGAGAGTAACCAGATTTTGGATACCCCAATCTGATACGAGCTCTAAGGAGCTTTCCACTTCAGACACAAGCGCTGAGTTATTTTCATCCACTTCGGCATGAGAGGCGTTTGCACGGCCAGAGTAGAGGGTATCACCAGTGCTGTCATCAGTATAACAATGGAGACCGCTAATTTGTAGCATATCATTGATGTGAATGATGAAAAGCGTGGGTGATAACACTGACCCTTGGGGAACGCCAGCGTTGATGGGCATGGAGTCCGAGCAGGATCCATCAACTACGGATTTAATGCACCGCCCGGAAAGAAAACTGGAGACTGGATGAAAGCTTCGATAGAAGCGCCCTGTGCCACACACGATCGAATGCCTTTGCGATGTCCAAACTTACTGCCAAAGCCTCTCCTCTACTCTTAATGGCTTCTGCCCAACGGTGAGTAAGGTAGACTAGAAGATCACCAGCTGATCAGCAGCTGATCGCCCGTAACGGAAACCGTATTGCCGATCGCTGATCAGCTGGTGTTCCTCCAGATAACCAAGAAGCCGAGTGTTGATCACTCGCTCCATCACCTTGCAGAGTAGGGAGGTTATCGCTATAGGCCTGGACGGCTCGGTACGATCCCCTTTTTTAGGGATAGGGTGGACATAGGCTACCTTCCATGAAGATGGCACAACCCCCGTGGTATAAGAGAGGTCGAAGAGGTGCGACAAAACGGAACACAGCTTGGGAGCACATTATTTGAGCACAGTAGCCGGGATACTGTCAGGCCCACTCGACTTTCTCACGTTTAGGGGTAGGTATCTTTAAACATTAAAATAATTTAGTTTTATATTAAAACTCTCTTTCTTACTCAAGTAAAGTTTAAAACATTCGGTAATATTCAACTCACTCATACTCAAATAGAGTAGTTCACTATAATCAACAAGATAAGTAGTTACGTCTAAAATATTATCATTAATCAGTCCTAAGTCTAATTCACTTTTTTGGTATAATTAACAATTTGCCAGTTCGACCGCTGACCGCAGCGACGACGGTGGCGCCCAGTGCGCTCATGCAACGCTGCCTTCGCTTTCTTGCTTTGCTTGTTGAATAGTAGGTAATAGCTTATTTACACTACGATATTCACTAACGACGTTTTATGCGGTCCAATGATAAAGTTTTCTGAGAAGTGTTTGTCTGTATTTTTGCAATTTTAACGTATTATGTTATAATATAATTAGATGGATTAAAATGGTCGTTCTAAATAAAGTCTGCAAAGCGTAGTTTGAAATGAATTTGTGATTTATTACTCATTAAAAAAACCGAAAACCCGGTTATTTTCTAAGAAAAAAACCGGTAAAAAACCGACCTAAAATCAGTCGGTTAATCGGTTTTTCGGTTAATCGGTTAACCGGTTTACATGCCCTAGTGAGCACCCCACCACACACCAGCTAAACATCTCATTATGTTAATACCTCGTTCACTTTTACCCAACATATGCTTAACGTGATCCACACCGTTTAGTTTGGAATCAAAATATTTTCCAAGGAATTTTACTTTTTTAACTACTGGTATATTAAGACCATTAGAGGCAATTGAGACATCAGGAATTTGTCTCTTCCTAGAAAAAATACAAATAGAACTTTTAGATGCCGAAAGGGAGAGAGAATTGGAGAACAACCAAGAATTCAAAATTGTAATACCTTCTTCCACTTTGTTGGCCGCTTGCAATATAGAGGAATCAGCAGAGTAAATAAGTAAGTCATCCGCATATTGTAACAATCTACACACCGCCGTCAAAGATCTCTCAATATCGACTGTGTACACATCGTACAACAGGGGACTTAGAACAGAACCCTGAGGGAGACCTTTCCAGATGATTCTGTCAGCCTCATTCACGCCTTTAAGTCGTAATGAAATTAGTCTACCAGAAAATAAATTAAATATGAAAGAGGTAATTTTACTCGGAATTCTTAGCTCAAGCAATTTATGCCTGAGTATCCAAAGATCAACATTATCATATGCAGCCGAGATATCTAAAAAACCAGCTACAACTGACTCATTTCTTGAAAATGCCAGATGGATATCAGTGGTAAAAATAGCTTGGCTATCAGAAATGCTTTTACCTTTTCTAAATCCGTATTGGGAATTCGATAGAAGAGAATGATGTTCCAAAAACCACTCCAGGCGATTTTTAACTAAATGTTCAACTATTTTGGGAATCGTAGATGAGAGAGCAATTGGGCGGTAAGATGAGAAATCTGATGGATCTTTGCCAGGTTTGCATATGGGAATTATTATTTGATGTTTCCAATATTGAGGAATAAGCCCAGAATTGACGACAATATTAATTAAAATTAAGAAATATTTAAGAGTACTTTCATTAGCACTAGATAAAAAGGAATAAGGGATACCATCTGGTCCAGGAGCAGAATCCTTAACCTGGTCCAAAACCAATTTTAATTCCTGATATGTATAGATCGAATCAAGCGAAAAGTCAGAATTAGTAGTCTGATGGATATCATTCGAAGAAAAGTTAGGGACAGGTAGCTGGCAATTATTAGGAGCTAATGGAGGAGCTAACTTACACATAAAATCATTAGCCCATGCAGTAGAATACGATGAATGGGAGTCTTGTCTACGAGATGATCGAAAACGTCTGATTTTGTCCCAAACAATAGTAGAAGGAGTTTGTGGGGAAATATAAGAACAGAAGTTACTCCAACCCTGAAATTTCTTCTTTTTAAAAAGCCTTTTTGAAGCAGCACTTATATTTTTGAATTGAAGAAAGTTCACTAGTGTAACTAATTGATCGCAGTTGGACTCAGCAGCTTTTCGAAGTTTAATAGCGCTAGTGCAGTCAGCATCCCACCATGGAGGAGACGGAATTTTATCAACAAATAAGTTCTTTTTTTTAAAACAAGAATCAGCAGAATCAATAATAGATTTTTTGAACAATTCACAACATTCAATTATATTGGAATGATTGGGGCTAGGGAGAGATTCTATTTTCTCATCCAAGAGGAGAGAGTACGTATCCCATTTATTTTTATTAATTATGTAGGGAAGTAGAGGGGGTAAGTTAGGAACGGAGGTATTCTGAAAGGGGTAAGAGATAACAATAGGATAGTGGTCTGACCCATAAGTGTAAGAAAGTCTAGACCAAGAAAGAAGGCTAGCTAAAGAGGCAGAACAACAAGAAACATCGACAAAGCTCAAATTAGTACCAGGGGGAGTTCTACGAGTGGGAGAACCATCATTTAAAACACATAAATCTAGATTATCTAAAATATCTAAAAATAAACGTCCAAAGGGGTGATTATTAGGGGCACCCCATAATTGATTGTGACAGTTGAAGTCTCCTAATAAAACCAAGGGAGGAGGAACAGCCAAAAGATAAGAGCGAAGAATAGGAATAACAGCACTATTTCTATTTGGGATATAAACAGAAACATATGAAATGCTATTATGCCTAAGAGCAACAATATTTAGCAACTTGCTTGAGTTATTAAAAGGAATTTGAGTAAATGATAAATTATTTTTAATAAAAAGGACGCATCCGCCCCTGCCATCCTCTCTATCGTCCCGGAGAATGGTGTAACCAGGGATTCTAAAGATAGAACCAGGCACCAACCAAGTCTCCGAGACGGCAGATATGAAAGGCTTATGATGATTTAATAAATGGTGTAGTTCAGATTTATTCTGAACCACACTTCTACAATTCCACTGAAGGACTACATCCATGTTTAAAAGCATTTAAAATAGCAATTGATATAGTGTTGATCATATGTATGGCAACGTTGTTCGGTAGATCAGAGTGTGGGATTATATTAGTCAACGAAGAAAGTAATTTATTAATTGTTTCAAGTGACAAGACATCTTTATCATTAGAGTCAGACTCTTTATTTAAATTTATAGCACAACCATTAGTAGGAATAGGAATGTCATATGATTGAATGACTTCTCTATGTGCCATTTGGTCATAACCCTGTACTGGGGCAGGGCGAGGTCGGGGAGGGCGAATAATGGTTTTCCGATATGAATGCGGAACAACAGAAGGTTGAGGAGGTTGAGGAGAGGTGGAAATTTGTTGAGAACGAACAGGTGAGGACGCAAGGACTTCTGCAAAAGATTTTTTGACTTGCGGGACAAGTTTGATGGCCTCTTGGTACGATACATTATGGTTAGCCATAAAATGCTTAATGTTAACTTGCCTGATATACTCTGGGCAAGCCCTGTTAATAGCAAAGTGGTGGGCCGAGCAGTACATACATATTACATCTGCCTCTTCAAGAAGGCAGGAATCTCCCGTGTGATATCAGAGCATTTGTAGCATTTGGAACTAGACCGACATTGAGCTTTAATATGCCCAAAACGGCAGCAGTTGAAACATTGAATTGTCGGGAAGACATATTGTTCTACAGCCAAAATGGTGTAGCAACATATTATCTCTTTAGGCAAAACTTGACCATCGAAGGTAAAAACTACAGTCTGGGTAGCAGTCCAGCTACTACCATCTTGTGTCGTAATTTTTTTGTTCAGGCGGCGGGTTTTTATTATTTTTCCTGTCCCAACGGGGCATTGAACTGATTCTAAGATCTCTTCATGAGACCAGTCCGATGGAATACCTTTAACTATTCCCATGCGAGAGATATTATGAGAGGGGATGTAGACCTTATATTTATGTTGGGTCAGCAACTCGTTTTTCAAAAATTGATTAGCCTCCTCAGCGGTTTTGAAATTGACAGCGAGGCGATTGCGACCTATTTTCTTAATTCCATCATTTAAAATTGATGTAAATTTGTTTCGGAACAGAAATGAACCAAACTTCAAGGGGTGGAGAGATGTTCCAGAAAGACTATTGTTTTCAGCAATTTCCACATATACTAAGAAAGGACCACAGTCACTCACCTCATAGTGCTCTCTAGTAAATGGAGTGAAGCTTTGGGACATGAGATTTGAGGACATATTCGGGGTCAAGGAGTCCGAGGTCAGATTCTGAGCCACTGGCAAGGGAACCTCCATCTCAAAATCGTTTACCCTATTTGTAGGAGTGATTTTGTTGTTCAAGATCGGGGCTATTGCTGTTATTTCATTTTTGAGGTTTGGGTTGGCAAAAGCCTTGTTGATTGGAGATTCAGCTGGTTTTTTCAATTTAGAAATAGATTGCAACCTTTCATTTTTTATCTTTCTCTTTTGTTTCTTTTTAGAGATGACATCTTTATAATGGATGACGTCATCTTTATCCTTCTTACTTAGAAATTCCGCTCTTCTGTTAGAAGGATTCGAAGTTACAGAAGCATCCTCGTACGAATCCGAAGCAATTTCACAATATGAATCCGATGAAGCCAAAGTAAACCCTATAGGAGGATCTAATTCAAATTCATCGGGCCCAGGGTCCAAAAGCTCGACGTCCATAGTTAGTCACACATACGTTCAACTCACCCCAAAACCGCAGATATTGTAGCATACCTACATCACATTAAGCTACGTTTATCTACCTGTGGTAGGTAGGTACGTCATGCCTTGTTTATATTGTCATATATGCTTTCCAGCCAGTCTCGGCCTGGCGTTCATTAAACACACTTAAACCGCAAGAAAGTTTATTATTTATTATTCGACAAAATAATTGGTGCCATAGCCACCAAAGTGGTGACCCCAGACGAGTAAAGTGTGTTTTACAAACTTTTTTGTTGACTTTTATAAACTTTATATTCAAAAAAAATACTCGTATATACCTAATTCGCGATGTCAAAACCGAGTGACGACTTCAAACTGGTAGTAGACTCAGGCGCGGCCACGGACGGATATCATGCGCCGCCGCCACTGCAAGCTGGGGCAGCTTACGCGCCGCAGCAGGCTGGCGCAGCTTACGCGCCGCCGCAACAAGCCGGTGCCAGCTACGTCGTCGAGGACTACCTGCCGCTGATGTCCAGTGCCATCACCATCACCTCCAGAATTTCTGCCTTCTGGACCGCACAGCCACGTCTATGGTTTCATCAATTCGAAGCCATCGTAACTCCACAGAAACCAGGTGACTTGCACAAGTACCAACTAGTTATAGCTAAGTTAGGTAGAGACGAATTAGGGCAAATTAGCGACATTTTAGAGAACCCACCCGAGACCAAAAAATACGAAACCCTAAAGTCCCGACTTATTTCCGCCTACGAAGAGTCGGAGACAAAACAACTACAAAAATTATTAACGGAAATCGAATTAGGCGATCAGAAACCTTCTCAACTTTTACGGAAAATGAAGGAATTGGGCAGGAACAGAGTGCCGGAGGAGACTCTAAAAATCTTATGGATTGGTCGCCTCCCGCAAACTATACGCGCAGTAATTACGGCATGCGATGATAACATAAGCTTAGAGAGTACAGCCTTAATTGCCGATAAAATTATAGAATCATCCGCGGCACGTCCGTCTGAAGTTTTCCACATAAATAATCCAAGCAGCTCAAACGGACTGGAACAACAATTTCAAAAACTTTTT
Organism: Epirrita christyi; assembly: GCA_951392215.1. Classification (NCBI taxonomy): domain Eukaryota; kingdom Metazoa; phylum Arthropoda; class Insecta; order Lepidoptera; family Geometridae; genus Epirrita; species Epirrita christyi. The sequence continues at coordinate 105,074 of OX595835.1, forward strand.
CTGGAAATCGCAACGATGAACAAAAAAATTGAGAATTTAGAAAATACACGACGGGATTATAAAAGGCAGACAACTCGCTTTGATAATACAAGATCAAGGTCAAGATCGCGTTTTGGCAGCAAAAATCAAGAAAAATATAGGCGCCAGACAGCCCAACCCGGGGACAACAACTTCAAATGCTTCTATCATTTTATATACGGAGACAACGCTACTAAATGCGGAAATGAAGAATGCTGTAAGAAAACGTCGTTAAACTAGAAGCGACACCCACATTGGCGAGTGTAGGTGTCGGTCACTCATATCGCCTTAGCGTTACCGACAACAAAAGTGGTAAACGTTTTTTGATTGATACCGGCGCGGATGTATCGGTTCTGCCATGGAAAAGCCGCGACAAGCAAGAATTCGATTATAAGTTGTACGCTGCCAACGGCACACCTATTTCGACTTACGGTGAGAAAACACTAACACTCGATTTAGGTCTAAGACGCCCACTGAAATGGACTTTTATTCTGGCAAATGTGCAAAAATGTATAATTGGTGCTGACTTCCTAGCAAAAAACCAACTGATGGTGGATCTACACGGCAAGAAATTAGTAGACAAACTAACCAACATTACCAGACGAATTCAAATAATTTCAGGGGAACATTTTCCCACCATACGAGCCGTCAACAGCACCGATCCATATCACCAAGTACTAAACTGCTACCCGGATATAACGAAACAGGAATCATTTAAGACCATACCAAAACATAACGTGCTACACCACATTTGTACCAATGGACCACCCGTGTACGAAAAGGCACGACCATTGAATTCCGCCAAATACAAGGCAGCCAAACAAGAATTTCAGCGCATGGTAGATTTAGGCATTTGTAGGCCGTCTACTAGCCCTTGGGCGAACGCGTTACACGTCGTAAACAAAAAAAACGGGGAACTTAGACCATGTGGAGATTATTGTCGATTGAACGCGATCACCGAACCTGACCGTTACCCCATACCAAGGTTGACAGACTTTACCTACATTTTGAAAAATAAGACGATTCTGTCGAAAATTGATATTCGACGCGCATACCATCATATTTCAATCGCACCAGAAGATATACCGAAAACAGCCATTATTACGCCTTTCGGCTTATTTGAATTTAAAAAAATGAGCTTCGGCCTCAGGAACGCGGCCCAAAGCTTCCAGCGGTTCATCAATGACGTCATGAAAACCACTAAAAATACATTTTGTTACTTAGATGACATTTTAGTCGCTTCTGAAGATGAAAACACCCATCTAAAGGATCTCGAAGATGTATTTAAACGATTAGATCAATTCGGCATAACAATAAATACCAGTAAAAGTGAATTCGGGAAAAAAGAGCTCACATTCCTGGGATACCATGTCAGCTGTGTTGGTATTAAGCCGGACAAAGATAAGGTGAAGGCCATCACAGAATATTCACAGCCTAAAACCGTAGAGGAACTAAGGCGTTTCCTCGGATTAATAAATTTTTACAGAAGCAATATCCCTAAAGCTGCTGAAACACAATCCATTTTGGAAAAATATTTACATAACTCCAAAAAAAGAGACAAAACGTTAATCGTATGGACTGAAGAGGCAATCAACGCATTTAATAAATGTAAAAAAATCATCAGCGAAGCCGTTTTACTCGCTCATCCAGATCCATTAGCAAAACTTGTCCTTATGACAGACGCCTCTAACAGCTGCGTAGGAGCCGCTCTACATCAATTAATCGATAAGGAATTACAACCATTAGCATTCTACTCAAAAAAATTAAGTAATGCACAAACCAAATACAGTACCTACGACAGAGAGCTTTTAGCTATATTTATGGCAATAAGACACTTCCGTTATATGATCGAAGGACGAGACCTCACGGTAGTGACCGATCATAAACCTCTAATATTCTCCTTATCAAAAACGGAATCTAAATCTGACTCTCCCAGACGCATACGTCAACTGGACTTCATTGCACAGTTTTGTAACAAAATCGAGTTTATTGAAGGGGAGATGAACAACGCTGCAGATTTTTTATCAAGGATAGAAGAAATCCACGTACCTGATATTTTCGACTACGAGCAATTATACAAAAGCCAAATCGAAGATACAGAATTGCAAAGTTTAAAACAAAAATCTAATTTACAATTCAAGTCATTCAACATGCCATACTCGGAACGAGAGCTTATCTTTGAAACATCAACATCGCAAGCTCGTCTGTACCTACCTAAACAGTTCCGAGAACAAGCGTTATCTAGTACTCACGGACTTAGCCACCCGGGAGTAGCCTGTAATAAGGAAGTAAAGTAGTTTATCATAATATACGTGAGGAGTGTGTAATTATATAAAACGCGTAACAACACGTAGTATTAGGATATATAAGATGATGTGAACGGTGGAATAAAGGTCTTGTGTTGGACATTACCATGTAGTATCATTGAAGCTGCCCTCCCGAACAACGTTATTTCATGGCGACCGTGACAAAGTGATAAATAAAGCAGTGCTGCTTCAGCTAAGCGCAGTCCAGGTTCCAGCTGTTGCCAACGAGTCTCAAGGTACGGAATTTTGGAGTATTATTCCTATTATCATGGGAACACAGAATTCGAAGGATAATATTATCGTGGAGCAGTTACCATCGATTGCTACTGCGGCTACGGCTCAATCAGCGGGACTGGAGCTGGCTGAGATCCTGTTGATAGCGTTGGTGGTTATGGTCTGTTTGATGGTGGCACATAAAGCGTGGGAAAAGATTGAAGATTACCTAATCAAGGGGGTGGAGAAAAGGATGAACAGGCGGAGCATTCAAGGGACCCTTATAGACAAGGGGCCCAGGTTGTCTAAATTCTCAGGCGATTCTCAAGCATGGAGGCAGCAGCAGTGCGGTTTATAAATTATATTGTTTAAATTCTGGTGCGTTTATGGAGTCATTATATGAATTCTTTTTTGGAACTAAAATTGATTAGAGACTCTATTGTAAAACTCAGTAAGGAAAAGCGTATCACTACGTAGGGTCAGAATAAATTGGAATTAGCAAAAGGAATTAGGGTTCATTTTAAAGAATTGTTTGAACAAATAAATTGTGCTAGTTTAGGGAAAGAGGGTGAAGCTGTGGATTCAAATCAGGCATTTCGGATTAGGGCTGATTTTGAAAATATTTTTGTTGAAATTGAGGGTTTAGTGGCATCCGTATCTTTGCAAAATATTAAAGAGGCAGTAGGTCAAGAAATAGTGTCTAAGATGGGGGACTTTGATCTAGAAACGGCTCTTTCTTTGTTTCCATCAGTTGAAGGTAGTGAGGAGCAAATAAAGAGGTTAATAGATAGTTTAGAGTTCTATAGTGAGAATATTAAGACATCAGAGCATTCAAAGTTAATGAAGTTTGTTATGAAGACAAGATTGTCGAGCAGTATCAGAGTAAAGTTGAATGAAAGTTACGATACAATTGTGGCTTTAATTGAGGATATACGGAAGTATTTACTTCCGAGGCACTCTGATGTAGCTATAATGTCGCGGTTAGTGAAGTGTAAGCAAGGAAATCGGACGCTGGAGGAATTTGGCAAGGAGCTAGAAAAGTTATCAGTGGATCTCACTATTGCACAGGCAGGGGGAAAAAAATTGTTATATCAGGAGCTTAGGACGATAAACGAGAGGATGGCTATAAAAAAATTTGCAGATGGTCTAAACAGCAAAAAACTAAGTACAATAATCGCATCAAGGGGGGTTAGTACGATAAGACAGGCTGAAAAAAAAAAAAAAAAAAAAAAAAAAAAAATGGTGATTACAACCACAGCCTCGTCCTCATTAGAAAAGATATTTTTAGATGTGGTAGGTCCGTTAGAAGTAGACAATAATGGCTATAAGTATATTCTGACTTTACAGTGTGAGTTAAGTAAATTTGTAGAAGCTTATCCTCTAGTAGATAAATCAGCAGATACTGTAGCCAGAACCTTTGTGGAAAATTTCGTTCTTAGATATGGTATTCCAAGGGAGATAGCAACCGATTGTGGAACAGAATTTATAAATACAACTTTAGAAAATGTTTGTAAAATATTAAAAGTAAATAAAATAAATAGTGTGGCATATCATCACGAAAGTATAGGTTCTTTAGAAAATTGGCATAAGCATCTGGGAAGCTACTTACGGATTCAGACTAAAAACCAAGGATCGAATTGGAGCACTTGGATTCCTTATTGGTGTTTTGCGTACAACACCTCAGTTCATACGGCTACCAAATATTCTCCATTCGAATTGGTTTTTGGAAAGAAGTGTCGCATTCCGAGCAATCTAAGTGACGTGGTAGAACCTTTGTATGTGTACGATAATTACCCTTTAGAATTAAAATATAGACTTCAGAAAAGCAGCGTAGAAGCTAGAGAAAACCTAATTGTTAGATAACCTATAGTTAGATAGAAAAAATAAAAATGATTTAATATCTAATTGTATAACTTATAAGAGTAGGGATTTAGTGTTAGTAAAAAATGAATGTAGGGATAAATTGTCAGAAGTCTATAAGGGTCCCTTCACTGTAACGAGAGATTTAGGAGTTAATGTTGAAATTGTTAATAAAAGTAAGAAAGTTATTATAGTACATAAAAATAGAACTAAGTTATTTAGGGCTTAATTTTTTCAAGGGAGGGGTACACGCACCCGTCCTTTTCAAGGGAGGTGTAATAAGGAAGTAAAGTAGTTTATCATAATATACGTGAGGAGTGTGTAATTATATAAAACGCGTAACAACACGTAGTATTAGGATATATAAGATGATGTGAACGGTGGAATAAAGGTCTTGTGTTGGACATTACCATGTAGTATCATTGAAGCTGCCCTCCCGAACAACGTTATTTCAAGCCGCATCGCGACGTCTTATCGCGCAACGATACTTTTGGCCCGGCATGAATGCTGACGTCACAAAGTTCGTCAGAAATTGCATCAGATGTCAGAAATGTAAAGTGCAACGGCATACAGTAACACCTCTAGGGGAGTTCGAAAACTCGACCCGTTTTACGCACGCACATATAGATATTATTGGACCAATGGTACCTTCGGAAGATTACAGTTATTGCGTCACAATTATAGACCGTGTTACTAAATGGCCAGAAGTGATACCGACCAAAGATATAACGGCCGAAACAGTGGCAAATAAATTTGTTGAGCATTGGGTATCACGATTTGGTTGTCCTGTTAAAATAACTACTGATCAAGGTAGACAGTTCGAGTCACAACTTTTTACACAAATCACAAAAAGACTCGGAATTGAAAAGATACATACCACGGCTTATAATCCAAAAGGGAATGGACAAGTTGAACGCATGCATCGCACTTTAAAAGCCGCTATTATTGCACGTTGTACCAATTCCAATCAATGGGTAAAAGAATTACCTTTAGTACTGTTAGGTTTGAGGTCTACAATCAAAGAAGACATAGGATTCAGCCCAGCACAAATGACGTTCGGAAAGTCTATCCGACTACCAGGAGATTTTTTCGTAACAGTTGAATCAAAAATCAATGACGCCGAGTATACCTGCAAACTCATGGAGACCCTAGCCACACTACAACCTACCTCAAGAAAACAAACGGATCATAGGAAAATTTTCATTCACAACGATCTTAAAACCGCTGATTACGTTTTCATCAGAAGAGAAGTAAAGAAATCTCTCACTCCGCCATACGAGGGCCCATTTAAAGTAATAAAAAGGGATAATAAACACTTCACTTTACTAGTAGGTTCTCGGAACGTCGCTATTTCGCTCGATAGGCTCAAACCTGCTTACGCTATTAACTTATCGCCGGATGAAACACCTGACACCGCAGATAACCAAACGGTTCCAACCAGGTCGAATGAAACCATAACACCCAGAACGCTTCGGAGAATAATACCGCCAGTTATTACAAGATCAGGTCGCACGATAAAGAAAACCATGAGATTTGACATGTGATCCCGAACTCATAGACGGTGGACATGTCGTATCAACAGTCGACAGCTGAACGTAAGGGGAGCGGACATCTAGTTATCACAGTCCATCAGCAACCATCATGGGACAACCACCAAGCAGAACGACCATAGTCGCACAGACAAGTGCGGCCGCAACAAATACTGCCCGAGTGGAGGACGACACGCTTACATCACAAAAAATGTCTTTAGCAGCAGTCATTCTCGTAAGCGCCGCAGTTACATTATGCACGCTCTTCGTGATATGGAAGTACTGCAAGAAACGCATTAAAATCGCGATCGATAAACGCATCAACAAGCTGGTGGCACAGCAAACAGCGATGGTTCCAGCACTGATGCCACCACCCAACAGCAGCATTCAGATGCCACCCCACGTACTTAAACACATAGTGTAAAGTGCAGTGAATTTATAAAAAAAAATCAGTAAACATTTTGTGCGCGTAAAATTATGCATCATAATCGTGTCGTATAGTATAAAGTGGTTTTGTGTTAAACATTGACTCATACATGTGTAGTTACTATTATGCAATCCGTGCTCCTACCATGGTATTTTTATTACATTATGCACGTACTTTTAACCATAGTTTGTGTTATTAGTTTTACGTACTTATCGTACTATTGTACCACTATTTACTATTGTAACCCATAATTAGTTAGTAAGTAGTGAAGAGTTATGTAAAGTCTTAAAAATAAAAAAATTACTCTAGGTATACACTTTGTAATATGAAAACTGTTGGCAACCAACCTCACACAACACTTACCAGGCCAGTCTCCTTTAAGAACTTAAGGAGGCTGGCTGGTAAAGAATTATAAACATTTAAATATTAAGTTCCTTTTTTACTTTTTTGATTAACTTTCTTGTTCTTTCTTGTCAGTCTTGTATAAACCTTGGATGAAATGGTTGTCTTTTTTTGCTTTTTGAAATAAGTCCTTGCTTGTTCTCAACATTTTGGTGTCAGAAGTGATAAAGAAATTGTGTAACTTGATGGTAAAGTGACCATGCCTATTACAAGATCAGTAACCAGGGCTAGGTCTGGTAAACAGTTGCAGTCGAAAGAGCAGGGTCCGTGTGATGTCTCTGTTCCGGGTCAACCGTCCACCTCCGAAGCCGTCGCTTTTGATACACAGGCTGAACCTGTGGCGTCGGATCTTCCTGGCGGTACCCTTGGTGTTTTAAGTTCAGAGCTTCCTTTGATTGATCTACCCTGTCCTCTGCAACCAGAACCTACTGGAGAGACTACAAAACGTGTAGAAATACGTCATATTTCTTCTCCTTGTCCAACCATTACAAGACTCACAAGGGCTTCAAATGCCTCAGAAAAGGCTTTAAAGCTTGCCGCATTGGTCAGGCACGCCCGCCGGCAAGCAGATATTGAGCGCGCCCTTGGTGAAGAGCAGCGTGAAGCTGCTCGCCGCTTAGCTAAGATGGAACAACGGGCCGCAGAATTGGAGTTAAGGGCTGAGCTGGCAGAAATTCGTGGCAGTGCTTCAAGCGCTACGGAGCGAAGCAATTCGACGCATAAATGGTTAGTGGATTCTGCCGATTATAAAGCGGTTTCAAACGGTGAAATTTTAGAGGCTGATTTTAATTTCAGACCGACTGATTGTATACCACAGCCGTCAACTTTGGTCCCGGAGACAGGACTTGATGGTGCCACGTGGACGGAGTTTCCACTTCAAGCAGCGGCCAATGCTGTTCCCCATGCGAATGCAAGGTTGTGCAAGAAAGGCGCCCTTGTAGATACAACGGCGCGCCAGGGAGACAACTTCGCACAAGGAAACACTACTCATACATTACAGCCTTGTACTCACCACACTAATTTACATAATTGTTTGAGTGATAACAAAAATAAAGAAATAGGCCATCTTGATACACAGAACCCTTTATTACACTTGGCGAAAATCATCGATTTGGCAAGCAAACGGTTTCAGGTTGGTGGTACACTCATAAATTTTGATGGCCGCGCATCCGAGTGGCTACGCTTCAAGAAAACCTTTGAACGAACGGAGGCTAGGTTTAGTCCGGAAGAAAACCTAGCCAGACTGGACAAGGCGCTGCAGGGTGCCGCGAAGGAAGCTGTCTCGGCGTTGTTGATGACTGCCGTGGACCCGAGTCAGGTGATGAGTTCCCTAGAGACCCGCTTTGGTCGGCCGGAGTTCATCGTTCTTCAGCAGCTGTCTGTTTTGAGGTCCCTTCCTAGGTTAGCCCTGCAAGAGTCTGCTAGAGATTTGAATGTCTTCGCCTGCCGCATTCGTAACTGTGTGGAGGTGATCCGAGAGCTCCGCCAGCATGAGTACCTGGCCTCTCCGGAACTCGTCAATACCATCATAGGTAAATTAACGCCAACATTAAGATACAGGTGGGCGGACTTTGCTTCAGGACAAGAATCGGGTAAGTTGAAACTTGAACTTTTGGCAGATTTCTTAGACTTCGAGTCAACTAAATTGTTGAAATTTGGTTTAGTATACACAAACAATTTGGGTGAAAGCCGTGACAGTCAAAACAATGTCAAAAACCAAATTACTTCAGTTGCTAAGCAACCTGCCAGAGTTTATGCAACTTCTTCTAAGTCTACCAAAGAGTGTGCATACTGCATAGACAAGACTCATGTGATCACAGACTGTAAAAAATTCATAGCACTGTCCATAGACGATCGTTGGCGGTGGGCCAAAAAGAATAAGATTTGTTTCCGTTGTTTATCCAAAGGCTTGCACAAGTACAACAAGTGCGAAAAGTCGTGTCAAGTTATCGGATGTCGGTACAGTCGTAGGCACAACACCCTACTTCACCCAATAAGTTCGGAAACTCTTCATACTACTATTACGGAGCTGCCTGATCATTCTGCCCAAATAGTTGGTCAGCCTGAAAAGGAGCCAGTAGTCACAATTGTATCTCACAGTTCCCAACCCACGGAATAGAGACCGTTACTCAAGGTAATTCCTGTTAGTATCAGCGGTCCCATAGGTAGCATAGATACCTTTGCTCTCTTAGATGATGGGGCCACCGCTTCATTTATTGATCAATCCGTGGCAGACACCATCGGTGCGGTGGGTCCAAAGGAACCTATTCGTGTTAACTGCATTGGCGGTCTCACTAAAGATTTGGAGGTAAGTTTTGTGAATATCACGGTGAAAGGTCGTCATAGTTCAGATATTCATAATTTAACTGTTCGATCTATTCCAAACCTGGCAATAACAAGTCAATCTGCATCCTCAGAGCGGATCACAGATTATGAATATTTGCGCGATTTAGCTGATTCTCTGTGCTATGACGATGCAAAGCCTACACTTTTGATTGGAATAGATAATTGGCATCTCACATACTCTAAGACAATTCGATGTGGCACTCCATCTCAACCGGCTGCCGTTTTGACCCCTTTGGGTTGGGTATTATACGGGTTTTCTTCGAGCAAAGCTAAACCAGTTGACTTCATAAATCACGTCATGGTAGAGCATGAACCTGATGATTATACACTGGACACACTCATCAAAGAATATTACAAGTTTGACTCTATAGGCATAAAAAGTAAGGACTGCCGTTCTCCCGACGATCAAAGAGCATTGAGTTTATTGGAAGAGACTACCCAACGTCTTCCTTCAGGTCGTTTTCAGACAGGCTTATTATGGAGAGAAAACATTGGGCAGATTCCGGACAGTCGGGATCTCGCCTTGTCACGTTTTAAAACTTTAGAAAATAAATTAACAAAGGATTTTGAATATGCCAACAGATACAAACATAACATTCAAGATATGTTGGATAAAGGATACGCAGAGATATGTACTCACATCCCAACAGCACCATCTACAGTCAAATGGTATCTTCCTCACTTCGGGGTGATACATCCTCAAAAAAAAAAGCTTCGCGTAGTCCATGATGCCGCAGCAAAGTTTAAAGGTGTAAGTTTAAATTCATTACTATTAACAGGTCCAGATCTGCTTCAGCCACTTCTTGCAATTTTAATGCGGTTTAGGGAAGGGCGAATAGGCCTTTCAGCCGACATCCGCGAAATGTTCCCTCAAATTAAAATTAGACCAGAGGATAGGGATGCTCAACGCTTTTTTTGGCGCGACTTTGAGGACCCCAAACAACCACTGTTAGAGTACCGCATGTCCTCGATGATTTTTGGTGCAGTATCTAGTCCTTGTACAGCCTTGTATCTTAAGAATAGGAATGCCATCGAAAATCAACAGGAGTACCCTGATGCTGCAACAGCAATTATTAATAATACGTACATGGATGATTATCTTGGAAGCTGTGACAACGAGCATGAAGCTGCGCTTTTAGCATCCGACATAGTCACTATTAATGCTGCAGCTGGTTTCGAGATGAGGGCTTGGGTATCAAATTCTTCTCAAGCTCTTTCCAAGTTACCTCTTGATTTTTGTGCTCATGGAGTTACAGAGGTAAACGTGGGCCCAGTCTCTCAATCACAGGTACGTGTCCTGGGTGTAAGCTGGAACGTTGTTGCCGATTCACTGTCATTACCACGTAACTTTTCTGCTAGTTTGCCGCCAAACCTTACTAAGCGCAACGTACTTTCTAGTTTGATGAAAGCTTATGATCCCCTTGGCCTTCTCACTCCAATAATTATGAAGGGTCGAGTATTATTTCAAAAGACATGGAGATTAGCAACAACGTGGGACGAGGTATTGCCCGCCAAATTTGCTGCCGAGTGGGTAGAATGGTTTGAGAGCTTAGTCAAAATATCGGGCAGCTCGATCCCTCGCTGTTATGTTGATCTACCTCAAGTGGCATCTATTCAGCTCCATGTTTTTGCAGATGCCAGCGAAAGCGCTTATGCTTGTGTTGCTTACTGGCGCTTTTCATCTCCAAACGGAAACATAAGATTAGCTTTAATTGGTAGCAAAGCCCGGGTAGCTCCTTTAAAACCTACCACGATTCCCCGCTTAGAGTTACAGGCAGCCCTCTTAGCAGCACGCTGGGCTACTTATATTATCGAAGCTCATAAACACAAACCGAGTAAATTGTTTTGTTGGTCTGATTCTCAAACGGTTCTGAAATGGTTGCACATTGACCCGAGCTTATTAAAAATCTTTGTTGCACATAGAGTCTGTGAAATTAGTGACCTGACAAATGTTTCTGATTGGAGATACGTGCCTTCATCTCTGAACGTCGCGGATGACGCAACGCGGTTCCGAGATGAATTCACCATGTCATCACGATGGTTTACTGGGCCATCATTTTTAGCTTTACCACCGGAAAAGTGGCCCAGTCAACCAAATGCTGACGTCGTACCAATCCTCGAATGTAAAACAAATCGAGATTTGGTGGGATTGACAGTCATAGATTCGCGAGAGCTACCTTCACCGGTAGTAGCCAATCATCTGCGTTTTAGCGTATGGTTACGTTTTGTTCGTGCTACCGCACGTGCGCATCAGAGCGCATCGGTTTTTAAGCAAATGTCTCAAAGTTCTAAAGTGCTTCCAGGTCAAAGCGGGTTAATGTCTTTAGACATTTCTTTTATTTTGTCAGCTGAATGTCATATTTTTCTGCAAGTTCAGCTTAATTCGTTTAAAGGCGAATACATGAAAATTGACGCTGCACTCCCCGTTTGTAAAGAAAGTAGATTAAAAAATGTTTCGTTAATTTTAGGAGATGATAGACTATTGCGTTTATCTGGCCGCACTATAGCTTCAACAGATATCGACTCACAACCAATAGTGCTTGATGGGAAACATCGGATAGTTCACTTGCTGATCCACTTTTATCACGTCAAGTTCGCCCATGGAAACAATGAGCTTGTGGTGAATGAATTGCGCCAACGTTTCTACATCATTGGATTAAGACCAGCCGTGAGAAGCGTCTCGAAACGGTGTCAACTCTGCCGGAATACCAAAGCGAAGGCATCTACGCCACCAGTTGGAGATCTACCTGATGTCAGAATGGCTCATCATACTCGCCCTTTTACCTTCGTTGGTGTGGACTATTTTGGGCCTTTACACGTCTCAGTTGGTCGCCGTACAATGAAGAATTGGATTGCCCTTTTTACCTATCTGACTGTCCGGGCTGTACACATAGAAGTAGTTGAATCGTTATCGTCGGATTCTGCCCTGATGGCTCTTCGACGATTCATAGCCCGTCGTGGATGCCCCACACGCATTTATTCAGACAATGGGACTGCCTTTGTGGGTGCTTCAAACATTCTGCCCGACCTGTACGACTTTTCTGTAAATAGAGGCATAGATTGGAAGTTCATACCACCTTCTTCGCCTTTCATGGGTGGCTGTTGGGAACGACTAGTACGTAGTGTAAAGACGTCGCTGAAATTCACGCTAAAAGATCGAACTCCTCGGATGGAAGTACTTCATACCTTGCTTCTGGAAGTGGAAGCGATTGTAAATGCGAGACCTCTTACCCATGTAGGAGTGGATGCCGATAGCTCTCAAGCCCTTACCCCCTTCAGTTTCCTCATAGGGACGCAGAGCAACGAGCAGCAGCTTCGGAAATTCTCTGATGAAGACCTGGTGAGACGAGTGGATTGGCGGAAAGCGCAACGTCTAGCGGACCACTTTTGGCAACGTTGGGTCCGGGAATACTTGCCACTCCTAACTCCTCGACAAACAGTTCCAACCCATCAAGCACTAGACATCGGAGATGTAGTATTAGTCGCAGATGGAAATTTACCTCGGAATCATTGGCCTCTAGGACGAGTTTTGGAAAAGTTTCCGGGTAGGGACAATGTCACACGTGTTGTTAGTGTAGCCACCAAAGGGGGAGTGTTGCGTCGACCAGTGCGAAAGTTGGTTCGCCTTAATGTTTAACTGTGTTCCACACCGCTCGGGGCCATGTTGGCAACCAACCTCACACAACACTTACCAGGCCAGTCTCCTTTAAGAACTTAAGGAGGCTGGCTGGTAAAGAATTATAAACATTTAAATATTAAGTTCCTTTTTTACTTTTTTGATTAACTTTCTTGTTCTTTCTTGTCAGTCTTGTATAAACCTTGGATGAAATGGTTGTCTTTTTTTGCTTTTTGAAATAAGTCCTTGCTTGTTCTCAACAAAAACATTTATTTCTTTTCAAATATCAATCCATAACTGTTTATTATAAGTTTTGACGAAAAATTGTACATCAATAATTTTGTAATTGTGTACCGTAATTAACAAAATTTTTTTTTTACCATTATTATTATATAAATATTTTTTTTCATTAGGGGGGTGTAGATGTAGCATACCTACATCACATTAAGGTTGCGGTGATGGCCGCACGCTAAATCAACTCGAGAATAGCGCAAAAGTCGGCCTGCATATTGCTGTCCCTGTTTGGCTAACGCAGGCGCGCGCGGGGCACAGCCGAACACTTATTTCTATTCTGTGGCCGTTACCATTCATAATTCGAAGCTGGTATTTATTTTTTATGCAAACTAGCATTTGACAAAAATCTTTTTTTGGCATATTTGGCATTTGTCACAAACTTTTTACATTTATATATCTAGCAATAAAAACTCCTTGGTACCTAGTTCTGCGAACAGTTAGAACTCGCGAGCACAAACTTTTTTCCAATAATTGTGATCAGGGTGGTTATTCGCTATGACCTATGAGATTTCTTTTCAATAACGTGTGACGTCACCCATACGATTCAGCGATGATTCCACGCAGATATCGTAACGAGCCCGCGTTATGTTACGTTTGGTCAGAGCGAATAAGGGGGCAAGTTGGTGCTTTGATGATCGTTGAGTTTGGCTCAACTTTCCAATAGCGACTGTGAGCTAGGAGGTTCATATTTTTATCACATGTAGACACAAGCCTAAATATGAAATGGCGTACTGCGGAAACCAATAGTTTTAGCATTGTGAGCTATGACAAAAAAATCAAAGAAAAATATTTCAAAGTAAACGCTCAACTTTCCTTTAGCTACTGCTAGCTAGGAAGTTCACATTTTTATCACATGTAGGTTCACATAGCACAAGCCTAAATATGAAATGGCGTACTGCGGAAACCAATAGTTTTGGAGCTATTCATTTTTGAAATTTGCTAATAACCGCTTTCCGAACGCCATGTTTTGGTGATATTTTACTTTTTATCAGTGTTCCCATACGATTTTCGGCTTTTGACAATGACAGTGACAGACCAAATGGTATATTTTGCTAAAAATTGGTGGTTTCTCAATTTTCAACTAGTCGTGTTTTTTGCTCTTACGGTCCAGTCGGTTACGTATTCCTTGAACATCAATGAACTCTGTCATCGTTTGTGTTCTCAGAGTTGAGATTGTTTACGTGCTTACTCCTGTTTGAGAATTCATCGAAGGACTTTCCTTTAGCGACTATAAGTATAAGGCTTGAGGGGGGAGGGGAGGGGTGGGTTGTCAATGTCAAAAGCCGAAAATCGTATCCAAACACTGACAAATAGTAAAATATCACCAAAATATGGAGATCGGAAACCAGTTTTTAGCAAATTTCAACAATGAATAGCTCCAAAACTATTTTTTTCCGCAGTACGCCATTTCATATTCAGGCTTGTGCTATGTGAACCTACATGTGATAAAAATATGAACCTCGTAGGTCACAGTCGCTAAAGGAAAGTTGAGCATTTACTTTGAAATATTTTTCTTTGATTTTTTGTCATAGCTCACAATGCTAAAACTATTGGTTTCCGCAGTACGCCATTTCATATTCAGGCTTGTGCTATGTGAACCTACATGTGATAAAAATATGAACCTCGTAGGTCACAGTCGCTAAAGTAAAGTTGAGCATTTACTTTGATTTTTTGTCATAGCTCACAATGCTAAAAGTATTGGTTTCCGCAGTACGCCATTTCATATTCAGGCTTGTGCTATGTGAACCTACATGTGATAAAAATATGAACCTCGTAGATCACAGTCGCTAAAGTAAAGTTGAGCATTTACTTTGAAATATTTTTCTTTGATTTTTTGTCATAGCTCACAATGCTAAAACTATTGGTTTCCGCAGTACGCCATTTCATATTCAAGCTTGTGCTATGTGAACCTACATGTGATAAAAATATGAACCTCGTAGGTCACAGTCGCTAAAGGAAAGTTGAGCATTTACTTTGAAATATTTTTCTTTGATTTTTTGTCATAGCTCACAATGCTAAAACTATTGGTTTCCGCAGTACACCATTTCATATTCAGGCTTGTGCTATGTGAACCTACATGTGATAAAAATATGAACCTCGTAGGTCACAGTCGCTAAAGGAAAGTTGAGCATTTACTTTGAAATATTTTTCTTTGATTTTTTGTCATAGCTCACAATGCTAAAACTATTGGTTTCCGCAGTACACCATTTCATATTCAGGCTTGTGCTATGTGAACCTACATGTGATAAAAATATGAACCTCGTAGATCACAGTCGCTAAAGTAAAGTTAAGCATTTACTTTGAAATATTTTTCTTTGATTTTTTGTCATAGCTCACAATGCTAAAACTATTGGTTTCCGCAGTACGCCATTTCATATTCAGGCTTGTGCTATGTGAACCTACATGTGAAAAAATATGAACCTCGTAGGTCACAGTCGCTAAAGGAAAGTTGAGCCGCTACTATTTCTCGCAAAAACTAGGTACTGAATGGTAAACAAAGCACAAGTCGTAGGTATGTTAGTTACCTAGGTTACTTCATTCCAAATCACAAGGCAAATCTAAATAAAATTACAAAAATATTGCAATGTCATATATAACAAACAAATAGGTGAACAAACACAAGAGCAAGCGAAGCGCGGGGTTACACAGTGTACTAGTGTGAGTGCCTGTCGAGTTGTCAAACATCACACAACCGTAGTTCCCCGACCGGCCCTCGGTTCTGACGCGATAGCAATATGGGCGTTCAGAATTTTTTAGAAATTTGTTCAAGTTCCGTAATACCAAAAATGATGAATAAAAACTTGTTGTTTTTTTTATATCGTGTTGTTATTCTGTTACTTGACAATATAAGCTATGTTCCTACACATAAAATACGTAACATATCGTTGTTTTTCATACGAAACAAATAAGATGAAAACATGTCGTTTAGGTCGTAAAAATATACAAAAAGTAATTCGCTTACATTTCATTTTAGGTATATATTTTGATAAAAAAAACTATCTGGGAACATAGATAAATACTATCCGAATCCGAATAATAGCATAATATGGTGGAAATATGCTCGAATTACAAATGACGTCGGTATTACGTTTGTATGGGCAGTCCATCCTTCGCTGGGTTCTTAAGCTACGTTTATCTACCTGTGGTAGGTAGGTACGTCATGCCTTGTTTATATTGTCATATATGCTTTCCAGCCAGTCTCGGCCTGGCGTTCATTAAACACACTTGAACCGCAAGAAAGTTTATTATTTATTATTCGACAAAATAATTGGTGCCATAGCCACCAAAATATATACAAATAGCAACGTAAGCAACCTGAAATAATATTATATGTAAGCAAGCAAAACAATCACATGCAAGTAATTTAGAAAAATCTATACAGATTCAGGATCAAAATACAATAAAATCAATTAGAATTAAACAGAAAACGAAAAACACGTGAATTTCGCACGAGTCCGTTGACAGCCTCTCACGTAGATACTTACTACGTTTACTTCACCAACAAACAGCATGAGCCAGTGAAGTCAGTGACACTGACAGTTGGTAGCTGACCGACAGTGACCGACAAAAAGACAAACGTATCTGAACTGTGCCATCTATGCATGGATTTAGAACTATTTTCTTTCAGCTGTCAGAAAACTTCCCATTCATTGGCTGTACAATAATTCTAAAGTACTATATCCATGACAATAACAGGCCGTGCGTGGCTAAGCAGGCTGTGCATTATCGTCTCCTTTATTTTTGATGTGCTTCAATCATTGTGCTGTGTGTTATAATTGCGTAGTCCCTTCAGGATAAATAAATAAACTTTTGTTATCATAATTCTGGTTGATTCTCCCTTTTGCTATGACCACCGGTGTACTTTCACCCTCAGACCTCCATCGTCATGATACCTTAGAATAAGGACCATAATACCGTCATGGTACTGTCTTGTTGACATTGACATAAGCAAAATTGTGTAAAGTCACTGTCTGTTTATGTAGGTTTTTGTTTGTTTTTTTGTTCTTTGCTCCAAGCCAAGGTTTTTAGAGAAATTGAACGGAATTGCGAAGAAAGCAGTATTTAGAAAAGTTCCTAAGTACTCTGTGAAAACATAACGTTTCTGTAAAACTTGTTATATTCTAGACAGAACTTGCTGAACGTTATGATAAGAAGCTATTAGTGAGCGGAGCGATAGTGGATAATCAGCTGCTGGGCGTGTTATTTGCTTTAGAATCTTTGTTTCCAAGTTTTTGTTGCAAAGTCGCAGTACCTTTCTACCTACTAAAATAAGTGCCATTTACCATGGGAATTTTCGGTAATTCTTCACCATTTGATCAAGATGTCGGTAAGTAAATCGCAGTAAATACTGTTTTTGGTTTTTCCTGTCTTATATGACTTGCATACATCAGTAGGTATATTAAATTACTGTAGTTTAGTTCAATGATTGCATACCTCCGTTGGTTGATGTGAGACTCAAGGGGTTAAAGTTTTTTTTTGTGATGTCACATCTGGGTGTCTTGTGCATTGCCACTGTGTTAATCAGACCAGAACCAGCCCTGCTCGTTAAAATAATGCAGATGGACTTTGTGTTGATGGCAACACTGTTCTAGTAGCCCTGAGGGTTGTAGTGGATGAGGTAGACCAGGACACTGTCTATGTGTGTGTCTATTGGGGTGTAGCTAAGGGGGCGCTGAGGAAAAAAGACTCTGACAAAATATAGCAGAAAAAAAGGCTTAGAAGAATCTCGCTCAAATTTGGCCCCCTTATCGACACTCGGACCCACAACTAGCTCTTATTATTGGCCCTGTTCCAATACCCAAGTTTTTTACCCTGATTTTTTATTTCAGACAATTTTTGTAAACAAACAAATGTCAAGATATGCCACTGTGTGTATAAGTGTCATGTATGTGTGTCATATGTGAATTTACACGTATGCTACACAATCATGACACTTATACTCACAGTGGCATATCTTGACATTTGTTTGTTTACAAAAATTGTCTGAAATAAAAAATCAGGGTTATAGGTATATTTTTCCATAAAGGAAATAAGTGTAAGTAAGTATAATCATTTATTCTCTCTACACCATGTTTATCTTAATACGAGGTACAGAAATGTAGGACTAATCTAAAACCAACTTTGTGCGAGACTAGTTCCTGCAATATGTTTGAAAAACCTGTGTTGCAACTCACCAGGGCCCACTCCGCGGAATAAATATGAAGTCAATACAAAAGTGACACTAGTAAATAATATATAACTACTTTTGCTGTGTATAACGAAATTAGTTATCAGAATTGTGGGCTGGTCAAATTGAGCCCAAACACTACTAATTTCTCCATCAAAGACTTCTAGAGTCTAGACCAACCATCTGTCTCCATCATCAGATCGGCTTGCTTTCACCATCATTGTGTAGTTGGAACTTGACAATGCAAAATTGTAACTCAATGGGATAACAAGAACTGGGTTAGAATCGGCTTACAACATTTTAACCATACAACATAAATTATATTATTATTGCCCAACCACATATTGTATACACATACAGCAAAAGTAAATTATTCATATTTATTCATTTATTGCTCTTACGTAGTAGGTACATTCATATTAGTATTGTTCTTGTTTATACTTTTACGTAGTTAGGTACTTAGGTACACATAAACCCCGTTAGGGTGCTGCAATTTTATTAGAATAGTTCAAATTATTAAATTGTATGTATGCTATTGCTATTTATTCTTACTATATAATTTATATTTGAAACTGCCCTATTGCCTATCAAACTGGTAATCAATTTTCCCTACAAAATTAACAATTCCATAAAAAAGTTGAAATTCCTCAATTTTAGACTTTTTCCTTTATTTGTGCCAGACTCTTCTGTTTTTGCAGTCAGCATAAGGGTCCCGTTTTTTCCTTTTGAGGTACGGAATCCTAAAAATACAAAACTTAACATTTGTTAAGACTTAAAATTGTGTTTGCATTCATTCCTACTGTCATTGTACCCTTTATCATTGTCCACTGCTTCCCAGTGGGGTGAACAGGTGGGAGTCAACGGAAATCAACAATATAGTGTTGTACAGATGCTTGCTTTGTAGTTTCTATCGCTCGGGCGGTCAGTGTCCATTTCCTAAATTGCCTTCAAGATGACCGAATCTGGCTTCAACCGCTTCTTGAAGGAGCATTTCTGAATTTGACCATTTCCTTATTATGTCCACTCTCTGTGCGATATGCAAACTATGTATCAGTGATCACAGCGCAGCAGTCTCCGCGTTTCATCTTTGTTATCTGTTTTTCGCTGGAAGCATCAGCTTTGTGCGCTTGCAACCCGGTTTTCGTTCACATATTTTCTGGTCCTCAGTCCTTTTCGGTGTTTAGTTCTACTTGTAATAAATCAGTGAGAGTAAGATATGATGTACCTGTTTATCAACTCGATATCACCTTGTATAGATATAACGTTGAAAGCATGCACCATTCGTTCGCAGAGCGCGCCACCAGCGAGAACAACACGTCCGAGGAGTGGGGCCTCATCATGGAGATCTGCGACCGCGCGGGCGCGTCGGCGCAGGCGGGTCGCGACGCGCTGCGCGCCGTGCTGCGCCGCCTCGCGCACCCCGACCCACACGTGCAGGTGCACGCCGCCACGCTGCTGGACGCGCTCGTCTCCAACGCGGGCCGCGCCTTCCGCCTTGAGGTGGCCTCGCGCGACTTTGAGCAAGAGTTCCGACGCCTGTTGGCGCGCGCGCAGCACCCCGTGCGTGCTCGCCTGCGTGCGATGCTGCGCAAGTGGGCCGAGGGCGAGTTCCGCAACGACCCGCAGCTCGACCTGATCCCCTCTCTGCACGCCAAGCTGGCGAACGAGCACCCGCGCTCCTCGCCTCCCTCCCCCGCGCCTGTGCCCGCCGCCGCCGCGCCTCCCTCCGCGGCCGCGCGCGAGCAGGATGAGTTGGCGCGCGCTATCGCCCTGTCGCTGAGCGAAGCGGCTGTCCCCGCGTCCGCCGCCCCCGTACCCGCCCCCGAGCCCCTGTACCCGCGCGTGGACGCGGAGCCGGTTCCGGCGCGGCGCGTGCGCGCGCTCTACGACTTCGAGGCCGCCGAGGACAACGAGCTCACCTTCGTGACCGGCGAGATCGGTACGTACTTAATACTTTACCTACCGCATTCCGCGCTCGCAGATGTCGCCACACGACACGGTTAAGCTGGATTCACATTTGTTGTTGGACTTGTTGTGTTGTGATCGGCTCTGACGTGATGGCATCTTTAAGTTGCGTTCTGACGCTCTTTGACGATTTTTTGAATCAATACAGCCGTAGCTCTCGGACAGTTCAAATACGTGTTTGTCATACGTCATGTTTTCCCATGTATCATCCGACTCTGAAGAAGAAGATATTGAATTTATAGTGCTGGCAACTCTTCTAAAAACGAAAGAAATAAAGAGAAGAAGATATTGAGTTCACCCAGTGAATAATAAAAGAGAGTTCAGAGGCGAGTTTCGCTGAAAAATTTAATCAGTATTTTAGGATGTTCAAGGCACAGTTCGAGGAAGTTCATTCGTTGATCGAAGGAACATACAAAAATACAAACGAAGTTTCGTAAACCTATAGGGACAAAAGAAAGACTTGCTATTAAGGGTTTATTTGTTTTTACATTATTAGTAATAAGGCAGATAATCAATTATCATCAGAAAGACAAGGCAAGACTGTGCGTGCACACTGTCTTGTCTTTCGTCGTCAGGCGTCAGGTTCTCCCGCCCTCCGACCTCTACCGTTCTGATGCAATCGGAATTTCTTCTGATGCGTCGCCATCACAACAGATCGCGACACACAAATATGAATATCACCATACTAAATGTATGAAACCGATACCGTTCTAATGCGTCACAACACACACGTCAGACAAATGTGAATCACGTCGAACGTTCAAAAATACTACTTTTGAGATATCCTCGTCTTAATACAACCGTAGCAGAACTTGTTCCTTGATATGTTATAACTAATTGAAGGGCTTGCTTTTCTGATTGCCCATTAGATGGAACTTGGCAACCTTCGTAAAGCGGCTATCAGTACAAGGCAACCTTTTGTCGATCGCAGTCCTTCGACACCGACACCGAGAGATCATGCAGGTTATTACTTCGCAGTGCACGTGACCGACTCGAGCGACCCCAACTGGTGGAAGGGGCGCAACTCGCGCGGCGAGGGCCTCTTCCCGGCCAACTTCGTGAGCGCGGCGGCAGTGGAGGCAGCGGAGGAAGAGGTGGAGCGGCCCACGCGCGCGGCCTCGCCGGCGGCCGCACCAGTGCGCGTGCCCTCGCCCGAGCCGGCGCACATCGACGAGCGCGCCATGGACGCGGCGCTGAGCGCACTGCACGAGGCGGACCCGTCGCGCGCGGGCACGGGCGAGGCGGCACTGAGCGCGCAGGAGGCGCGCGCGCTGCGCATGGGCGCACTGGTGGACGCGGCGCTGGAGCGCGCAGACACGCGCCACGCGCGCCTCACGCAGCTGTCGGCCGAGCTGGTGGATGCGCTCAACCTGTACCACGAGCTCATGCGCGCCTACCCGCCGCCGCCCGCGCCCGCGCCCTACCTCCACCACTGACCACATCTACCACCTGTTATTGTGTCTGCGTACTGTCTACGAATACCTAACGATTGGCGTAATTTTGTTTACTTAGGTGTTAATTTGCCCAAATCGTTGGTTTGCCGGCAGGTATCTGCATCATTTAAATATGATGATATGTCTGCTAAAGAAATATAATAATATATTATACCTAATGTTATTTATCCAAACTTTACTAAGTATACGGGCTGGAAAGTTAAGATGGATTATTTTCATTTAATTACCTACGTATTTGGAAAACAAACGGTAAATCGATAATTACATTCAATTTATTCAGTTAAACATGGGCTCACAAGATGAAATAAAAATAAATTTATAAATTGTAATACATGACGTGACTAGAAAATTATGCAAAATATTGTGTCAATAGATAAAAATAATCGAATGATGATAATCAAATTAAATACAAATGTCACAGAAGTTTACAATCAAATCAAATATAAAAAAACCCGCGACTTCGTCCGCGTGCTATTCGTACCTACTACGTTATATACAAACTACAATAAAATGATTCTAGTTTCCTATGAAATAGTTTTCCTGTTTTTTGGCGACAATTTGGTTCAGACGCAATAGAGCTTCTCCGGTGAGGCCGCGGTCAGAAGCGCGAGGCGAGCCCGCCCCCGCGCGAGTCGGCGTGCGAGAGCAGCGCGTCTGCCTGCTGCTGCACCACGTTCACGGCAGCGTAGGGCGTGGTCGCATTGAGCGCGGGCGTCACGCCTGTTGGCAGCGCGCTCGCCGGCAGCCGCGGCTCCGCAGAGAGCGCGCCGCCCGTGAGCACGCCCACGCGCGCGCGCTCCACCGCGAAAGCGCCGCCGCCGGCTGCCAGCGCCGCCGCCACCTGCGCTAGCGCCGCGCCCGACCCGCCGCCCAGCACGTAGCGGGTGCCTGCAACACCCAAAAAAACTGCTAGCGAGACTTGCGCCCTGTGCCAAAGCTTTTTTAGGGTGCTCATTTGTGCTATGTTTTTTTCAAAAATCTACTAGCTACACTATTTTTTGCATCTCGTTATCATCTCGTCACGTCGCACTTGGCGTTCAAAATACTACTTTTGAGATCAGTCCTCGCCTTAATAATAATAACAATAAAAGAAAACTTGGCACACACTGATTTTTCTCTTGTGATTATTTATTATGTCTAACAAAAAACACTGAAATTTTGAAACGAAAACAGAAATGTTGTATTTGGCGTCGCAATATGCCACTAGTGTAGTGAATGGAAAGCCGGCTATACTCGCCCGCCGCGCCGCGCGGTCGTCATCGCCTAGTTCATGCATTCTGTGGAATCTCATTAGAAGTAGCAGCGAACTGACCGCAGACGTGATCGTCCAGCATGATGGCGGGCGCCAGGTCGAGGCGCGCCGCCGCGTCGCGCCGCCAGCCGGCTTCTGCCACCGGCCCGGACCCCCACGCCACCGACAAGCCACTGCAAAATTGAAACTTCTTTAGTAATAGCTACATACCTAGCTCAACTTATATAACAATCGTCATCAGCCGTTGATCGTTAGACGTCCACTGTTGGACGAGGTTCTGTTGCTATAGAATGCAATGCGACACATAGCAATGGCAAATTGGCAAAGCATTATACCCTGTGATGGTGTAATTCCTTAGTCGGCTTTTACGACATCCACGGATCCTTCCGTGATGGAGATTGTTTATTTTGAAATCACCGAGAGGAATTAGAATGCTCACGTGACTAATGCGACATATGTGTCGAAGCTGTCAACCACGGCGAGCCCCGTCGCGACGCCTCCCGCGGCGGGCGGCCACGCTTCGGCCGGCTCCAGCACGTCTGATGCATCTGCGGGTGCTCTGCTAGTTGCCTCCTGCTGCAGCGCTGATATGACCCTGCAGTCAAAATATAGATAGTAATTGAAGGAGTGCAACTAAGTACCTTACGATAGAGTTATCCTTGAAAGACCTGATGACATCCAATACATAATCAGCTCATTACACACAGAAAGCCGCAAAATATGCACCTTTAAAATAAATAAATAAATGCTGGACATTTGACACAACATTACCTAGCCCCAAGCTAAGCAGAACTTGTGTTATGGGTACTAGATAACTGATATACTTAATACAATACATTACATAGATAGTTATTTTTTATTATACATAGAAAATACTCAGAACACCCGGAACAAATTATCTGCAGATCGTACATAAATATATTTGTTCCGAGGCGGGAATCGAACCAGCAACCTCCTGCGTCGCAGGCGAACCTTCGCCCGTCGCGCCACAGGGGTCGTCAACTTAAATAGGTATGTGAATATTATGACCAACTAGACCAGAAAGAGTAGAAATTAATTATCAAGGAATTAAAATTTACTGTAAACTGGCAGCCTTTTAAATAATATGTTAATTCCTTGGACGAATTATCACAATTCGTCCAAGGTCAATTCAGTGGCCAGTGTGGCCGCTTTAGTGAATTTGTCGCTAGATTCAGCTTTTCTTTGCATTACGCGATTGCAATTATATTTTTTAGATGAAAATCCTTTGGTGCAATACATTTTTAGTTAGATTTAAAAAAAAAATTATAAGATTTTCAAACATTATGCATTGAAAAAGGGTTTGCTGATTTATTTATACCATTTTCATCCACCAAATGATACAATGTAAAAAAAATATTTGGTGTATTACTACTCATTTAAGTGTGTAGGTTTATTTTAATAACTTTAGTTCTACCGAATTCAAAAAACAGTTAAAAACAATTTCCTGAAAACTTGCAGTTTTTTTTTGTTGGACTAAAGCGAATCATTTCCGGCTAGCGGCAACACACAGCAATGTCAGAATTTATTGTCAGACGGTGATTGGTGGTGTTGATGTGGTGATACCATGTAAACGTTAGTGGAGCCCTCGTGTATTTTCTACTCTTTCTGGTCGGACTGTAAGTACCTATTATCATTCTATGAGTTAGGTCAATAGGATTGGGAAAATGACTACCATTATTTTGCATTCGTCTATCCGTTGGGAAGATCAAAGAAGTGTTACCTCCTGGAGGCCTCGTCTAGATCTAAGGGCGGCGGGTCAAGCGCGAGTGCAAGCGCGCGGTGCACGGGTGCGGCGCCCACCCCGCCCGCGAACACGCGCCACGAGCCCGCCGCCCCTGGCGCAGGCGTGCTCAGCACCATCGTGCTGGCGCTATTCCAGGCTGCTGCTAGCTCTGAAAAACAGGGGAACCCATTCTTGGTACCTAAAAGACTCGCGCCGCAATATCATAAGTTATCGGGAACTTACATTTTAGTAATAGCCATAAGGTCCGGGGAGGCTATTGTAACTACCGGGAAAATGCAACTAATTGAAATAACTTCTTTTGTATTTTTTTCTAAGAATAGTGACATCTATGATACGATAGCGGAACAAAGACTACTCATAGAAAATAATTGATTGATCTAATATCGTGCGAACTGTTGTATCTACAGTGACATTTAATATCCGCCATTTTTTTGGCGATATTCACGAAAGGACAGATGAAGAAGTTTGTGTAAAAAAAAATATAAAAACCTATTTTTACGGCTGTGTTTTTAGTGGAGAGCAGAGTTAAAACACGGCTAGTCCGTTTTTATTATTTATTTGAAAGAAATACTGCATTAATTGTGAAATATGGCCACGGATACATTAGCCCCTCCAAATTTTGAAGAGGGGCTAATTAATCTATATTGTGACTTTTAGGTTAGTTGCAATTACCCCATCAAATTTGTATGAAAATGATTATAGCTAGTCATGGGCTCTTGTCGATGTTTTAGTAAGGTAGAACAATAGTATTTAAAGTATTATCGGCAAATATTTATAAGAACTATGGGTAAGACTCAGAGCCTGGATGTTTGCAAAACTACCATAGTCCTGGTAGTTCCTAAATTATTTTTAAATAATTGTGGCTGTGTATAATAAGTTTTTATACCGTATTTATTTATTTATTTCGCCTGATTATTCACCTTATTTTTCTTAATCACCTACATTAAATAGTTATTAAAGATTCGACTTCGCAGTACCTGCATAAGAAGTAAGATGAGATAAATACTACCCGAGTATCGATAAATGCACCGTTTTGTAATAAGTCCCACCACTATCGTCTATGAAAAAAGTTGCATTAGCCCCGCAATATATTTTAGGGAAGTTTCCGGTAAATTAAGCCTTCCTGCGATGGCATAAAGTCCATTATAAGAAAATAGGTATTTTGAATGTTACGTCAACGAACTTTTAACCTTAAATTCTGATGTAAATCATACCTACAAATATTAGTTGCATTTACCTCGGTAAGGGGTTATTGCAACTATTTTGGTTACTGTGGAAGAAATATGATAATTGACGCTTCACGTAATGCTTTTGTGGCTTAGTGTCATATCAAGAGTATTCATTTATATATTTTTAACTTAATAAATCGATTGTTTTAACTCCATGATTGCAAGAGACGATGGTACCTCAGTTGAAATTATTGATCATATATTTTTTAGTTGCAATAGCCTCCCCGGACCTTATAGAAAAATATGCAAGGCCATCAAGCCATAT
Organism: Epirrita christyi; assembly: GCA_951392215.1. Classification (NCBI taxonomy): domain Eukaryota; kingdom Metazoa; phylum Arthropoda; class Insecta; order Lepidoptera; family Geometridae; genus Epirrita; species Epirrita christyi. The sequence continues at coordinate 131,182 of OX595835.1, forward strand.
GTATATGTATGCATATTATGTTGTTCAGGCTGAAACCCATAGTGATAAAAAATTAGGTACCTACTAAAACGTGCTTACCGTTTACTCCCAGCGTCCCAACTACCATTCGATTATAAGTTATGCAATATCAGTCTGGGGAAACGCTTCTCAAAATGAAAGAGTTCTCATTTGCCAGAAGAGTGGTTCGAGGAATAATAAAAAATAAGGTAACACGCGAGGTGCTCACCCTCGCCTTTCGAAGGTACCTTAATTAAGTGCAGTTAGTGGTAATAATGCTTAGGTACTAACAATAATATTACCTGCGCTCGTGTTATGCTGCAGAGACTCCAGGTATGTGGCGAGTTCCGGCGCCGTGCGCAGCGAGCCGGCTCCCGGCGCCGGCTCCTCGTCCGCTAGCGCTGCTGCTAAGCCTTCGGACACGAGGAACCCACTTCTGCAATCGGAAAGCTGAGTCCAAGCATCATTTTTAAAATACTTTTGCAAAGGAAAAAGTCTAAAAATGAGGAATTTCAAGTTTTTTACCCCTTAAATGGGATGGTGAAGTTTGTAGGGAAAAAGTGGCTGAAACTGAAACATAGAGGGACGATTTCGAAATGATTTACCTACGGATCGGATCCCTCACGAGTGCAAGTCTCGCATCGCATTTGTCCAAGTCAGAGTATCGTTTCTCTTCCTTCAAAATTAGATTTGGTGGGGCGCAAAATTCAAATCTTGCCCAGAGAGCTGATTCTACGTTTTGACAAGCAATTGGCACGGATGTCTCGTGTAGTGTATTGTGGATTTTTGTATGGAGACACTGATAAGCGCCCCTAGAGCGTACACTCTGTGAACCTCATTTTCCATACAAAAATCCGTGTTACACTACACCTGACGTCCGTGCCAATTGCTTGACAAAACGTAGAATCAGCTCTCGGCGCTCATTACCTTAGCGACGACACTGGGTATGTGCATCCGAGGTTTCGATTTATCGGTTCAGCTTAGCTTCTAACAAACCAACTTTTCCAGCGAGATTCTCGGTATCACCAATCGACTCCGGTCCAGCCTAGAACGTAGCTCTTACGTATCCTATAACTGCTACGTATAGTTGGAAAGCCCGTTAGATACCGTCCTAGGTGTAAGTACCCACAATAATACCAACTTAGCTAGGTCAATAGCGGGTTGCAAGACTCTTGGCCAGGGAAGCGAGCCGTGGTCCGCGTGCAGCGCCGCCAGTGAGGCCAGCAGTCGCGGCGGCTGCGCGTCGTAGTCCGCACTTCCCTCTGCCGCCGGCGCCGGCACCCGCACCGTGCTCCACTCCGCCAGCATCGGCCTCTGAGTGCGCACCTGGCGGTACTCCCAATAGAGTAGAGACCCGCTCCTGTTATCAGTAATAATAATCATAATCATTTAATTTAATTCCACGGAGCCCCATTACTCCCTGGGGTCAACGGAAACCCCCTGACACACATCATATTTTGTGTAACAGACAGTAAAAATAAAAGCTCTGCTCAAAATGTGACATCGGAATCCCCCAAGGCTCAATAATAGTTAATGTTAATAATCATCATCATCGGCCTGTAGAAGTCGACTGCTGGACCTTAGAATGCCATGACGCACGGTCCTGAGTCGCGTCTATCCACCGACTGCGAGGCACAGATGCACAGTACCGCGGTCAGACTCTGACTAGACTGAACTCAGTGTCTCCATACAAAATTCTTGTTACACTGTACCATACGTCCGTGTAAATTGACAGACTTCGGTAGAGAGTATATTATGCTGCGCGCCTCCGCGTCCACGATGGGCGCGCCGTGCGACACTCTGTGGAACTCACGCATCGAACGAGGTCCGATGCGGCGCAAGCACTGCGAGGCACAATGCAGTGACGGCCGCCGCGTCCAGTGCGCGCCCGCCTGCCTTCAGCGCGTCCGTGCCCGCGCTGCTGCACGCCTCCGCGTCCGACGACACCCCGCCGTGCGGCACCAACTGCAATAATATCACACACTCAATAGGCAAGCGCTCTTGCTGGGCACAAAAGTAACTGTTCATTGATTGCTTGAAAGCGTGACTATCGCGTAGATCATCTCCACCACTAGTGTTAGTACCATAACACCCAACAGTCACATAATAATAGTTATTCCCTAAACAGGGTGTTGTTTTGAAATGGGACAGTATGGGCATATCCGAATGCGAAAACTGTCTTTGGAATCATTTAATCATTTTGTATGAACACAATTTTGGCATACTTAGTTATTTTTTTGGTCAAGCGTGAGTTCTCCATAAAAAATTGTTGTTTTGATAAAAAAAAACAGAACGTTTCAGAACACCTCTAGTGGCCTTAGACAAAGATGTGTGATGAATGTTGTTCTACTGCTCTGATGGTCTCGTGAAATGAGAAAAATCAGAGCTGTAAGAGAAGAAGTTCGTAAAATTTTAATAAGAACATCTTTCTCTCTCTCTCTACTCTCTACTACTGTCTACTCGCAAAGACTTCAGTTTACCCGTGATCATGGCGCATGAAACTGTGCCGAAATAAAAGGTAGTAGGTAAATAGTTTGTTCCAGAAATGAATTCCCCATCTTTAAATTATACGAAAACGATACCAAACTTGTCCTTGTAGCTGTAAGTGGACAGTAGGTAACTGAGCTCTGACTGCAACACGGGAAATTCACCCTTCCACCCCCCTCCTGGCTATCGCGGGGGTCTACTTCGTGTCTACAGTGGTAAAATGGTCGAAAAAAACTTAAAAGATTAAGCATAGATAACAAAAGTAACATTCCAATGCAAAAGTGAAAAGCATCCCATATGAAATCAACATAGGAAATCACTCAACAAACACGAGAAATCAGGGTTAACTAACTAATGAAAATATTTTTTTGACAAACTTTTTGTTTATAGAAGTGGTCATACAAGTAACACTTTTTAGGTTCAAGATTAAATAGGCTATAACATCATATTTTTTATTTACCAAAAATCGATGTGACATGCCTGTAAGCGATCATTTTATTTTTTTTAATTTTTACCTTTTTGTTGATTTTTAGTTTTTTTTATATAGTCAGGTTAAAAGTTTGTTCCAGAAATGAATTCCCCATCCTTAAATTATACGAAAACGATACCAAACTTGTCCTTGTAGCTATAAGTGGACAGTAACTGAGCTCGGACTGCAACGCGGGAGATGCACACTTCTCCCCCCTTCCCTGGCTACCAGCGGGGGGTAACTTTATGGCTACAGGGCTGAATCTGCTCAGAACGACCTAAAGAACAATCGTGCCAAGCGGCGTTTTCCGAGACAAAGTGCAAGGTTAAGTTGCTTATTGCCCCTACTATAGGTACAAAGCGCTTGCGCGAGCTGAATTGCACTTTGTTACGTCCAAGCAAGAGTCGCTATTTAAATAAAAAAAATCGCGAAGTGAGTCTTCTGTACTGTACTTGTACTAATATTTATTGTGGCTTGGGGCTAGATAATGTTGTGTGAAATGTCCAGCATTATTTATTTATTTATACTTAATACCTATCTACTCTCAGTCAAACTGCACGGAGTACGTACCTACAGACAAGGATACCTAACACTTTGTCTATTTCCTGTCGACATGCATTATGTGTAGGGTACTAGGTATAACTAGGTAATTCTGGCATTGTGTTATTGGTTTGACAGGCTGTGTGGGGGTGGAATTACAAGAACTTCACGATGTGAAAGGACACACACCTCATAGTCTCCGTAGTAGATCTGCGTGAAGAGCGCCAGCGTGATGGCGACGGAGAGGGCGGCGAAGCAGGCGATGATGAGCCGCGGGCCACCCGCGCAGCAAGGGGCGCCCCCCGGGCCCCCCGCACCCGTCTTCAGGGGCACGTCCTCGCGGAGCTCGACTGCGCCTGGAAACAACCATGTCAGCTAACATTCATGTCACACGCTTAGAATGTGCTTTGACCAAGTACGTACTTATTATGAGCCATGGTGGTAGGAAGACTTGGGAACCATGGAGTTTAGTATACTTACCTAAGTAGTACTATCTACATCTATGATATGTAGGTAAATCTACATCAATGATGGGAACCGACTCTATCTTTGTTCTAATAAGTTCTGAGGGCATAAGCCCTCTCCGTCTCCGCCCTCTCCGACGCCATCACGCTGGCGCTCTTCACGCAGATCTACTACGGAGACTATGAGGTGTGTGTCCTTTCACATCGTGAAGTTCTTGTAATTCCACCCCCACACAGCCTGTCAAACCAATAACACAATGCCAGAATTACCTAGTTATACCTAGTACCCTACTACACATAATGCATGTCGACAGGAAATAGACAAAGTGTTAGGTATCCTTGTCTGTAGGTACGTACTCCGTGCAGTTTGACTGCGAGTAGATAGGTATTAAGTATAAATAAATAAATAATGCTGGACATTTTACACAACATTATCTAGCCCCAAGCCACAATAAATATTAGTACAAGTACAGTACAGAAGACTCACTTCGCGATTTTTTTTATTTAAATAGCGACTCTTGCTTGGACGTAACAAAGTGCAATTCAGCTCGCGCAAGCGCTTTGTACCTATAGTAGGGGCAATAAGCAACTAAACCGTGCACTTTTGTGCAAGATACGAATTAGTTGCATTACAAAGTTTGCTAGGCGTGACTGTGTGAGCATTCAACGTAACTTCAATCAACTCTCATTCAATCACCGCATGGCACAGAATGATTAATAGTTACTGCGCAGTGCGTAAGTCACGGTGAACGACTCGCAAAATGATAGTTGCAATTCGTAATAAGCCCTCATCAGTAGGAGCCTATAGACTGGTAGGAACCGCGTAATATATTATAATTTCATATGATTTTAGGTTAGGTACGCGTACAACGGGCATGGACAAGGACAACATATTGCAAGACAATGTCGGCGGTGTTTAGGCTCCAGAAGCCAGGTTGATGGCTAAGGGTGCCAAGCCAACCAACACACATACCTGGTGCAGGGTCGGCACTGCCGTTCATCTTGCTGGAGCTTGGCTGGCTACGGGTGGTTCAGCCCATTCGTTTCTGGAATTCGTAAAAATATGTAAGTACTGGCCTAATCATGTTAGACTCGTCTAAGCAGGTATTGCAAAACGTAAGGGTTCAAGTTGCGCTTCAGTCGCAAAGTAACGATAAGCTCCGCGAACTTTTGTGGTTCGCCCCGAACCGAGACTTCGGAAACGCGACACGCGAATGTGTTATTTTTCTAACAAAAAGCATTTAATTTTCACGGGACCACCACGAGATTATGCATGCCCTATCTACACAGATACAAAAGAACCATTGTAGGTAGGTAGGTAATTGGACTAACCAACGGGGATTTTTATGCTATTAATAGGTAGGTAGGTAGGTACCCACTTAATGCTTAAAAATTCTTTGCTGAAAACGAATACAATCATCTAGTCTAGAATCTAGAACCTAGATGATTGTGTTCGTTTCCAGCAAAGAATTAGAGAGACTAGATTCTAGATCATGCATGTCAAAATCAAAGTCATCGGTGGGCCAATTACTTAAAGACCTTAGAATCAGTGGGCCGCACCGTGGGTTGTGTTAACCATAAAGAAAACAAACTCCTTGCATAGATATAGTAGTACTTACTGCCCCCCTATTTCCTGACTGAAAGTCACTTTGTGACTAACGTTTCACAAGTAAAATGACTGAGTATAAAATTATGTAAATTTTTTATGATTATAAATTTCGACCAATACTTGATGGCTATATTTTTACATGTCAAACGTTAGTCACCGAGTGACTTTCAGTTAGGAAATAGGGGGGCAGAATGCTAATCGTTTATCTAATCATTACAATGTAAGTACTTTATGTTCAAAATTGAATCGGGCCGCAGTCAACGTCGTGATGGGCCGCATGTTTGACATGCTTGTTCTAGATAGACGAATAGGTATATTCGCGAAGCTGGTTTTTAGGGTTCCGTACCCAAAGGGTAAAACGGACCCTATTACTAAGGCTCCGCTGTCCGTTCGTCCGTCTGTCACCAGGCTGCTATCTCATGAACCGTGATAGTTAGACAGTTGACATTTTCACAGATGTACTATTCTGTTGCCGCCATAACAATAAATTATAAAAAATATTTAAAGGGGCTCCCATACAAAAAACGTGTTTTTTTTGCCGTTTTTATAGATACTGGTACGGAATCCTTCGTGCGTGAGTCCGACTTGCACTTGGCCGGTTTTTAATGTCTGACTTGCTATGTAGGTATAGGTTATTGCACCTAATTGGTAAAGGTTTAAGTACTTATTGGACTTTTCGAAGAGACCCCTAATTTTTTAAAAAAAAAAAAATAAGTATACTTACTTAGCCTATGCTACTCAGTGATAATATAGCATTCCATTGGTGAAATAATTTTTGAAATAGGTCCAGTTCTTTAATTCAAAGCTTTCCACTAACAGCACCAATTTTATTCTAAAAACAAAAATACAAAGCTTTTCTCAATATAATATTAGTGTAGATATACTAGGTAAAATCAAGTCATTGCAATTTGACAACACAGAAACATTAAATAAAGCGTTGCCCACTTACGGTTTTCAGTTTAGCCGAGGAATACCAATAGGTACCTACACTTTTTAGTAAGGTATGTACTAGATACACGTAGTACCTAGTTAGCTATATGTTATGTGTGCAAGAATTCCTTCACTTCGTTAAACAACAACAACAACAAACAGAACAAAATAACTAGCCAGCAAAGCAGAGACAGACAAGCGAAGCGAGTCAGCTCTTCGGGGTCGAGGCCCGGACGGACTCGGAACTCGTAGGTAGGGATTGGTGTTTCTTGGTGCAGATGGAGGGGCGCGGGCGGTGCGGTGCGGGGCGGGTGGTTGTGGGTAGGGCTGCCAGATGATTTTTTCGCAAGGCCGGACATCGCATTATTGAAGGAGCCGGGCATGATGGTGAACTTCGAAAAACATAAAGACAGATTTTGACGAACGTTAAAAAACACCAATCAATCAATCGAATTTAAAGTAGGTAGGTAACTTACCTTATTATCTAGATAGGTAGGCCTATTACTGTAACCTACAGTAGGTTACAGTAATAGGCCTACCTATCTATAAGTACCTAGGTTACCTACTGTGCTAACCTATTAGCGTAAATAATATCTAATATTGTACGAACTTGACAAACTGACATGTGTAGGTAACAATTGTGTTAAAAATAAACGCGATACGCAAATAAAAAACTAGGTATATACCTACTACCTACTGCGAACACCCGACCCGATGTTCTGACGTGTTTACATTTTCTGCAGCACTAATTTCTAAGGAGAGTCGTGCATTATGCTGCCCCGACGTGTTAACGGGTGTAACGCCTTATATTGCTCATTGATATAACACTTAGTTACGTCAATTTGTTTACTTAGGTAGGACACAGAAACTAATCAGTACTTACCAAAGCAACTTATGCAATAAACATCAATAATTTGTACCTGTAAGTACGCTAAAAACTAGAACTTACTTCAGAAAATATGTTCAGACGTGTTCTCGAACGGGTGTTGGCAGTATACCCAGTTGAAGTGTAACTATCGGGGCACTGAGAAAAAGTGACTGGAAAGTTTTCATCCCAATTGACACCTATTTATGGTGCCATCAGGTAGGAGATTTCAAGGAGTGAAACTTTGACCTCTGGTCAACAAATACTTACCTAGAATAAATAAATACTTAAAACAAAAACCCCCCTCACTGTACTCAGGTCCTCGGGTGGCTGGTATGTTTTTTAAAACTATTTAGAAAAATATTAAAACATATATAATTTAGTAGGTACATCCACAAAGTTAATTTTCCGTCAGTGACCCGTTTTGTACACACACAGTGAATACCTATATCCCTGGCATTAGGGAATTACCTACAACGCCCGGGCAAATTTTTCCCGAAGGTTAACAAAAATAAATTACAAACAGTCAAAAATCCGAACTACAAAATATGCAGGTAAGTATTTTGTGGCCGGACGTCTGTCAACCCTAGGTGCGGCCAAGTATGTAAAAGTAACTGTAGTAAGAGGAGGCGCACGCGCATAATATTGATACAAACAAGTAGCTGTACAGCCGCAGCCGGGACGGTGACGTCAGACCTTGTTTTACAACCAGCCTCCAACAGTGCAACCAAGAGAGTACCTAGGTATAATTTATATTAAGTAGGTAGCTAGGTAGGTCTTCTCAGAGAAAGCAAAAATAACGACAGCCTTGTCGTGCGTGAACAAACATGGCGAAATTAGTGATGCCACTTTTCAAATTTTCAATCCATGTTTGCATGAGTTGAGTGGTGACGCTGACGCGGTGTATATAAGATCTTCCTCGAGGCCAGTTTGCACTAAGTACTTCTACTATCCACCGATTTCTTGCGACATGACGCTTGTGTCCTAGTCCTCCTAGTAAACAGTTAAACACCTTTGATTAATAATCAAAGTTAAACACCTAAAACGCATCAAATTGCTTTCTGTCACTCCGGGAAGAAAAATAAATCTAATGGAATTAGGTACTTTCCACTCGAAAGTATACCTGCCCCAGCTAAGTTAAAACTTACCCCGAAATCGGGGTTAAAATTAAGACCGGACTTTTTTTTTTGAAACCGCTTCCATTTACTTATCTATTGATATTGCAGGTTTTTTGTAAAAGGTATTTGTAGCCAGATAGTTTTCCTTTAACATGGGCTAATTTTTATACCATCATCCGTTTCAGAGATACCTATGAGCTCTGTTAGGTCTCTTCCCTCTCTCCCCTACTCTAGGTAAGTACCGTACCTACCGCATTGGAGTACCTTCCTATTCCAAAAATATCACTCAAATTTACCAATCTATAAAAGGTTATTTATAATTATTAATTATGATAAAAAAACAAAAAATAGTAGGTACTTAAGTAAAGTATAATAATATCATTGTGATACCTAATCGAAATTCTAAAGGTGATGAGTTCAATAAAATTTTACAGTGTGAACCTACCTAGTTAATTTTACAACACAAGTACAACATCTAAACACAGAAATAGTTCACTGTGATCCTAAAAGTCGCCTTCATCCACCGACTCATCCTGCAACCTTTTAATGTCTTTGGTCCAACCTTGCTCTACTGCGTCGTCCGGTTTGTGGTCCCCAACGTTTGTCAGTTCTGCGAGCCTTGCCAAATATAAGTAGGCCGGCCTATGGCCTCCCCATTGCCACTTCTGAGAGCTAGTAATATTGGTCCTTCTACGGATTTCTCCTCTCCACGCGAGTCCGATTCGCACTTGACCGGTTTTTAATGAATAATAGGTTTTATAGATTTGCTAGTGGAAGAGGCACATTGTGTGCGCTTTTATGGCTTCGCTTCGTTAGTAATATTATAAGAAACTGTACATTTGTCAGCTTTTATTCTACTCACTGTTTCAGTTTTTTCTATTTGGTCGATTGTTAGCACGTTTTTTTAGGCTATAACCTATCTGATACTGAAAGAATACCTATAGTAGGTACATACCTACCTATACCATAAACTATTGATTTGGGATGTCCACTCCCAAAATAATTTATTAAACTACTGTACGGCGTCTTGTACCTAGATACTGGCTGTACCTACTGTGACCTATGTGGTACTACCTACCTGCCACGTGCTCACGTGCACTATAAGTTGCCGACTGACAGATGACTTTTACTGGAAATCAATCGATAAAATGGTCTCAATAAAGCCGGGTCCGCTGGGCCATGTTTTGGTGTTTTACATACATAATAACATTGTTTTCTAACAGAAAGCGGGCGTGGCCTAAATGTTTTGTATTAGCAAAATCACAAACATGTTTGCCGCGACGAACGGCAAACATCTTCCGCTTTCGCCTTCGGGAGGTGAAGTCATTCATTCATTTCGTGTCAGTTCTCTCAGAGCAAGACTTCATAAATTTGAAAAGAGATTTTCTAACAAAATACTGTCAACTCAAAAGTCGCAGCGGACTGGCTGTTTTACTAAAATGATTTAATAACATGTTTTGTTGAACGAGCGAAGCGAGTTCTCTGAGTCAAGTTGGAAGAATCGGCGTTTGTATGTATGTGTGTATGTATGTATGTTTGTCCGATGAAAACTTCCAAACCGTTAATCCGATCTTCATGAAATTTGGTATGGGGGTAGATAGTATTGGTACAATTTGTAGGTAAGGTTATGAGCTATATCGATCCGGGGGTTGCTGAGATATGGGGTCCAAGAAAAAAAAATAAAAGTGAGACAATCAGATCAAGTGGGGTGTCTAATGAAAGCGCTTTGGTTGGACATTTCATTACTGTTTTTAAAAATTATTTAGCCTTAGTAGTTTTCGAGATATTAGGGAAAATAAAAAACATAAAAACCCAAAATTCTAGGGTACTTCCAGCAATCCCACAATGCTGAAATTTGGTATGCTTGTGGCTTTTGTGTCACAACTACAGGGAAAAGTCTGAAATTTAAGAATTTAGAAACATGTACTCCATAAAACAAAACCAATATAACATCCATTGTTGACCTCCCATTTCTAAGAATTTGAATGACGTTGGAGTTCTATGGATTTCATCAAAAGGACTTAATTAATTCGTCAGGTACTTGATATGGGTACTAACAGGTATGTAGTATAACTACGCCCCGTTGCTTAGCCCTATTCAAAGGTTATTTCGATGATGTGTAGGAAATTAGAGTAGTTACTGGTAGATCCTGTACTGTACTGGTAGACTTCGAGGGGAAAATTTTCAAAAATAATAATAGAAAATATGGAAATTACTTAGTTAAGTAGCAATAATGCTGTACAATGCTTTCGTCCGAAGCAAGCTAGAATATAGCTCAATAAGTTGGGATCCGCGTGAGGCTAAATATGTGATTATGATCGAAAGGCTACAACGAAAATTTTCCAGATACATTTATAAGCGGGTGTATGGTTATTATCCCTTTATGTTCCCTTCTTTGTTTGTGGCTGGTATGGTCGGTCTGGACACCTTAGAGCTAAGGCATAAATTACAGCTTGCTTTGCACTACTGCCTAATACTTCGTGGCAAAGTCAACAATCCAACCATATTAAGCAGTTTGTCCCTATTTGTCCCCGATAACTATGTCAGTGCGGGACGTCGCCATCGTCGGTTGTTCGCCACGCACGTAACGCGAACGCTACACGCTAACAATGCGCCGACGCAACGGGCGCTCGCGCTTTTAAATGGTTTTATGCTAGAGTTCCAGCATGTTGACATATATTTAACGATAGTTTAAGTTCTATTTATGTGTCCCTTAGAGTATATTTAAGTTTTATATAATAAGTCTTGTTTTTTTTTGTAATATGTGTTAGTTAAGGCAGTTTGCGCTTTGGTCAAAACTGTAAGCAAACTGTTTAATTTCATTAAATAAATAAATAAATAAGTAGACGGGCTGATAAAGGTGTTATCGCGAGGTCTCAGTTCGGGGCGAACCACTAGTTAGTATCAGTTTGTGTGGATGAACATTCAGGTTCATTTAACAAAAGTTGATGTTATTTTAACAAAGTTTAATATTTTTATTTCAGAAAGTATTCATTTCTTAGACCTGAAACTTCGTAAGACTGTTCAGATAAATGTGCTCATGTATACATAATAATGTGTAACATGCCTAAAATAAATTTAGGTAAGAGTCTGCTACAGGTCCCGTACTTAAATAAAAGACGCCTAACTTTTACGGCTCCTTTTTCGTGGACCGGATAAATAAGGTCATAATTACCTATGTCAATCGTTAAATTATAGTGGACGAGGTAACTACTGGTTATGCTGTGGTAGGTTCTAATGAGCCTAACGAGATTACTGAAGCCTTCCAAAGGTACCTGCCTAAATCTTGTATAAAAGTATCGGAATGATCGCGCATCACACAGTCCTAGCTTAGCTGAGAAGTGTTTAGAGCGTGGATTGAAGCACCTTCTGTCGTGGAAGTCCTTCTGTTCCGTACCTACCCCTTTTACCGTGAACAGAAGCTAATTTGATTGTGGATCATAGACTAATTTCGTAACAATGGTGTACAATTTCAAAGTGTTCAAGAAGTGCGCGCCCAACGGCAAGGTGACGCTGTATATGGCGAAGCGCGACTTCGTCGACCACATCTCCTTCGTCGAGCCCATAGGTGCGTGGCGTGGCGTGGCGTGGGTAGACAATTTCACTTATGGCTCGCTACAGAATCAGTTGCAATCGTCCACCTCTAAGTAAATACCAAATTCCACGAATTACCTAACTAACGTTAATTCGTTTCTACTTTCTGGGCTTGAGTTTTTTTGTTCTAGCAATTTATATAAAAAGTTCGATTATAATTAATATTTTTTTTTTGGTCAGGAAAAAAATTGGGCTAAACACTGAATTTAAAATCTGTGCACGCCATTTTGAACATTGCTTTTAAAATCGATATCAGGATCGCTGAAATCTGAATGTTGTTAGAATAAAAAAAACCATCATTGAAGGTCCAGATCCAGCTACAGGGGAGTCTGATATCTCAATTTTGTACGCAACTAGTCTACACGAACACGCTTGAGAAGTGATATGTTAGCACTTAAAAAACCACCAAGGTTTATATAGTGCTATCCCTACAAACCTTGGTGCTTGTTTAAATGCTACTTCTATATAATAGTTTTAATAAAATACCCCCCCGAATTTAGCTTTATTCTTAACAATATTTAAAGCAATAAAAAGAACACTTATATTGAATACAAATAATTCAGGCTTTTTCTAAATTCCTTTTTTGATTTTGTGTAAATTTAAATGATAACCCACTTTTATAAAAAATATAGGAGATTATAAATCTACCTGTAATCATAGTTTTACTGGATTGTTCTTAGCTAAATAAAATACCTCGTTAGTTGATTAGACGGAGTCAGTGAATGCGTTGCGGAACAACTGCAGTCATCCATCAGCAGGTTTCATTACGCCCTCCCCCTCTCACTCCCTTCCCCAACTTTGCGTCCACGAAGAGCGATGAAGGTAAATTCTTATTTGTTTGATGGTAATCAACAGCGTTTTACTTTTAATCTGGGCAAAAACATGTGTGATAAACATAAGGCCAATGAAAGAATACCACATTTTTGAAAATAATGTAGAAGTTGTTGAGGTAAGAATTTTACAAAAGCCAGAATTAGCAATCAAATTTAAGTTTGCATCCATAAAGTGACGAGCTGTGTAACAAATGCAGTAGATAGGTGCTTGGTTGCGTATATACCTGACACCTATAGCATTAGGTATATAATATGAGCCGAGGTTGTACTAATATTTATTCTGTAGCCAAGGGCTTTATTTCGCCGGCTTCTTTCTTCCTGGCAACACGTGCCTCCTAAATAACATTAAAAAAGTATTAGAGCATATTATGTAATACAAAATTTTTGATTACCTACTAAAAATATAATTAGCATGAAGGCTCCCCTATACCTATGGGTTATCATGTCTCGAAATGTATCCCACTCTCCCCCTCTCTCTCTCCGACTGATCTTTTTACTTCAACCTATCGCCGATTTCACGCAACTAATTTTATCAAGCAGGCCTATGCAAACCATTTCTTTGTCAATATCTGAGTTATATACCTACTGTAATTTAGGTAGGTATAATTCACCGCGTAATTTTTGATTATCGTTTAGATGGCATGGTGCTTCTGGACGAGGAGTACGTGCGCGGCCGCAAGGTGTTCGGCCAGGTGGTCTGCACGTTCCGCTACGGACGCGAAGAGGACGAGGTCATGGGTCTCAACTTCTACAAGGAGCTGTTCCTGGCTTCCGAGCAGATCTATCCCCCGCCAGAAAAGCGGAACTACGAGTTGTCCAAGACTCAGGTTGAGGATATTTTTCATTCACACCATCAAACATTTCATGCACACTAGAGAATCAACTTTTCCTTTCTTAAAACACTTCTTGAAACATGTAGTGACGCGTTGCGATGCGAAACACCACTAGGGAACTCCTGCGTCTGTGTAACGACCATTTCGCATTCGCCTGCGAAACAGTACCGACAAGGACGCAACTATCTCATCTCGCTGTAGAGTGAGTGAGACATAGCATATGCGAAACGCTGCCTGCAACTGACAGTTTTTTCGCATTTCCCATGCGAATGCGTAGGTGGACTAAAGGCGTTACTGGTGGAACGCAGGAAGTAGCCTGTCCTATGGTCGCGAGTGCACTTTGCACTTCTCTGTAGGTATCAGAACACGACGACAATTTTACGATTATTCTGAAACAGGAAAATAACACAACCTTTAGTGACCCCGAATACATGCAATGTTGGTTACCTACTTTATTTACCTTTGTAAATGACTTCAATAAATTAAGATTCAAAACACTCAAAATCTGAATAATAATAATCTAATGACCAATATATTCAGGGTGGAAATTTTTAACCGCACCGGAGGGAAAGCACTCTAAATACTGGAGAGGTGTGTTCTCCAGGGGTGCCTGCCTTGGGTCCGGAATGAATTTTACTCAAAGGAAACATTTGAAAATAGAGCCGGCTGAAATCAAAGTACATGGTGTCACAAAATAACGCCCTGTACTTTTATGGCATAGTATATACTTACAGAATGTTTTTTTGAACTGGGACGAGATATACCGGAACGTCTTTGGAACCATTTACTCGATTTGTATGCCATTTCTTGGTCGTGAGTTCTCCATAAAAATTTATATTTTGATCAAGTTTTTTGAATGCGTATCGACTCGGTTTCATATGAGGATTGTTTCATTGTATTGGAACAAAAAAAACGGAGCAGTAGAAGTTAGTCAAATTTAATAAAATGTTTTCTCATACAATGTGTAAGTAATCTGTAGCGCGATTACGTAATTCTGTTGCTATTGGTTTCAATCGATTTCAATGCTGTTTCTAATCTGTGATGGGCAGGAGATATTATGAACAGAATGATGTTTGTTGTTATGACAGGAGCGCCTGATGAAGAAGCTGGGCGAGTCTGCGTTCCCGTTCCGGCTGCAGGTGCCAGCGGGCGCGCCCGGCTCCGTGACGCTGCAGCCCGGCCTGGAGGACGAGGGCGAGCCGTGCGGCGTGCACTACTACGTCAAGCTGTTCGTGGGGGACTCCGAGATCGACCGCTCGCACCGCAGGTGAGCCTACGCACCATCTACCTGACGCTTTTCAAACTTTTGCCAATTAATTATTTAATAACATGTATATTTCAAGGCTGATAGATGACACAAGGACTGGGCTTACCTCGGTCAGAAAATCGGTATTGCCCTCCAACGAGGTAACGTCGCAGCCTTTTGGGAATCACCTAAAGTTGCGATCGGTGACGAACTCTCTTTTTAACCGACTTCAAAACAGAAGGGTCTCAATCGGTTGTTTTTTTTGTTTGTTTGATACCTCGCACTGCCGTCGTTTATAATTATCTATAAATAGATTAATTAAAAAAAATATTTGAATGATTTTTAAAGTCGGTTGTAAAGGCAAAGAAAGTAGGTAACCTATATCGTGTGCATTCGCGAGGTCTTAGTTTGGGGCGACCTACCTACAGTGGTAGGTAAATAGTCTACTAGTATGGAACGTATTGTCACTTTTGCAGAAGCACAGTGGCACTGGGTATCCGCAAAGTGCAGTACGCGCCGTCCAAGCCGGGCCAGCAGCCCTGCACCGTCGTGCGCAAGGACTTCGTGCTGTCGCCCGGCCAGCTGGAGCTGGAACTCACGCTCGACAAGCAGGTGCGTACCTGACCATCAGCTCCGCTCCTTTCAGTTTTTTTACACACATTCAATGTAACTATGTATATTCACACATCAACATTGTCTAGGGA
This sequence comes from Epirrita christyi, assembly GCA_951392215.1. Classification (NCBI taxonomy): domain Eukaryota; kingdom Metazoa; phylum Arthropoda; class Insecta; order Lepidoptera; family Geometridae; genus Epirrita; species Epirrita christyi. Next base: position 146,871 of record OX595835.1, read on the forward strand.
TATTCCATTTTTTTTATTTAAAAAAAAATAAAAAAAAATTTAATAAATAATATGTCAGTGTTAAATAATTTTATAATTATTATTTTTGATGACTTTCTAAAAGTAACTCTTAACATCAGGTGGGCAACATGTCAGTTCCGTCATCTATAAACAATAACAAAACCTGTAACCTTATATTCAACAAGTACCAACTTACCAAAAAGAATATCCACGATTCTATAGTATCGTGGACAACAATGTGTGGACAAATCGTGGAATAAGCCACACAGTGTTGGTAATAGTCGCAATATGTAGAGTTATAGAGGCGTTCAGTACATAGATAGATAGAATAACACTTTATTGTACACCAGGAATAGTATAAAAGGATTTATTAAAATTAGCAGTACAATGGGCGGCCTTATCGCTAATAGTAGTCGCAGTAGTTTAATACCTAGTTATTATATTATTAATTCACAAGGATCTTTTTGTGTCTGTGATTATACGACAACTTTTTGTTAGCCTACTAATTTTAGAAGAATCAGACGGCAAACAGCACACACTGCTTGGCATTTTTTATGACAAGGAAGTGGTGAACGCATATTCACTGCAAGGAAGTATCAGTGCGAGTCGAGTGCGAGGCCTATCGGGGCAGGCAAGGCTACAACCTACCATAACATGTCGGTAAACAGTGTGTTGACAAAACTTAGGTTCAGGGCTTTCAGTATAGATTCTCAAGTGTATTATTATATATTTAGAACGGCTATTATATGATATTATCCGGGACACCCGGGTTTTTCTAAAGGCTTTGTTTAATTTAATAATTTGCAGCTCTACATGCACGGCGAGACGGTGGCCATCAACATGTGCGTGCGTAACCACAGCACTAAGGTGGTGAAGAAGATCAAGGCAAGCATCCAACAGGGAGTGGACGTGGTGCTGTTCCAGTCGGGACAGTATCGCAACATCGTGGCCGGCGTTGAGACACAGTCAGTACCTGAGGCTTCATTGTCATTTCATTTTTGGCTGAACAGTGAATCTGTGTTTACTCTCATAATATAATGAAAAGGTCATCATCACCACGCCTGACAGGTAGATTGGTGATCGCAGTTTGGTGTTAAGTACTCGGGTAGATGTTGCTGCCCATCCCCTGGTGTAATCCCTTACTAAGTAATACATTTTAGTAATTAAATATCCTTTTATAAATAATTAAAATGAGTAATATAACAAAAAAATTTTACGTTATCCGGTATTAGACTCCTCCGGTATTGTCAGTATTCATCATTAACGGCTAAACAATTTTCATTATCTACCATTTTCTTCTTAGATTAAAAATAAATAAATAATGAAATCAATAATAATGTAATAATCTTGTGACAGGGATGGATGTCCTCTGCAGCCGGGCTCGAACTTGCAGAAGGTTCTGCATCTGACTCCACTGTTGACCTCGAACCGCGACAAACGCGGCATCGCGCTCGACGGCCAGTTGAAGCGTACTGACACCAACTTGGCGTCTACCACATTGTAAGTGTACCTTTCTACCCCTGCCTCAACCAGTTCATTTTGTTTAGCGCTGATAGCCTCTTGATTCATGGACTTCACATGCATGTTGGTTTGAGCTACATAACTAGCTGACATAAGTTCGATTCGCAGGTTATTGGACGCGGAACAGCGGGACGCGTTCGGCATCGTGGTGAGCTACAGCGTTAAAGTGAAGCTGTATTTGGGTGCGCTCAGCGGAGAGCTGGTGGCTGAGCTACCGTTCATCCTCATGCACCCTAAGGTAACAATAACTAGTGTTATTACCACAATCCCCTCACCAAGATCCAGCATACCAAAACAAAGCATAATTACTTACAGAGTAAATAATTCGATTTGTAAAAACAAGACTACCTTTATCTGTAGATACCGACAAGTCGTTTCAACTCAATTTTTTTTCACGAATTTTCCAATTTCGGACGCTTTTCCGATAATTTGGGAATTACTACAATCTGCATCAATACATATTGAGTACATGAAAGTGATTGAGTAAACCATGACAAGTGGCTTTCATGTGGCAAGGTGATACATATCTACAAATAAAAAGCGAGCTGAGATCGGTTCTCCAACAAAAAATAACTACATAACATCACATAGACAACATCTTTATGGAGTGGTTTGTAAGCTCCGCGCTAGAGAAGTGCAGTAATACACGAAGATCCCATTTCATCGTTACCGACACATCTGAATGGCAAACATCCGAAAATTACTTTCACTGTATAGCGGGAACAAAACGGAGGACTGCCTTTTCTGGATGTAATTGATCTCTCACGCTCTATAAACCGCAAACCGACACATAAAACTGGCCACACATAACCTGAGAGCTGACTCTCACCAGCATCCAGCGCACCTAGCTTCTGTACAACGCACCTGATTAAGGTTAGGCGTATGCTGAGACGCAGGCGACGCAGGTCCACGCAGGGCAGAGCAGAGCAGATTTTGTAAAGCATGGAACGTCATTGAACTACGTACGCTGCGGCGCAGGCACATGCGACGCAGACATGTGTCTGTCCTGCTCTGCGTCTCGTTGTAGTGCCGGCACAGAATTCTGCGCGACGCGTGCACGTCGAGACGTGTTTATTAACAATATTTTATAATGTTGTTGCAATGACAGAAGATTTAATTGAATTATTTGGTTTGAACCTTGTTTGTATGATACAAATCAGCCAGACTATTGAAAAAGACATTGAAAGAGTTATTATGGGTGAGAATTGCCAAGGATACTAGCTAGGATGCGAATGTCAGTTGCGTCGCAGCATGCGGAGGGGGCACATGTCTGCCTCAACTGCCCTGCCCTGCACTGTGCTGTACTGTGCTGTGCTGCGTCGCCTGCTTCTCAGCATACGCCTAGCCTAAACAGGCCGCTGAGACAAACGCGGATGCTTTTAATAACATTATTGGTTGGTTTGACGACCTGCGCCGAGAGAGCTCTGCCCGACTGTAGTGTGCGTCGCGTTCACTCACCCTGAAGAAGACTCTTGAACAAGTTTTGAGTTGAAACTTGTCGGTATCTAAACTGATATAACGGTATACCTTCGCGAAAAATTCCCGTTTTTACAAAATTTTATTATAACGATGACTTTGAGCTCAATGTTGGGCCCTTCGATAGCGAAGACAGGCAACTCCTCAAAGGTTTTTGATTTTCATGAACTGTTAAAACTCTGTTTTATTCGTCGAGCATTCGTAGGCTGTAGGTAATCTTTTTGGAGTCTGAAATGATTCTGAAATCAATAAAGTAATTGAGGAGAGTAATGTAACTGTGTTGCCTGCAGGAGGGGCGCGCCAAGGTGATCCACGCGGACAGCCAGGCCGACGTGGAGTTGTTCCGCCAGGACACCGTGCATCATCAGGAGAGTGTCGAGGTCTACTGATACACCATTCTACAATATTATTATGATAATAAAGAGTACCTAACCGCGATTATTGTAAAACATGATTACTATGTTTATAAGGGCACCTTGTGTTACATTTACTCACCTGTAATTGTATCTAACCTAATATTGTATATAGGCGAGCGAGCCCAGTAAGCTTAAATTTACATTATTATTCCTAAATATCAATATAAATATAAGCTTCATTTTAGGACCGCTCTATTAAAAGTTATTAAAAATAATAGCGATGTTTTTTCATACTTTATTATTATCATCATAAGCCTTTAGGAGCTCACTGAAGTTTGACACACACTCTGAAGTTTGACTTTTTCCAAAGTGTCTGTGATTTACGATATTTTTGTATTTAATTTTGAGGTCAACAAACATATTTAGCTGAGTTTTATCCTCTCTAAAAAGGGCAGGTGACGCCATCTAACGTCAATAGACAACAAAACAGGATTTTTTAGGATCACATACGGAAAAAAGATAATTCTAGTATTTTGCGTCGTGTTACTGCTTCTTTCTTGTTCACGCATTAAGTCAGTAACCGGAATTATAACTACCTGGTGAAAAAAGATGTGAAAAAAAATGTATTACCATCCCGGGAGAGGTGTCGTGTCTATTTAGCGGTTCTTCCACGTATAGTCAAACTATAAGTTTATTCCAATCTTTCCTACCATTAGTCAAACTTAGGGACGGTCACACATTTTTTCGCCTTTCCTTTCACAGGACCGTTTTCTCCGAAATTCCGTCTAGAACCACTACAGTGGTCTGACGAACAACAACCAGGGTGTGGTTCGTCATGGACCATCAGCTGTTAGTAAGTGACCAAATAGTCAAAGAAGGATTGTACAGTTCCTACAGGAGTTGACACTCCGATATGATTATTGGAATAGGTATAATTACTACAGCGGCCGTCAATCGACACTGACATCAGTATGGTGTAGTGTTACACGGATTTTTGTATGGAACTAGTGTAGATATCTAGATAAGGTGTGGCAGCAATAAAGCAACAGTTTATTTCAAGACAACCTTTATTCTCGTCCAAAATAATTAAAGTCAACAGTAGGGCGAACTCTTTGAGTTGTTTCAATTTTACATTAACAAATCACATAATACTTACAATTATACCTACATGGAGACGTATTTACAAAAACAGGGGTTACAGTCTGTCAGAAAGATATAAAGTGGCAGTGATTCTGTGCAGTATTATCAAAATTTAAAGTTCGCTAAAATTATCGCGCGCTCTTTCTAATAGACTGAAATAAAATAATACGAAGAATGATGCACAGAATCGCTACCAGTGTCTCATCAGAACACGATTTTTTTACCGATATTCGTGGTTGGGGGAGAGTTCCGAAGCTTTACAAAAACGCAGAAATTGAAAAAATAATAAGGTAGGTACTTATATAATATATGATTTATAGGTAGGTACCTAGTTTGACAGTTTTTTAAGGGGCCTGCATTTTAATTATGTTTAGTCAAAACTATTTATCACGAATCTTGCAACTCTAATTGGTTTTAGAGTGTTAGCCCACACCTAAAGTAGGTATGTTTTTGGGATATTAGAAAAACCCTAATTAATGTCCGCTTTGCACGAGAGGGGAGCATAAAGCGGGCGGGCACAAGCTTATGATATTTCACAGATACGTTCAGTTTCCTAAAGGTAATGTATAGCTAAATAGTTTTTTGAATATAAAGCATTTCCAAACATGCGCAAGATAAGCCTAATGGTAATTTATGGTAATTGGAACTGAAAGGTTCTCTACTTGAAGGTACATTCACAGTTTAGATAAAAATGTTTAGAAACCTAATAACAAAACCACCGTATCGTGACAAATTGATGAAACTCCAAAAACCATGTTTTGAGTAAATTTTATTTTGTTTTGTTTGGTTTGGGTTTTCTTAACGATCGGTCCGTTGCGCATATTTTGGTGCGCGATTCGTCGCGGGGGTCCCTGAGACCCTCAACAACCAACAGCCTTTAAAACACCTTATAACGTGTATTTTCCTAGTGATTTATTTATATTGACTTATTTAGTAAAAAAACATGTTTGTCAAATAAGTACTTATATGTATTTATTTACTGCTTAAATTTATAAGTAAAATCATAAAGTAGGAAAATATAAACTCTCGTTGAAATCATGTCGCATTTTTTTTATTCTAAGTAAATTAAATATTATTTGTATTATAGGTACTATTTATATGAGATCACATTTGAAAAATAAATAAAGTAAAATACAAACGAAATAAAAGTAAAATAATATTTGGACCAAACTAAGTGAACAAATTTTCCGAAACACTGTATCTTCTGCGCTTGCGCGCAAACTGAAGTAAGAAATTATACGTGCCAACTATTAGCCAACTTCGGAGGGTAACCTATAGACTACTAAATTACTAGGGCAGTTTTAAATTGTTTTAATTGAATTGTATGCCTACCTAGACTTTCAAAGACTCCACGCAACGAACCAAGGGTTTGATATCTCGAGATTCGTCTTCCATAATATGTAATATACGTACATAAAGTTTTTAATAGAAATGTGTGGTAAATGTTTCTTAAAAACGCCCTAGTTTTTTAAAGAATATTTTCAATCAAATTTGATTTGTTTTAGTTAATAACCGGTTATACCTAGTAGCAACTGTTTCATACAAGTCTTGTTACGATAGAACTACGGTTACCGTAGTTTGCCAATCTTTTAATATTTTTGCTAACGGTACTGGTATAGTGGTATCTTGTAAATACATCAAACTGCCAGAACAGAGCCTTTGTAATTGTGATTTACATGTATTGACCGCATGTATATTTTCTGCTTAACGAAAAAAACTACGGGAATAACCTTTTCGCATCTTACAACGTATCTTTAATTACATTAATTTGTCATGCCACGGCAGAAAGGACATACAAAAAAAAAACTTTTCGTGTACAATAAAAAAAAAGTCAATTTCAATGACGAGCACTTTAGCAAAGTACATCTCGGCGCCAGCGAGATGCGGGCCACGACGCAGTACTAGTGGCATCAGGGGCCCATTAGGGCAAAAGGCGGTAATTAGCCTCGGTGACTGTGCATTTAATTACTTCATAAGATCACTAACCGTCCGCATTGTGCCCCCGTCTCTATATTTTAAGAAATATTTGTAGGTATTTTCATTAGTTTACGATAATTCATATTTTTACTTTAGCGAATCATTACTGGACAGTCAAAACACTTTGCAATAAAGCACTTCACTATGAGTTCACCTGCGAATAACTCCCCTTAGCCAATTTAAAACCTCGACATTCAAGTACAAACATTATTTACATTAAACTCATTATTGAATACAGTTAACGACGTATTAGCTATTAAGTAGGACCTAATGATATCGATAAAATTAATCTAGTTTCGTAGACATGTAAAAAAGTGGCAAAGACTCAGTCGCTTACGGCTACTATTTACATCACAGAATTCATTTAACTAGGTATCTCAAGATGAGGAGGCGCCGCCCTGGCCGGCGCGACACGCCACAATAACTAGCTAATATCATAACTTACGGAACCAAAAGAAGGAACTTTCGCCATTAAGCGGAATGAGATTCTGGAATAAGGTTACATGCTTACACCTAGTTTTTGTATTTAGCCTTCACTGTCCCACTGCGGGGCAAAGGCTTACCCGGTTGCACTTACGCGTAAAAAATGTTCTGCATTTAGGTATAATTTTCGTGGCGAATTAGCAACTGCCTGCAATTTGCTTGGCTCGCGTCGTGCAACGGCCAGCACGCCCTTCTCTTTACTCGTAGATTAGACTCTACGACGTAGTACGTAGCGGTTCGTAGCACTCGCGCAAAACACAACAGTTCGCAGGTTTCGTAAATTCACTGTCTTGCTTCAATTTCATTTGTTTTATTCACAATCAAAAGCTACCAAACCGAGTACGAGTCTTTCTCATTCAAATGAAATAAAACTAAGTCAGACCAAGCCAGACTTCACTAAGTTTTTTTATTAGCGTACTCCAGAGTTAGTGAGACGACGACTGCACGACTGCAAGACTGAACGATTTCAAACTGCACCTCTGTACGATTGCATGACTGCATTAGACGCAGGATTCGGGGATCCGGTGGTCAAGAAGCTTCTCCTTGATGGCGTCGACGTTAAGGTCGGGCGCTGCTCGCAGCGTGGCGGAAGCGCTGCGTCCCATCGCCGCGCCCGCACTCGCGCCGCACCCGCCCGACCGCGCACCCCATGTCCACGACGCGCCAGGACCGTTACATGCCTGGAAAATTTGTTAACGTTGTTCAATAAAATTGTGATACTATAGAGAAAAACACAATAGATTCAATGACGATAAGCATAAATTACGCCATGTATGTCGCCGTGTAAGTATGTCTTGGTGTGTTCGGTCACAGATAACATAATACTATACTATTTGTCCTAAAAATAGACCCCCCGTTTCATTCCGTTAATGTCGTTAAAGCTGGTTAATTGATTATACCAGAGAACTCAACATAAATACTGCGATCGCCAATCCGCCAATGCGATGGCAAGCGGAATTAGCGGTAATTATGGATAGTATTGCCCCATTGCTTTCTATTGAGGAGGACTCTTCCAGCAGTGCAAAATTAACGGAGGCTGTAAATTAATTTACATTAATTAAAAAATTTACGCTAAGCCGTAGATGCTGGACTAACCAGGATGCAAGTACCCCGAGGTGCGAGGTTACTACTTGAAGAACAAGTAAATAAAGTGCCGTGCCTGTGTGGGTGGTTATATTCCCGGAAGATCCCGAAGGAAGACGGTTTCGTAAAGTATGTCAAGGTGAAATGCGTGAGATACAAAAGCGAATACCTAGGGCAGATATGCTTAACTAGACTTCTGCTGTGTAATGTGCACTGTTGAAAAATATTGAATGGTTAAATAAATAGGTATCTACTGCTGTGTGCTGTCAGATAATACTAACGTGTTCAATATAACATAAAATTGAAACTGCGCATCTCCAATAAAGATTCCTATTTGGAAATTTGCAAAAAGTGGCAAAGAAACAACGTTTATCATTATGAATATAATTATTATTTTCGATGTCTAAAACTGGTCACAGTTTTCCCTGCTAGGTCACTTAGATATCATAAAGTGAGTCCATGAGATATGGAAGAAGCTCGCCGCAGTTATGAAAGAAAGCGCCAAAAGGAATATATTCGAGGAGCAGATGCATTTGAGTGTGGTCCGATGCGTGATCTACCGAACAATAAGAGCGGGTGAGAAATGGTTATAACCGAGGGCCTGGAGCGCGCTACTTGAAAATTGGACGCACAAATCAATTTGATATCTCAGTCGCAGCCGACAATGCGGACTGGTGCCTCATCTCTGTTCCTAACGAGCTCCAACTCGGCCACATGATCTCGCGATCGAGTTTACAATTATTATCATTCAATTCTTTCGTTACTTTATCATTTCGTAAATCACTTAGGAGTTCCGTGCCTCTGTGTCTGTTTTAATCTCCGAAGACAAAGCGTTCGATGCGGTTTTATGTGTGTAAATATTTTAATCTCGTCTCGACGTGCCTGGGAACTTATCCGAAGTGGCGGTCGCGAACTTGAGAGTGCGGCGCGTGCTTGGCGGGTGCAGGGCGGGACGGGGCGGGAAGAGACATCTCGGAGGAGCGCGATTGTGCGCGTGATATGAATGGAAATTAATGAAATAAGCACACAACTGTTAAGTTCAACAGATACTTTGGTATGAAATAGCAAACAGTCGAATATTTAACTTGCAAACTCATCAATTTGAACAGCCCGATAAAACTTGTTGTGAGTTATTGATGAAAGTTGAATTTTTTACTTCAAGTAATTTTCGTCTTCGTGAACTAGCACTACACGTGATACTTCACGTGATATTTCGTCAATTCTTCATCATTGCTGTCAAAATGTTTCATTTTTACCCTCGTATAAAATGAACGAAATTCTTACTGATGTTTTATACAGCAGTTATATTTTATAGAAGTACATTTTCCTGCTCTTCACACATCGTGTGGAGTGATGAGGTGTGATAAAGTGTGACGGATCGTCGACAGAGGGCGTCCCTGCGGGCTCGTGTGCGGCGCTGTTGACGCGATAACCGCGCGACAGCCACGCAGCGCCAGCGAGACCGCGGGGAAGCCGGCTACAAGCGCGCCCCGGGGACCAACGCGGCCGAATATAAACAAAATATATGATCCTGAATCTGTGGTAGGACGTAAGGCAGCGAAGGTTATTGGGATCGACTGTAATAAAGATACGGCGTAAAGTGACCACCCTACTCCGTCCGTCGCGACTCTTTCGCAAGCTACTGACCGAACCACATAAAATGAAAGAAAGATAACTCTAAGTAAGTGAACATCGCGCTAACTCTAGGTTCCTTTATGAGGTGGACTTGTACGTGGCTCACGTTTACGGCCGCCTTGATAGGTACACCTACTGGCGTCGCGCCACTAAATTTAAAAACAGTTATTATTTAATATTATTGTTATGGGGTCTACCTACAATTTATAGTGCTGTTTATTTCCGAACGAATCAGGATTAAAATATCTAAAACTACACTTTACAAAAAGCCCGTGTATTTACTACCTATTTGAATGCTTGCAACCTGTAGTAAATCTGCAAAATGGCTCGCTGCTCGCGAGACTGACTTTAGCTAGAGAGTGGATGGATAACCGCAGCGCCGTGCGTAATAGCCCATCGCGCGATGGATGGCATTTTCTTTAGCCGCCGAGGGGCAGGGCATGGGATGGGGTAGATTGCCCGCACGCATATTCATTACATAAGCACTTGCAATTAATTGCAAGTCAAGTGTTTCCAATCCTGGGAATATTAAAAATATTTACTGCATTCCGTACCGGAAAGACGGGACACTCCAACGTCTGTCTGTCGATTTGTCATAGGCTTCCATAGAAATATATTCTATGCTCTTTTTTTCTCCGACCTCCCTTTTTTAATGAGAAAACATGCAAATATAATATTAAACTATTCGCTGACGACACATTTCTATTATTTCAGGTTGATAGGAAAATCCTATGGTTTGACAATTAATATGTACATTTTAATTTTATGTCAAATTGATACTAATACATATGCATAAACACACGCCTTTTTCACCGAACTAGTTGGCAGAGCCACAAAGGGCCGCTTTTCACCAAGTGTAACCCATGTCGCACGAATATAGACGAGACAAGTGGTGAGCTCACCGCTGCCATTGCTTTCCACGACCAACTCCGCTAACGCTTTCTTCCAGTTAACACACTCCTAAATAAGCCAGCAGCCAGGACAAATGTTATAGGTTCCGACGAAATGTGCCCAACAAGTTACTGTTAATGAAGACAGAATGTGATGTGAATGAAACAAGATACTAATAATGAAGACAAAATGTCTTTGGATTACAAGAAATTAGGGACTAACTAAAGTATGAAACTGCCGTTTTATATTAGCCTTGTTATCTATACATTTCATCCATCTCGATCGATGAGTTGTTTCTTTGCGAGTTTCGCCACCATTGTTAGAAGTTCTTCACAATAGATATTATCGGCTGTTATTGATACATCGGATCTCAAAAAGCTATAGTGAAATACACGATAAAGTGACCACCAAACAGTTTCCATAACTTTATATGGGCGAGTTACGCTTCAGCGCATTTCACTTGCGATTATCGTAGAGAATCCACTTTTCATTACAATTCTGTCCAAAATCCCTTCATTTCTGTACGTAGGTACTCGTCAAAGCAACACAAGCTTCAACGCGTGCTCCTATGTACTATGTGTACGCACATCAATTAATTTATGAGGCACTCATTTCGTCGATTTCTTTATTTTACCAGTTTGGTGCAAGTGAGTCAATATTGTGGGTCAATATTTTTAATTGATCGTTATTCACTTCAGTGCCTGGTCTTCCTCGTGATTCATTCTTCGAGTCGGAAGTTTCCACTAACAAAGCGATTAGACCAAAACGCATAGTGCGTTCGTTATTTGTATCCTTTTCAAAAGCAGCATTGATATTGCGATCTGCGACGTTAGAACCAAGTTTTAGTCAAGTTTATCTCAAATACTACTGAATGCAAAAAAGTCTGGGACCATGCAGATTTAATTTAAATTCAAAGTGGCCACTACGTTCAAACGGCAGCTCCATACTTTAACCCTTATCAATTGATTTATTATACCGGTGTGGTGAGAGGCGCGGGCGCTGTTCGCGCTGGTGACGACACAGACAAACTCGGCGCGCTTGTCGCTTCACCTGCAACAACACAATAACATAATACATTTTCTACCATACCTAATTTAAAGTTTCGTAGTTTCTAAGACACTTGCTTCGTGCACTGAGAAAAATGTCATTTTGGCTTCATTATAAAATATCAATACGTCTTTCAAAAATACGATGAATTGTTCTAAAATAAGGTTGTATCAGTATATATAATAAAATAATCGAGTTTCAATAGTAAGTAATACAATATTATGATGACCATTCTCGGTAATAAACGGTGACAGAAGATAAGAAGATTAAATCGATACTTTAAGATGCTTTCCTCTTAAAATAACACTACGTAATATGAAATGGTCTGCTGGATGTCTGCTGGGCAGAAATTCGATGATACCTAAGATATAACAGTTTTCGTCACTTTATTTTTGTAGTTAGCATCAATTTTCTTGAAGCTTCTATGTATAAAATCCTTATAATATACGACTACGGACTATATCTTCCACCGTTTCGTTACTGCTTCGCTCGTTACTGTCCATTCAAAGGTTGCCTGGAAGAAATCACTCTCAGCGATAAGGCCGCCCTACTAATTTTAATAAATCCTTTTATGTATTCCTGGTGTACAATAAAGTGTTAATCTATCTATCTATCTATCTATCTATCTATCTATCTATCTATCTATCTATCTATGTGACTACGGGCATACAAAAATTAATTAACAAATGAACAAACATCAAATATGATTACGGAATCATAATATTTGACACAGCATACCAAAATACAATTACGTAACAAATTATCATCGAATATAATTACGGGATCATAATATTTGACATATCACACTAAAATACCATGACCAGCAACCAAAAATACAATTACGTAACAAATTACCATCGAATAAGATTACGGAATCATAATATTTGACAAGGCACTCCAAAATACCGTGATCAGCACACAAAAATACGTTTATCGTTTTACTAAAGTATGATTACAGATTCATAATATTGGATGACCGGCATATTAAAATACTGTGAAATCACCAGCCTACTGCGAACGGCACGTGGGGAGGTTCTAGCCCGGTCATTTTATTCTATTCAGTTAACAGGGAAGCACATGCGCTCCGCCCCTTGTTTGAAGTTTGATTTTAAATATTACGGACGGTCATATATTAAATATTATTATAAGTATGTTAGTGTTACAAAATGTGAAGTGATTTGAAGCAACAAAGTGCAATAAAAATCAGCTGGGTTTCATAATACCTAATAATTTGTTCGTGTTACGCACCAATGTTACAAATAAGTGCATTAAGTGTTATAAGATTAGTGCACCAGTTTATGCAAGCTGTTGATGTTAAAGCTTGTGACAGTACATAACCCAGTTTTGCCGACTGATGCCCAGTGATGTTCATTTAAAATGATGTGGTTGTACATACAATAATCTCCACCCCTCTACTACGCATCGTTCTGCCTGCTGGAAGCCTACCAAACCAAACGCAACACTTCTGGCTGGTTGGTGAACGCCAGGAGGGCTCAACGTGCCTATATTATTACGTTGGGTATCCTGGCAAAGCCCGAGTCCCGATCCCGTTCTCTGTCCAGCACGCCTGAAGTCGCGTCGTGTTCTGGGATCAATCTCCAGGGACTTAAAGAAGGTATTGATTTTAGTCTCGTATTAAGTAAAATATCTAATGTGAAAGCCCATGTTAATTGGAGATACTCTTTATGGTACCATAAAGTAAACATGTCACAAAATACTGTATTTAGGTAAATTTAGCTAATTTCCTTTCGATTTTTGAAGGCTGACTTCAGCAGAATTCACTACCTCAAATTTAAGGCTACTTTCGACCCCCATATTTAAAAATCTATTTGACCTAACCACTTGCAATTTTGTACAGGTGACGCGGATAAGGTGCAGTCAGCTTTGAAACAGTGGTCTCGAGCCTCAGCTGGTCCGTGACAGGAGGTCGAGCGCCCTCTGGCAAGAGATGGTGCGAGCCCGCCTCCGTTACCTAATACTCTAGATTATATATTTTGCGTTATTTAATAATATTTTGTAATTTTTAATAAAAAATTTAATCTGTCATATGTTTTTCCATTATAGCAAATAATTCCCCAAATCCACTGTTATCTAGAAGTACCTACTTTATTAGGGTTATTTTCTGTTTTGCGTACTTTTTTCTGAAGGTGCTTTCCTCTCATTTCCGAGTAATTTCTGTTATTTAATCCTACTATTTATCCTTGCTTTCCTACTATTATTGATGTGCTTTCCTATTGTTTATTCTTACTATTTTTCTTTTTATTTTTATTTTTCTCTTGTAGTATGGCTCAGGTATTGTTCCTTCTTCTTAAAATGTGTGGGCCAATTTATAAAGATAATTGACACTTTGTAATCTACTCTGACCCATAACCGTGCAAATGTACGGTTACGGGAATGATAACGATGAAAGACTATACATCATCATCATTCTCTTAACCGTACTCTTGCTTATTCTATGTGTCAATTATCTTTATTAATTGGCCCATACATATTTAAGAAAAAGGAACAATACCCGAGCCATACTACAACAGGAGGCGTAGAAAATAAGTAAGAATAAACAATAGGAAAGCACATCAATAATAGTAGGAAAGCATGGATAAATAGTAGGATGAAATAACAGGAATTACTCGGAAATAAGAGGAAAGCACATTCAAAATTGTAGTAAAGCATACAATAATATTAGGAAAGCATCGATAAATAGTAGGATGAAATAACAGGAGTTACTCGGAAATGAGAGGAAAGCACATTAAAAATAGTAGGAAAGCATACAAAAATATGATGACAGTCATATGTAATGTTATGCTCTCTCTCAAAAAGTATTGGTCCATTACGATTACCGTCACCGTAAGTCCGGACATATGGTGATATGAACTACTAATGCATGGTGACAGCTCATCATGATATATGGTTAGCAGCAGCAACAGTAGTTTCATTGTACTTTATGGTTATTTCCGTATGCTCCCTACTTTACGTGAAATCACCCGATTTTTTGATGAACAGTTTTCTCAGTGTGCTACGCCGTACTACGCGTCGCAGAGTGAATCTTCGTAGAGAGCATCAGTGTTACGAGCATTGCAGATTGGGTCATAATAACGGGGGCCCTAGAGAGACGTTTTTTCTTCGAAACTTATCACCTCTGCATTGTAGGATGTTTTCAAGGTTTTGCATGTCGGATATGGTATAATAAATAAATAAATAAATAATGCTGGACATTTCACACAACATTATCTAGCCGCAAGCTAAGCAGAGCTTGTGTTATGGGTACTAGATAACTGATATATTTAATACAATACATTAAATAGATAGATATTTTTTATTATACATAGAAAAATACCCAGAACACCCTGAACAAATATCTGCAGATCGTACAAATATTTGTTCCGAGGCGGGAATCGAACCCGCAACCTCCTGCGTCGCAGGCAAACCTTTGCCCGCCGCGCCACAGAGATCGTCTAATAATAATTCTGCACTTGTTTCTAACTCCTTTGTTTATTTATATCCACGCAGAACCCCTTACTTATAAACATTATTTAATGAAATACGATTGTTAGACAGTGGAATGAATAAAAAATAGTGAAAGTTCAATCAATCGCTACACCAACGTATCTTCTAAAAAAAAGCTAAAATATTTCGTTTCCGCGCGTTAAAATGATTAGTGCGATATGAAATCTGCATAGTGCACACGCACTATGCAGATTTCATATCTGTGCTCCCTAAGCCAATCAGCGTTATAAAGCGCGGGCACAGTGCGGAAAAGGCGTGCTGGCGGCTGAGGGGACTTTCTGAATGATGAATATTGAATGCGCACTGACTGACCCGCTGCTAACTGATTAGCGCACTGGACGCGGCGAGGGAAATAGTTGTTTGCTGAGTTCTTCCATTCAATCAAGGCATATTCTTTAATACGAATATTAAAAAAAAAACAATATTACCTATAGAAAAGCACAGCAGAAAAACAATATTTTACTTTTTCAGGTATTTCTAAAAAGTGGTTTAGCTTATTGACTCTGACATAAATTACCAAAATTACCATTTCAAAGCTTCAATATTTAATATTTTTTAAAAACATGCCCGTTTTAACCCATACGATGGAATAAGTATGCAAATAAGGAAAACAAACCCACTTCACGTGACATAGTGAAAGTAAAGTGAAAAACATTGTTTAAGTATACATTTTTATTTCATAGATACATATTTGGGGAACGACGCCTCTCACAAATATGAATTGTGCAAAATTTCAGCAGGATAGTAAATTTTTTTTAAATGTCTGTGGCTACTGGCTTTCAGACGGACGGTCATGGTAAATTTATAAGGGCTCCTTGTCCCTAATTAGAGCTAGGTAGAAACGATTCAATAGGTATCGACAGTGACCGCCGGCGATCGGATCGTATCGCCGTTTGCCAGTCACCTTCCAATCTCAGCGGGTACCTACCCCGACATGGCGACGGTAGTTTTTCCAATTTTCCTGGGAGCGGCCAAATTGGGGGCCGTGAATCGTAACGAGGTTTATATCGATAAGGGACACGGAAGATGGCCGTGATTAATCCGAGCCGGGACCGACCCGGCTCGGCCTGGATGGATTAATATCAAGACGCCTGCACTAATCTCGCCTAGACCCTTACTCGTTGGTGTCTTGGTGAGTCATCGATTTTGTACAAGCTTAATCGGGTACTATGTGTGGGTCAAAGCTGAATTTGAAACCAGTTTCACCAAACCGATTGAGTTGAAACTTTTCGTACCTGTCAAATCAAGTCAAGTGTCAAGTTTTAGTTTATTATAATAAACTAAAACTTGACCACGCAAAAGCTGAAAAAAGTATCACAATGATGAACAAAATTAATAATGATGATGTAATGATGGTCCATGGTAGTGGTTTGAGCGTGCGATGTCTCACATAGGAGGTTAAACGCGAACTGGTTACATTTTAGGTAATATGAGCAAATGTGTAGGTATTTATTGCATGCAATGCAAAACGCACATTTGCTGCGTGTTCGGTTTTAACTCGAACAGGTTTATTTTGCATTTTAAATAACTACTGTATCATTAACAATTATTAACAGTCCTGGCATTAATTATGATCAATATGTATTTAAGAATTCCACGATAATACGGCGTCACCTATGAACTCAGCAGCTGTAAATAAGGCAAGCAAGGAGCTCTTTTTTAGATAGGTATTTAAAATATTTCGGTGGGTGATTCAATGGGTGGGCGGCGCGATGAGACCGCGGCCCGGGCATAAATCTGCCCTGTATCATATAATGCGGGCCGGTTTTTATTGAGGCACGAGCGGATTTCATTACCAAGCAATTTATGTGGCTTTACACACTCCCGTGAGTCACGAAGTAGCAGGTGGGATCTGCAAGCGAGACTGGACCGATATTGATGGCACGACACTCACAAACACCTTATCACGCTGGATCGAACTCACAGCAGCGATACTGGAGCCTTTGTTTGGGAAGCGAAGTGAATTTTGGGATTTCGACACTCATACTAAGGTGCATACAATCCATGCCGCCTAGTTGTGTGCATTTCAGAGAACCACAAAGCCTTTGGCGGGCATGTTATATTGTTTCCTTTGCAACATAATATATTTCTATTCAACTGAGCGGACTTTATCGTGTTTTTTTGCGTCTCTCGGAGGGACGGCGCGCGGCGTTGGCGTGACGAGGATTATAAATTCTGTGCGACGCATTATAATAACGCGAGGGACGCCGGACATTAAGCTGATTTACACGGCGTTTTAATTGTTAACTCATAGGTGTACGTACTTACATGCGAGCTGTGAATTCAGCCATTGTAAAAGCGCGGCCTGGTTGCGTGTTGATTAGTGAATAAGGTACCTCGTCGAAGCGATACGATATTAAAGTATTTTCGTAAGTTAATACGATAACTAATTAATTAATCTAAAATGGCTAGTTACTCTCTTGAAAGTTTAGTAATAGAATTGCAAAAGACTGTGGGGATACTAGTGAGTAAAGTGGAGACGCTGGAGTCTGTAATAACAGAGCAATCACGCATTATAGCAAATCTAAATCCATCTACCAAGTTTCCTACCCGCAAATCATTGACGCCGATTGTTCCGTTGCCAACGACATCAGCTGCCCAGCGACCCGTCCGGAAAGCTCGCACCCATGCATCGCTCGCTATTGCGAAGCTTGCAAAGCCAACTAAGAAACACACCGATGTACGCGCGAGTACCGATGCAGCGGCTGCGCCCAAAAACAAAGTTACACCAGACAAATTGACATCGGCAGTCACTATGAACGAAATATGCACGAAACATGATCTACACGATGATAGTTCCAGCTTGCCAACTGGAATGGACAAAGATGTCGCAGAAACCATCTCAAACATGGACCAACCTGCCAACGTCGTCGTTACTACAACAGCAAGTAGGGTGACCACAGCTCCGATAGCCAACGTACAGGGCAGCCCTACAACACTTGACGAACAAAATGACTCACCATGGCAGATCCAACACCACCAGAGACGCACGACCAAGCTTCGAAAAATATTGACAGGGTCTGGCAAAACCGATGACACTCTGCAAACAGTGGAGGAAATGAAGTTTATTCAGGTTTGGTCACTCAAACCAGACACTACCGAGGAGAACATAAAAAACTATCTCGAAAAAATACGCACATGTGATAGATATATTGTTAAGAAACGCGTCATCAAAACGGACACACATGCAGCATTTGAAATAGGATTGCCTCAGAGTTTG
This sequence comes from Epirrita christyi, assembly GCA_951392215.1. Classification (NCBI taxonomy): domain Eukaryota; kingdom Metazoa; phylum Arthropoda; class Insecta; order Lepidoptera; family Geometridae; genus Epirrita; species Epirrita christyi. The sequence continues at coordinate 165,204 of OX595835.1, forward strand.
TATGATGTTGTGTCCTCTCCCGAATCATGGCCACCCGGCGTAAAAATCTCAGACTGGTTTCGATGGAGCCCCCGCCGCTGGACGAGGCGGGGATCACTCGGCACGGCCGGCCCGAGCAGCGGCACGTCTGCGGAGCGCATTGCGCGCATCTAGCAACCCGATGAATGATCAACAAACTATTACTGTATGCCACCAGAACATTGCTTCAATTGACAATAAAACTGGTAGGTTAGAAACTTTATTACAAAGTGATCTAAAGTGCGATATCCTAGCAATAACGGAGCATTGGCTCACGGTAGATAAATTAAAATGTGTTACAATTGACGGTTTCAAACTAGCTTCAAGCTTTTGTAGGAGTGATAAGGCCCATGGTGGGTCTTGTATTTATGTAAGTAACTTGAATTGCATTGAAAACTCAGATCTGATAGCATTATCTAAAGAACAATATTGTGAAATATCGGCGGTTGACTTGATTGATTTTAGGATAACAATTATTTGTATATATAGAACGAACCTCATTAGCTCGAACGATTTTTTTGTTCACCTAGAGAGTCTGCTCGATAACATAACGGATTTAGGTATAGACTGCGTAATGGTAGGTGATTTCAATATAAATTGTATAGGTGAGATTACCTCTGACCGGAAAAAACTTTTTGACTTGCTGTCGGCCCATGGCATGACTAATTTTGTGGACTTTCCAACTAGAATAACGGGGACCACTTCAAATTGTCTTGATCACCTGTACGCAAACTTGTCGGCAGCCGCTGCTATTAGAACGGAACCTGTCGTAACTAATTTAAGCGATCACTTGGCGGTCCGTGGTGAGATGTTGTGTACCCGGCGGCCAAGGGTGCCCCGTACTCACCTCATCCGAGATATGTCTAGGGCGAATCACCATAATTTCCTGCTGGCGATAGATAGTATTGAGTGGAGTATATTTGTTGCGAAATATAAAACAGCTGGCAGTCTAGCAACGGCCTTAATTAATATTATATCTGGTAAGTTGGATATTTGTTTCCCTATGAAGCGAGTAAACAATAAAAAGTCTGACTCATCGTGGTTGACTGCTGATATCATGAATATGAAATCTCTTATTATTGACATGCAAAATTTTAATTATTCTATTTCATATAATGATTCTATTTCTGTATTTATTTCTAATTTAAATTACAAACTTGACATGCTTATTAAGAACACTAAGGTGTACCATTACTCGCAATTAATTAGGAATAGTAATAATCATTCTAAGGCCATGTGGAAGATAGTTGACAAAGAAAGAGGGAGGAACAACGCCGTTCCACTAGATTTCTCTTCTATTTTGAGGGATGATACGGGTACTAGCTTTCCTACACCAAAACATGCAGTAGATGCAATTAATCATAGGTTCCTGAATGCGGCGGCGGCGTGTGGTGCGCCCGCCGCTGACGTCGTGGGTGCTACCCGCGCGCTGGCGGCAGTGCGGCCGCATGCTGGCTCCCGGCTGGTGCTGCGCGAGTTCAGTGCTGATGAGGTGGCCACCATTGTGACTAAGCGCATACCTCCCAAGCGTTCTAGGGATGTCTATGGGCTCTCCATGGAGCTGCTTAGAGGTGTCATAGTACCCCTGGCTCCGGTAGTGGCTCACCTATTCAATACTTGCCTTGTAGAAGGTGCCTATCCGCAGGCGTTGAAAGTGAGCAAGGTGTCTCCTGTCTATAAAGGTAAAGGCAGACGAGAAAATATGGACAGCTATAGGCCAGTCTCGATTATACCGGCTATTGCAAAAGTTCTGGAGAATGGCCTGAGTAGCCGGTTGGTTGAGTTCTTGCTGACAACGGACGCCCTGTCTCCCCGGCAATATGCGTACCGTGCCGGCTACTCCACGACGTCGCTGACGCGCGAGGTGGTGCGGCAGGTGCTGGTCGCTCGCGAGCGGAAGCTACAGGTGGCCGTGTTGTGCTGCGACCTGTCTAAAGCTTTTGACGTGGCCAGCCACGCCGTACTTGCTAGTAAAATGAGCCACTACGGGATCGAGGGGGCGGCGTATGCCGTACTTACGGAGATGATGCGTGAGCGATCACAAATAGTCGTAGGAGGTAATGAACGGTCAGAGCCCTTATCCCCCATCATGGGAGTAGCGCAGGGATCGTCCGTCTCCAACATTATGTTCTCCCTCCTCCTGAACGATCTGCCTGGAGCGGTGACCTCCGCGGAGACACTCATGTACGCAGATGATGTGGCCGCGATTGTCACCGCGAAGTCCGTAGACGCGCTAGAGGAGAAGTTGAACGAGACGGTCAGCCTACTCTCTGAATGGTTCAGGATGAATGGGTTGGCTCTGAACTTAAACAAGACCCACTATCTACATTTCCACCTATCTGGAAAAACGGCGAGACGGCTAGTAGTCTGCGTAAACGGAAACACTATTACCCAATTAGAAGCAACCACGTTCCTTGGCTTTGAAATAGACAGAGCCCTTACCTGGAAGAGCCATATAGATAGGCTATGCGGGAGGATAGGTAGCGCATGTTTCGCGCTGCGACGGGTGGCTCGCGTGGTTCCGGCGGAGGTGGCACGAAGCTGTTATTTCGCAACAGTCCACTCGGTGTTGCAGTACGGTGCTGAGCTATGGGGGCGCGCTGCCGACTGGGAGCGTGCCTTTAGGATGCAAAAACGAGCCGTACGCACCTTAGTCAATATACGACGTGACGTCTCTGCTAGACCATATTTTATTCAGCTAGGAATACTTACACTGCCCTGCATTGTGATAATGCAAGTGGCGGTGTATGTCCGGTCGAACCTAGATGAGTTCATGAAGAACGGCGACACTCACTCGTACGGGACGCGGAACGCTGGGAAGCTTGCAACTATCGGCCGCTCGCTCACGAAGTCCTCAAAGTTAACTCACGTAATGGGTCCGGCAGTGTACAACAAACTACCAGACTCTGTCACATCTGATGGCAGTTTACCTAGTTTTAAGTTCCGTCTGAAACGTTGGCTTATCGAGCAGAATTTCTATTCTGTGAACGAACTACTTACTCTTGAGACAGTGTAGGGTTACACTGTTACCTATATGGGTAACAGTGGCCTTATGCTGTCTTAAGAGTAAGGTACTTACCTTGATTTATATTAATTAAAATTATTTTTGAAATTAGTATCTATACTATTCTTATACTTAGGTACATTTAGTATTGTATTTTTTAAATTTATTGACATGTAAATCGGCTTTACGAATAAATTGTATTGTATTATTGTATTTTTGTAACTATGTGTCTTCAAAACCGTTCTGCTGTTTTATTCAATATTTTATTTCACAACAGCCTAATAAAAAAATAAAAATATATAATTCACACGTTTACTAGCGTTTCGTACATATAACTTATTTTTTTTAAAGTAGACTTTAAGCAAAAATTTTTTACACTCGCTAATTTATAAACTATGTTTTTAAAAAGTTCGCGCAAAGCAATGAACAGTTCGCAGCAGACCGCAAAAAATTTACAACTCTGCCTACTCCGCACTTACATCGATTCCAACCATAACATTGTACACTCCATACACACACATGATATTTTTTTGTAACTTAGTTGGTAACAATAATTTAACTTTGGTCAATTACACCTATCTGTGCTCTCTGGTTGCTTCTTATCTTGGAGCTTGCACTATATCATACTGATAAGTGTCAGAGCCAAGAGCCACCTCGCTGAAAGTGTTTTAATTACCTTACCCTGCTTCCCCTTCTTGTTCAAATTCATCAAGTCGGGCGCCGTATAGTCCCGCTCGCTTCTGGCTCAAGGCGAGGCTAACCTCATTTCCAAGTCTCATTAAGTTTCCATCTGCGAGCACCTAGTTTACACGTGACTCAATCTCGTAACAAAAACGCCTAATCAGCGGCGTCTACCAACTATAACGTAATCTGCGTCAATGTTGAATCCTTGCACCGAGTGTTACCGATAGATAGTTGACGCGTTGTTGCTGACCTTCGTAGTTAAAGGAAATAGGATCCATGTAAGGCTCTAATTGTTGGCGCATTGCAAAGCGTGTCACACGCCAGGATGCGCCGTGCGTGTCGCAATTAGATACAAATTGGTACTAGATTGTATGGCTACTGTCGCTAAGGTCAGGGGTCAGAGGTCACTGGGTGAACCGGCCGCGTGCCGAGTGCGTGATGTGTACGCTCGGAGCGAGGATTTGAGCGTAAACACATCATCAATAATTTAATTTTTCCAGTTTTGGGGATAATTCAGTTAAGCCGTTAGGGGCATCCTTTACTATTGTTGGCTCTGGTATTTCACTCAACCGGCACAAAATGTTGTAACTTTCTGTATGTTATTTGTTTGTACCTATTACACGTATACTTATTGCCTATACTTGCAATTTTTCAGCAAAAAAATAATTCTTATAATTTCAGTTGGTATTCCCGGAATTCTTTCCGGCAATAGGTCACATCCCTCCAAAAACAATCATAATCAAATTTCAAGATAAAGTCAGTGAGATATAAATAAAATGGATTAGGCAATAATTACCAAATATAACGGTAGAGTAGGTACACCTGCACCTACACGCACGAAACACGGACAGCTGGGCGTAGGCATAATCCACGGTTAGTGACGTGAACTCGGGCCGCGTAGAGTCGTAGAGGGTATCTCTACGACTCTACGCGCGGCCGCGGTGCTACGCTTTTACGGCAAATCGACACAATAATATTAGATCGCTCTCAGCGTGTTGGCGATTCGACTCGACAGATCTATACGTCAACCTGGCCTCGGCCGTTTGTTTCAACTATGCTCATGTTTTATTGTTCCCCAAGATAAATAGGGTACCTATCTAATCTATTTTGGAACAGAACTCTGTTTTGTATCCATAGATATGAAGGTTTTAGTTTTCATGAGAAATGCCCTTTTAAGTCCATATGCCCTACCTTCGCCTTTGTTTTTTTAATATTAAAATAGCTGAATGCTCGCGGCTTCGTTCTCGCGGTAAATATGCACGTCCCATGTTAAATGCGATTCGAAACGTTTTCACTTTATTGTCATTTGAGTGCTACTGTACAGCTTAGTATAAAAAGCTATTGCCGTACACGTGAGCACAGAGTAACAACTTAAGGACTTACCTGTTTTGGAGTTGTAAATGTTATTACAATTGGAATTGTTGGTACTGGGTAAGTAACTACATAAATAAGCAATATGACTCAATATGTGAAGCAATAGAGTCCAACCCTTCACGAAAATTACATTTCAGATCACCTTAGTTTGTAAATAATTAAAGCGACTCATCTCATGGCGAGGTATGATCCTAAAAAAAATCCAAAAAAAATATCCAAACGGCTTTGCGGCATGTCATATTTGACGATGAAACTGGTTTGTATTTCAGACTGTATTCATTTTGAGGGTTTTTTTTTGTTAATCGGAATATACAAGTGGGTAGATAGTATTGGTATAATTTGTTGTTCTGAGCTTAATTGGTTGGAGGTTGATGAGATATTGAGGTCAAGGAGGAGGTAAAAAATAAAAGTGAGTCAATCAGTTCAAGTGGGATCAATATGAAAGGGATTTGTTTGGAATTTTAAAATTATTTTTTATTTACTTTAGGCTTTGTAGTTTTGAGATACCTACAACTCAACAAAAAAATAAAAGAAAGAAAAGAAAAAAACCCGTCCCTCTCACGTTTGAGCCGGCTACTTGCCTGTCTAAAAATAAGTTTGTATAAATCCATCTGCTCTAAATTCCTTCATGGTTGGGAAGTTATGTTCGTTTGGTCTTCATCCAAGGTTGACTATGACGAAGAGTTTGAAGGGCTTACAGTAGTTGTTAGGTATGAGGTCAGGCTCCGCGTCATCATGCTGCTCGAGCTGCTTGTGCGCGGTGTTGCCGGGCAGCGGCTTGGCGTGCGGCGCGCGTCGCCTTCGTCGCAGCGCCAGCGCGGCTGCCAGCGCGCACACTGCGCCCGCGCTCGCACCGGCTGCGCCAACCACCCCACCCATGCCGAGAGGCACCTCGGATGCTGGAACAAACAATAGCACTGGTTAGTAGTGGAACTTCTTGTGAGAATTCGTCTGGGGAAGTATTTTACTGTCATACCTATTTCTGCTGCCAAGCAGCATTAGTGCTCGCATTGTTGTGTTTCGGTTTGAAGGGTAGGTACGGGTGCCGGTGAAATTACAGGCACATGAGACTTTTCATCTTTATGTCTCAGGGTCGGCAACGCGCTTGTGATGCCTCTGGTGTTGCAGGCGTCCATAGGGTATGTTATTTATTTTCCATCAGGTGGATCTTATGCTTGTTTGCTTGCATAGTAGTAAAACAAACATAATATAAAACTCCATTGGACGGATTGTGTTGTGCAAAGATAATGCATGCAATAATTTCCGAGTAAAATGGCTGTGACATACGGATAGAGTGACAGGGCGTGCACACTCCTAAATGACTCCTGTGCACACAAGTTGTGGGGCATCTCTAAATAGCTCTTCAAAAATTATATAATTCTAAAGTCATTAAAAGTGTGCCTCCTTTAACTTTCCAACTATAGAGAGGAAGATTCTGATCCTGTTGCCTGAACGGCTTGATGGATTTTGATAAAAAAGGTGGCATTGGACACGTCACAGTCTAAAAATGTTTGCTGCTAGGATACTTTTCGGATCGCCAAAGGATCAGCGACGAGAACCGGTGAGCCAACGCGCAAGGGGACTGTATATGAGCCACTGCTTCAGCCAGCTTGCCAATGAACCAGACAAATGAAGAATGGATTTCACAAATTTCTGCCTCTGTCTTTTATTTTGATGACATGAGTGAAGAGGTATAAGTAGCGGCACGTAAGTATAGCGCTGATCGTTATTGCGTAGAAGTCAAAAGTAAGGTATCTTGGGGGGATCTCTATCTCTATCTCTCTTATAATAATTGTATTGCGTGCGCGACAGTACCCATGCGCAACTATCTCCTCCACGTTTCGTTCAGCGCTAGACTTACGTGGCGCTACTTATACTTACCTAACTAATCTTATTCGATAAAGTTAAAAAGTCTTCATAGGTAACGTCTTCCATACTTTTTTATGTGATTCCCTAAAAGAAAACTTTATAAATTGAGCTAGTTTACTAAAAATGGCACAAACATTATTTAGAACGTCAGGTGACTGTTCTTATTTTTCTGCGATTAGACTGAACTCTATTAAACAACCTCTAAACACCTAAACACCTGTAAACAACAACAATCTGCGCTAGCAGATAGAACAATACAACTATCCGGCGCATTCCAGCAGCAATATCTTATCCGAAGTTCCGCCATGGAGAGGACCAAACAACGAAGACTTAATTAAAATTAATAAAGTCGAAGAATTTCTCGACCTGGTACTGCAAACTTCCGCCGGTGGGCTCCGTGCCACTTGTTTATCGATTGTATATGAGGTGCGTGATTAGGTTTAAAATGTCTTTCCTAACTAAATAATTGAAAACGCCCACTGAGGTAGCTCGCCAACAACCTAGTCTCAGCGCTGTCCAACCCGTAATATAAAGAGCTTAGCTGATAAAAGAGAGGTATTTATATTTAGTTTCCTCAACTATGTCTTGAGCAGCCAGAGCATAGTCCGCTATTCATCTAATATGGTTGTTGTAAAGCTATGACTTCTTATAAAACCTTATTGTTTTTCTGGTAGAATTATAATATTTTCATCTAGAGAGTTGCGTGCGCCGTTTGCATTGCGTTTTTTGATAATTTTAGACAAGATCCCTCCGTCTTCTCTCGTGGATGTCGAAAAACCTACTAAAAGATTACACCAGCGGGCAGAGGGGAGCATCCAGCTGAGTACTGACGATTGTCGTTTGAATTCTAAGTGAGTTATGTTATGAATAACAAATTATATCTACACACGTTTGAAACGTTTAAATTATTTCCATATTCATCGAGTGTACGTTTTCAATGTGGGCATAAATTAGGATAAATAAATCAGTTTTAGCTACATTAGCGACAAGGCAGTGCGGTTCCTGCATACTACGCGTGGTTTTGGATAATATGCGTGGTTCGTGGTGGTACAATACAACACACCACACGAGCGGTTCTGCCTCAATCCGACTCGCGCGTAGCATTAGTGGGTCTCATCAGCCCGCATGTTTAGCGTTTTAATAAGCTCACGAACGTATTTTGTGTTCATGAAGTAGTTATTTATGTTGGAAATAATTAATAATGATACGTGATTTTACAAGAATAGGCAGTAGGTACTAGAAGTACGGGTTGGCAGGTATTAGGTACCTACATGTTTTATTAGGCAACTAGACAACTTTTAAAATATTAATCTATCTGCATGTTGAAGTCGTTACGGGAGATTGTTGGATTTCTGTCGATTGATTCAAAAAACAATCGTAGCGTAACAGAGAAGAGTTTTGGATTCATTCAATCAATAATGGAATAAATAATTGTTTAGTTCTGTCAATGCCATCGTCATTAGTATAAAATCTCTAAAACTCTATAAAATACAGTCCACTAATCGTACAGTAATCAAGTTATTAACCTTCGTTTGTGGCTGCGTCTTTACGTGTGTTCAGGGCCGATCGGTCACGACTACGTTTAATTTCCTGCCTCTAAACAAAACTGATTCTTGTTGGTACAAGTTAAAGTTTATTATCGTGGTAAACTATGATACATGGCTTTGCAGTGTAGCCTTCAAGCTCAGCTAACCCGGGGTCTTAAGGGGTTAATAAGAGTCACGTCGCCGAGTGAGCCGTCGACTGATTTAACATTTACGAGCTACTCGCGGGAAGAATATCAGACCACGGCCATGAAAGGATCGCTAGGGACAAGGATAATATGAAATGCCAAAATAAATAAATGATTATTGTATAAAAAATGTGCTATTAAAAATAGCTTAACAAGGGTGCTTAATTTGCCAGCTAAATCAGTTATTTAACACTAAATAGCGATTATGAGTAAAAAGAAAATGTGTAATCACTGGTGAAACACTGAATAATACAAAATAAGTTTCAACTAGGCAAACTGAAAATTTAAGGCTAGGAGAAGAGCCATTGAGGGAACTGCCTTGTATATTTTTCTGTCTGTCAGTATGGTTGCGATCTAAAGTCCTAAACATCTAAACTCCAAATTACTGGAGCTATTATTATAGTTATGCTTATGTGGCATCGAGAACCAAGTACTTAGCTTAGTTTCCAAATCGTTTCAACATCAGCCAACATTTAAATCCACCGATAAATGATGGCCTAACACGCAGAGTGGTGTGACGGCATGTCAGCCACACGCGTCATAAAAATGCTCATAGATTGTCTGCAGACGGCATAAAGGTGCCGGCATTGCAACCGTGCTCTGATTTATATATCAGTCGCATGCAATAAACTGTGGAACCAGGCAAAATTACGGATGAGCTTAGTATCTCCACACAACCAGGCTATCATTATCTGGTTACCACTACTACCACCAGCTCCAATACCGTGCTGGAAATGATATCCGCTAGGGTGGACTGCCCGTATAAAAGGCACTCCTGCGAGAGACACCTGCCCAGCCCAGCAATCCAATTAGTTTTTAGTTGTTTTTACTGTTTGTATCTATGGGTTTTGCTCGAAATAAATGTATTTAATTTATTAGGAGGGGGAAGTGAAGGGTCAAGGGATGGTTTCATCGGCTCAAAGCGTTGTTATTAGCAAGGATCAAACGTTTGACAGGTTTGATCCTGCATTTCCAATAAGTTACTTGGGCATAAAGGCAGCTGGAACCGTTTCATCAATGTGTACTACTTACGTTGACTCAAGCACGTGCATATGCATGAGGGCTGAGGTACCGTATGTCGGACCTCGTATTTGGCATGCCGCACGACGCGTCTTTACCTATAAATCATCGACAGCCGTCTCATTCATGAAAACGACAAAATGAATAATCATTATTCATATAAACGATGTATTGCTGTGTTATTGTATTTTTCCGCTCCTCGCTATTAATCCAACGAATATCGCTCGGGCCGAAACGGTGCCGGAAGGCCCATTCTTTTCGCTGCATTAAATTTTACCAATGACCCAGCTTTGTGTATATACTCTGGCTATTTTGATATTCTGCAGACGCTCACATGCTCGTGCGTGTTCCAAATTACGTTAAGTAATTTGAATAGCTATAATTAGGCTTTATATTCCAAGCTATTATATGTACACTCTTCACATTAATGTACATTATAAATATTTAAAGAAAAAACGCATGTAATTTCAAAGGACATAGGTTCTTAGTATAGGATCAAAGAGGACTACCAAGACACAGGAGCTACAAAGTGATTGTTCCACGATGATAAAAGTGGTGTTGTGTATGATAGAGGTGAAAATAAAGGTAATGCAATATTTCGCGACGAGTGTCGTAACGTTAGCGCCTCAGGTGCAGCCTGCAGCATTTATGCGACACGGAGTGCCTTAGTGTTAGAACTATACAAAATATCTGAAGTTAGTTTGTTCAGAGAGTTTATACAGAAAATAATTTAATAAAATAAATAAGTTCTTCGAAGTGACAATATCATGTAAACAATATTTGACAATAATGTCGTAAAAATAAAATTTGGAATACTAATATATTGGAGGTACTTAGGACCATGGTACCTGAACACCTAGACTCGGAAGAAATATTTTCAGGTCATACAAATATGTGTCCTGCAGCGGGAATCGAACTCGCAACCTCTCGCATCTCAGCCGGCTACTTGCCTACCGTGCCACCTATCGTAGAACTCTAGGAGGGCTACGCATACGCAACTACATCGTAGGACTCTACGAGGACTATGCCTACGCAGTTACATCGTAGAACTCTACGAGGGCTACGCCTACGCAGCTACATCGTAGGACTCTACGAGGACTACGCCTACGCAGTTACATCGTAGAACTCTACGAGGGCTACGCCTACGCAGCTACATCGTAGGACTCTACGAGGACTACGCCTACGCAGCTACATCGTAGGACTCTACGAGGACTACGCCTACGCAGTTACATCGTAGAACTCTACGAGGGCTACGCCTACGCAGCTACATCGTAGAACTCTACGAGGGCTACGCCTACGCAGCTACATCGTAGAAATCTACGAAGGCTACGCCTACGCAGCTGCAGGAAAGCAGGGAACATGAATTCTCATAGAAAATCAAAGAATCGAAATAATTCCTATTTTCTATCTCAAATTGTGTATATTATTGCTATATTTTACGAGAAAGAAAAAAAAGTAAAAAAAAAAAGTAAGTTTAAGTAAAGTAAGTAAGTAAATTATCAGCAGTATGACCACGTTGAGTCGAACTTTGAACCTGAAGATTCACCCGAAGAGGCTTAGTTCCACCTGACCCAAAGGAATGCATTCCACACCCAAAAAAAATGTAATCTTTCCACACCGGGGAAACAGCGACGACTTATAAATGGAGGGAAGCTCAGCCTTGTTACGTGGAAGATGTTAGCCAGGGACTTTTTAGCAATGGGAGCATGCTATGGAAGATCATGAAAATCATAGGAAACCATTCCATGGAAAAGACTCTGTTGCTTTGTGTGACGTGGTATGTCAAATACCTAGTACAACGACTACATTTGCATACTGTAATATTATTCCAATAAGAGCCTGTGGTGTCTCTAAAGATAAATATTTGGATAATAAATACATCTATACTTGTCAGAGTACCTACCTGGGTATGGCTAGGTTTTCTAGGTATATACATATACATGTAGATAATAAAGAATTGTTGATGCATATTTTAAATAGCCAGATTTCAGTGGTGAACGTAATAAAAGTTTTCGTGGCGTAGTTCTTGAGTTTTAGTTTAATTCATTGTCATTGTTACTAAGGTATTGTACAGCTAATCTATATCTATCTGAGGCATACGGACTTTGGAAGCTTTCATTGTGCGTGATGGCGTGGAGCGACACGCACTTGGCTGCTTTGTATTGTTAAATAAATTGAAGGCAAACATACATAAAGCATCATCACCGGTAGGCGGTCACCATCACCACACATCATGGGATTTATCTGCGACATCTGCAGCAGTGCTGAGTGTTGCCTGCCCTGAAGGATTGCTGAAACAATAACGGATCAGAGCGGCTCGGGATCATATTTCAGCGGCGGAAGGCAGCTCACCCCTGATTTATGCCGCTGCGCCGCTCGCTGCGCCTCTCGAAAAAACATTATATTTAAATTTCACAAGTCCCTAGAATCGGTGCTCGATTATTTGTGAGCGATTTTTTTCATTCAATTGTTGACCATATTATTGAAGAAGATAATTATTGTTCCGTTAAGATTGATCTGAAGACGGATCAAATGGACAAATAGCCATGACCCTTGTCTAGGTAACACAAGGCCGACTCCCTAAGCTAGGGAAGGAGCTAAACTTATCCCAACTCAAGCTGACATCAGCCTATCAAAACCACCAACTGTGGAAATAAAAAAAAGCTGAGATCGCATCGGGAAATGGAGGACCAAAACTATGGGAACGAAAGGTAGAAAGGTAGTTTAAGCACACAAAACCAATGCACCAAAGATCTAACAAGAAAATAACGAATACGCTCTTACAATGACAATATCGAGGTTTTGTAGTTACCCCTACCTAATAGTAGACGTAAAGAAAACAAAGGGGTTAGTTTAATACATAACTATGATTTTTGTCATAATTTAGCGAGTCGTAATCTAGCACTTAAATGTAGTCTTTAATGCACGAGCAAAGAGGAGGTACAGAGCAGCAAGATATCTCGGTAACTAACTTATGAACAAAAGCAAGCGAATCGCGGTGGAATAAAGGATTACCGACTACACGTGCACTATTTTGGGTTTCCTGCTTCGGTGCTGAAGCACGTGCTCGGCTATCGTAGCTAGGCCTGGTAAGGAACCGAAGGCATCCCGTGAGTGGGCGTGGTAATAGAAGGTAGCAGTAGAACGTGGAAATAGAACGTGGACCAAACAGGCGTGCGTCGCGAGCGGCCATAGCTTAAGAATGGAAGAGTCCAGGCACTATGGGTGGTATTTATAACGTCTGTTTTGGTAAACAAGATCAGATGCTAAGGAAAAAGGATAAGAATGGAAGTCGTCAACCTTTTTATGGATTTGAAGGTTGTAGAAATCGCAGTACTACACACTTACATGTTTTTTTTATACAATATTGTATATCTTTATCCCAATCTTATTGTTCATCACACGGCCACGTGTTATTTATTCTGTTTATATTATTTAATTGTCTATAACAGATATTATTACCATAATTATTATTATTGATTAGTATTATTGTTCCAGAATGTCGACGGAGAAAATAAAGAACTATGCAAGAAACTAAACAATTTTTGTTTTTAGTACCTATTGAAACCTGTTGTTAAGCGGTAACCCCAGCCCATTCCAAATACAATACCTCCCAGGTCACGTCCACCTAGGGCACGCCCTACATGGCATTGCACTGCGCTCGTCATCCTGAGACATAAAGATGAAAAGTCTCATGTGTTTGTAATTTCACCCATACCTTTAAACCGGAAGAGAGCAATGCCAGCACTAAGTACTGCTTGGCGTCAGAAATAGGTAGGGTGGTATTTCCTCGGACGAACTCTTTCACAAGGCGCTCTACTACTGGCAAAACAAAACTACAATCATTATGTAATATGGTAATAAGTATACATTACAAATATTTCGGTTGTTAATACTGTTTGTTTGGTATAGTTCATCTTGATTGGAGGTGGAACAAATATTTTGAAGTACATTGGTCCAATCAAGGCGACCATTTCCAAAGAAGACAACTGCCAAAATAAATAGTTTTACTGAAAGAGAGTTCATAAAAAATAAAAAGATAAGCCCATTTCATCTTATCTCTTATATTTATAGAGGTATGAGATTGTGAAGTTAAGTGGTCCAATCAAATCACCCTTCCTCTACGCCTATACCGCGCGCAATCCCGCATTACTATACCTACTATACCTTAATAATTATTGTTGCCACTCATTTGCGCTTCATTATCTCGAGACACCGGAGGTGGAGCCTCTGATTCAATTCCCTTTGAAATATGATTTCGAATCTAAACGAAATAATGTTCCGTAATTTATGATCCTTGAAACAATGGCGGTGCGCTGCGAAACATGTCTGTGGGAACACGCGCCGATGATTCCAGCTCATTGATAGTAATTTTAATGAGCTTTTCGAGAAATTCATTAATTCGTTACAGAGAGGCTGGTGAGACAAGGTTTATTGGAGAGTATATTAGGCAGTTCTTATTATTGGAGACTTCAAAGGCAGGAGAGACCCGGCGCAGTGCCGATGAGAGATATGATCGTTATATTAATGGCGGCCGGAGTCGGTATCGAGCTGTTTGCTTTCAATTTCCTTCTAAACTTATTGCCATTTGTTTGTGCGAGGACTCTCCTCCACTCCAGGGAGGGGTCCCTCTCTACCCGCACCGCACCCCGGGCCCACGGCTGTGCTCGAGTGAACTTAATAAGCCACTATCACAGATTAAAAAGGATTAAAATGTTGGTTGAATTTGGCTTTCTGTGTATATCGACGTTCATGACTCTGTTCTAATGGAAGGAAAAATTTGAAATAAACGTTTCTCATGTCAGAACAAAGAGTCACGCATGTGTTTCTAATAAAAAACAATAAAACTAATGAAACGTGAAAAAAGCTATCCATCAAACATTACAGGCTTGCTTCGATAAGGTGAGGGGTTAAGCGTCGGATTCTGTCAATTTGCCCTAAATCTGGGTCCACCAGCCGATCGAAGCGGCGGGCGTTAGCAAACGTAAAAAAACGGATAAGTACGTGTCGGGCCACGCGTAGGGTTCTGTAGTCAAATCACAATTTTCGCAAATTCTACTCTAATAATGGCAAGTACTCGTACTAGCTGAAGATTGAGCTAATAAGAAAAATAAAATTATAGCACCACCTAAGTTGACAAAATCTTTCTAACGATATAACAAAAGACTGCGATAGTAAAAAAAATACTTTATTTTTACACACGGAAGGATCTATAAAAATATAGAAATCTAACGGTTTATTTTCTTACCAATTTAATACAGTTTGGTTCATAAGTATAATAGTTATGACAGATTTAGGCGAACGGAGAGACGGATGGACGGACGAACGCAGCCGGAACGATCTTGTAAGGGTTCTTTATCGGACTATTGAACCCTATATAAAAAGGGTCAATATTAAAAAAATGCTCTCGGAAAAGGGAAAGGACCCTTCGAGGCGAGAAATTAAAGGTCCCACATGTCAGCGGCGGACGCGTCGATACCACGCGTATTAGTTTTTACGCATCAATTCACACTAAAACCGATAGTGGCCAAGTTCTCCAGGCCCACTTTTCCTGTGATTTTTCAGTGTTTATGAGTAATTCCAACTCTCTGAACGCCCCAATGAAATATCTGTACTGGTTTTTAGATCCGCCAGTGCTAGTTTCCAGCGAAGTTTGTTCAAAACAGAGCTGAATTAGAAACTCGTCGTCTTTACTCAAAGCGAATCGATACAGTACCATCTGTTGGGAGATTCACGAGCCAATACTGTATTTTGTCAACAAGCCGCGGGGTTTGGTATTAAAAATCAGCTGTAAAATGGCCCTGAAATTTGTATATAGGATTCCACCTTCAAAAATGATACCAAAAATGCCAAGGCGTTATTCCTAATAAAATATAATATACTTTAGTGTTCAAGGTAAATAGGTCAAACATTTTCAAAACACCAACATTGGAGCAAAACTCACGAAGAATTCATGAGCAGTGTACTGTTCTTTAACCGTCCACAGGTGGGACTACTAGAGTCCACCACAGGGCTGGGCTGGCATTCCTAAGCTATTTGAAGGGGAACCTGCTCCTTAGTAACCCGAACACAGTAGGACTTGTCATTATACGTTATTATTTAAGGATGTGTATTTTTATTTTAGTAAGTAACCAACTGTAGTTTCCTCAACTACTCACAGAATAAACTATAATCATAATAAACTGGTAAAAAGGCAGGTTTTCAATGCAGCACCTTTGATATTACGATTGTAAACCTTGTAACTTACTTCATTTACAAAGATTAAACTTCATCTTTGAGTAAAAAAAACCCCGTCTCTTTGAGTCCTGTAGAAAATACAAAGGCCTTCAATGTTGTTTCTACTGCGTTCTCGGTGGCTCGGAGAAGAGACAGCGTTCAGAAGAGGCTCTTGATTAATCTCGCCGTAAACCGGGTTTAATTAAAATGGGATTATCTTGAGGTTGCACGCGGCCTACTTCGCCATCGATCCCATGCTATCGACCTCGTGCAAATTCAACTGAATTCAGTACATATTAGATTCTGTGTCGTTTCGATCTGTCTCTTTCAGTATCAGAGCTTCTTGTGAAAGAGTTGCTATGAAATGTCATATTATGAGTATCATTCACTTGTATAAACAAAAGTTTTAATCACGTACCATTTAACCATTTTTCTTGCTATCTCTCTCTTTGAAAACAGTTATTCGTGAGTTAAGCCGGTGTTTGTATCATTAAAAAACAAACTAAGTACGGTGCAACCACCATGCTTATATCTGATACCAAGCAGTAATGCTCGTAAGTATAGCTTTGTTCACTGGAACAAAGCTATGCTTAAACTGTTGAAGTTGACCAGTTGAGTGCCGGTAAAGTTACAGGCATAATAAGATAATTTTCATCGTGTGCCTTAGGTTCTTCCGTAGGGCTCAGCGTAATGCAACGTAAGGCTTTCCACGTATACATGAAAAGATTGTTGTATCTATACCACAGACAGAAATAGTATCTTTAATCCATTTACAAGTAGCGGCAAGAAACTCTAGCGCAGACCGTTATTGCGCAGAAGTCAAAAGTAAGGTATCTTGGGCGGGGTCTCCATTTGTTTGTGCCTATAATAAATAAATTAACTATCCAAATACAGTGTTTTCAAGTTGTTAAAGCCCAAAATAGGGACTTTTACACTATCTCTATCTATCTTATACTAATTGTATTGCTTGCGCGACAGTAAACATGCGCCAACTATCCCCTTCACGTTTCCTTCAGCGCTAGACTTACGTGCCGCTACTTATACTAACAGCTGTTCACGACGAATATCATCCTAGGAGCTTTTTTTCAGTTGGAAATAAGCACAAATAAAGTAAAAATATTATAAGCTATACCTCAGTTTTAATTTGGGGAAATAGGGCAAAGCAGGTCATGTTTTAGCAATCTAGCTGCATTAGGCTTTTTGTGTTAGCTGAGAGTAGGCCTAGGCCCAGCAGCTGGATTGAGTGAAATAGCATATTGAACTCCAGCATGTTGACCGCAACTATTTGACGCACTCCACATCCGCGTTAAAGTTTGTCAGCAACTTAACTCATGTCCTATAATTTCTGAAAGTGGAAATTTCATCCTGTCTGTATTATAATTATTTTAGTGTTATTATCCGACACACGCAGTCCAAACAAAATAGTTGACCGTGATAAGGGTGAGTTCTAAGTAGTTAGCCTAATTCTAGTTCTTGAATGTGGTCTCCCGCAGCCCGCGAGGGGCTAACCTGCCCGACGCAAAACAACCACTGACCTAACGTACCAATGTACAATTTACAGAAGTACATACATCTCGTGATTGTATTCGACGTAAAATATATTATACATTACCTATAATATAGCGGCAAGCAGCCGTCATGTTTGTTTTAGAAAAAAATCTACTTTTCACCACGTACATTACAATTCTCCCGCTGAAGTTTATTGACCATTGAGAAGTCCTTCCGCATGAAAAGCATGCTGGCCCATTTTCTAAGCATACTGAATATTAATGTACCCTAATAACATTAAAATCTAGCTAAGGAAAGCTCATAACTCATTTAGTTCATATAGTTTTGTCACTGTGTCTGTTTTAAGGGGAAAACACTTTGCTCTTGTGTTACTACATTACACTGTTACTAACACTAATATACGCTTATATACATGACAACATGTCAAATGATGTCCCAGATTTATCGCCGTTAGATGTACCTATTCTTGACTAGCGAGTGTGAGTGCACAGTGCATACCTGTTCTCTTCTCAGGATCTCTGAAGAGCACGTCATCGATAGGTGCTGGCGGCGACCGACCTTTGGTGTTGACGGCAACCGCCAGCAGTCGGAACCGCACGTCCCACTCCAAACCGCGCACCGTCCATGCGGGCTCTTCGGATGTCACGTTTATTCTGTTCAAATAAAATAAAAAACAGAATAAATAAAAGCAAGTTCCTAATGCAGATTGAAATTTCCCTTTGAGAAAGAAAAATGAATCATTTCGCAAACAATGTTACCCGAATTATTCAAAGAAATAAAATAAAATCAACAATCAAATAAAACAAGTGTGTGAGACACATTTGTAGTGTTTTTGTATTAACACGAATTACGAATGTGTTTGTAATGAATGAATTCTGACTCAGGTGGCAATTTTGCGAGGCAAACTGGAAAATAAAATTAAATATTTTTCTCAAATGCAGCATTTTGTGACGTCATGAAAAAGCTCGTTATGCGATTTTTTTATATTGTTAAATTGATTTGTTTAAGAGTTATCAAAAAAATTAGCAAAAGTTGACGATCTCTCTCTCGAAAATGTTGAAAAAATATGGAATAGTACACTCGGTCACTTTACAGGAAAATATAAACGCATATCCTGAGTCCTTAAATTTTCCACGGAAAATGTAAAATATTCGTAACGAGAAAATGCGAATTGTGTTGATTGACTAATAAGTTGAGTTGGTCTAATGGTTACTATGGTAGCCTACTTTTACGGAACCCTCTCCACGAAAGTCCGACTCGCACTAGATCCGTTGTTAGGGTTCCGTACATCAAAGGTACCAAGGGAACTATTATGGGACCACTCGTATGTCTGTTTGTCAGACTGTATATTCTCCGAATACAGAATTAGGTAATCCTTTCACAGACGTAAAGTGTAAATAAACGAATTCTAATTTTAGGGGTTCACTTTGAGGATCAGACCTAAAAATAAAAAAAAACTTTTGTCAAATACATTCAATGACATATTATAACCGTTCGGTTACCGTGGTACCATTAGAAAGTACCACTGATGGTGCAATTGAAAGGACTCCTTATGAGAAATACAATCATATTTTGTTATAATTTTAAAATGCATGGTTTAAAAGATATTAAAGAAAATACGAAAATTGAGGATATTGCAGAAACCACTCAGCTAAAAATTTAGTTAACAGAAAAAGCTAAACAAAATTCCTGAGTCGTTAAATTCCCACAAGAAGCAGGAAATTTTCGTGAAAAGAAAATGCGTACAAAATTTGTTGACTGTGTAATAAGTTGTAGTAAGTTAGTGGTTCCTATGGAACTACAGAAACCTCTCCACGCTCTATTGATAGGTTAACTTATAGGTCTGTGTATTTAGAATTAGCTTGGCCGGTGGCGGGCCGACACCAACAACTTTTTAAAATATTACCATATGACACTCCGTAATTTTTTCACTTGAAAAGTCAAGAAATTAGACACGTTATTTCATATTATTACTCGTCTTAGAACAAAGTTTTGAAATAACATTTCATCGTAACCTAGCTTTATATAAATATGCTGCGCAAATTTAGCTGAAGGACAAGTGGCTCGTACAAGCGAAAGCTCTTAGCTAATACAAACGTGCTTGCGAATGTTCCATTACCGTTTTATCACACACCAAACAAAAGAAATACTTATGTAAGTACAGATGGCAAAGCTAATTGGTTACGTCCGCGTCACTGATAAAAAAATAGTTATTTCTTCCTGCGTGCCAAACAATTTTTTTTTATTTCACATATATTTTGCAAAGTGCTAAATACACAACTTATGATAAAAAAGTACAGAAAAATATGAATAACCATTTAGGGACAAAAAACAACTACAATACAACAAAACCTTTAGGTTATGGGAAGGTAAAAGACACAGTGTAGTCCACTGCATTATCCACAAGAATTAGTTTACAGTTATAATAGCGGTTGTACCTACTATTATAATAGAATTGAGTTTATCGTGGCTTGGTATCTTTTTAGAAAAATTACTGATTTATGCTGACGTTTCGTTGACCATTTAATTTTAGAGGTCCTCCCTCATGAGCACCGACCGTGACCACGCTCGTGAGACGTTCGTGAGACGGGAACCCTAAATGGAAGGATCTCTAAATGGACAATGACACGTCAGCAGGAGAATAGTTTTCTGAAACCTATTATTATTTTTAAATTTTCAGTGTAAATGTTCAAGAATTGGGGGACGTTCTTAGTTTTTTCCATTTTTAGTGTAAATATAGATAGGTAAACAATGCAGTGTAGTGGTAGCGATTCTTATCATCAAAATTGAATGTGCGCCGAAATTTTCTCGCTCCCTTTCTAATAGTCTGGAATAAAAAGGCCCGCGTTCGTTTTAGTGTTTAAATTTAGAGAATGTTATACACAGAATCGCTACCACTGCTTTGTTACGTACCTATACTAATTCAATTGTCGCTAACTTAGCATCATGGGCAGGCCTACTAAAGATGCAGCCCGCATAAAGGGAAAAAGGAATAGAGAAAGTATATAAGACAATAAGGAACGATTATCAAAGATTTCCAAGCGAAATGCTGTATTGCGTTATGTTTGAAAGGGTTATACTCTCTAATACCCTTTCAAACAAAAAAAATATTTTCAAATTCGGTCCAATACCTATTGACGGAGAAATAAAATTGGAGAACATTGCATTAAAAAAAAATTACATGTAGCCTAACATAGAACCTCCTCCTTTTTTAATGACGGTTAATTTTTTTAATCAAAATGCAAAAATTTAAGATGAATTTATCATCAAACAAAAATGTTGGGTCGTTATCATAACATAAATGTTCTAAACGATTGTGCACTTCGCGTTTTACAAGTAATGGCCAAACATTAAACGCCATAATGTTTTCGGTAATTAAAATAACCTATATTACGTCCAATAAATGTAACAGACGAGCCTTCACTTTCCCATTAGGATCCGCTAAAAATTCGAAAAACCAAAACAATTTTATTACATCATAAAATGTTTGTTAGAATCGAAATCGGGGTTTGTGTTTCGTTTTTATGCGCCATAAAGTATGAAGTAATAATTATGTCGCATCAGCGGATGCCGCTGCGACCGCTCCTCCGCTCCGTATTGGGACTCTACGTCGTGAGCGGCTAATTGTTGCCACTTAACTGTAATGGGCTGTAATGGGCTGCTCGTTGTATAGGAGTTTTATTTAATATGATAATACTGATAAGTTGACTGAGTAGGTATGTATAAATTGTGTGCTTAAGGAACATTAATATCTAATTTATTGTGTCTTCTACGCTAAGAACAACTATGCTGTTTTTGTAAGGTGATGATATCATTACATGACAATACAATATGAACATGATTCACACAGATGTTAACATAGAACTGTAGATTGTGTGCGTTGTACATTTACACAAATATATTCAAAATCAGAGCAGCATTCATGGGGCAAGCAGCTTATCAGCTGTTTTCAACATTTTAATTTCAACATCTCCACCCGAACTTCAAAGTTCAAAGATAACTTGACTATTAATTTAAATAATTATTAATAATTTAATTGTATAAATAGAGAAACTGGTGGCAGTAACAACGTAACAAGTGCAAGTGGCAAGTAGACGTTATATAATAATATGTATCCATGCGTAGAATGCGAAGTCCCACCAAGTCGTGTAATTAATTAAGATATAGTATAATTTCCTCCATCACCTGTCCGACGTTGGCTCCTGTTTGCACGATCTTGCATATTAACTCTTGATAGGCGTATCGCTAATGAAATACATGAATACTAAATACGTCGTCTACCCAGGATCGTGGCCAGGATATTGGTCAGGGGCCTCAGACAGAAAATCGAACTAGAGCCACCTGGAAGCAGGAAGTACCTACAAATACATTTATTTTGCATTGATCTTTACATTATTAGTGGTTCCCGCAAGTCATACGCAGAAAAGTTACAAAAAAAATTAAAAGAAAAAATAACGCAGTTACAGCAATTCAATAAAATAGGTAATCCAGAAGCCGAGCGATAAGCACACTAGCTCCACCACCATAAAGAGTAAGCAAGTTATCGCTAAGGCCTGTAATTGGGCGGGTTGGTTCGATCCCTTTTTTAGTTATAGGGTGGAGGCTACCTTCCATGAAGACGGCACAACCCAGTGGTAAAAGAGAGGTCGAAAAGGTACGACCAAACGGAATACTGCTCGGGAGCACATTGTTCGAGCACTATACATATAGCCAGGATGTATTTTTTATCTATCAAGAATCTTCATCAAACCTTATCAAAGAACACATAGACATCACATAATAGCAAAAGGAGTTATGGATCCCCATATACATCCACTGGCTACCTTTCTACGTACAGACGGCCCTGCGTTCATCGCTCACGCACGCGGCGGACGGGACGAGCCCGAGGCTGGTCCGGGACTGGGTTATTCATAATTAAGGTTGTTTCTCAAACTTTAATGAGGCCCCGATGTGTACATGGAATCCCACTCTGGGTTATACCTGGCGTTATGTGATTCCCACTTTATGCGCTGAGTGAAACTGTGCAATTTAAACGGACTTTGGGCTTTTAATTCTGAAAAGTGAAAGGTGAAAAGGCTTTCCGGGTTTATACTTTAGGAGTTCATATGTAAAGTGGTTATTTTTGAGTTAGGAAGTAATTGTTCCTCAACTCTACAAGCAAATAACGACTAATCATGTCTTATTGGTTCATTCAATTATTCGGTCCGAGACGCGAGTGTGTTTTGCACACAGGTATAACTCTTAGCGATATAAAACCATGTAAATAGGTACAGTTTATTTCTAATTAAAACATTGTTCCTATTCCAAAATCAAGTACCTAATTACCTAAGAACGTCACATTTCAGTCCTCTATAACTTAAAGGCGTGTTGTCGTTCAGCGCGTCGGGTGCGTTCGGGAATAATAAGGACATCTCGTAATATCACGGCCAGGGCCCGTCGTTAAGTCCCCGCACGTCAGGGCAGATTGTGGGGGATATATTAAAAACAAGGGCCCAGCCAGAGAGTTTCAATTAGCGATTCCTGAAGGAAACAACAATTTGGGTGGGCTTGACAGCTGCTGTTGCATTTAGCGAACGCTTTAACCCCAACCCATACATTTTAGCGTAGGTACTTTTTTATGAAAAGTAGCTTTGTAATACAGGATGAAACTTTGGGGACCCACTGTCGAGTCGTGATTGAATGGTGAATAAAGCATGGTTTGATTTAAGCATGGCTGCGCACGTAAATTAATAGCTTTGTATTAATTAACACCATGCAAATTCTGTCAAAGCCTAGTAGCTTGTTAACCAAGGTATGGTCACACATAATATACTTAGGCGCGCGAGCCACAGCGAAGTGCCCGACAATGCCCTAGGTGTTACCGGTGTCTATAAGTACGGTGATCTCATTACATCAGGTAGGCCGTAAGCTAGTTTGTGTTACTTATTTCAGCGTGAGTAAAGGCGTTTGCAGTCAAGGGTGTAATTGATCTCTTACTCCTGACTCACATCAATAAACGCTCCGCAGAAACTGATATCAACAAAACAAATATACGTGACGACGCTCCGTTTATTTGAGGGTGGCAGGTAACATCGTTGAGGACAGCGGACGTTACGTCACCCTGACGCAACTCCGGCACTAGTGCGGTTCACGCGGCGACGGTGTCGATTGGTTTTGGTAATCGGTCTACATCGCGCTCGCGCATTACGTGTTCGGTGGAGTGTCTGTGTGCTTTTGTTAATTAGATTATCCTGCGTACGTCTGTAACTATATTTCAATCATTGTTAAGTAAAATTAATAATTACAACGTGTTAAAACTATAGTGTCGTTTTATTCTCCTCGCCCGATAAATCCACGCCTACCATCATCGTGTGATAAATATGGAGCCTGCTGCCAATGAAAATACGGGCACGGAGTCAGTGCCTTTATCATTTGTGGGATGCGAAGGGCAAAGATCAGAGGAGAATACGCAGAGCAACGAAACTACTTCGCCGCCATCAGCACCAAACCTGTTGCAACATATGGAGACGTTACTAAGCAGGCTATTAGCAACCCCTCAGCCGCAACATACAAGCAACACAACGGCCAAGTTGATCCAATTTGACCCCGAGGATAAAGAGGCAGACATAGAAGGTTGGTGCAAAGTGACAGAAATAATCGTCAACAGCAAAAAGCTAGAAGGCGCAGAGTTATTACTGGCGCTTACGCATGCCCTTAAAGGACGAGCCGCTACTTGCTTAACCAAATTGCAAGCCTCTCAGCTGACATGGCCCCAAATAAAGGAATTATTGATGACAAAATTTGCAAAACCTATGTTACCCCAGGATTATTT
This sequence comes from Epirrita christyi, assembly GCA_951392215.1. Classification (NCBI taxonomy): domain Eukaryota; kingdom Metazoa; phylum Arthropoda; class Insecta; order Lepidoptera; family Geometridae; genus Epirrita; species Epirrita christyi. The sequence continues at coordinate 189,441 of OX595835.1, forward strand.
TGACGAAGTACTACGGTTCCAAATCGATACAAAAGAAACAGCTTGTGAGGCAGCCATGCGTTTGTGGAACATTATAGAACGCATTCCGCGTATGGAAATGGCTGAAGATATTACTACCGGATTCGTGGCGTCTGTTTTGTGTCAAAAAGATAGTATGATTCGTAGAGAACTCCATTCACACAACCTAGTTACTAGATCCCAACTTTTGCGAGTTCTCAACGGAATCTCATTAAAGCGAAGACACGACGGCAACGAGAGCCAAGACACTGAAGCAAAAAGAACTCGCTACAGTGAAACTCGTTTTACGGGAACGTGCCACCGTTGTGGAACGCCAGGGCATCGAGCAATTGACTGCCGCAAGCGACGAGAGGAGCCTTCGGCAGACAAGGCCAAACTTCTTAACCAAACGTTAAGAGTTCCTGATAAAACACGTTCAATCACCTGTTTTGTGTGCGGACAACCGGGACACCTCGCATCAGTGTGCCCGGACCGGAAGGGAGGCAGTGGAGGATCGGCGGTCAAAGAGGTCCACGTCTGTGAACGCAAATCAACCAAGAGCACCTTACATACATCATCTGGTGAGCCCGTTTCTTTTCTTTTTGATAGTGGATCTGCTTGCTCGCTTGTAACTTGTAGTTTTGCCAAGAAGTTTCCAGGTACTTTGCGTAAGGAAGTAGTTTACCTAACAGGAATAGGCAGAGAAAATGTGCAATGCGTTTCACAGGTTCTTAGCCCCATCAATTTGCAAGGTATCCCATTATCAGTACTGTTTCATATAGTACCTGACGATACCATCTCAGAGCCAGTGATAATAGGTAGGGACCTTTTAGATAATAATGTTCACGTTCAAATCGACAATGACAGGGTCGTATTCTTTTTGCGCAAAGAAGTCAACGTGACCGAAAATCTTAGTCATTTTGATCTTTCTACAATTGATACAGATCTACAAGGTGATGATAAAACAGCTTTGATTAAAATATTACAAAAGTATAGGGACTGCTTCATCGAGGGCATACCTACGCGACGTGTGACGACAGGCGTTCTACGTATAGAGCCTATTGATCCGACCAAAACTGTACAGAGACGACCCTATCGATTGGCCCCTGCGGAAAAGGAAATAGTTAGAGAAAAAGTAGATTCCTTATTAAAAGCTGGTGTGATTAGGGAAAGCAGCTCGCCATTTGCTAGTCCGATTTTGCTCGTTAAAAAAAAGGACAACACCGATAGGATGTGCGTAGACTTTAGGGAACTCAATGCTAACACGCGTCCCGAGCATTATCCCTTACCGATTATTGACGAGCAAATAGACCGACTGCATGGTGCGCACTACTTCTCCTCGTTAGATATGGCCTCAGGGTACCATCAGATTTTGGTGGACCCGAACAGTGATAGCATAGAGAGAACAGCGTTTGTGACTCCTGACGCTCAGTATGAATACGTGACGATGCCCTTTGGCTTGCGGAACGCAGCGTCTGTCTACCAAAGGTGCATCAATAAAGCCCTAGGCCCTCTCAAGGATAAGGTAGCGCTAGCGTACATGGATGACGTTTTATGCTATTCAGATGGCGTCACTCAAGGTCTAGAACGCTTAGACTTGACATTGAAAGCACTCTCTGATGCTGGCTTCTCGTTCAACATAAAGAAATGTAAGTTCATGAAAAATGAAGTCGATTACTTAGGATATGTGATAAAAGCAGGAGAAGTAAATCCAAATCCTAGAAAAGTCCAAGCGTTAAAAAATGCCCCGACCCCTAAAACGGCTACTCATGTTAGGCAGTTCTTAGGTCTGGCGTCTTACTTTAGGCGTTTTATACCAAATTTCAGTCGTATCGTAGGGCCCCTGTACCCGCTTACTAAATTGAGAGGCCCAGTTCAATGGACAGACATACACAATGACATTCACAAGAAGATTGTAAAAATACTTACATCAGAACCGGTTTTGACAATATTTGATCGTGATCGTCCCATTGAGCTTCATACTGACGCCAGTTCAGAAGGATATGGGGCAATACTGATCCAACGAAGGGATAATGTACCTCATGTGGTGTCATACTTCAGTCGTCGAACGACTGACACGGAATCACGTTATCACTCTTTCGAGTTAGAGACACTGGCAGTCGTTCGCGCTGTTGAAAACTTCCGACATTACTTGTATGGGCAGCATTTCACTGTCTTTACAGACTGTAATTCTTTAAAGGCGTCTAAATCCAAAACTGACTTATCCCCACGTGTTCATCGATGGTGGGCCTTCCTACAGGCGTATGATTTCGACATAGTCCACAAACAGGGTAGCAGCATGGAACATGCTGACTATCTTTCTAGGAATCCTCTTCCAGACCCAACACCTGCGTCTTCCCGAACAGCTGAAGAATTGAACGTCCCCAAGAAAAGTAGATATGTCCATTTCATAGAGCTGCACCAAGGTTGGCTTGCGGTGGAGCAAAAACGCGACAGTGAAATCCAAGATCTCGTCAATAAGCACACTAACAAAGAGCTACCAGAAGCAGTTGCTCACACTTACGATGTCCGAAAAGGTATACTGTATAGGAAAATTGAACGTAACCATACTAGCTTCTGGCTGCCAGTAGTACCAAGATCTCTCACATGGACTTTAATCAATCGTGTTCACAATGAAATTATGCACCTTGGCGCAGAAAAGACCTTAGACAAAATTTACGAGCAATATTGGTTTCCATTAATGGCTAAGCAAGTTCGTGAATTCATTGATACCTGCATAGTGTGCTAAGCCTCAAAAGGATGTTCGGGAGCTCAACAAGTCCAGCTTCATTCAATTCCAAAAGTTTCCACGCCTTGGGACACAATCCATATTGATATTACGGGGAAGCTTAGTGGTAAAAGCGATAGAAAAGAATATGCTTCAGTCATAATTGACTCCTTTACTAAATATGTCCTTCTCGAGTACACAGCTTCACTAGATGCAGCAAGTGCAATAAAAGCTCTCAAAACAGCAGTCTGCCTTTTCGGTGCACCGAAACGAATAATAGCAGATCAGGGTAGGTGCTACATAAGTGCAGATTTCAAGCAGTTCTGTATTAGTCACAACATAGAACTCCATCTTATCGCTACAGGCTCTAGTAGGGCAAACGGTCAGGTAGAGCGGGTGATGCGCACTCTAAAAAGCCTACTTACTATAATAGAGAATGATCAGAACAAGGCATGGCGCGATGAACTTCCTGAGGTGCAATTGGCACTGAATAGCACGCGATCAAGAGTAACAGGCTACACGCCAACGGAACTGATGTTCGGTATAAAAGCACAGTCTTTAGGCTTGTCTAGTATATCATCACACTCAGTACCTGAGCCTCGTTTAGACTTAGACGTTATTCGAAAAACTGCATCTAAAAATATTACAAAAGCAGTGTCATCCGAGGTAGAGCGTTTTAATCGTGGAAAAGCAACCGTCAAACCCTTCTCGCAAGGCGATTTCGTTTTCATTAAATGTAGTGAGCGAAACCAGACCAAATTGCAGAGAAAGTTCAAAGGCCCGTTCATTATTACTCGCGTTTTAGATAACGATAGATATGAGTTAAGAGATATCGATGGGTCTAACCGAATTTATAAATACGCTCACGAAAACTTACGCGCAGTACCTGGAGGCTACGATAGTTTACTTGAGACTTGTTTAATTAATGACGGCGATGAGGCCGAGACGACGGTCCATGGTCAAGAGATTGAGAGGGTACCATCAGATGATGATAGCGATACAGTCTCGGTATCTAGCTCTTGCACTTTAACTGCTAGCTCTGAAACCCTCTCTGCCTCTGAGCGTGATGAACAGTAAATCGTAAGTTGAATATCTACTCCTATGTGAAAATCCCGTGTATGTACCGTCCATGTTAACAATATACATCTCCATGTCGACCTACGTGTGAAAAAGAACAAGGGGTCTGTGTGGTAGAGTGCGTCTTTCGATGGGACTGGCTCATGCGGGTCGACGTCCTAAAGTCAGACGAACTAGTGTACGACCCATTGCGTGTACGATCGTGTGTGTGTAGTGTATGATCTAAGGGACTGGCTTATGATGGTCGATGTTCCGGATCAGTCACTATGCTGATAGGTGAGACCTTCGTTGAGTGAGTAGGTACTGGTCGGAGGGACGCTGAGGGATTGTCCGGTCCATGTCATCATTGAAGGTGATGGCTGGTCGAAAGGACGCCTGAGATCAGTTGTCCGGTCCAGTGAGGTAACGTAATGGACAGATGTTGAAATGATGTTTTATGGGTGACGGACGGTTATAACGTATCAGGGATGGGCGAGCGTGCAAAGATATTCCTTACAGCTGAGTTTTGTCCTTGCAGATTAATTGGTGGTTGGGGGCTGGACACCATCAATCGCACGAGGACGTGCGTATGTCAGTCCGGCCGTGACGACGCTCCGTTTATTTGAGGGTGGCAGGTAACGTCGTTGAGGACAGCGGACGTTACGTCACCCTGACGCAACTCCGGCACTAGTGCGGTTCACGCGGCGACGGTGTCGATTGGTTTTGGTAATCGGTCTACATCGCGCTCGCGCATTACGTGTTCGGTGGAGTGTCTGTGTGCTTTTGTTAATTAGATTATCCTGCGTACGTCTGTAACTATATTTCAATCATTGTTAAGTAAAATTAATAATTACAACGTGTTAAAACTATAGTGTCGTTTTATTCTCCTCGCCCGATAAATCCACGCCTACCATCATCGTGTGATAAATATGGAGCCTGCTGCCAATGAAAATACGGGCACGGAGTCAGTGCCTTTATACGCGTGTTTTTATTAGAAACAATAACATTTTGTTTTATAATTTTTTTATCTATATAAAAGAACTTTTCTTGCTCTTTGAAAGTAGGACTGTATTAGAATAGAAATAGTGTTTCCTGATTTTATCTTGTTTTCTTGACGCGCCTTACTTATCCAAGAAAGGATCATTGACATAATTAACGAATAGACTAATAAAAAAAGTCTACTGTATCCTAGTACGTTTCTAGTAGGCAAGTAGACAAGTAAGCTGCTTAGCTGGAGGTATAGTGGCCCTGAAATATGGCATTACGACCAATGCTGAAAGAGCTAGGGCGGTGAAAGGAAAGGAAAAAGAAGAAAAAGGAAGAAGGGGTAAAGGAAGGATATCTTGGCGGGATTCTTCTCAGGCAGTTAATCACATTCGGAGCTAATTCATAAAGTGTTCGCAAGCACTCAGCTTACCCAAACAATGTGCTTAAGATTCACCCCTTTGACGAAATTACAGTAAATTTGCACAGATAACAACTGTACGAGTGAGACTCTTAGCTCGTTCATTTTCGAGATGCTCTTGTCTAAACACGGCCTATATTACCGCAAGTACGAACCACATCAATCGGCTATATGTAGCGAAAATGCGTTAGAATAGTTCCTTTGCAATACAGATACATTGTAGAGGCATAATGGTTAATTTTGACAGTTAATTCACACTTTTCTTAACCTATTGTTTGTTTTGTTCCACTACTGGAGAAAGGTCTCCCTGATTATCATACCTAGATTATTTAGAGCAGTTTCACTGCACCCGTGTTCTTCAGCTTTTTAGTTCTTACGTCACGCAGATGGCATTGATTAATTTATGACTAAGCTTACCTAGGTGTAGTGCCATCGGCAGAGTAGACGAGCAATAGGAACTGCTGTGGCAGGCCGCCGTCAAAGCCTGCCACGCACGACACTTCGACCGACTCCGCTGTTTGGTTCCACAGAGTGCAATTTCTGGGTGCGTGTGGCTTGCCTGTAAAATAATCGGAGGATACAACCCGTTTAAACAGGATAGAGCATCATGGCGGAAAAAGCGGCTGGAGTTACCAATGAGTAGGACACTCTTCCATAATGGAAGTATGTAATATCATTTAGCAAGCAAACTGATTAAAGTTGAAAACTAATCAAATTTCTTTAATAATTTCATCCATTCACTGAATAACATCATTATGAAAGTATTTACCAGCAGCGACCATTTGGAATACACAAGGCGCTTGTTGCGTGCCGACCTCGTTGGACGCAGAGCATGATAAGGTCCCGTAGTCCAGGTCTGCTACGGGTGTGTATCTGTAACATAGATGAAGATGTTTTGCAAAACTCGTAAAAGCGATCTCCGGACCTGCCAACATACATAATATAACACCCGCACCCGCATTCTATTCTAGGGGAGAGGCCTTTTTCCATTAGAGGACTTCTACCAGGCTGATGATGATGATGGTGATGATGAGTCCAACTCTAGCTGAATCAAACATAATATCTCGATCTTGAAAATTGTTATACTTGAGGCTAGATGCGCTGCCGTTGCTCGTGTATCTGTCAGCAGCGACGTCGATGGTTTCCCCGGAGTTGTTGAACTTCCACTTGAAGACAGCTGCAGGCGGGTCGGCGTCAACCTCGCAAACTATGACCACCGATTCGCCACGGGCTGCTCCCACTACTGAGACGCCACCCGCGCGACAGGATGGTGAGTCTGCAAGGAAAATTATCAATTATGAAAGTGCCGCACAGGTTAGGCAAGGATGACCGGTTGAAGTCAAACTTAAGATCAAAACTAAACGAGTAGATACCAGTCAGTCAACCTTAACTGGACTCTAGTGCCCGCTCCCTTGCGCTACGAAAGAGAGAGCAATACGGAAATAAAAGTAGTAACCTATAAAAATATTCGATCCTGCATCGCCCCATTATTGATTCGACGTACAGCTACGTCCTATGACGAGTGTTCCTATCGGCCTAGCCCCGTCAATCGAATTCGAAAGAAGTCCCTTCCTATCAAGGGGATCCATAAACGGACGGTGACGCGCGAGGAATATCGAGAACGAGTACATTAAGTGGGCCCTCTATAATAGAATCCCGTGAATCTCATCACATGGAATGCCGTTACGTGCTGGTCCGGCCTTGCGTAGCACTAGGAAACAGCTGGTTACTTCACAAAAATAGCAGCAAATACAGTTTCAGTAACCCTTATCTCGTATTGTGACTTGTGTAAGCGATTCAAATAAAGTAGAGTCAGTGTGGTAGAACAGAACAGAACCGTATCTGAGTGAATTAAGTGTCAAAAATCCACGTGAGAGACACGTCGTCGACTTGTAGAACGCAAATATGAGCCACTCAATTTTGTGGTAGAGTTTACAGCTAGCTTTGTGAAATTGGTTAAAGCGTACGTACTAATTAAATAATTAAACTGTGTAACAGTTGTTGTATTTTTAAGCCCCCACACATAAAAAGGGGTGTTATAAGTTTGACTCGTGTATCTGTGTATCTGTGTAGTCCGTGGCAAGTGTCCGCCGTGACGTAGTTCCCAAACAGATGAACCGATGATTGATTATGTTTTTTGTTAGAAAGATGAACGAATGAATGAAAGAATGAATTAATTAAAATTTATTATTAATTTGTTGTAGTGTTCTAAGCTGTTTATGTTTATTTGAGCAGGGAGTATTTTTTTTACAAACATTTCCTGCGCTCACCTCAAGACCGTAGACACTGGCTGTTCTTAAAATACTGTGGTGTAACCCAACCCGTCCAGTTGGATTTCCATACTCGGTCTCCGGACGTGACGCGTCCTTCACAAGTCACAACATATTTTCCTCTTTACTTCGAGTTAAAATATTTGAATAGCTTACAAGTAATACTATATGCTCTTGCAAGCTCTACAAAGGGTCTGAAGATACAAAACTATGAGCAGTGGATTCGCTAAAACAATCAGACGATATGCGAATGTTTTCCGAGATTATCGGTATTCGAACCCACATCGTCGATCACGATCATCAAACTCGAGATCACTAGCCACTACTGCTCTCAAAGTGCACCAAAACAGTTTAATTAGCATTTCAAATAAGGCTATAGGCGCACAATGGGTGCTTGCCAGCTGTGGACGATATAGTCACTCCCTCATTTTGTATGGCGTGTAATTGCGCGTGAAACGTTGCACGCGCCTCCATCGTGCGATGACAAGTGCGTGTGTAACTGACCACGTATTGACAATGGTAGGACAAGAAACTTTTGGTTACTATCGAGCAATAATTACAAAGCTTTAGGACCAAAAGTTTACCAAAAAATAATGATTTCGCCCGCAGTCTTCCTGACATGAAAAAAATTACATCTTATTTTGTCAGAGTCAATAGCCAATTGGCAAAATAGATCGGCGGCCATTAGGTACGAACAACCAACCTGGGAAGCGGCAGAGCCAAAGCTAGGAATTTTAGGTGGGAGTAGAGCATCTGTCCTGACGAAGAGTCTTAAGCCGCCTCCATCCAATTAATTCTTACAACGATTACTAACATCGGTTCTATTAGGTAGAGTACGTTTTTCGTTGGTGGTCAACACTCGAGAACCATTCTTTTGATGAGCTTTGTATAGCTGTTAAAATGTAGTTGTTATTTTTGTTAACTCCAAGGTCCTTGACGCTAGTTTAAGCATACGTACCTCTGCGTCGACCTCTGTGGCGCGGCGGGTGAGATAGCCGGCTGAGATGCAAGAGGTTGCGGGTTCAATTCCCGCTGCGGGACAAATGTTTGTATGATCTGCAAATTTCTGTTCCGGGTCTGGGTGTTATGGTACCATGGTACTCGTAGTTCCTGATAACCATGATACAGGGAATCTTATAGTGTGGGATCATGACTGCGTATATGACTGTTGACTGGGGGTGAAAAGGGCAGACCGGACTCCTTTCAGAAAGTTTAACATAACATAACAATGTTATGTGAAACTTTCTGAAAGGAGTCCGGTCTGCCCTTTTCACCCCCTACTGTGTAACCCTTACGTGTTACGTGGAGGGGGTTGGGAGGCAGCTGGTCGATTTAAAGCAATAAGTCGAGGAGTGCTCACCTGCGCCTCACCATCTAAACGACGCTTTAATTTATATCCTTTGTTTATCATTCGACATTAAATCACTGCCATCCGATTCTGACTATAATTGTCTTTCTTAAGTTGGCCGAGCTCAGACATTAAAAGTAAAATAAGTTGATAAGTCATGGAGTAAGTAAGGAGTTGTTATGAAAGAGTACCAACATTGGGGTACTCTAGGTGGGTGTTTAATTAGTTGTTTCATTAATGGATACAAATATTGATACAAAACTTGGTAACAACGCACTCTCTCTGAACATTTCTGAACCTTGAAAAAAACCCAAGTGGTTAACAATTTAAATATTCGTCTTCGCTAGAATACTCACATCCTGTCACTCCTACTCAACATCCTCCGTAATTCGTCTACTTCCTTTTATCTGAAGGATCCTTTCGGGGTTTTACTTTTTACTCTTCGATCCTCAGAAAACCTTCTACTCAAAATTCCTATGCAAGAAACAAGTTTTATGATGATTCCTTTTCGGTTTAAGCTCTCCACATAAGAATTGCGCTGCTGGAGACCAGCACAGTAGGCATATCTTTTTATCTAAACCTTGCGACATTTATGAATGACTAGCTGTATATTACGAGTATGTACCAGTACTTCGCTACGGTGAAGCCCATAAGAAATTCAAAAAAGAAAGAATTTAAAAAAGTGGCTATCATTTCATTTTTTTTAATTACAGTAGAAAGTAAGTAAGTTTCCTTTCAAAACCGATCATTATTATTCGTGGCATGTCGGGCGAGTAACCGGCTACGACGTAAGAGGTGCGGGTTCGATTCCCGCTACGGGACAAATGTATGTATGATCTGCAAATATTTGTTCCGGGTCTGGGTGTTATGGTACCACGGTACTCGTAGTTCCTGATACCCACGACACAGGGAATCCTACTTCCTGGACTTTGTATGTGACTGTTGGGGGAGTACTGTTATGTTTAAAAAAAATATCTCCATCATTTATCGATTTTTCGATTTGGAAAATTATTTTTTCATTTGAAGGAATATACTTCCAGATTGGTCCTATTTTAAGTATAGTCTAGATTAGTATAATAATTTGTTCTTTGAGTTCAAAAATGGTGAAAATAATTTGCTTGCGTGTTAGTGTGTAGCAGTCGAATTTGATCGAAACAAGGATCTACAAAAATAAAAGAACAACTCTAATCTTAAATCGCAGAAAGGAAGTTTCCCTCGGGCATTTCCTTTCAGAAGGCTTCAAGGCAAACGTCGTGAAAAACAATTAGTGGAAACTTTGCCGCCCTCGCGGTCTGCGACTGCCGACCAATGATCGGAAACTGGCGATTAGCGTCGGGCTATCGGCAACAGACACGTATTATGTGCGATACGATTTCTACGATCAGACTAGTTTGACAAACATACCGGTAAGATATGGAGTTTAAAATAAAAAGCTAGAGTTCATCAGATATCAAGGTTATGCTGGGATAAATTGTATTACGATCTCGAAACACAGTGCAATGGAAATAGTTTAACGTCCTAATAACTATGTATAGTCTGACACAAATAAAAATTAGACATAATGGATGGAAAACATACTCTTATGCAGAGGTGAAATAACATCTCCCTGTCTCACCTCTTTCTGCAATTGGGTCTGCAATATGATGCAATGCTGTACAAACACTTCAACGCTTCAATATACCGGTAGTTAATCTGGCACCGCTGTAAAGACTAACGCTGCCCAGGTCTGACTGAATCAAAGGCTTCCGGCACTGAGACGTAGTCGCTAACTATTGGCCGTAAAGACAAGCTCAAAGTGGGATATGAGCTATCCTAGGAGTTTCACTAGAAGACAGAATCCGAAATGAGGAAATCCATAGGAAAACCAAGATCACCGACATAGCTCCCAGAATAAGCATTAAGCTAATTATGGAAAAATATGGAAATAGCTTAATCGGTGATATTTATTCTTCTACGGATCTTCTTACCTATATCGGAATCGGTTAAATAGCGAAACTCTGAGCATAGCTTTCTCCATAGCCCGTTGCGCAAGTTTGAGCTTGTGTATGAGGCCAATATTATTGTCATCGGGGTTTTCCTAAAATTCTTATTTGTAGAGTCGTTAAAGAGTTCATCAAATTCACCCACCCACACTCACTGGTATAGTAGCACTAAAACACGACTCACAAGCACACATCCACACACCTATACGCAACATTTACAAAAACTAAACTCATCTAACACATTCATAATTAGGAATTAATGTTAGAATGTTGGGCTCTTACTTACTTATTTATTTTTACTATTTTATTCTTAACTTGTTTCTTTTTTTAATTTTGTTTTCTCCAGTAATATTATTGTATTTTACGCGTTAACTTTTAGAATTTGTTAGCTTACTTATTATCATCATTCTCACTAACACTATTATGCTCATTGTAAACATTTTTCATTGTAAGTATAGTTATTTTGTGTTTTTACTATGATGGAGAGTCCGGGGTGAGCCACTTTGAACCTGCAACACATGCTCTTTGAGACGTAGTGCAGGGGACAGCGCTCGTTTTGGAACATGATATCATGTTGTTATTATAACTAAGTACTTTAAGAAATTAGTCTAATATGTAACATATTTTTAAAAGAGCGAATAAATTATCTTATCTTATATTAAATTTCGAATACCTGAGAACAAAGGTGGATAGTGGATCACAGGTTGGACAATCAAACCCTTAGCACAAATCATCACAACTTGACCTTATTCTAGAGTAAGCTTACTAAATTCTATTCAATTCCAATATATCTTTGTCTATTTATATAAATCTGTTAGGGCATCTAAATACAAAAATAACCGGTCAAAATTCTTTAAATTTGACACATAAATGGTATAATTTATCATTATAGTAAGTTGCGCTTTTAGGCGATAATAGCATCAGCTATCTATTTTATGCCACCTTTGAGCTGTGGTACAATTCCAATTGTTCAACTAGTTGCGGGAGCGTATGTGAAAGTTTGAGCAAATTTTTATAACACTTCATGAATAACCCAGAGAGATGCAGAGCAATCTTTGTTCGAGTTTCTTGTAGTTTATGCTACTGCATTGCTTTGCAACTCATGTCATAACAATAAAGTGTGAAATTTAAACAATCATAATTACAATATGAGAGCTTTTTTCTTGTAATTGGGATGTAAATGTCCTACAAGTTACAATTCGAAGTCAACCTAAAATACTATGTAAATAACTCTCAGACGCAATGTCACTTGATATTTCCCAGACAAAAGCAAGCACTAATATTATGTCGCCAAGAGGTGGTTCGCCACAGTTCGGTAGTCGGACTCGATTCTCCGACCACGTAATCGGACTATCTCCGACATATGAAATTTCCGACGCTTTAGTATAGCTACAGAGCAGTAGGACCACGTGGCCAGAGGGGAATTAACCTATGCTCTTTATGTTGTTACAACGTGAAACATTTGTATGGAATGCATCACGTCGACAGAAGGTGAGACTGCAGCCGCGCAATAACTCTGTATCTGCGATCGCGTCCCGGCGGTAAATCAATAGCTACGTGTATCCGAACTACAATAACGCGCCACTGCCGGTGGCGCAGATTCACTAAAAGTTCTTTAAAAGTGGAGACTCGTTCGGATACAAAGTAACTTGGACTCTACCGAACTGTTTTACCAATATTTGCTGGAATTCTCGCGATAACGTTTCAAATTTTCGATTTGAATTTGTAATGTTGGTGTAGTACCTAACTGTAGCGTTTTACTATAACGTGACTTACTATCGGTGGGGTGGTCACATTTTGCGTTGCATCGCACCCACAGATGGTGGGAAAGCGGGTCGCAGTCAGGAAAATGAGGCAGCGCCACCGGTCACGTGCGCTTGGCGGCAACTTATTCGAACTTTCAATGGATTCCTAATATGCGCTTATCTCCTGCATAATTTTCTTTGACTGAAAATAGCCCAAGCCGAATATCCCGTGAATACAACATGAGCGTGTCAAAGCCGACGAAGATTTAGTGCCGGAACACTGAATTCAAAACACTATCGGCGCGATGAGAACTTATTTGTATGTATGCGGCGCGGAGCCAACCGGCGCGTTTAGATGCGTACATTTTGCATTTAGATGGAGCGAGGGTCTGACGTGGGAAAGCAATAAAAATGTTTCAGCCTCAGGAAAGATTCTGCGCGAGAAGGTCACCTGGAAAGTAGCAATATTATAATGTGAGCTCTACAGAAAGCAGGTAGGTACGATGCCTCGATAATATACGGCACCCTCGTAAAGCAAATGGCATAAAAGTTTCGGCTATAAGGGTTCTGTAGGAAAATGTATTTGATACCTACACTTTGCTTTATTTTAAACTTTGAACTTGTGATTGCAGGTGAGTGCATTCCTTGAATAACCTGCAGGATAGGCTGTGGTGCAACCTGCGTGTTGTGCTGTAGGCAGCGGTGGTGCTTATGTAACAGTGTAAGTGTGTACTTACATTTGACCCTGAAGTGCAGCTCGTTAGATACAGTTTCTCCCTCGGCATTCAGCGCAGAGCACGCATATCTACCGCTGCTTTGCCTCGTCACTTTCTGAAGGACGAGACTCTGATTGCTGTGGAAGACGCGAGCTGTTGCGTTGTGTGCCAGCGGCCGGTCCTAGGGACAAAAATATTAACTTAATATTATTATCGATGTCAATATGTGTAGACGAGGATTACGTAATGACTTATATTAAAATGGTAGGTAGTCCTAATTTAAATTACCGTACCGCCTAGCAACTTTATACGAGTTCATAATAATGTTATCTAAATATAAAATTACTACATCTAATACTTCAATAATAATAATATCTAATTCATAGATCTTCATAGATCCAGAGGCATTAATTAAATTTCCTCGAGATGATAGATATAAATAGGTATAAATACTTCGATTAAATATAACATATTTTTTCTCAGAAAAAGACTTAATAATAGTTTTCATTAAGAAGGTAACGTTTTGTTCTGAAACATTACTCTACTAAAACACTTACCTACTACTAATATTAATTGCCATTGTATCTTTTCTATGCTTGCAAGGAAGCATGCAAGCATTTTTCTGGGTTGGGATAAAAAAACTATGAATGCCAAGGTGGGAGCTTTGCATTGTGGCAAATAAATAAACATTAGGATAGGTACCTAATTACTATATTACTAAATACAGTTAATAGATTTATAAAAAGCAAAATAATTGTCAAAGGCAATTTTTGGACTTATTGGAGAGATGTACTTGGACTAGATGTGGAACTTTGGTTAGTTCTGACTAAGCTAGACCACATAATATCTGTTGGATAGACTATCACGTGTGCATGGGCTTCAAATACCGAGGAGAACAACATCTTGTTACTTAATTTATACACAACATCATAAAGCGCGAGCTACATTAGTTTCAAATGAGAAAAAGGGTCTTGACAGACGGACAGACGGACAATAAAGTGAAACAAAAAGGGTCCCGTTTTTTCTAGTTGTGGTAGAAACCCTAATGAGCTTTATAGTGTTGATTTTAAGTTCAACATGGCTTAGATTCATGAAATTAGAATTCTGTGTGTTGAGCTGACAGGCAATTTGGCTTTTTTAACCGACTTAAAAAAGGAGAAGGTTCTCAATTTGTTTTTTTTATGTTTGTTATTCATAACTCCGTCGTTTATAAACCGATTTGGAAAATTCTTTTTTTATTTGAATGTATATAATTCCAGATTGGTCCCATTTTTCAAAAACCAGTTCTTTTGATAGAATCCATGAGGAATTGAAGGAACTCCTCAAATATTACAGGCATACACATAGCGATTTTGATATTTTCAGCAACATGTCAAGCATTTGCATTCAGAAAGGGTGGAACTTGTGAAGAAGACCACAAATGGCCACCAATCAAAATATCATCCAGATACTTAATTGAATACAATGGCGGAAGGTGCGAGATTTGCTGTCAGTCAGCGCTTGAAACCAATCTAACGAGCAATGGGAACTTGGCATCGCCCAATAGATGGCTCACTCAGTAAGCACCGTGATTTCTATCGGATGCAAATCAACGTAAAATCAATTTTATGTTTTAAAAGCTCTTTTTTCCCCCGCAAATAACAAAATATACCCTATTCTAAAAACAATAACATTACAGCCACGTCTGTCTCGGGGGCAGAGCTGCTACTATCGGAGTAGAACAATGGCGAGAGGCTCATTAAAAAGGGCAAGCGCGATACAAAGGGCAACGCGCGATATCCCGATAATTTGCGAGAGTACATACGTAGGGGGGAAACTGGATGCCGAGGGATCGGGACCGATTAAGATGACAAATAATTTAAAAGGTTATTAGGTTCCATGTACAATATACATAAATGCGCAGCTAACATACCTATGTCGTTTTAGATACAAGGTTCGCACGCCAACCTCGTCGAACTTTTCGGCTGAATTATGCTTCACCTAACTAACTACCTCTAATTTTTTCCTAAAATCTAAACATAAGGAAAGTTTTTGTCTTCCAAGTAGTGGCTGGCAGTGGCCGAGCCTCAATCCGATGCAAGTTTTGACCACAAGCTTGTTTTCGTTATCTTTGCAACTCGTTTTAGCAGTAGAATATTGCAAAATAGAGAGGCTTCAGACGAAGACGTGAAAGTCGATAACTTTTGTAATGATAACAATAATAACTTAAAAAAAGCGCTTGTTTTTGGATGAAGTTCTGTGACTTGTTTATCTTGAATTTCCAGTCGATATAAACATTTTAATTGATCCATAATTAATGGAGGGGGCAGATTCTGTTGGCAAAAAGATACAGTTTCAGAAATAAAATGTGAAAACAATATATTTCTCGATTGTAAATCTTTTAACTCCTAAGAGGCTTTTAGCAGGCCTTTGTTCAGCGGATTCGAGAGGGATTATCTGAGACAAAAGGATTACATTCTCAAAAAAGCAGACGTAAAAAATTGTAGTTATAATAACTCTGAAATCTCTCCAAAATACACCTTAGTACCTACATTGTACTTTATACAGAGGGAATCCTTTTGTTACAGAAATAATGATAATCAGTCCTTCAAAATATAACGAGTACCTTTGTCCGTGGCGCCCTCTGGGTCTTCGCTGTAATGGCGCCCTTCTGAAATATGCTCTACTTATTGCGGCCCCCTTTTAAAAGTATTTAACATTATACAGTTCACTCCCTAAATTAAGGTGCTTTTTGTGTGCAAAAAATAACGAGATTTGGGACTAAAAACTCACTGGTGGAGAATTTTGTGTAGAGACCTATGTGGGAAAGCCAAACCATCGTTGTTTGTCAGAAAACAGTTAATGATTAACAAGCAAAATAGCCACGTGAAATCAAGGGGTTCATATTCATATCAATTTATTTCAAACCATGGACTTTAAGAACACTTATAGTTTGCTCAATTTAATTACATATCAGACAGTTGTGAAAAATATAATTAGGTAGCTAGGTATATGTTTTAGTTTGCTGTATAGGGGCTTTGCCAAATATTCTAATCACTATAATAAATTTTCCCAATCCTGAATCTAGCTTTTGTAGCAAAGTCTCAACTAGTTTATTAATATCTAATCGCATGACACCACAAAATAATAATAATAATTATAAGCTTTATTCATACCCTAAACAAGAAGATTGACCTAACATAACTAACATAACACCCAACAGTAATTTATCAAAATGCGCAATCGAACACTTAACATTATTATCATCGGCAAGTCCACTGCTGGGCTTAGCCCTTCCCTATAGAATGCCATGATGAACGGTCTTATAGTCCTTGATTCCACACTAGGATTCCCTGTGTCGTGAGTATCAGGAACTATAGGTAGGTACCATTCGTACCACAACACCCAGACCTGACTTGATTTATACTTAAATGTAGCTAATTCTGTAACTTAAGAAACATGTAGGTATGTATTTCTATTTATCCGTGCAAGGACCGCTTTCAGCGGTGAAAACCTCTTCCAACTCTTTTCATGAACACTATTTAAAATAGTATATTATTCTTATGTGCTTACGTTATCGTGCGATTGCAAAGTCTTTACTATTTATTAAAGAAATAAAGATGTCTTTAATTGATACGGTGACTATAAAATATTGTTAGTTAAAGGTATCAATTTATAACAAAGTTGTTAATTGCTCCCATTATAGATACCTACTGAATAAATTAAACGACTTGGTTTTACATTAGATCTCAAAACTTTTTGCGGTAGAAGAACTGCGTTACGAGGTTTTCATTTTTGTATAAAGTTTTTGATCGAAACACAAAAACACTGGATGAGCACAATGAAAGTTTATAATTTAGGCCCAACATAAGTTTACAACACATCGAAACATATTATACTCCTACTCCTAGTTAAAAGATCTTGTTACAGTAATTAGAGACAAACAAACAGTTTCCTCATTAAAAGTTGTTGATAAGTTCACTGCTCGTCGGGCCGAGTAATTATTGATAAATCCAACCTCATGTGTTGATCGTGCAAGTAAAACGAAACACTATAGACACATATTATATCAGAAAATATATTTTGTGACCCATTTCTAGAAAAATTACAGTTTAACGCTATACATACGCTATATATACATACATTATATCAAGTATACCTACAGTGTGTTTCTGGGACAGCATGGGGAAATCCGAAACCATTAGTAATTTTGTAGAAATAATGTTGGCATAGATAAATATTTGGGCAAGTGTGAGTTTTCTATAAAATAGAAAATAAGTAAAAACAATTTTTTGTCTTATTCGATTCAGTTTCCTATTTATTGTGTGTATAAATTCAATGGATCGAAAGAAAAAAATCAGGATACCAGAAAATTTTAATTATAACAATTGGTAATATAATATTTGGTATGACCTAAATAACTATTGCTTCAATAAATGTTCAAAATGCCCTCCATTTTGCTGTATGTAGGTACGGGCACGTTTCAGAATACCTCTAGTAGCTTTTGATAAGAACGTGTGTGAATGTTGTTCAAATGATGGAAAACGGCATCTATTAGTTCCTGCACGGTTTTATATCGGGATTTATAAACATGACTCATAGCGTGTCCCGTATAAAATATCCAACGGCGTTAGATCGGGCGAACGTGATGGCCATTTTATGGGACCGTAGGTGCCCATCCAACGCCCAGGAAAATATTTACCTAAAACCGTTGATTTGCTGCACTATTGTGAGCCTCCTCACCCACCACCTGTACATCTTGTTGGAATATTATGGTATTTATGTCGCATAAGCAAATATTGCCGTGGTGTGTCCGGCCTAGGAAAATACTCCTCCGTCTCCTCCTGTGGATCTTGTAAAAGCTGACCAAGGGATTACACTAGGGGATGGGCAGCAGCATCCAGCTGAGTAAATAAAAAAAAAATGACTTTCTCTGGATTCAACTAGAATTAACATTACGATACAATAGTAATTGAATACTATCGTATGAAAAAGTATTTGTTAGATTTGACCAACTGCTGTTGCCCTGTTTTTTTTTCGAAACTGCATGCGTTGATTTGGACAAAACATTTTTTTTATGGAAATCTCATACCTGACTGATTTTTTTTACTTTTTTTGTATTTTTATGGAATATCCACGCTTGACCAATAATTTTACTACTTAAACCAAATTAATTCCATAAAAAAAGACCTACATAGTACCCAGGACAGTTTCTATACATCTGCCATTTCAGATTTGTTTCTAGGGTTTCAGATTTCTCCATACTGTCTCCAAAGATTTAAATCTTTGACTGTCTCAGTAAAATAAACTGATATAAAGCTAATAGCTAAGTCAAAAAAATATTTGTAAGCAATATTAGTTTAAATCTCGAATAAGTTAAATAGAATCTTGAAATAACTAAGTGGATTCGTGGTGCTAGTTATTCTGAATCTGTACAAAAGATTCATGGAGTCCATCATGCCGTTTATGCATGTTAATTTATCCTTATGTTTTGTATGACATAGCGTAAACATGAGTATTGCTGCGATAAAAAAAATACGATGGGCGTTTGAAAGATCACAGACTCATCTTCGAGCACTTATCACCAAGTTACCCTTGCTACCCACAATAGATGAAGAGAATTACATCTGCGACACTACAGGAAATGTTCGGAAAAATCTTGATCGCTGAATCAATCCAACATGAATGGAGCGCGGGTGATTCAATCACTCCGTCTATTATGAGCGGACGAGTTTCATTGGCGCACAATATCCGCGATGATCGGCCAAGGGGGACTGGGGGGACCGTTATTAACGAATAAAGAGGGGGAATTTTCCACCTGATAACACTGTTTGCTTACTCAAGTACTCGTAGGTATTCCAGTTCATTGGATTCGATATGAGAAATTCTTTGTCTATGAAACAATAGGTAAGAGAATATTTTTCTAACGAGTCGTTGAGCTGAAGAATGATATTTTTCTATGTTATTCTTGTCTACTTTTGCTGAAAGTCTGTACGTATATGTTCGATTTTGCTGAGTGCTTTTTATGAACGGTCCACTGATGTTCAATTCTGCAAACATAACTGGCGTGCAATGAGGAGTGGTCACTTGGAAGGAGCCAAACTATAAATTCTCTAAGGAGCCAAAGATCCCTGCATTAAATTTTAATAGAGAAAGAAAAACATAATTAGTTATCTATTTAAAAACCTTTTATTCGATGGCCTATTTCAATTAAAAACTTCACAAGGTACAACGTTAGCAAAGTAGCGCGAAATTCAAATTTTATTGTGTTTTTTGCTCATTACCTACAGCTCATCAACACTAATTCTTGACATAGCGAATACTGATTTTGCGGGAATAATTTTGATTGATATTATCTCATAAATATCATAATTTTTTTTGATTGATTTAATTTGATTTGATTTGAATAAACTTATTAGCTTAAAAGCTAATAAACCTACCTATAAACTCAAAGTCCACTTAGGTATTAGTGGTGAAGTTAACAAGTTAGCTGTAACATTTAAAGTCTGTAGTGCCATCCAAAGTAGCGGGGGTGCGGGTAACGAAGCGGTGTCATAGTCTAAGAGCCTCCATTATTATATTTTGTATAAATTAGGAGAACATAGATAATTCAAAAAGTATTTGAATCGATACGAGGTTCGGGTGCAGATTAAATTTTGTGACATTATGGATTTGAGCTAAACACTTCAAATGCTGCAACTCGATTTGTTTGCCGCGTCAATTGTCATCGGTGCTGGCAAGTGCCGCTCTAACAAACTACAATAGCGTAGGAAAGCTGCCATCAGCTACTGCACTATTGGCATGTTGCAGTGGAATGCAGTTTGCTGTAACTCGACGCGCGGCAATGAGTGTACACCTGTGTCGGTACGAAGCACCGCTTTATAATATTATTACGTCGGAAAAACAACAACGAAAAATATTGTGTTACAAGTGGAAAATTGGGCTGTATTTTAAAGTCGTTGGTACCCAGTAATTACGCAACACATAAAGTAGATTGAAATATGAGGCAAGCGGATAGCTAAAACTTAGTACGGTTTGGAGTGTGACATGCGCATTAGGAGGTTTGAATGATTCTACTAAGATATCTGTTTTGATGGAGTTTAGGTGTAGCATAATAATCATCATAGTTTATGAAACCTATGCCACGTAAGTAGCCTGCTACTAACGTGATTATAAACTACTACGCCTCGTTATTATTAAACATTCAATTCAGAATATAATCACATTTCAGTCAGCTGATGGTCAGCTGTCACGTCACGTGTGTTACTGCGTGCAGACGTAGAAACTATTACTTAATCTTCGCATGCATTAGTTATCTTTCTCGCTCTAACGAACGCATTCCTGAGCGACAGAAAAGTTAAAGATTAATCGAAAGTTAAATGAGATGAGATTATATTGAGAATTGAATGTCAAATATTGACAGAGATTGGGCCTCTGGTCAATGCAATTGTTGTTATAAATTTATTATCTTACCAAAACATGACAGGTACTACTACATATATACAAGGTTCTAAAACAAAGGGTGATATGAGAACTAAGCCTAAAATCCCCTGCCGTAATTTGAGCACCTACTCAATTCAGCAAAACAATGAAAGGTACAAAGACTTCACTACTAATTTGAGACAATAGGAACACTAAAACTTTGGGCTTTGTCACGACACTTGCGCTACGGCCGTTAGCATTTAAATTAGTTGTATTGTTCGATGTAACTCCATTACGATACGACCGACGACGACAGCGACGGACTGTGCCATAACGCAAATTAAATTCCAAGTTGTGGAGTTAGTACTGAACCGGAGATAGGGCAAGATCCGATAAGGGGCCACTCGGACACACCACTTTGTAACTTAAACCGGGATTACTCGAACTGTTATCTGTTGTCTGCACTCTGATGCGTTAAGCTAATGCAAGTATGCTTCAGAACTCATCATCCCATTATAATGACAGCGTATTCAGTAAGGGATGCGTGATGTCAAAGTGCAACCGCACGCGAACGCACTCGCAGTTTAAAGGCCAAAGCACACCGGATGCGGATGCAACACGTAACGTAGACACGCGCGTGGACGTCACGCAAGCGGTGTGCCATGTCTCATACAGTTCCATACATTACAACGTAATGGTACGTCGACGTGCACATTTACGTCTACGCATACGCAGCCGGTGTGCTGCGGCCTGGCCGCCAGTGCGCGCTTGGGCTAAGGCTTGCATTAACCTTATTTTGCTAAAGACAAATAGAAAGTAAGTAAACATAAATTATTATTATTATTATATTTGTTAAAATATTTTATGGAAGAGCGCTAATTATAAGTCAACTTCAGAAACTCTAGATATCGTCACTAGAAGTATTTATCGGCATCATCATCATCAGCCTGTAGAAGTCTTCTGCTAGACATAGGCCTCCCCAATTCATTAACATGACAAATGGTTTTGAGCCACCTCCATCCACCGACATCCTGCTTCCTACACTGCGTCGTCCGACTCGTAGTTACCACTCAAACCTTTGTTCTCCATTGCCACTTCTGCTTGCTAATTCTGAGATCTATGTCGGTGATCATGGTTCTTCGAGGGAATTCTTCATTTCGGATTCTATCACGTAGTGAAACATCAAGCATATCTCTTTCGATAGCCCGCTGCTGGAAAGATTAGATCGCGCTTTTGTTGCGTTTTAGCTGTCCAAATGTGGGTTGGACCTTGGATTGGGTACTTATTCCGATCTTGGTGGTACTTTCTATGTATACTAATCATAATAAATACCCTCCTCATTACGTTTATTTATTACGTAGTGCTTATTTTTACTTTTACAATTCGAGGTGCGCCTTTATATTGATAGCTTTAAATTGTAAGTATTGTAAGTAATTGTCGTGCTTCACCCCGAGCCTTGTGCTGAAAATCATGGCAGCGTTGTGAATTCATTCACAGCACACGTTGAGCTCAGGGCTTTTCGTACAGCCCTATAGATGGCAGCATTCCTCATGCCACTTGGTTTCTTATGTTTTTTATAGTCTCAAGTCTCAACAGGGTAAAAATTCAAGATGGCGTCGGGTAGCACCGGTCGTCAATCAGGGAAATATTAAAATTCGAAAGTTGTACGCGCCGTGACTCGCTTCCGCTCGTGGTATTAAAGTTCGAAATATCTTCTAGGGTAGATACTGAGATACCTATTCGGTGCAGGGGATAGTAGGTAGTATGGATCATCATAATCATCTTATGATCATCATCATAATGAATGTAAGCCGGGTCCGCTGCGCTAATTTTTCTAACAAAACATGTTAGCAAATCATGTTATTGTTTGTAATACACCAAAACATGGCGCAGTGGACCCGGCTTGATAACCAAAGAGAGTGTATTTATTCTATGGTTAGGTATTACAGTGTAGCCAGGGATAAGCTACGAAATTACACCGTTTTAACACTACGTAACCTTATTTTGCAAGATATTAATTCAAAATTATATTTTATAAGAATATAAAATGTAAGGTGCTAAAAATAAAGATTATCTTGTGTCCAAAAACGGCTTCACTTGCAGTGGCACTTGCGGCATTTGAGCCAGTGAGGCGATTATGTCGCTTTTCGAACCGTGGAGACAACCATCTTCATTTTGATCACAAGACTCGTTGTATTGCATACAGAGTAGTGGGACATGGCATGGACAGGGCGATCCGCTAGACCACGCGTCGCCGTGACAGGCGACCATGTGTATGATTAGTGATTACCGATAGGCCTTAGGTTTTGCTGAAAAATTCCAGAATTTACTGATGTACTACTTATACTCCTGCAACGCAGGAGGTTCCGGGTTCGATTCCCGCCTCGGAACACTATTTAAAAATAGCTAGTAACTATTGCAGAGAGACTGCATTGCTAACAAATTAGTGATATTAAATGCTATTTCGCTTGGTGATCAGACACTTGGTTAAAAATATGTGATATTCCTGTCACCGAAAGTTACAGTACTATCTGTCTTGGTTGCGTCGCGTATGATGTAACTTTGAAATTAAAGTACCTACATACATCTCACAATCACAAACACAAATTGTTTAATGACAGTCATCAATTAGACCTAGCTACCCTTGCTGGCATTGCTTAGGGCCACAATGACCTGTCAAAATAATGCTGCCATCATAAATTCCGCTGAAATAATTATATTGTAATCTAGCTATTAGTCAGCGTGTCTGAGCCGATGACTCATGCCTTTGCTGAGGCTGGGTAGCCACTAATGTCATTTTCCGCTCTTCTCGTTGTCGGTAGACAGTGGATCTTAGCGACACTGGCAGGGCCAGTGCTGGAGGTAGGAATTGAGTCAATAACTATACGGAGAATACCACAAAACTCAAACATTGCGCCACTCACTCAATCTGTTAAAATGTTTCTGGTGGGTTTCATTCGTGGCGCTAGGTATCAAAGTTAACCTTTTCATGTATCGTGTTGGCCTTCTTCTCTCGTAAGAGAGTGTTATGTTCTGAGGTCTCAACCCGATCGCCACAGAGTGAAGACTTCTCGGAACTGCAATAACGTTTCGTTTAAACCGTCGTAGTAACTTAAAGTACTAGTTACTGTAAAGTTAGCTTAGCCTAATGCAAATTTAGTTCTGATTCGATGAAACTGTGTTCTAAACAAAAGGAGTGTTTTCTCTTTGTACGATTACCCACATTAGCCCACACTATGTCAAAAGATAGAGTAGTTACTGATAAATCCTGTGGTTATAATCCCTTGTACTAATAGATCGCTTATGCTTATAGTTTTGTTACTGATAGCTCAAAAGATCATGATGTTTCGAGTTAAAAATATTATAAAGTAAATTTAAATGGATTTTAATGTTAGTTAGTAACTAAGAAACCTAAGAATATGAAAAGTAACCTTTTTGGGAGGTAGACATAATAAAATAACCAGTGTACTGCGAGTCAGACTCCCGTAGAAAGGGTTCCATACAAAGTAGACTACCATAATAGTAACCACTAGACCAATAATTATACTTATTAGTCAAAAAACACATTGTACATGTATTTTCGTTTTAAGAGTATATTCTGTTTCCCGTGTAAATTAAAGATTAAGTATTTTCATTTAAGTTTTCCTGTAAAGACTGATGAGTTAGGAATAATATTTCGAATTTTTTCTTAATAGAGTATTTTTGGGAATGGTAATTTTTTTTTTGCATTTTTTCTTTCATCATCATCATCAACCTGTAGAAGTCCACTGTTGGACATAGGCCTCCTCCTGAGAATGCCATGACGCACGGTCTTGAGTCGCCTCCATCCACCCGACTTCCTACGACGTTTATAATGTCTTTAGTCCATCGAGTGTAGGAATTTTTTCTTCTTTTCTCTCCTTTTGTTCTTTTTAGTATCTTTTCATTATTAATTTTTCATTCAAACCTTCGAATTCCGTATTATAGAGAAATAGGTCGGTAATAAGTGAAGGAAGGTGAGGTCCCTGGTAAAAGAGAAATAACGACAAAGTACTGTTATTTTTTGCATTAAGGTAATTTCTGCTAAACAGGATATTATTTTCTCATTGTAGAATGTGATGTTTTTGTAGATTCTTACGAGTCCCAAAACATACCATCGAAGCTCTACCTTACTAAGTATTCGGAACAATCAATTTGAGTTTATGTAAGAATCTAAAGAATGCTTGAATGGTCAAAATCGTTTTATTATATACTATTTTCTATAAAGACTGTTATGTTTTGTCCTTGTGAAGCGTCTAATTTTTGTGGTTGTTTGTACCAATTCCTACAGTTCGTATGGCATAGGAGCGCTCTGTAGTATTATTCATCTGAGCGTGAAACAGTGGGGGTTGGGAAAGGGTCCTTGTTATGGCCCCCGGAGGCCGTGGTAATGGCCCTTGATAACGGTTTTGTAACGACGCGATATCAAATAGAGGTATTATGACTTTTGTTGTGAAAATTCAGCAAAAGTACCAAGGTGCTTTTTGTTTTATTTAGAAGAATTGAATTCAAATACATGCATGCAAGTTTACCTCCTCTATGTAATTGTTATTCACTTCCATTTCCTTACTCTACTACAACAAAGCAAAATAAGGGTTATAATTTTAGCCTACCTACATTAGGCACAATTTTTGAAAAGTTTATGCTTAATTATTCAAATACATTTGAATGTGAATAATGACATTCGGATTACAAGGGGTCGCTCAACTAATAATGTTGAGTTGATATCCTACTAATATTATAAACGCGAAAGTTTGTTACTCTTTCACGTTAAAACTACTGAATGGATTTGAGTGAAATTAGGAATGGAGATACTTTACGCCCTGGATTAACACATAGGCTACTTTTCATCATCATCAATTTTCATAATTTTTCACGCGGGTGAAACCGCGAGGCGCAACTAGTCATCTATAAAACTCGGATTATGCTTACAATAGTTACACAGTGTTTTGTCTTTTGCATTGATAAACAGTTGCAAATTCGATTGAAAGAAACGAGATGGTGCACGCGTTTATTAGTGCGAGCAGCACGGTTCAAATTTGATCAATCAGCATACCTAGTTGGTAAAGATAAACTTGAGCTTGCTGTTTCTTTGTAAGCTATGGCAAAAGCCTGGTCTATTGAAAACTTCCATCAAGAGTCATTTATTTAGACGCACTGTAATGAAGCAGTAGTCTTGTCTTCGGAGTCCTACAAGATCTTGCGGATCTGGTTATTTACTGAGCGTTTCTTATTTTATACTTCAATCGATCACTTTTAGTTTTTACTGCTATTATACGATACATACTGGTGTTGGTTTTAATAGAATATTCGTGATTACTTTTCTTCGCTTATTTTTAGTTATTCGTGCTTGAAATTAATATGATGGCTGATTTTGTAATGTGGATTATTTATCTACATGCTGATTATATAAATCAGTACTATAAAGTTTGAGCTTCTTTTAAGAGTGCTCAGTAGATCATTCATATTTTTGTTCTACCTATAATGAAACAATTCAGGTAACTTAAATAGACGCCCCACAGAAATAATACATTTATGCATTGGGTGGTTGTTCTAATCCCATCCCACTAATATACAAAATGAAAAAGTTTGAGGATGTATGCGTATGGTTTGTTACTCTTTCACGCAAAAACTACTGAATGGATTTACTTTACTCATATAGCTTCATCATCATCATCATCATCATCAGCCACATCAGAAGTCCACTGCTGGACAAAAGCCTCCCCCTTAGAATGCCACGACGAACGGTCTAGAGCCACCTCCATTCACCGACTTCCTCATATAGCCTATAAATCAGAATAAAATATTGTAATTAATAATAATTTATAATGGAGGTTACAAGCGGGCGGTGCTAATTAAGGTTCCACGCAGGCAGAGCTGCGAGCAAATGCTAGTCATATTATATTTGTGATGCCTAGGAACTTGAAATTATATTTTTTACCCAACAGCTAAAAACTAGCATAGCAATGTTGTAAAGGAAGGCCAGATCCACGATTTTATAAGACCTTCACAACTTAATTTATATAGGCTCATCAACCTAATGTATCGGAGGTTTTTCTGAATAAAAATAGTGGATAGTGGATTTGGCCTCCGACATACATCTATTAATTAATCTAAACGCCTTTGCTATAGAATCGTGGATCTAGCCTTCCTCTACGTAATTGATATAAATAAGTATACTTGTTTTCAACTATAGCCAAGTCGGGTTATAGTTTTTAAATTTGTGTTTTTTATATTATTCACTTTTATGAGATCGACCTTAGAAAACTTTATACAAACTTGCAGATTAAATAATAAAACTTTCCACCACTAATGGAAAGCTCTTATGTTAAATAGTGCTTCCTGGTAGTACAAAGTACCTTATACCTCAATCAAGTTTTAACGGCGGGCACATTATTAATGAATACCTAATCGAGGTGATCCCGCCGGTCAGCGTCGCGAGAGGCTCTCAGCTCCAGCGGTCACTGCTACGCTGATTCTGGATTCGGGGTCATTGAAAGGTGGCTTCAATGTTATTTCATTGAAAATGAGCTGTCTACAATTTACTAACAGCATTTGACAGAGCCTCTCGGAGAAACTGGCTTCCTTCTTTCGTCGCCCCACTAAATAGGTAAGATGTTTGTTCAAAAAGCTAACAACATCACTGCTAAGGTTTGAAGGTTTTTGTGTGTCTAAATGAATACTCTAATACCTAATGTTTGCATAAGTGTAGCTCACTTAAATAAATAAATAATAAACCTGTACGCAAGAATCAATTGACATAATAAATATTTTGAACCGAATTGATGCTCAATACATTTTCGGCATCGTCCTTTCTTCTAGAATAAGGCCCGGACCGGTCCCAGCCTGGCGCCCATTACCGGGGGCCATTACGCACACCTCCCGTACAACGCAAATTGCCGAGTATACGACAAAAACAAAATCGATTAAAATTTATAACATCCTATAAAAAAATCCGGATAGTTGTCGCTCGGCCAAAATGGACGCTGTTAATTCACCATTTTAATTCATAACGTCGCATGCCACCTCACTGTTGCCATTTTTCAAAAATAATTACATTCAACCATCAATATACATTCAACATTGGGGTAAAATCAATAAAATGATGATTCAACAATGACTCGGCAGCAGCGCGGCGCGGCGGCGGCGCGACGCGACGTGGCGCGAGGCGCCGAATATCAGTTGAAAAATAATACTCAGCCGCCACACATTTATGCTCTTACATGGTATTCATAAAGTGTGGCACGGGGTTTTTTGAGCTAAACCTTTTTGTTTTTTAAAAGCTTTTTAACCTCTTTAGAAAGTTAATGTCAAATCTCACAAGCCGATTTTGGCAAATTTTGCATATTTGTGTGGGGCTGAAGATGGGTCGACAATGGGGCGGACAAAGCGCGACGATAAGCGGATGCGTAGTAAAACCTACAAATTGCACGCATCTTAGTTATTCATGATACAATTGAAGTAAAGGCCCCCTGGTAGTACCTCATCTTCATCAGCAGCCTATAGATGTCCACTGCTGGACGAGGCCTCCCCATAAAATACAATGGTGCAATTGCCACCAACACCACGCTTGGCAGGCGGATCGATCGCAGTATTTGTGTTGAGTACTCAGGTGGATGCAACTGAGCCATTCCCTAGTCGGCTTTTACGACATTCAGCACGGGAGGAGATGAAAGGGTCTATTCTCAGGCCGGAAACAACGCAGTACTTGACGGTCTACAACAACAAAAACACGAAGCGCAGCGAGCGGCGCGCGGCGATGCGAGAGCAATCCGCGTATAGCAACGCGCGACTAATTGCCACTGAAAGGGTGAACAAAAAATGTCATGTCTGTACACTGCTGATTAAAACAGAGCGGTACAAAGCGATTATCGGACCGTACACAGCCGTCTATTACTTTATTCTCAACCCTTGGCTCCGTGGCCCGCGCTGATCTCATTGTTGTTGTGTCAACCAAGTGGGATTATATTGTTACCTTTGCTGACGACCACCACATACGAGTTAATATTCAACTAGTATCCAACGTATTTTATGGTGACCAAAGTACAACTATCTTAAACTATGCTTAAACCAGACATTTATGGAGTCAGGAAGAGGGAGGCCATTTTTAAACTATATTGCGATAGGTTTTTTAACGTAAGTAGGTACCAGATTATTTACAAATTGTATGAGAAAACATTTCATTCAAATTGACTAACTTCTACTGCTCCGGTTTTTTTTCTTCCATACAATGAAACAATCTTTACATGAAACTGAGTTGAAACGCATTAAAAAAAATCTGATCAAAATAACTCATTTTTTATGGGGAATTCACGCTTGACCAAAAAAATAACTACGCCAAACTCGTTTTCATAAAAAAAAATTAAATGGTTCCACATACGGTTTTCCTGTATCTATTAAGGATTCGGATATGCCCATACTGTCCCAGTTCAAAAAAACACCCTGTAGAATATAGGACTCACATCATGCAGCCAGGAGAGTTTTCTCGCAGGAGGGTTAGCTCTGACATGGCACTCGAAGTACACGTCATCGCCCTCCTTGATGTCACCACTGGCTAGCGAGCTGCCTAGTCGCAAGCGCACTACTGGAGGATCTGGTAACAAACAATGTTAGCACTTTCATTATCGTCCACTAACGAGTAGATACAATCAGACACAATATTATACGTTTATACGAGGAAAACCTAACTCATCTCACTGTGTGTACGGTATTGTAATTAAAATCTTATTTTTCCGGAACGCAATCATCTTCGTTTATTTTTTCTTAGTTTATTTTCCTATCATCGGTAAAAAGTTAAATTGGTAAACTACTAATGTACTTACATACTACATTGATGGTCCACGACGTCTCCATAACCAGTGATGTTACATTAGGGTTTTCTGCGCGGCAGGTGATGGGCTTGCCATCATCATCCAACGTCGGCACAAAGCTCATCACTGATACTGTGAGATTGTCTCTTTGGTCCTCCTGCAAGGAACAAATAAGAACATTAAAATATGAGGAGAGATTATTTGACGTCAGCTGGAAGTGCTAGTGGAAGTTGTTGACAAAACTGATCTTGATTGGCGGAAATCAAAATTAAATTATCCTTTGATAGCAATGAAGAACTTTATCAATATGATATTTTCTTTGGCATCCTCGTACAAGTAGATAGGGTGTTTGGCGCATGGACCGACAGGATTTTTTGGGGGGTTGGGGGAGTCATGGGCTTGTTTTCCCCGATAGAGCCTATGTCCTAAGTATCTCGGTCGTTTAAATATGTTATTTTTTATTTAAAAAAATTAATCACCTATAATCTTGCCTTTAAATCGTCATAACTTTTTTGTTTGTGATTGTAACACTATAAAATAACTTATGCTTGTATTCTGCAATGTATTCTCATTCCAAATAAATCAACATTTGAAACAATTCATCGGAAAAAAAAAACTTATGTGCTTTCAAAGTGGTAAATCTGTGTAAATGCTATAAAAAGTGACAAACTTCTAAATTCATTTTTAAAAAACTAAAAGCCATTTCTTATTTAGTTTTCTTTATTTATTAACCTTTCCAACGATATGCTACATGACAGAAATCATTCATCAGGGGTCGACATAAGAGACACTTGGTTGCTAGGGTCAAGATAAAGAAAATACTTTTTTTTTCATGCTATGTTGTTTTTATTGAATTTAAATTACAACATTTGCTCAAATTGGCCTCCTCCACACCTTATGCATGCGCAACACCTTTTTCTGATTTCTGTAGTTGTGGTTAGAAGCCGCATTTCATCTTTAATTTTTACAAGCAGCGTAATGTGCTGGACAGCCGTCAAATTGGAAAACAATAGGCACATCTTCTAAAATTGGTAGTGCCAGTTCAGGTAAAGTTCAGGTTTCTTCAAAATGATTTACCTGCACTGGTACAGAAGATGTGCCAATTGTTTTCCAATATGACGGCTAGCCGGCACATTACCAACGAACGGTACGACAACACTTAGACAATGCATTTCCCAACTCGTGCATTGGTAGAGCTGGCCCTATTGCATGGCCAGCGCGGTCCTCAGATCTGACACCCCTAGATATCTACATCTGGGGACGTGCAAAAGCATTACTTTATGCAAGAGAGGTGCCCACAAAAGAAATTTGAATGAAACGAATCAACGCCGCATTTGTAAAAATTAAAGATGAAATGCGGCTTCTTACCACAACACACAGAAATCAGAAAAAGATGTCGCGCATGCATAAAGTGTGGAGGAGGCCAATTTGAGCAAATGTTGTAATTTAAATTCAATAAAAACAACATAACATAAAAAAAAAGTATTTTCTTTATCTTGACACTAGCAACCGAGTATCTCTTATGTCGACCCCTGATGAATGATTTCTGTCATGTAGCATATCGTTGAAAAGGTTAATAAATAAAAAACTTTTTAAAAGAAAACTAAATTACAAATGGCTTTTAGTTTTTTTTTTAAATGAATTCAGAAGTTGTCACTTTTCATAGCAATTACACAGATTTTCCACTTTGAAAGCTCATAAGTTTTTTTTTTGCTATGAAATGTATCAAATATTGATTTATTTAGAATGATAATACATTGAAGAATACAAACATAAGTTATTTTGTGGTAATACAATCACAAACAAAAAAGTTATGACGATTTAAAGATTATGGGTTATTTAAAATTGTTAATACAAAATAACATATTTAAACAACCGAGACACTAAGAACATGGGCTCTATCGGAGATAACAAGCCCATGATTCCCCAACCCCTCAAAACATCCTGTCGGTCCATGCGCCAAACACCCTGTATACAGGGTGTGGCAAAATAAAGGAACTCTCAGGGTAGGCTATGTATGTTATGTGTATATTAAACATTCCTAAGAGCAAAACTCTCTTAACACAAAAGGCCAAGTCCCTACTTTTCCTATTATATTGCTACACCCTGCATATTGCAGTTACCTATTTCTGAGCGAAAATGATTCCCAGAAATTAATACCGAGTTTTCTAGAAAATATCAGAGTTTAAGCAATTCTACCCTAAATTCACTCAAAAGGGCTTCTAGAGAACTGCAAAAAAGCATTTTAGATTAAAAAAGGAGTGTATTTTTCATTTCCACACTGTAAAATAAATCACCGCCGCGCCGTATCATATTCTTGCTTTGATAGTTCATCGGCAATTATGCGCGAATCGGATGACGATACGCTATTGACGCGGCTAACGCTGACGTGAGATCGTTTATTACTTCACACGCATCAGCTTTGAGGCTTTTTCAAAACTATCAATACGGCTAATGTAGGATTTGTTTATTTTGAATTGTATCATAATAGTTTTGTACAAATTTCCTTAGCATCATCTCACATGCACTACTTTGTACCTGTCGGTGTGCGATGTCCATACACATTGTTTAAAATGCAATTCATTTGTTTGTAAGGTATAAGTAACTTTAGTAAGTTATCTATGAATTGCATCGGAATCTCGGAAATCGTCAGCGGTGATTTCCGAGATTCCGATACACGCGGACCGACGCGTCACTGCACAGACACACATAATAGAGCGCGCCACCGCTTTACGTACTTTGTGACAGACATCATAGACGTGATATATCACTTGTGTGTGTGTGTTTGTGTGCGATGTGTTTATTTTGAATTGTCATTCATTTATTTGGCTTAAGCTTGTTACAGGCACTTAATGAACGCCACTCCGTTGAATAATTAAACTCCGTGCGCGGGTTGTGCAACTTCTGAGAACACTCGATGAATCCTGACGGCGTTACTTTTTATGATGCTCGTGGTGTGGATTTTCTAAATAATGGAATAACATTTTGTATGGCATAAGCTGACCTCAATATTCGGTAATGGAAAAACAGCCTTTGCTTTTAATGCAGATGCAAATTTTGAAATACTTAGCTACGGGGACGTGAATATTAAAATAAATTGATCGAATTTACCAAATAGGTTCTTTATTCAGGCTACTTTTTCACAGAATGTAGGTACCTTGAAAGCAACAAACAACAAGACTTTGAGCAGCAAACTGGAGCCGAGGGGTGGGCCATGCATGGTGATATAAAAAGATAAAAAAACAAACAGCAACATTTGAACAAGCAGCCCAATGCACACAGTATCCACTGTGAGGGTTACTCGTTAATAAGCACACAGTGGAGCGTTCTGTCAACACTAAGCTCCGTCCAGCGTCCGTCCGTCTGTTCATCCGTCCAACGCCGTCCGCCGAGCGATTATCGAGGACCCTCAGACGCCACTTACAAACTGCTTGCACAGCTGCTTTTTTCAAACAGATTATGGTCGACTGACTGCCTTAAACACCACGGGCGTAGCCAGTCTTTGATTCCAAGTGGGGCAAGGTAGGGAAAAGCCGTTCAACTAATTTGTTTGTACCTATCTAAGTATGTTTTTATATATGACTTTTTTGTATTTATTTAATAGTGTTTATATATAATAATGTTCTATCATCATAGGAATCATCAAACAAACACTTAGATAGATATCTTTCAGTGTGATCTGTCGTCTAGCGGAGCCCTTACGCCCATCGGTACACCACTCACGTGCGCGTGATAAATCGCGCAGGCGTCGCTCGAGCCTCGGCCAGAAACCCCTTCTTCTTTTCTAATGTAGCAATTTGTACTTCAATACTTCATTTTTATTTGACGCTGAACAATGAAATGCCCGTTTGCCTGGCCCGGCCATCATGGCGCTGGCGGTGGAGTTCCAATTATGCAGTAATCGAATGTACCAGGTTGAAGTAGAAATTAAATGATATTGACAAAGCAAAATAGTTATTTTTTTGTTTTTAAAAAATTGCAGCCAAAAATAAAAATGCGGCTATCACAAAAAAGTACTAATCAAGTAGAACCCGAAAAGCAACCAAGCAATATTGGCTTCATAACAGAAATACAATGTTATACCTAAAGGCAAAGTTGAAAAATTCTATTTTTTTCATAAATATCGGCCTGTAATAATCTGAGACTGAAATAAGCGAAGGTCATGGAAATCAGAAGAAAAGGAGAAAGCAAGACGTTTTTTTTAGAAAAACGGACATGACTTAGCCCGTTTTTTTCGGTCCATTTTGTTTTTTTTTTAGCACATTGTTCTGAACAAACGTGGTTAGATAACTGGTTGTGTGTTGCCTGCTATACGAAATAAAATGGTGCGTATTATCACCAAATATCATTGAAATTAAGCGTTTGATATTACACAACCCTTTTCTTTCAGTTAGGTATAAATACTTACCAAAGCCGTACAAATAAATTCTATAAGGAGAGCACCATAGTCCGGTCCGTTTCAGTAGTTTATTTCCTCAAGTGTGAGTTCTTTGAAACAGGCGCGACATAAAATCCTCCTAATGACATAACTTCGTGAGAACGCGCAGACGTTTTACCTCGAACCTCGAACAGTAAAAACGCCGTTTCCACAGTAAAAAGGTGGCATGAGGGTCAAACTATATATATCACCGCATTTTTCAGCAACAGATGCGTGTATTGTATGGAATTAAATTATCAGCACCAAGCATGCGGTCGCTTTCGGATATCATCGCATACAAAACAGTCACGTGCCTCTGTATAATATATGACAGTCAAGCAGTGTTGATGCATGTGATGGCGTGTGTAGCTTGACCCCACGCGCTCCATGCAGCTTCGGTCATTCAGCCCGAGCGATAAACCCGAGTATTAGGTACTACTGAGTATCACAGTTACCGTCGAGCAGTTACGCTTACGAAACGACAAAACTAATTTCTAAAACCTTTCTGAGGAGTTTTAAAAGTCCTCATAAAAGCGGTTGAGGAGAACAATATTTTTGAATTGTTCTTTTATGAAAATATTATTTTTATTACATTTTAAAACAACCGACACGAAATACCTGCAAATAATAGAACATTATGTATTTCATTACCGAGACACAGACAGATCGACAGACATGACTTTATACTTGTCCTTCTTGACGAGAGTAATTAAAATGAGAGGTAATAGGTAAATATTTGTACTGCCTGCTACCGTTTAGTGTTATGAAATTGCATAACTTGCGTGGTGTGGCGTGCGTTGGCTGGCAGCCAAGCATTGCGCTTATTAAGTAAGCTAAGCGATCACCTCTGGCATCGCACCACAGAGCATCGATACAACAGTGGAGAGTCAATCATTGTGTCCATCACTGTGTACTTGTTATTAAAATCACATCTATGACGTCGTTAGCTCAAGTCTCATAAAGCGCGAAAGCGTAATTAAGACTGGTCCAAATATAGTTTGCAGGATGATGTTGGACGTGGCTTCCATTTCATATAGTAATGGTGGGATTTGTGTAAAATTTTTTTTTTTGTTTGATTTTGTGTAAAAATTAAAGATGAAATGCGGCTTCTTACCACAACACACAGAAATCAGAAAAAGATGTCGCGCATGCATAAAGTGTGGAGGAGGCCAATTTGAGCAAATGTTGTAATTTAAATTCAATAAAAACAACATAACATAAAAAAAAAGTATTTTCTTTATCTTGACACTAGCAACCGAGTATCTCTTATGTCGACCCCTGATGAATGATTTCTGTCATGTAGCATATCGTTGAAAAGGTTAATAAATAAAAAACTTTTTAAAAGAAAACTAAATTACAAATGGCTTTTAGTTTTTTTTTTAAATGAATTCAGAAGTTGTCACTTTTCATAGCAATTACACAGATTTTCCACTTTGAAAGCTCATAAGTTTTTTTTTTGCTATGAAATGTATCAAATATTGATTTATTTAGAATGATAATACATTGAAGAATACAAACATAAGTTATTTTGTGGTAATACAATCACAAACAAAAAAGTTATGACGATTTAAAGATTATGGGTTATTTAAAATTGTTAATACAAAATAACATATTTAAACAACCGAGACACTAAGAACATGGGCTCTATCGGAGATAACAAGCCCATGATTCCCCAACCCCTCAAAACATCCTGTCGGTCCATGCGCCAAACACCCTGTATACAGGGTGTGGCAAAATAAAGGAACTCTCAGGGTAGGCTATGTATGTTATGTGTATATTAAACATTCCTAAGAGCAAAACTCTCTTAACACAAAAGGCCAAGTCCCTACTTTTCCTATTATATTGCTACACCCTGCATATTGCAGTTACCTATTTCTGAGCGAAAATGATTCCCAGAAATTAATACCGAGTTTTCTAGAAAATATCAGAGTTTAAGCAATTCTACCCTAAATTCACTCAAAAGGGCTTCTAGAGAACTGCAAAAAAGCATTTTAGATTAAAAAAGGAGTGTATTTTTCATTTCCACACTGTAAAATAAATCACCGCCGCGCCGTATCATATTCTTGCTTTGATAGTTCATCGGCAATTATGCGCGAATCGGATGACGATACGCTATTGACGCGGCTAACGCTGACGTGAGATCGTTTATTACTTCACACGCATCAGCTTTGAGGCTTTTTCAAAACTATCAATACGGCTAATGTAGGATTTGTTTATTTTGAATTGTATCATAATAGTTTTGTACAAATTTCCTTAGCATCATCTCACATGCACTACTTTGTACCTGTCGGTGTGCGATGTCCATACACATTGTTTAAAATGCAATTCATTTGTTTGTAAGGTATAAGTAACTTTAGTAAGTTATCTATGAATTGCATCGGAATCTCGGAAATCGTCAGCGGTGATTTCCGAGATTCCGATACACGCGGACCGACGCGTCACTGCACAGACACACATAATAGAGCGCGCCACCGCTTTACGTACTTTGTGACAGACATCATAGACGTGATATATCACTTGTGTGTGTGTGTTTGTGTGTGTTTGTGTGCGATGTGTTTATTTTGAATTGTCATTCATTTATTTGGCTTAAGCTTGTTACAGGCACTTAATGAACGCCACTCCGTTGAATAATTAAACTCCGTGCGCGGGTTGTGCAACTTCTGAGAACACTCGATGAATCCTGACGGCGTTACTTTTTATGATGCTCGTGGTGTGGATTTTCTAAATAATGGAATAACATTTTGTATGGCATAAGCTGACCTCAATATTCGGTAATGGAAAAACAGCCTTTGCTTTTAATGCAGATGCAAATTTTGAAATACTTAGCTACGGGGACGTGAATATTAAAATAAATTGATCGAATTTACCAAATAGGTTCTTTATTCAGGCTACTTTTTCACAGAATGTAGGTACCTTGAAAGCAACAAACAACAAGACTTTGAGCAGCAAACTGGAGCCGAGGGGTGGGCCATGCATGGTGATATAAAAAGATAAAAAAACAAACAGCAACATTTGAACAAGCAGCCCAATGCACACAGTATCCACTGTGAGGGTTACTCGTTAATAAGCACACAGTGGAGCGTTCTGTCAACACTAAGCTCCGTCCAGCGTCCGTCCGTCTGTTCATCCGTCCAACGCCGTCCGCCGAGCGATTATCGAGGACCCTCAGACGCCACTTACAAACTGCTTGCACAGCTGCTTTTTTCAAACAGATTATGGTCGACTGACTGCCTTAAACACCACGGGCGTAGCCAGTCTTTGATTCCAAGTGGGGCAAGGTAGGGAAAAGCCGTTCAACTAATTTGTTTGTACCTATCTAAGTATGTTTTTATATATGACTTTTTTGTATTTATTTAATAGTGTTTATATATAATAATGTTCTATCATCATAGGAATCATCAAACAAACACTTAGATAGATATCTTTCAGTGTGATCTGTCGTCTAGCGGAGCCCTTACGCCCATCGGTACACCACTCACGTGCGCGTGATAAATCGCGCAGGCGTCGCTCGAGCCTCGGCCAGAAACCCCTTCTTCTTTTCTAATGTAGCAATTTGTACTTCAATACTTCATTTTTATTTGACGCTGAACAATGAAATGCCCGTTTGCCTGGCCCGGCCATCATGGCGCTGGCGGTGGAGTTCCAATTATGCAGTAATCGAATGTACCAGGTTGAAGTAGAAATTAAATGATATTGACAAAGCAAAATAGTTATTTTTTTGTTTTTAAAAAATTGCAGCCAAAAATAAAAATGCGGCTATCACAAAAAAGTACTAATCAAGTAGAACCCGAAAAGCAACCAAGCAATATTGGCTTCATAACAGAAATACAATGTTATACCTAAAGGCAAAGTTGAAAAATTCTATTTTTTTCATAAATATCGGCCTGTAATAATCTGAGACTGAAATAAGCGAAGGTCATGGAAATCAGAAGAAAAGGAGAAAGCAAGACGTTTTTTTTAGAAAAACGGACATGACTTAGCCCGTTTTTTTCGGTCCATTTTGTTTTTTTTTTAGCACATTGTTCTGAACAAACGTGGTTAGATAACTGGTTGTGTGTTGCCTGCTATACGAAATAAAATGGTGCGTATTATCACCAAATATCATTGAAATTAAGCGTTTGATATTACACAACCCTTTTCTTTCAGTTAGGTATAAATACTTACCAAAGCCGTACAAATAAATTCTATAAGGAGAGCACCATAGTCCGGTCCGTTTCAGTAGTTTATTTCCTCAAGTGTGAGTTCTTTGAAACAGGCGCGACATAAAATCCTCCTAATGACATAACTTCGTGAGAACGCGCAGACGTTTTACCTCGAACCTCGAACAGTAAAAACGCCGTTTCCACAGTAAAAAGGTGGCATGAGGGTCAAACTATATATATCACCGCATTTTTCAGCAACAGATGCGTGTATTGTATGGAATTAAATTATCAGCACCAAGCATGCGGTCGCTTTCGGATATCATCGCATACAAAACAGTCACGTGCCTCTGTATAATATATGACAGTCAAGCAGTGTTGATGCATGTGATGGCGTGTGTAGCTTGACCCCACGCGCTCCATGCAGCTTCGGTCATTCAGCCCGAGCGATAAACCCGAGTATTAGGTACTACTGAGTATCACAGTTACCGTCGAGCAGTTACGCTTACGAAACGACAAAACTAATTTCTAAAACCTTTCTGAGGAGTTTTAAAAGTCCTCATAAAAGCGGTTGAGGAGAACAATATTTTTGAATTGTTCTTTTATGAAAATGTTATTTTTATTACATTTTAAAACAACCGACACGAAATACCTGCAAATAATAGAACATTATGTATTTCATTACCGAGACACAGACAGATCGACAGACATGACTTTATACTTGTCCTTCTTGACGAGAGTAATTAAAATGAGAGGTAATAGGTAAATATTTGTACTGCCTGCTACCGTTTAGTGTTATGAAATTGCATAACTTGCGTGGTGTGGCGTGCGTTGGCTGGCAGCCAAGCATTGCGCTTATTAAGTAAGCTAAGCGATCACCTCTGGCATCGCACCACAGAGCATCGATACAACAGTGGAGAGTCAATCATTGTGTCCATCACTGTGTACTTGTTATTAAAATCACATCTATGACGTCGTTAGCTCAAGTCTCATAAAGCGCGAAAGCGTAATTAAGACTGGTCCAAATATAGTTTGCAGGATGATGTTGGACGTGGCTTCCATTTCATATAGTAATGGTGGGATTTGCCATAATTACGAAGCTTTGGCAGTCAGATTTGGTGATCGCTTTGGTGGTCAGGAGGATGCTGCTGTCCATTCCATGGTTTACAATTACCGATATCATGTGCAATGCATATTGTGCATATTTTGTAAAGGAGTAGTAGTTTCTAAAGGAGGAAGACGTGTGACGCTCTAACATAGCAGTCACTCTATTTGGACTCCGCTGAGCCATTCTCTATCTCGCGACAGGTTTGCAACACAGGCGTAAATTGTGCAAGCAAGGCTGTCAAACGGTAACTTTTGTATGAGAAAGGCGACGTTTGACAGCCCTGATTGTACAATTTACACTTGTAAACCTGTCGCGAGATAGAGAACAGCCCTGTTGGTCAACTCGGGCCGGTTCGGCGTCGCACGAATGTATTGTTCCAAAACTCCCCGACTGTGTAGCAACAAGGCACACAAATGACAAGGATAGAGTGAGACGCTAGAAAATTCTCAAAATATGGCGATGTAGTCAGTATATTTAATCAATGTCGTTTATATTTTTCAGCTAAATAACGTTTTAAATCATAGGTACTTACGAGTGGAAAGTCATTCAATAAGATTTATTTTTCTTCCGTGTGTAATTGAAGCACTTTTTAATAAGACAAGAAGGCATTTTCATGCGTTTTAGTTCTTTACTAGAACACAAACGTTCACGACAGTGTTCCAAGTGCATCTAAAGTCAAGTGTGTCGGACTCAGTTGAGTAGGTATGCCCAGCCCTGGAAGTGCGTCACTTGTCTTCTCCTTTTGAAAACGTTATTGATATTTTGTGATTGTATAGACAGTATATTTTGTGAGCCCTTGTTCCTTCTCTGACAGTGCAGTACTGATATAAGGCAACTTTTGTGACACTTGCTTGCCTCAGGTTTGCATGGTCACCACTTTGCGCTACTGGTATTAATTCTGATGCCCCTTATTTTGCCTCAGCTTACAACATGGCATAATTCGCACTTTACGACGCTCTGTTCGCTGGCGCTAGCTGTTTGCAGCTGCGAGTGCATTATTTAGGATACTGTTCACCGGTTTTCATAACTTGTGTGCATCTCGAAACACAGTTTTAAGGTACCCACGTACACCTTGTCAAACTTTTTGGCTGAATTAAGCTTACAATTAGTCACATCTTTATAAAATGGTAAGACGGACCATTTTTGTAAGCGAAGCCGTGTTTGTTGCCTGATTCTTCTAGGCTTGGTCGCGTTGGAACAGGAGTAATTTTAGTTTATAAGACGATTCAAAATGATCCTTGTGATTTCAATTAATAAAATTCTTTTTGACTTTGACTTTGACTTTGAATTAATAAATACAATCGGATAATTTTTATCAAGGTGCGACCACAGAATTAAGACAGTGTGCGACGAGAGCTAGATTTTTTGAACCAGAAAATATTATTGCGAGAAGAAGAGTACCTAATTCAGCCGAAAAATCCGACGAGGTGTAAGTACATCGGAACCTTAAACTCAATGCTAATAAGTAAAGTTTCCTTCTACGTGGCTTTATTTTGCGAGTGCCTTGTATAATTTAGTTTTGGTCAAAATATAGGTTTTGCTTGTTAGTTTCAAGCTAAAACATCATGATTCACTGCTTGAAGTGCGCAACTGAAAAATTATATTCTTCGTTCGTGCCGCGCTGCTGTACCCAAACTCCTTAGGGTTTGTCATAAGAATAACGAATTATTCTTATGGTTTTTTTTTTTTTTTTTACTAATTTAGTTTACCACATTTGAGCGGTACCCTAATAATATTACGATCTAGCCAAGTAGACTAATGAGCAATTTTGCTTTGACTTATTTTTATAGAAATAAATATTACTAAGAATGTGTCCATTGGCACTTTAGTACAGTCAAATTAGGTGATTTTTTGCAAAAGTGTGGAACTAATTAGATGTAGTCATGAAAACTTTTCTAATTGTTTTGTATGGCTTAAAAATCACCTCTAATAATAAGCATCAGTAATTTCACCCTCCGGAACAGGGTGAAATAGGGTGAAAACCTTATAATACCCGTAACTTTATGGGGGAAATAGAAGTAGTCGGTGCAATTTGGCATAGACTTTGAACCGTTATGATCTACATTTGCACCAAGTATTTTTTAAATCAGACATACGAAACATACAAAAAAAAACATTTACAAAAAAAACTTTTTATGGGTATTGCGGCTCCGGGAAAATTAATTTAGTCTGTGCAAATTGATAGACTTATCAGAAAAATGATCGAAATACATTACCAGGATTGCACCTTGGTGCGTCTCACGGAAGGCACTTTTCCATATTTTAGTGTCGCTCTACTTCGGGGAAAATTAATGTAGTTCTGGAAATTGACTTAAACTTATTCATTTAATTAGTACTACATCCGCCGGAAGTTTTATACTGGTATTAATTTACGGAAAATGCATTTGTTCAACACTGTGTTCCCTACATGCACGTGGTTTTTATTAAAATCATAATGCACTAAGACAGTCTCTCTATACGTAATTTAACTTGCATCAAGTAATTTCTTTCTATTTTAAAATTTACGGGCTTTTTAAGTTTGTACCTAATATTTAAAAGAGTTCCGTATGCGCCAAAAACGGTGCAAACTTAGGATAAGCTTCTTTTCGTGTCATCTAACGTTTCCATAAGAATCCACGACTACACGACTCCACACTTTTTGCTAATTTGCCTGTACTACTTTTCTTACAGTCTCTATTTAAGACGACACATTGTTCTTGTGCTAATTATAAGTAGCACTATCACTACCCAATTATTTAAGTTGAACACTACACTAACTCAAAAGTTTTGGTTCTTTTGAGCCTTCTCACTTTGTCTGTGTTGTCAAGGAGCTGGATGGCCTCGACATTCACGTGGTGATGAAGTCTTTTTTCATGAGCTTCTGCGAATTTCTTAATTATTTTATGAACGAATTCGATCTGGAGATCCCGGTGTAGATCATCGTTTCTCACGTACCAAGGTGCATTAACAATGCCCCTTAGTGCTTTATTTTGAAATCGCTGTATTATTTCTATATTACTTTTACAGGTACAGCCCCACAGCTGTATACCATACGTCCATACTGGCATTAGGACTTGTTTGTACAACAAAAGTTTGTTGTGCACTGACAGAGCGGATTGCCTTCCAAGCAGCCAGTACATCCTCTTGTAGCGTAACTCTAACTCTTCTTTTTTCTTCTTGACGTGTGCTTTCCAGCGCAGCTTTGCGTCAAGCGTCATACCTAGGTATTTTGCTGTGTTTCCGTATGAAATGGTTTTATTGTTAATGAATACCGCACAGTATTGATCTTTCTTGTTAGTAAAGTTGATGTGAACCGACTTGGATTCATTTAGTTTTATTCGCCATTTTTTAGTCCAATCATGGATTTCATTTAC
This sequence comes from Epirrita christyi, assembly GCA_951392215.1. Classification (NCBI taxonomy): domain Eukaryota; kingdom Metazoa; phylum Arthropoda; class Insecta; order Lepidoptera; family Geometridae; genus Epirrita; species Epirrita christyi. The sequence goes on from OX595835.1 coordinate 231,934, forward strand.
AGCTTGAACTTGAACCTTTTCTGCTGCCTCTGCGTGAGTGCTTCCGACAGCCATTATAGCAGTGTCATCAGCGAAGGTTGCAATGGTGTTATTTTCTAGCGCGGGGATGTCACTTGTGTATAGAAGATACAGGACCGGACCTAGTACGCTTCCTTGTGGCACCCCAGCTTTTATGTTTTTAAGTTCGGAGTAGGCGTCTTCATGCCTTATTCTAAAAACTCTAACTGCTAAGTAAGACTATTACATCTGCGAATTCTGATGGTAGTACTCTCCTCAGTTTCAGTAATAGCCCTTCATGCCATACCTTATCGAATGCTTGTGCCACGTCCAAAAAGATAGTGGAGCAGACTTTTTTTTCTTCGAGGGTTTTCTCAATAACATCTGTAATCCTATGAACTTGATCGATTGTTGAGTGCTGTTCTCGGAATCCAAATTGGTGCTCTGGTATGATGTTTTTACTATCTATAAGTGGCTTGAGTCTTTTCAGTAACAACTTTTCGAATAGTTTTGACATGATCGGTAGCAGAGAAATCGGTCTGTAAGATGAGGTCTCATGAGGCGGTTTTCCTGGCTTGGCTATCATGATAACTTCGGCAACGTTCCATAAATCTGGTACACTCTTTAGTCTCAGTGCTGCGTTGATAAGGGTTGTCAATTTGACAAGTGCCTTTCTTGGGAGGTTATGTAGTATTTCTCCCGATATGAGGTCAAATCCAGGAGATTTTCTTTGGCTTATGTTGTATTTTATTTTACTCCAGACTTCTCTGGGTGATACCAGCTTTATGGTTAGGGTTTCGTTACAAACTTCATTTACAGGTTCATCGTTAGTTTGGCCTTCGTAAGGCTTAAATATTTCTTCAAGATGTTCTGCGAATCTTTTAGTTTTTTGCTGGTTACTAACGGCCCACTTTCCAGGTCCTATATTAATTGGAGGAATTTGGGTAATGGGTCGTTTAATGTTTTTAGTTGCCTTCCAGAGCGAGTAGTTTGTGCTGCGGTCACTGGTAAGGTTTAGCAGGTAATTTTCGGTTGTCGCATCGTTAAAGAGTTGTATTTTCCTTTTCAGCTGTTTTGCGAGATTGTTCAACTTCTTTTTATCTCGTGGATATCTAGTTTGGTGCCAAACGTTTCTTTGTTTCCTTTTTTCATTTATGAGTTGTAAAATATCATAAGGGTAGTTGTTTCTGGTGGCTCTTTTCTTGATTACTGGTGTATTATTCCAGGCAACCTGTTGTATAATTTTTGTAAAATTGTCTACTTCTACGTTAAGTTGCTCCGGTGTTTTTAGTGGAACTTTAAGATCTATATTACAATCTAGTTCTATCTTGAAACTCTCCCAATCAGTAAACTTATTAACTAGGGTCAGAGCGTTTTGTACCTGTAAGATTTGTTCACTTACTTCTAAATATATTGGAGAATGGTCAGAGTTCATATCATAACTCTGTTGTGTTTGTAAGTAGTTACTCGATAGATTTTTATAAATGAAAAAGTCTATCAGGTCTGGAATTTTGTTTGGATCCGTTGGCCAGTAAGTCGGTGAACCAGTAGATATGACGTCACCTTTTATCTGTTTTATGGCTTTCATTAAGTTTTTGCCTTTTGTATTCGTTAGTCTGGAGCCCCAATACGTATTCTTGGCGTTGAAGTCACCTCCGAGTACGAATCTTTCGCCAAGCGTTTGAAAAAATCTTATATATTTATCTTCATCTATCGTATGACGCGGTGGGCAGTATATAGCTGCTACCGTAAGAGAATATCGCTTTGTATTGATGCAAACACCTACAGACTGGAGATCTGGCTCTTCACATATACTTACTTCATGATGTTTGATGTTTTCTTTTACGATAACAGCACTTCCCCCTCTTCCTTTGTTGTCAAGGTGTAGCGCATACACTACTAAACCTACTAACACTTACTTGACTTTATAGCCGTTAAATGTGATGTGAGATTGTTTATTAAAACGCGTTTCCGATACGAGACACAAGTCTATATTTTCTATGTCTAGGATTACCTGCAGTTCGTTTTGATGATTGAGTAGCCCATTGCAGTTCCAAGCCATGATTTTTAGTGTATAAATCATTGTTTGTTCTTAGAAACAGCAAGTTTAGTGCTATTTTCAATTTTTTTCAAGCGCTCATCAAAAGATGACATGAACTTCAGAATTTCATCTAACTTGTTATTATTACTTGGGTCATTACGTGGCGTGGCAAGTGTGTTTTTAGCAGTTGCCTGGGCGTATGACATAGATTTTTGAGTAGTGCTAGCTGAAGTAGTTCTTATATTATTCTTGTAAGAGCCTGGAAGAGTTACCTGGTGTTTATTACTGAAGATTTGCTGCGCACCCAGAGTTTTCTTCGTGTTTTTGTTACGCATCTTCTGCATTTCTTTGGCTATCATGCAGCCTCTGTAGTTAGATGGGTGTGCTTCTCCGCAATGCACACACTTTGGCTTCTCTTCTGCAGGTTTTTTGCAGTCCTCGGTAAGGTGTTTACCTGTGCATTTTACACATCTTGGCTCTTTGGAGCAGTACTTTTGTGTATGGCCATAAACTTGGCATCTTTTGCACTGAGGGATTAGTTTGGTGGATCACAGAGGTTGGATCTCAACCACACATCCGAATATTTGTTTAATTTCATAAACATTTTTTTATATCTTCTTCGTTGCTGAAGGTGATCGTGAACATGTTGAGTGGTTCCTTGTTTCTCCAGCTCAGTTTATTCACTGCTTCCTCAATCTTGTAGCCTCGTCCTTTCAGGTCCTCGATGATCCTGTCAGGTTTGCAAGTGGAAGGTAATTTCTTGACCATAACTCTTATTGGCCTCTCTAGTTTGTTTTCATAAGAGTGCCAGGGGCAGTTACTCTCACTTAGAATTTTTGTCAGTGCTCTGTACACTTCATCATTAATGGCGTTTACTTTTACACTCTCACCGTTTAGTATCTTGACTCTAAAGGTACCAGCGGGCTGTTTTTGGGACAAGGAGTCATAAAAGTTTTGGTAGTTGTTCACCCCATCCACTATAATCGGAGGTGGGGGGGGGGAATTTTCTTGGTTTTTTCTATAATCGGATTGTTGTCATTTCCTTGTGGTGAGATAGTGGGTGAGGTGTTCATCTTCCGCTTTTTCCTGGATTTCGCTCTGATCCACTCTGACTCTCTTACTAGCTCTTCCTCGTCCGTGACGTATTCCGCCTGTGCTAAGGAAGTTTCCATGTCTAATGTTGACGGCATGTTGGTTGATTCCGCGACGCATTTTAGTTGTTCTTGGAGAACTTCTATTTGGTTCCTCATGTTTTCGACGAGGCCCTGGAGTTTCTTGCGCTCTTGCTTTTCTTCTTTAAAAAGACGGACTGTGTCAGTGTAATGTTCATACAAAGTATGCTCCAGCTCTGTATGCAACGTAAAGCGTAGTACTTTTGATGGTGTATCCATTGTAATGTTTCCAATTATTAATGTTGTCGCCTTAACAATATAGTTCGTCGTCGATGCACATGCCTTACGCAACAAAGAACTGGGTCATTGTCCCAGTCTAGCACGGCGGCATGTCCGCGGCGACGTTGTTATGATGCGTTTGCACTTTGCACCGTAGGTACCTGCGCGCGAACGCGAGAGACACTACTGTTCTCAGCGAAAATCGAACGGTCACATGGTTTATATAAATGGTTTTGTTTTGAGGTTCTGTCTATAGCAGTTGCACAATACAACGCAAATACGCAATTGAAAGATGCACAGAACTTTTTTTAATAAAAAATCTTAATACCTACTGCCCGGTCTGGGTCTTGGCAGGCTTCCATAACGATGACATATGTTTTGCGCTGTCTGCTGGAAACATCTTCGCTTAGCAATTCGCTGTCGCGTTTTTGCACTAACATTTTGTTAATGAAAAATGATGCGCTAACAGAGGTTAAGTCAGCTTACATACCCAAGTTAAAGTAGAAAAAGTAGGTAGGTATGATATTTATTATACCAATAGCTCCTTTTTAGTGAAAGAATTTTCAAAACTGGATCAGTAGTTCCGTGGATATGACCTCATACAAACAAACTTACCTCTTAAAACTTGATTGTAAATGTAAATACCTCGTGTAAACACTTTAAAAAAACTACTGAAAGAAAAAAATACAGAAAGGTAATAATATAGAAGAGCCAATAAAAGGTCCTCAAGAACAGTGGTTGAGTAGGTAATCGATGAGTGTGAACATTTATTTAGTGAGATTAACATAAATTAACAAGAAATCGCTTTCTGGCAAAATATACTTACTGCGGTATTATCTTCTTGTCATAGATACCGCAGAGCCTCATGATGAGAGTCTATAGTAAAATTGTCTGTTGCGTGTGCGTGGTGCGTGTTGTAAGTGATGACTTACGGCACAGCGACGAGTTCGCTTCGTATAACCGTACAATGATGATCTAAAATGATCTCCAAACTTATGAGGATTTAGGAGGTCCAAGATTTTGTTTTTGTGCGGACAGTCCTTGAAATAACAACCTATGTACATATTTTATTGGTTTGAATAGTGTTCATAACAAAATCATTGCTTTAAAAACCTCTCATATCAAACAAAGTTTCCTAAATAGGTATCTATCAGCAGTAAACATAACCGAAACAATATGGCTGTAACCTTACACCACGGATGATATTGTTATCAATCAATCGCATCAAAGTTGTCCGTCTTGCGGCCGTCTCCAAACATTTACTTTCGTGTACACATTGTACGCACACAAACAAACAATCAAACAGTGTGATTAGTCGCACCACTCGCACCTGAGGATCGCGCTAATTTGTGTGCTGACCTCAAGCCGTTGAGTCATTTGCACATGCCCTTCTGAGATTATTGCTTTGACGTGTTGCATGTTTGGTTTGTGCTGTATTGAGGAGTTGTAATTAAGTGGCTTATTTTACTGTATGCTAATTTTGCAATTTTGATCTGATTTTCATTACTGAGCTAATATATATTATATATATATATAGAGCTATAGCTCCTATAGCTCAGTACCATAGATTTTTAAACCCAGATAATATACGAAGGCATGTGATACCTACCGCAATGGGTCTGGCCATGTGGTTTATTGCAATTCGTTCACTATCACTGCCCGAAAGTAAACTGCGACCCAACAGTGGGCTGGAACGTTATAAACCGATGATTCAACTAAAAATACTTACCTCAGGTTGGTGCTTTATTATTATTTTTAGTTAAATACTTTGTAGTACCTACGGACGGCAGATACGGAAAGGTAACTAAATCCAATCACTGGAGTGGGTATTCAAAGTTAATATCAAATTCACAACTCGTATCAAATCTCATTAATCAGCCGGTATTCATGCAATCGGAAAGTTCAACAGAACACAGTGAATGCCCAACTCCAGTCACACAAGCTAAGCTCAAGTGTAACACAAGTCATGTTTAGTCTTAGCTAATCGCGCACATTCGGATCGCTAATGGAGTTATGTGCTGCGCGGCGGCGATTTGCGCCGAGTCGGCCGCAATCAGCGCTCATTGAGTACCCTCTGGAACCCCTGCGCCCCGCAGTTTTCCCCTTGCACAGACGCCGTACAGAGGCAAAGCTCCTTTCGTAAGCTCACTTTGTGTATAAAGCAATCTTACGTAGTGTTTTGTCCAGACTCGCAAGACCTCGTGAAGTACTCACGATTTTTTAACCAACTTTAAAAAAAAGGAGGAGGTTTTCAATTCGGTTGCATTTTTTTTATGTATGTTACCTCAAAACTTCATTCATCATTCATTTGTTATAATTTTATCCGTTATTTATTAACCGATTTGGAAAATTCTTTTTTTATTTAATAGCATAAATTTCCAGATTGGTCCAATTTTTAATCCAGTTCTGATCATGAAATCCATGGAATTGAGGGAACTCTGCAAATATTATAGGTTGTATTGTTTTGTATAAATTTAGCAAATAAAAACACGCAGATAGATGAATTCAATAGCGGAAGTCGGTTTTTTTAATGAAAAGTTAAATACCCACATGCAGATGCTTGAAGAATAAGTTTTCATTGACTTTCGAAACACGAAAAACCATTTTCTCTACTGAGAAACATTTTGATATAAGTAAATATAATATCACGTGGTGGGTAACATTCCAGTTCTGTCACTTTTTAACTTTTATGAAGCTTGGCTTCTGGTACGGTGTCTCTGTGGTCTGCTACTACCCCCCTGTCGCGACCCCAGGGCCGCCACATTCGCATTTACCGCGAAACGTAATCAGCGACGTACTTAGGGAGTTGGCACTTGGCTAAGGTACACGAAATCGCGTATTCGGTCGACGTACACTAGTAACTGGATGTGTATTTGTTGATATGTGCAGTCACCGTTAAAAGAAAATGGTGAAGATGTAGATATTTAAATATAATTTTCTAATAAATTTCAAGCATAATTTATGAAATTGGTGACTGGAATTTAATAATGGAAAACTTTTTTTTATAATTGTCCTTGATTTAGGATTATGTGTTTGTTTGAAATGTACTTACTATGAATTTGTGTGTAATTATTTAAATATACCTAATTAGTGTAACTGGTATAATTTGATGTTGTAGAACAACTTAATAATTACAAAATTAATAATTTAAATAAATAAAAAAAATCTCTCCATTAGAAGCAACGAATGGAAAACTCCAGACTCAGTATTAAAATGAAATTCGGCAGCTGAGCATTATTGCGCCGCAACTGAATTGTAATTGAAGCTGTGTAGTTCTCTCACGTGAACAATTAAACTCATTGTCTCCCAGCACGGGCGGTACCACCACAATGTGATAGAACTGTCACAGTAGATTAAATTCATAGAAATATTTCAACACAGGCTTCAGACAGAATCAATACCTACTGAAAACTTCTAGTATTAAATAAACATGCAATGTGAGTGTGGGGTTCAGTCACATTCCTTGGGGCTTAGGGAACAAAATGCATTTCAAAACAAACATTGCTTGCGCGTCCGCTCGGTTTGAATTCATAGCAATGTTTTTACGACCTCAACGGCGCGGCGGGCGAGTAGCCTACTGAGATGCAAGAGGTCGCGGGTTCGATTCGCGCTGTGGGACATTGTTTTTATAATCTGCAAATATTTGTTCTGGGTCTGAGTGTTATGGTACCATGGTAATCGTAGTTCCTAATACCCACGACACAGGGAATCCTAGTGTGGGATCAATACTACGTATGTGACTGTTAGATGTTATTTTATGTAATGTTAATGTCGTCAGTCGTCACCTGAGGGCGCCTCGATGATAAAGTACCACAGTGAGTACATTAGCAATTAAACTGCACCCGTGCTTAAATTAAAAAGGTTTAAATACAACTTGTTCGGAAATGGAATTCAATTGGTCAATGTGCTAGTTTCCGCTTATCGGTACAGGCAAGTTGGCATCTGCGAAGTTGCTCTACCAAAGTTATATTTATATACTGTGGCATGCCTACCAGTGCAAGCCCTTGTGACGTCACAGTTAGAGCTCAGTTTTTATTGCCTAATTCACGTCTAATTAGCCGCGTTCCTGAGATTTATGGTGCTCTGAATTATACGCGAAGGTATCTTTTCATTAGAACGAGCATAAATATAATTTAATTAGGAATGTCCTATTTGAATCCACAATAGCGTAATATTGCCCGTATTTATGTCATTTTGATTCGACAAGCATCTTGGTATTCCAACTAGGAGGTATCTTTATTACCAAGACCCTGATTTGAATACCAACCCATCAGCGTAGCAATAACGCCCCGTATTTCTTAAAACCGGTACCTACACTGTAAATATCAGCGTAGGAAAAGTCTGAATGAATGTGAATGAAATCATATTTTTAGCATTTGATTATGCGGGTAGTTGTAAAATATTCGGCCATGAATACATTGGTCTGGCTCGCGGCCAGTGCACTGAGCGTCGGTTGCACTTGCAAGCAACGCGATAATACACGGTTAACACTTGATGTTGTAACGCAATTTCATTGCAAATTAGCCATCAATTTATGGGGTTTTATCTAAAGAGTCATATAAATAATCATTTCTAATTTCCTCTACAGGTAAACCAAGGTTGACAATGTTGACACTATCTAATTTCACGCCTCAAAGCAGTTAAAACATCTCAGACAGCTTGCGAAAAGTGGTACAGTGTAAATAAGCGGAGTAAGCAACCGTGAGTGGCTCGTTAGGAAAGTCGAGTACTCAGAGAACCGCCGAATTAGCGCACGATACCGCGAGTGCTAGCCGTGCAGTTGGAGTACTGCATCTTCAAGAATTAGGCATCTTCAAAGAAGATGCACGGATTTTCCGAGTGTGTTCAGGGACCTGAATTGAATTTGTGCATTGCTGTTTTTAAATAAAAATGTATAGGGCGTTACTTTGCGGAAAAGATTCACATAAAAATACGATGCGTGTAGGTAAAGTTTTTTTAAGATAATAAATAACTCGTATATGTTATAGTTGGTAGCTTTTGAGACCGTGTTGAAAGTTTTGAAAACGTAAGCATTTACTTATGTAGGGTCGGAAGCAATATTAACAAACATGTAGCAAATTAAATTACATCCAGTCGACACGTCGATTCAAAAACGTAAAATCGCGTCGTATTCATAAAATATAAAGCAACGTCTAATTCCGTTCTAACTAAACAAACTAGTGTAAAAAAATATCTTGTGTAAATGGGTACAAAATAGTGAAAATACAAGCATGTAGCGGCGACCATTTAAAAATAAGCATCAAAGAATGTTTTAATTCGCACAAAGAGAGGTTGCGCACCCGGAGTGGTAATCGAGGACTCGAGGACTGGTGAATAGGGTTGCCACCTGCTAGAAAATTTATTTACTATACGTTTGGGGGTTTGTCGGACCTTTTAAAAAGATAGTAGCACTTTGGCAGAATGCTCACGTTCATTTAGTTTTATAGCCAATCTTTTTAGGTGCGCCAATCTGATCAGTTTATTGGAAGCGCTTTATCAAATACGGTTTTAAGTTGGGTGCAGAACATTCTTTACAGTCGTTATATCTACGAGCAATATTTGTATGCATACATATGTTATATGTATTGAAATCTCGAAAACGACTTTATAGATTTCGCTCAAATTTACTACATAGGGCTTTTTAGGGCAAAAAAAAACTCTCTAGAAAGGTTTAAAATCTGGCAAAACTCGTTTTTCCGAGTTTTCAGATCAAATCTCGATTACTTAGGTACTAAGAGTTAATACAAATAGGATCTACCGCTCTACTTTATTTGCAATAATCACAGCCATAACAGCTTTTAATTTTTTCTTTTGTCTTATGTATTGTGTCTGTTCAGTGTTTATTTGTTGTTTGTTTATCTATAAAACGGCAGTGCAAAGTTGCATTACTGCAGTAGCCAAGCCTAACCACACTACACACTCGGAGCGCACCTCTCAACATTTGAACTCAAAAGCCAATTTGTTGATGGAAGTTGCCAAACTTCGGCAGTGTTAGCTCTGCGATATGAAATTTACTATTTCGTTGCAGATTTCCTGCTTCTGATGACGATATTAATTTACTGAAGGTAATTTTCACACAAAATACAGGCATTTGTCTGTGTTGTTTGTAAATAAGATAACTGAGTACCTATATACCTACTCGCTCTCAAAAATTATCATAGCAGTAGGTATTCAAAAAAAATTGCTTCACTGCTTTAGGATTTTGCCGTTTCATGGTAGGAAGAGATAAGATTAATTAAGGTCATGTCTCTAACATACATATGTCAATCGAAGATTTAGGATACGAAAATGTTTAAAACGTTGCTTGTTTTAAACATTTACGTATCCTAAATCTTCGATTGACAATATGTTAGAGATAAGAGATTACCAGCGATTCCCGATTGAAATCAACAACAAAACTAACACAATTAACGTCTCTAACAAGAAAGCAATATTTCTTATTGCTATAAAATCTTATTTTCAAAAGACTATGTATTTATCATTGCATGTCCTGTGCTAAAGCCGAATCGGAGCTTACAAATTATTTCCTCTATATAGGTGTTTTCGCATTATATTCAGTGTAACTAAACCACACCACATTATTCTATTATATTATATTATATAATGTGTATACAATAATGTGTAATCTATCTATTTATCATACGCTTGACCGCCTCTACATAGCTTGTGTTCAATTAAGTGACGTCAGAGTGAAACTTATAACGGTCACAACCTACATTAGACCAGATTACAAACTAGGGTTTTCTGTATTGTGGGTATCAGGAACTACAAGTACCATGGTACCATAACACACAGACCCAGTTGCACACAGACAGAGGCAGTTGAAATCGAACCTTTTATATCCTACTAAGTAATATAACAGAAGCAAAAGTTTAGAGTATGTTTGATACTTAATCACGCCGTAACGTTTGCACCGAAGACACAGCCTACCTTTTATCCCAGTATAATGCGAAGGAAGCCACGAAAAGACACTAGTTTATACCATCACATCTAATCTGATTACAAATTAAAATGTGGCATTGTATTGCCGGGCCCAACAAGCCACGACCAAAGAGTTATTTTTTGAATCGCGGAATAAATTAATTAGTATATAACTACCGTAGGAAGGATATGCCTTGAGTGATTTTACAAAAAATGAGTAACTCTAATTAGCCTTCTCTAAAATGAGTTCTGGGAGAAATCACCACAGCTGTATATCTCAAGTGTCTTTTGTATAAAGCGAAACAATACCAACTAAGTTTCGAGAACCCGCTCTGAAGTAGTTCTACACAACCAACTTGCAGCCCATATGAAATAGCTAATGCATCCAATACAAATATGCGAACGTTAGCAATACAGCCAACTGTGGATAATGCTGAAGGTCTTAAGTAGCACACAGAATATATCGTCATTCTAACGTGCAGAACTTTATACGGTGTACCTCAAAGTGTTTCTTATCACTTTTGAAGTATGTTTGATGATTATGGTTACTATTTGCTACTATTGACTGTTTGTCTATTCTGACGACAGCAACAGCGAATCAGAAATAAATTGTTTATCACGCAGTCAATAAATTTCACGAAACTTGCATTAAAGTATTTTTTAACTACTTTCATATTTTTCTCTTAAAAATAAATAAATATAAAATAAAATCAATTAATAAGATTTTGTTGCTAACGCTACGTTTACGCACACATTTATTTATCCGCACTATCTGTACACTTCATTGCTAAAACAAGGGCTGAGCGGAATTGGAGAGATAGAACTGCATCATGTTCTTTCTATACTTTGGCAATAAATGTGTGACTTTTCATTTTGTGGCAACTCAAGTAGTGTGGTCTGAACCGCACTCATCCGTAGAAGTCCACTGCTGGACTATTAGGACTCCTCCATCGAAGGCCATGACGAACGGTCTTGATCCGCCTCCATCCTCCGACTTCCTGTGACCTTTAAAGTGTCGTCGGAACCAACGATCGAGGTTACACCCGCAGTAAACCAACTGCTGTCCCCTGACTGTGACACTATAGAGCCCCGCGGAGCACAGTCGAGTGTTTAGCTTAGGAAATTAACTTTATTGTAGGCCTTAGATTGCGGGCCGAGTGCCGTGTACCAATTGCCTTCCACCGTCCGCTGTTGGCTTTCTAAAGCGATTTTGTAGATACTATCGTATCCTGCCTGCAAGTAGCATTGGAAGGGGTTTCATTTGATTGGAAATAAAACTGAGGTAGCTAAGAAATTGCGCTGTGTGTGGTTGAAAGGAATTGCTTTTAGGCTTCATAAGATGGCATCAGCTTTTGAATGGTCTATCTAGGTACTTTTGTTAAAATTTTGTAGAGCTATCAAGTTACCACGAAAAATATATTAAAATTATCTAATAGCTATGTTATTTGAGGTGATTATGAGTTCTTCGCATCACCTTCGATGTTTGTTAATAAATTACACTCACATAATTAAAATTTAATTAATAATAATTACATATTCTAGCTTTATAAAATACAGCATAGTCCTCTGACTCTAAATCTAATTAAAATATACCTGGAGTAAACCATAAACCCTCAAAGTTCTAGTTTCGCAGTTTGATAGCGACGAGTCTCGGTCTAGTTTCGGAAAGTCATCGTTTCAATTAACTTTATTAGTGGTGGTCTCCTTGACGTGAACCTCTAGTCTAATTAAGAGCCTGGGCTCTTGCCTGAACTTCAATAATAGTCGTGTGCCCATGAAGTTAAAAACGATGGGGTTTAATTTGCTATCTTGAGTTTTTAGCTTCAAATATTGTTAGCATCATCAGAAACCATGAAGCTTTGACTGAATATTTCGTCGTTATGCAGGCAAAACCAGTAATCTCGGGTTATGTCGAAAATAAATTACCAACATAACTCGGTTCAGTTTTTGAAGCTCAAGCGAATGCATCATGACTAAGGTAGCTTTTTAATAAATATAGATCATACGAGAAAAAAGACTGACTGACTACAGCAAAAAACTGTTTAGAGATTTATTTTAACATTTATGTCCAAGTCCTCCAGGAAAATCCAATTATACTTAGTGATATAACAGATGCTACAGTGATGGAACAGAGCTTCCAACTTTACAGGTAGAAACCGTTAGGAGCAGATAATATCTGGAAGCTAACTTATCATAACACCCAACAGTCACGTGACATAGTCCTGATCCCACACTAGGGTTCCCACAGTCTCTGGGTCTCTGGGTGGTACCACAACACCCAGACCCGGAACAAATATATGCAGATCAAGCAAACATTTGTCCTGCAGTGAGAATCAAACTCGCACCTCTTGCGTCCCGGTCGGCTACTCGCCCGCCAAGCCACGGAGGACATCAAATAATCTTAATTGTCATCTTAAGTTTTGTTTAATTTTTATTAGCATAAGGTGTACAATGTACAATAAAGTATTTTCTATTCTATTCTAATAATTAATTTCAGGTATAATTTAGGTGTCTACAAAAAGTCTACGTTCAACATTTAGGTACACCAAGTAACTGCAGAAGTTTATTTCTGGATGACTCCTAAGTTGCTACTCTCGCACTTACATGAGTTGTACGACGTTAGCTGTGTGGAAATAATTAGTTAATGGAAGGTAAAGTTGGCTTTGTTTGATTACGACACAATACGAGAAGAATGAAGCGCACAAGACCACTTTGACAACTTTAATCTACCAAAGAGTATGTGCTAAGGTACTGCATAATTCTCTCGTCTCTGTTTTTTCTGTCAAACTCAGCCCACATCCACCACTGCTGGTATAAGCACATTTAAGTATTTTATGGTTTAGGCCTCCTTGATAACCCACCACTTTTTCCTAGATTTTCCAATCACAGGCTGTTACTTTCACTCCACACGCACATTTTCTCAAAAGATAGCTGGAATTCAAAAATTAGAATAAAAAAAAAGCTCAAAACTTCTTATGTGCGCAATAAAACTTGATAATTGAAGTGCTAAATTGGCAGTATCTAATCTAACCTAACTAAAAAGTTAACTTCTAACGAAAAGGCACCACCTTGCCAAATATAGATCTCAAGTGCTGCTTAAAATAAGAGTGCCCTAATCCAGCGCCAACCAAGCTAACAATAACGAGCTCTCTTATTCATAATAAATTTTACAACCTTTGATAGCTAAAATAGCTTTTGTCTTGTTTTAAATCAGAGAGAACAAAACAAAAGCTATTTTATCTAAAATAGGTTTCAAAAATGATTATCAATAAGAGGATATGTCTTTGCTTTTGCCATAATCATTGAATTATTAGTATAGTTATTATTACCTAATAAACGTGTCTTAGCAAGAGTGTAGAAAGGCATAATTCCTCTAGGTCGGCATTTAAAAGATTGGTGGATGGACGCGTCTCAAGACCGTTTGTCGTGGAATTCTATGGGGGTGGCCTATGTTTCGAAGTGGACTTCTAGAAGCTGATGATGTTAATTAGCAAAAGTAGAAGGAGTATGGTGTTGTATCAAGATGGGTGGACTTTAGCGAGAGTAGTTGGTCACTCCTTTATTCCTTATTCACGATAAGAAATATTACAGCCCAATACGACTCGATCTGATAAACTACTGGCCTAGAAGAACGCACTTGGTTCGGATCTGCATTGCTTACGACTTTGTTTGTTACCCAAAATAGTCTTCTTCAAATCAATTCTAAAACTGTAGCTAGACTCTCAAGAAACTAGGGAAACGAGTTGGAAACACTCAAAGAATTTGCGTTGTCTTAGACCGTTTCCTCCACTCTGTCTAACGATAAACCCGTCACGTTCAAATTGTATTGCGCTAGAGCCTCGTCAGCCTACAGACAGTAAGACACATTAATATAATATAAGGAAACAGTAGGTACCTCAAATTAACAGAAATTAAAACCATTGAAGTTATAATTAGCTCATGTATAGAAAACTGAAATAAGCGTTGGGGTAAAAAAGTCCACATCAGTGGATTTTGAATCCAAAACGAGGTTCGCTTCTTCTTCGTCACTACTCCTACTTTTCGGACACTGTGACTAGTAGCCAACTCCCTGTAAGAAGCCGTGCTACTGGTTCCCTAGCCTTCTACGGTGTGGAACAGTGCAATGTGCCGCTAATGCAGTGCGCACTGGCGCGTGGCCAGGCTCGCATGCCGCGCCGTGAGATGGCGCGCCAGGAATGCCCAAATTGCGCCGACGACGACGCGATGCCTGTAATAAACTCGATAAACTACCATTTGAACTCTGTAATTAGAACCATGCTATGGAAAATAGAAGGCTCTTTTGAAAAATAACTTATGAACCTACTGACATCAGATTTAATTGCAATGGTATAGTAAGCTGCTATATTTAATAAGAGGCTAACTCATTGGCTATTAGCTAAATGCTTTTATAGTGTAAGGAAATTTTTTGGAACTTAAATTCTTAATTAATTTGACATTTATATATTTGTACGAAACGTTTGTTTGTCTGAATGCATTGACTAACATAGATTTAAGACCTAAACGTGTAAAATTATGTGTAGGTATTCTTACAAATAAACGAATCTATAAAATTGATTTTTTGAGGTTATAATAATCATCATCATCGTTAGCCAGTAAAAATTTATGAAAAAAATCACATTTTTTTTTCTAGTAAGTTTCCTCATTTCATTGGCATAAATTAGCATTCTGTACTCTACCGATAAAGCTGCTTCATCGGATTCACCACAAAAATCTGGCTCTTGGTAAATCACATTCCGGAATTGGACAAAATATCGTATAAAATTAGCCATAACATTCAAAACTTCCTAGGTAATGGGACAGCCTGTATACTGTACATACCCTACCGTCTCTACAAATATTTTCTTGCAATTAGTTTTTTCCAAACGTAAGATAGTTCTAGATTATCGTCGCCGTAGAAGGACCATGTCTGGCCGCGACGGCTTCTCGTTTTCAATTAAAGTCGGCTTGAGTTCTTGAGCATCGGGACCAGCCCGGAGCGTCGCCACAAAACAAATGACAGATAAGTTTGTCGAACTTTAGATGTTTTATTTTTAGTATTTATTGATTACTTTTAGTTTGTGCGTCGATTGTTTTGTGGAACTGTTGCGTGGATAAAATTGACTGACTAGCAATAATTGTTAACACCTCACGATTAATTAACTTTTCTAACACTTTTAAACTTAAGTAAGTAAGGATTGGTTCAAAATCGCCACTGATTCTAATCATGCACTAAAGTTATCTATGTTTGACGAGTACTTGGCAAACTGGTGGTTAGGGTGCAAGAGGTTCGTAATAGGTAGGTACAATGCTTGTTTGGTGCGCACGAGGCGGCGAGCATTACATTACATTGTACGCTGCACTGCATCTTGTGTAGTGAATATGTACACATTATATGTACGCGACTTCAGATATCAGAACACTAGTATGCGTACGCGGCTTTAGATATCGGAACACTAATATGAGTACGCGGCTTCAAATATCGGAACAATTGCGTATGCGTACGCGTTCATCATCTTCTCCCCTCTATTTTCCCCTAAACCTGAGTTCTGGCTCCAGTCCTGATTACAGCCAATGGTAAATTAGCTCGCATAAATGAGTGCAGGTGGTTAATACTCAGAAAGCTGAAGGTTTTATGAACTTGAGACATTTGACGAGAATAAAAGAAAGATTACGTTCAGAATATATATAAATGTCACATACATCTTGCAACAATTAAAAACTAGTAAAATTTTAAGAGAATTGTTTCAACAACCACTAGAACCTTATAAAATCATTATGCAAGAGATTACTTTGGCATAAAATTGAAAATTAATTTAGTGATTAATTGTTAGCGACAACCGTATGTTTATCGGGGGTAATAAAATATATAATTTTATATAATGGTATCCAATCCACAATAAATCAAACTCATACACAAGTTATTATAGAAACTGCATCATGCTACTTCCATCACAAAATGGCACTAATCCACATAAAACTTAAATTCACATCTTCATCCTTTTTTGTACATTTTCTTAAACAGACATGAGTTGCTCAGCTTAGTTGGTCTCTCCCAGCTACAGAAGACAACAAGAATTCCACGCTTGGCAGTAGATGAGTCCCGAGGACCCTATTGTGCGCGTGTGTGGGCGCATTTCCACGGTTAATAGAGTACGCTCATTCAACGCTCTATCCGTTTATGTTGTTGTGAATACTGTAGTAGTTTGCTTTTGACTGTGATAACTAAGTGGGAACTGTTGCATGAAGTGTAAAATTATGGATTAGTACAAACTTAGAGGTAGTTGAATTAAGCAATTCATATTCAAGGAATTGTAGCTATGTCATCCAATCATGGCCCATATAATATGGCCAGATACTGTTTGAGAGTAAGCCGGAGTAGAGTTCACAACATAATTTTGTCTATCTTAATATGGGCGCAGAATGAAAGCTAAAGCATGAAATGAATTTTTTTGAATCCATAGTCATTTTCAAAGATATTTTTTTAAAAATTAGCGTGCTACGAGGTTAAAGGCTGCAGCACACCGGCTACGTACGCGTATACGTCATCGTGCACGTTGTCGTACCATGACGTTGTAATGTATGGAACTCTATGAGACATGGCACACCTCTTGCGTGACGTGCATGCAAGCGTGTACATACAAAGTGACGCACGTGTCTACGTTACGTGCTGCATACGCATCCGGTGTGAATTGGCCTTAAACCAGCAGAATTGCTGGTTTAAGAAGACTGCCCTTAAATCTGGAGTTAAAACGTGCAAAATTAAGTTATTCCATTCCCAATAGGTCGGTGGAGCGTGAGTGCAAACAGACAGTACTCGCCTTGTGTTTGCTTGAGCTACTCCACAGTGCGTTTACACGAGGATAGTATTCAAGTATCATGCGCTGATAGATAACATTGCACTAAACTAGAACAAGAATGGAAGTTGCATAATTTTTTGAATAGAATTGTTTTACTTATATCCAAGGTCACAATGGGATAAATAAATATACTAAATTAGAAAAAACTTTATCTGTGGACTTTGCAAATAGTACGTAGAAAAAAGAAAATCAAATGCTTTATTCTTTTAAAAAACCTTTCTACGCCTATTGCTTACCCAAAGTTGATTCACAATGACTGCTTACAGAGAATCTTTTAGCCATTCAGTTAAAAACTATTCAGTACAAAATATCGGTTCGTCGTTGACATTCGCCATCGTATGATTAACTTAGTCGCAGAAGTCTATAGACCTTCTGCGACTGTGCCTTTAAATATAATTGTGAATTGTCACGGAATCGATATTTTGTAATGAACAGTTTTTGAACTGAATAGCTATAAGAGCTCATGGTAACCCAGCAGGTACCTTGAATGTTTAATAATGTCCACTGTCTCCGTGTGAAAGAACTATAAGCGCACTGCACAGAACCTTGTTTGCAATGGCTGCTCGATGCTTGCTTCTTAAATCCGTGTATTTTTAGCATTATTCCGACAAGGGGCGTCAGAACGAGTTACAGTTGGCCTCATTTGTTGAGTTTGGAGAGAAGCTTACTGCACTCGTAGCTACAGGTTTTGGGTTTATAATTTGAAAAGATACTCGTAGATAAATAGCTTGGCTTTAAAATAAAAACTTTATTTCAGACCGAGATCCATAAATCTAACTTTGTAATAATTTGAGTTTAGAAACTAAGAAAATCATCTAAAATTTGTATAAAATCTTTTTTGTGCCAAAACGTATCAGTTCACTTGCATTCTGCAAACAGTAAATATGAATACAGTAAAATGAGAAGAACACGCTTGCTGTAAGCAGTTAAGGCCTTATTAAACTTGGCTGAATTTAGTCGTCAAAATTAGAAAGTAATTTAATTATGCAGAAGCAGATTAGAAGCTTGTGATCACACTGTCCTAATTTAGTTACTGAATCAGTTACCAGTTAAAGCGCGACGAAGTCGGACGTGTCGAGTACGAGGATGAGTTTAGTACTGTTCAGACACAAACAAACTTGCCTGACCGTTGGCTCAATTAAAATAGAAAAAAAAGAAAGTACATGGGTGAAATAAAATTTATTAGTGGGTGAAAAGTTAGCAAACATGAACGAGTGTTTAGAATCAGCGGAATTTAGAAATTATCTAATAATGGATTCGTGATCGTTTAACATTACTATTAAATCTTTTGACACTGTATATTCAAAAGCAAGATACTATTCTATGAGACGGTATTTGTACAAAAAAATTATTGGTCGTAACAATTTATCGTATCGATTTCTTGCAACAGGAATTTCGTATCAAGATTTAAAATTAATTTATGTAAACTCAGTAGCACTTGGAAACTCTCATTACGTACACTTTTCTTCATAAATTTGTTGTCATTTCTGTCCCAAACATAAAGCATATATTATCTATAGACAGTTCTAAAATATTGAGCATAACTTCTATTTATATTGTCATTTCATACGCTGTGCATAGGGCCCATCCGGTTATGTTGCGACATTACAAGATGACAACATTTAAAACCGTATCGAAAATTCTCTGGAAACGAAGTAATCCGGAAACATTCCTGGTTTAAAATCATTCAGTTTAAAACAGTCTAGTCAAATCGCGATTGCCATTGCACTGGCAGCAATTAAAATCCGAAGGTGGCGTAGAGGTGTCCCGTAGCAGAGGCTACGGGCGTGGCGGGGTTGTAGCACGGTACAGTGTAATGACATGGGTATGAGTAGTACAAGTACATCGTAGGAAATAAAAATCCAAATGTGTAGATGTTTCCCATAGTAGAGGCTACGGAGGCGTAGCAGGGTTTAGCACAACAGTAATACAGTGTCAGTGATTTTAGGTAGCAATAAATGCAAAGGTGTTGAATTACACGTAGCAGATATACCGGGATCTGTGCTGCGGGAAAGCGGTAAAATATCTTGTTGCAGCATTTATCCGCCCGCGGCTTCGCTTGTTTGTTACCAGAATAAAAAGTAACCTTTATTCTAAACTATCTATGTACTAAATTTCATCGAAATCAACTTGGTTTTTACGACGTTACTGAGTAACAAACATTCAAACTTTCACATTTATAATAAACTGGCGTGCAATGAAATAGGGTCACTTAAAAAACCACAATACTTCCCAAATTATGCAAAAAATAGAATTTAAATAAAAAACATATTAAAATGTATTTCATACGGCATAAAAACAATATTTTTTGTAAACAATTACTTCATCATCATCATCAACAGCATTTAGACGTCCACTGATAAACGAGGCTTCCCCCATAACATACAATGGGGGGCATTGCCATAATTACCACGCTTGGCAGGCGGATTGGTAATCGCCGTATTTATGTTAAGTACTCAGGTGGATACTGCTGCCTATCGCGTGGTGTAATCACTTAGTCGGCTTTTACGACATCCACGAAAGGAGATGGAGGGGTCTATATTTATAGGCCGGAAAAACCAAGGCTTAAAAAAAAGAAGAGTATTGTGGTTAATGTCAATATTTCATTGCATGCCAATTAATTAGTTGGATTTTGAGAACAGCATGTATGGGTAGGTGAGTGTGTGTGTGTGTCGCGTTTACCCAAGCATTTATGTACAGTTGTATTACTGATATACCTACATACATTTTGTTCGCGAACTTGACAGGGAGGAGCCGGGCCAATTTATCGCTACATCGGCCCTCTTTCGCGTCCCCGGGGTGCGATCCAGCCTTGTTTTAATTTTGTTTAGAGCCGTCCAGAATGGAAAACCAATGGACGAGTCCCAACTGATAAAAAGTGGGCTACCTGCGCCATGTATTTCAATTTATTGATTTCAGAGGTTACAAGTTGGGCGAGGTTGATTGAAATAATTGTTTGTGTTCATTTAGGTTACATTGGGTCGATTTCATTCATAGCGACGCAATTCATTGTCCATATATGGTTGTGATCGTTATGGTATGACGAACATAATTATGGTTTGCCTTCCACAGCGGGAATCAAAATAGGTTTTCTTTTAAAAAACTTCAAAATTCATTTTCTTCCTGTTAAGTAATAAAAACAATTGTAGTCCCCCAATTTCAATATTATTATCAAATATTGGTACCACAAAACACACCATCCCATGTAGAAGTGAAACTCCCACTCTATAATTATACACATCCTCATCTGTCAGAGGTCCCTTTAGCTCTTAATCGTGAGTATGATTTCAATGTTTTTGGATAGAAACCGTAAAAGCACCTATAGTGTGTCCGTTTTTACATCTAATTTTGTGAATCTTGCTTAATATTCAAGTGAAATTAAAAGAACAAGTGCAAAAAACTCTGGCTACGTGAGTCATGACATGAGGCTGTGAGAGTGGGAGAATGTACAAAAAGAAGGAAAGAAAAAAAATAAATTTACTTGACACGAAAACAAAAAATACATAACAAGCAAACAGAACAGAAGTAGTGTAGGACATACAATTAAGTATTCATTAGGGAGCGAACGTCAAATTGTTAAAGTGGGGATTTTTAAAAGAGTTTCATCTCTATGTACCTGTGATAGCTTATTTTGATGCAGGAGATTCAACTTTACCTTTTAGAGCTCGCAAATGAAAACCACGGTTTTTGCACGTCCGTATATAACTTTGATGAAACAGCTTTCAAAGTCATTTTCGAGTTTGAAACTGCGCGTGCATTGTGCTTTTATACCATGCATGAAGCAAACATTTCACAGGTTTTCCAATTTGGGTTTTATTATCTTAGGAATTAGGTGCATTGTATTTCAGTTAAGAAAATAAACGCGGTGGAACTTTATATACACTACAATAATAGGAACCAAAATACCGTTGGTCAAAACATGTTTGATGGTATGACAGGCTGCTATTGCATGGGAGAGGCCTATGTCCAGCAATGGACTTCTATAGGATGATGATGATGGTCATGACAGGTTGTATTGACCAAATAGATGATTAGAAGTTGCTGTAGTGTGCATTAGAGATGTGGGTACAATATGAGAAGCCATATTTTCATTATATTCCATGGTAATTTTGAACATTGTTTTGTAGTCATTTCTAATTCTCTAACAACAACTGTTTTTATTTAGTTTAAGATATTGATAGTTTATGTGTACTTATACTTTGATTATTTTTATGTCAATCTCTGTGGTGTAGCGGGCAAGTAGCCAGCTGAGATGCGAGAGGTTGCGGGTTCGATTCCCGCTGCGTGGCAAATGTTTGCATGATCTGCGAATATTTGTTCCGGGTCTGGGTGTTATAGTACCATGGTACGACACAAGGAATCCTAGTGTGGGATCATGACTACGTTTGTGACTGCTGGGTGTTGTTTTGTTATTAAATAAAACTATAAAATTTCAGGTCATATTGGCTAATTGAAAAACCCGCTAGAATAACATGATTAAACGTCCTATTAATTTTCTTATTCCATTAAAGTATCACCCGTGTGTCCCGTAGGAACATTATCGCGCGTCCTCAGACGGATTAAGCGCCGCATTAGCAGCCGAGCGCATTTAAAAGAACCCGTTTAGATAACGACTGCCACCGCAGTCAGTAATGCGCCATGCACTATGGGAATCTTGCAGAATGTAGAATGGACTCTAACGCATGAGGAATATAGTTTTAATTTAATTGGTAATGTGTAGGAAAAATTGCAACGCTGAGTTGCGTACCATTTTATTCTGCTGGCTTTCAATGTATTAATCTTTCAGAGAACTAACAAGGAAAACTGCGTTTTATGTAGTTTCACCTTATAATTATAACAGTTAAGTTATGTTCAATGAATAAGTTTCAGTATTTACGTAACTTCACAACATACCCCCTTATTTATAAACGTTACTTAAATTTAAGCATTGCTTAAAATTAGTGCTGTCTCGATTTGACATTATAACATAACATAACACCCAACAGTCTCATTCCAAGGATCAAGAACTACGACTACCATGGTACCAACAACTCCCAGACCCAGAAAAAATATTCACAGATCATGCAATCACTGTCCCGCAGCGGGAATCGAACCCGCACCTCTTGCGTTTCAGTCGGCTACTCTGCCGCCGCAACACGAAGTCGTCAAATGCAAATTGCAATTATGAAATAGTAAGGGATGGCACTAAATTAAGCATTACCTAACTTTTGATAGTTTTTTATAAGTAAGCCCATATGTGCTAAACGATAACAAATTTGGGAAAGCGTACATAACTCCTGTAATCTAACCTACTTAAAAACTATGGAAGATTGGCCGCTCGCCAGCCGATGACTTACGGCAGCAGCTATTAACTGATGGTTAAGTTAATCTGCTTTTAATGAATGGGGAGTTTACAAATTAATATTTTTATTCACAAATATTCGTGTCAAATAGCGACACTTAGGCCTACTTATTGGTATTGAGAGTACATGAGATGATTCTTAAGGTTCCCACGTACACCTCGTCGAGCTTTTAGGCTGAATTACGCTTCAACTGAACAACGCTATTTTTATTATACCTTATTTATCTTTTTGGTTTCTAATTAACTTTTATATTATGCCCATAAACAAAACATCAAAATTTTTAAGTAGAGCTTTCAAACCTCACGACGAAATTTTAAAGTTAAAACCATCACCATCAAGGTCAGGGCCGTTGTTAAAACGACTACTCCGCTGCTATGGACAACACTTACCTAATACTTTGCATAAGGGGGTCAGTAAAGCAACAAGCCACACCCCTCCCCAACCAGCGAACAGAGAATAACGAATACTTAGTTCATTCACGACACAGAATAGCCCAGTATGTAAACAGTACAGTTTTTGCAAAGTCAGAAGAAACTAGTGGAATGCCTGAGAATTTGTCTGCGGTGAGTTTTTTCATACAAACTTCAACACAGTTGAATTTCGGAAATTTCTTTCTCAGTCAGTTACAGATAGGAATACATTAATTTTAGGCCAGACAAATTTTCCGAAACACGTTGTATCTCACTGCGCTTGCGCGCGAACTGAAGTTAGGAATTATACGTGCCAATTATTAGCCAACTTCGGAGGCAACCTAGAGTATTGAATCGCTGGGGTAGTTTTATATGTTAAAATTTTACATACCTTTTTGTAGCAACTAGGCTTTGAAAGACCCTACGCGAAGGACCGAGGGTTAATTGAATAAATAAATTAGATTGTGGTAAGTGGTGAAATGCGACAAACAGGCGTTTGGCACGCCCAAACCAGCAGTGAGTCGGTATCCAGAGACTCATTGGTTTATAAGAACAGAACTAGTAGAAAAGAGTTTCCAGCGGCCTTAGTCAATGATTAAATACTGAGCCTGTGGCTATCGGCGATGGCGAGCTAATGGATTAGATACACTTCACTAGAACTAGAACTATGGAAGCTCTAGATTCTAATTTATTGGAAAAAAGTATTTGTGTAAGCAACTCGTGCGTTGTGGCATTCTAAGGGAGAGCAGCCTAAGTCCAATAGTGGACTTTTGCAGGCTGATGATGATGATTATGATGATGATGGTGACTAGGGACTGGAAACAGAAATACATTGCATCAACTTCCTTGCAATCAAACTCAAAATATACCATCAAATAATATCTCAGCAGTCACACAATCAGCTCTATCAACCCTGGCACAATCAAGTGACCTCAAATCGCCTCAACGAGACCTCACATTCTCCTGGGAAATAAGGCGTCTCTGTAATGAATTTAATAAGAAAATAAGCGTAGGATGAAATGTCCAATATCATTAATGTCGGCCACGCAAATGAAATGGGAGGACACCAATTACTCGGCAGAATTGACTGTACCGTTGCGTAAGCTGTACTGCCTACCTACTTCAGATCCTTTCTTTTTCAAGACAACAGGAAAATAATGAGATTATATCCATACCTGTGTAAAGCTAGCCGTCTACTTGAATGAAGCGGCGGGAAGTCAAATAATATAAAATTAAAGTATAAAACTAAAACCCCACTACGCCAAAGCTGCAAACACTGACTACGGCGATATCATCGGTGTAGTACCTGTATTTGCTATGGTGCAATTCTTGAACTTCATTTTTGAACTCCGCGACAATTTGCTCCGAATTTTCCATAGTTTCGTAGTTTCGAATGAACAAAATAATATACATATTATGTGCATTAAAATTCACACACATACACAAATACATAAATATACATACATAGACTGCTTAATTCTAGCATAGCTCTCTAAAGCCCTCTGCGCAACTTTGAGCTTGTCTATACAGCAAAAAATTTGTGACCACGTCTCAGTGCTGCAAATTATCACTAGCAACACGCACTGATTAAAAACTTTCACCTTGTCGACCAAGGAGGTCGTATTTTTTCAATTTTCTAACTACGTGTCAAAATGTAATAAAACAACGAAATTACTAATAATGTAAATGTAGTATTTCTTAAACTTTCGCGATCAGAACACATATTTACTTATATTGTCACGGGTATTTATCGCGTGTTAAATTGGAATGTTAATGTATTAAATTGGAATTAGAGTAGGTGTTCAAAATTTCTTCCCCTTACTCGGCTTACTTATTACAAATTCACATCTCGGTCTGGTCCTATAAGTTGATTTTTCCGTTTCGTTTTGGTGGACTGACAGCCTAAGGTAAGGTAATATGGTCGCAAATTAAGGATTAGGCTTAGCTACTAGCTAGCAACAGAAAATATCTCA
The DNA here is from genome assembly GCA_951392215.1 of Epirrita christyi. Taxonomy (NCBI): domain Eukaryota; kingdom Metazoa; phylum Arthropoda; class Insecta; order Lepidoptera; family Geometridae; genus Epirrita; species Epirrita christyi. The sequence continues at coordinate 256,866 of OX595835.1, forward strand.
CAATCGCTCTGCTATGAGTGTGCTCAGAAGAGAGTTTTTGGGTTCTAGTTTTGCGTTGGTTCTTAAAGAACTCCAACCCAACCGCTTGGACAACTTCCACTAGCCCGTACCATATTACTGATAATATCGTAATGTCCACTGTAGTCGAGCTACAGCTTTTCTAGGTCTCCACTTGATGTATGTAGTTTGGCTGTATCTTTTGCCATGAAAATGGGTTTTAGTTCATCATAGCAAGTGCTCTTGTATTCATACTCACGACTACGATTGAGTACAGCGAGTGCCAGAATATTCTGTAAATAAAGAATGCTTTCTAAATACACGACACGAATCCACTACGGACTCGTGGTCGCGGGCTGACCTTGCATAACATTTAGCTGTTATATAACTACCATGATACACAAGACCCTTGTGCATCTAGCCTCTAGCTTAATATGGCGGCAGTAGTACTTAGGTACACCATTATTTAAAGCTCTCAAAGGAGGCCTTTGGGTAAAAGCTTTCGGACTGAGTGCGACCAGTATGCTCTTGTCTCGGGTTTCATTTTGTTCACCAATTGAATAAGTTACTTTCTACATTCCCACCCTGGATTGTCGAGAGTGTACAGGCTCATATCATGAAGTTCTTAATTAATTACACTAACAGTCTAGCTTTAGTGATATAATAAAATATATCCATGCAGTCTATTATCAAAAGCGAAATTCAATGTACATTTAGACCGTTGCCATCGTTTAATTAGCAGGTGTTTCGTATTTCTGTCAGACTAAAGAATTAGTTAAGATGGTTGAACAGTCACTATAATAATAGAATAATAAAGAAGGCTGGTCTAATTTACGAAATGACTGGCCCAAACTGATGTATAATTTCATTGATTATTTTATGGCAGCATAAATTACGAAGGACGTATTTTACCTACTTATTTTTGGTTTTTATAGATAATAGGCAGCAAGTAGCAGGAAGTCGGTGGATGGAGGCACTCAAGATCGTTTGTCGTGGCATTCTAAGGGGGATGCCTATGTCCAGCAGTGGACTTCTACAGGATGATGATGATGATGATATGTAATAGGTTTACCTTCTATCTAAAATTAACAGACTACAGAAAACAGAGCCCTTGTTCAGACTATTTATGTAAGTGGATAGATGGAGTTGCGCATCTCCACACGTTTCAAGGCTAACACGGCTGGCAAGTTTGACACTTTGGTTATTAGAGATGACAGAACAGTTGTTGGGGCGGTGTAAGCATAGGTATTGTACACTCATCAACATCCCCCACTTCACACTTTAGGACTCGTGAAATTGACAGCTGACAGAAAGTTTATGTCGTTTAAGTTCACGAACGGACAGATGTCATTGATATTACGAAATTAACTGACGAAGTATTCCATTGCGTGAAGTTTGACAGTTTTAAACAATGTTGATGAGGACTCTTTGAGAGTTAGTTTCACTCTTGACATTGCAATAAGAGAAAGAGATGGCAATCTAGTACATACTTGTACTAGACAATCTTAAATCTTACTGAGGTAGCAATTGAACTTTAAACCCCAGTGACTTTTTACGTTTTTTTGGAAAGAGATGTCGTCCATTTTTATTTGATTCTATATAATATATTTCTAGTGTTTTTTGAGTAGTAGGTATCGTGTGATTATTGTAGCATTTTAACTAAATTTACCTTATTTTAAGAGCACATTGTAGTGAATTTAAATTCAAATGTATTGCGTGTCGTTTCAAATGGAAGGAAATTGACCACCAACATTCTAGTAAAACTGCCTCCATTTTGCTAGTATATGACTTAATCAAAATAATATACCTAAAATACAGTGTCCAGTACACTAGCGAAATTGAGGAAACTTTCCTCACTGGCCATAATTAAAGAATAAATAAAAAAATAACTTTCAAGCCGTTGAAAGTTGCTTTTTGATTATTTGAAGTAAAGCTTGTTGAACATTCACTTCTTGTAATATTTTCTTTAGAAAACAACATATACCACAGTGCCTCTTGTAGCCTCTGAAAACATACAATTCTTTCTCGACAAGTCCATGGCTTATTTTGCGGACGGGTCCCATCGTTTGTTTTTGTCCATTGATAGATTTTCCCATCATAAAGCACCGTACACTTGTGTGCGACTGTACAAGTGCCGTTGTGTACTGTACATGTTTTTTTTATGAGAAAAGGATCCGGGTTATTGCGTAAATGTTTCTTTTATGAGTTTTCAGTAAATTCATTCTTAATTACCACTTTTTATGTGTTGTAACGGATTCGTAATGAATGTAAGCGTTTGTTCATGTTGTTACTATTATTTAAACTGTAGTTTGGTGCTTAACCTCAATTGTTTGAATTTATCTATGGAGTTGTTTGTTTCGTATTTTTTTTAACCGACTTCAAAAAAAGGAAGAGGTTCTCAATTCAGTTGTATTTTTTTAAATGATTGTTACCTTAAAACTCTGTCATTTATAAACTGATTTGGTTTTTTATACCCATATTGATCCTGATGATGGAATCCATGAAGAATTGAGGGAACTCCTCAAATATTACAAGCTTATATAATATAGCGATTTTAGTATTTTCAGCAACTTTTAGCAAAGTTATTACTAACCAATTACGAGTCACATAGCGCTTACGGAATAAGTAAAAGATGTAAAATTAATAGTGTTTCATAAAAACATTTAGAATAGAATATGTTATGCTTATTTGCAACAACATTAAAAAAACACCTCAATATCAGGTATGAACTCAGTAAAAATGTCACTGCAAAAAGGCCCTAGCTCAGTATATTATGCAGATTGTAAAAATAAATAAATAAATGCTGGACATTTCACACAACATTATCTAGCCACAAGCTAAGCAGAGCTTGTGTTATGGGTACTAGATAAGTGATATGCTTAATACAAATACATTACATAGATAGATATTTTTTATTATACACTACACACTGAGTTAGACACACAGACACACACTACTACTGACTAGTCAATGTGTTCAAAGTTAGCAACGTATCCTAATGTAACTAAATGGTGCTTTAGGAAAATTACCTTTAGGAAAATCCTACTTATATTATAAACGCGAAAGTTTGTGAGTATGGATGTTTGTTACTCTTTCACGTAAAAACTACTGAATGGATTTGAGTGAAATTTGGAATGGAGATATTTTATGCCCTGGATTAACACATAGGCTACTTTTCATCATCATCATCATCATCAATTTTCATCATTATTCACGCGGGTGAAACCGCGGGGCGCTACTAGTTAAAAATAATAATAATGATGGACTTCATAAAATATAAAGCAAAGTATACACTGTGTGTAATATAATAAGGTATTAGTGGATTTCTGCAGGTTGATGATGATGAGTAAGCATAAGTATTATTTTAGTAAAAAAAAATAGCACTTATTATATCATGTTTGAAGAGCTCTTACTGCCAATCAAGTAAGTATTTTTTAAGTCAATATAAATTTCCACATTTAAATTCAACATACCTTAAGAGTCCTGTAAAACATGTATAGGTTTGTGAAAATTGCCATCAAATCAGACCCATTAAAATCTCATGACCGTATTCTGAATTTTCCTCTGAAGTTTATGGGGCATTCGCCACATACAAATATAATTATATGGGCAAAAGTTTTAATCACATTATAGCAGCTATTAATGAGCAGTAATATCTGTAATAATATCTGGTATCGATTTCAGCGGCAAGGCACGTACGCGGCATCTGTGTCGCTGGCGGCAAGCCAGCAGTGGGTCACACACGGCACGGCGCAGTGCGCGGCGTCTGCGAGGCTACGCTCGTGATTCTAAGAGTAGCTGGCTAGGAGCATGACATGACTTTCTTTATGCATTTTAAACTATCGTATTCCACACAAAAGCGGCTTACCTCTCCTTATCATCATCATCAGTCGGCAGGCATCCACTTCCGCGAACGCTTCCGTCATACAATGCGATGGGGGTATTTGCCATAATCACCACGCTACGCAGGTGGACTGGTAGTCGCAATGTCGATGTTACGTTCTCATGTGGATGCTGCTGCCAATCTCCTAGTGTAATCCCTTTTTCGGATTTTAAGACATCCACGAAAGGAGATGGAGTGGTATAATACTCAGGCCAGACACATTCACGGCAAACTTCCTCCATAATCGTATTTTTAACCATGAAGAGCTACTCAGCATGTAGGTACTTAATATTTGTACCGCTCTGAGGCTTAGCATAGGCTCGACACAAGAGTATAGGGGGTAAAGTTCAGAAATGCCGATAAGATCTTTGCTTAAATAAATAAAAGAGAGCGTTATACTAAAGTTTATAAGAAATATAAGCAAATGAGTCCAACAATTTATTGGAAAATTCCGAAAACAATTACTTTTGGAACTTGAAAAAAATTACCTAACGCTCCACAATCATTATTGAAGTAAGCGTGACAAAGTAAGCAAACAAGACATCACGTCGTAGGGGTCACGTCGCGCGACTCATCGTTTGCAAATATCTCCGGAGCCGCCGCCAATAGAAGTAAAACATTGAAGCGACCGCGCACCGCGCTGAATAGGTTAACGACTCCGAAAAAATGATGGTACGAAGTACAGATTTTCACACAGGCGACTTCAAAGCCACTTTGCATGAATCTGTGGCACAGATAGTTAGATTAACTACAACAATAGCTGCACCATTGGCGGTCTCATCGCCTATAGCGATTTCTTTCAGACAATCTTAGGATGGAGAAGACTATTTGGTTACGTGTGAACCCAAGGCATCGATTTTTTGGCAGATTTTCATTTAAATTTGTTTGTATTGATTTGAGTTAAGTTCTGAAATATAGATGATTGTCTATTACGATTTATAGTCAATGCTGGGAGCTCAGTTCCATGTTGGTGAAGACGATAAGCGCAAGAAGTAACTGTGTTTTTCTGAATCCAAATGCATTTTCAACATTCGCATCCGCCAAGCAGTAGTGTTCGCATTGCTGTGTTTCGGTTTTAAGGGTACGGGTGCCGGTGAAATTACAGGCACATGAGACTTTTCATCTTTATGTCTCAGGGTCGGCAGCGGTGATGCCTTTGGTGTTACAGGCGTTCATAGGCTACGGTAACTGCTTTCCATCTGGTGGGCCGTAAGCTTGTCTGCTTGATAAGTAGCATAAAAAAAAAAAAAAACTTTTGCCTGATTTGAAGTGATACAGCCCTGATAACGCCCCGTTGGGAACTTTTTCCTCGGCCCTCATGAAACATTTCGCTGCCACTGCATAATTCCAGCGACGAGTTGTGGGAGAAAGCGAAAAGTTGAAAAACTTACGTTGTAGCTCCAACGGAGTTTTACGACGACTGCTACGAATAACGGCCATATTGTAAGAGCTGGCTATTAGTGGAAGATGCTATACACGTTTATTTTGCATAACTATTAACTTTATTTCAGAGCAAGTAAAGTGAGTTTTTATCAGTAGTCGAATTCCTCCGACGAAGTTTCGTAGCAACTTGCTACGAAACGGTCTACGCGATAGCTGAACATGACTCATTAATCATCGGTTTCCTGCCCTTATCCGACACTAATATGTTATTTGTATTTATTTTGGTACAGTATTGGTAGTGATTCTGTGTGATTCTGTGTGAGTATTATCTAAATTTAAAATGCGCTAAAATCGTCGCGCTCCCTTTTTAATAAACTGAAAATTTTAGAGACTCGGGAGAGTTTAGGGGCACAGAATCGCTTGTATATTATAAATATATATATATATATATATATACATATATGTTTTCTGATTCTTTCCTTATGAACACCACTAAAATACTGCATTTCTGCATAAAACAAACACAACGCTGTCGCTTGCAACTTGTTACTAATTTTTCTCTTTGACGCCGGAGAAGAGTTGTAACTTTGTAAATTGTTTATGCGCCTATTTTCCTGTTTACTTTCATTTGCATTTAATTTTAGGAAAGCAATTTGGAAAGACGTTTTCGTCGCCAACGAGGGAAACCAACTTGTATTGACATCTTTTTAAATTATGCGTCGTTGTGGAATTCAAGTGATTTCTTTGTGTAAATAACGTGGTGACTTTTTCTAATGTGAAAACAGAGTACGTATTTTGAGTCAAAATTGAGAACTTTTGTTTACAATTTGCAGTAGGTTCTGGCGAACTTTTTCAAACAACAGAAACAGACCATGTTCTTAAACAGATTTTTTAAGATTATTTACCAATAGAGGTACCTAATAGCGTCAAACAAAACTGTCACTGCTATCTTAAATCAGTACTAACTAAAGCTGCAAAGCCCAGTTAACTAAACTTCCCCACATTTCTTCCAAAGCCCGTCCTATGGCCGCGACTGGCGCATGGCGCGCTGCCAGCCTCCAGATAATTATCCCCTATTAATCTCGCAGCCAAATTGTTGAACCCCGGCAAAAAGATAGGAAGCTGATACCAAACAATTGACAGGTTTTTTCCTCTTTATTGGAATTGATATAATCTCTTTTGAAATGAAAATATATTCCTCTTTTGAAATGGAAAAGTACGAGTGTACGTGATGTAAATAAATCATTTTGAATTGAACCCCTTTTCATGAGATGAAGTGGAAAGGACTTCGATCTCAATTTACATTTTTATTTATAGGGCTAATCATCATCAACATCATCAGCCTGTGGAAGTCCACTGCTGGACATAGGTCTCCGCCTTAGAATGCCACGACGAAAAGTCTTGAGCCGCCTCCAACCACCTACTTCCTGCGTCGTTTATAATGTCTTTAGTCCATCGAGTGGAGGGCTTTCCTCTAACGTATCGTCTGGTTTGTGGCTAAACATTAAATTATTATTCAAAGCATCAAAATATCAGAGGTGTTAAGTGATATCTAGATAATATCGATCATAAATATAATGTAATCAGTCTTGTCTCTATTGCTCAATTGTAGTAACTACCTACGGAATATATTCAATTCGGTCCAAATAATGCAGTTAAGTATCGTACTACGGTACGGTTTCGTAAACAGTTTTCTGCATGGATGGCGACTGCAAAACGATCACTCGTGCATATGATTACTCGCTTCGACGAACGGTGCGTCTACAGTAATCATCGTTAGGTACTTTTAGCTGTAACGTCTGTCTGTGTATTGACTCTTAATTTTTACGGACTGTGCTTAGCAAGATCGCCACCGGATCAGTTAGTTATTTTAAAGCTGCCTCAAAATTTAACGGACCCATTAGTATCAGAATCAATAACTACTCATTTAAATCACTATGATCTAACTATTCAGTGTCAGTAGAAGATTAAGTAATGCAACTTCATGTTCTTAAGTGTATCTGACAGCATCAAAGCTTTTGAAGTACGCACAACTTGTACAGGCACGTTGATAATTACAGTCATACTCTTGGATCAAAATTGTCTGCAGCGGATAAGTACATACATAATTTCACGCCTGTTTCCCGGAGGGGTAGGTAGAGACCAAGGATTTCCATATTAATATTGCTTAAGTACATGCACAATATTATAAATCTAGTAAATTTCAGTGTTCAAATCAAATTTGGCATATAAGGCAATTTAACCCTCCTGGCTTCAGTCCAGCTCAAGGCTTTGATGGTTACCGATACAAGTTTTATTTGATCCGATTTGAATACTCTCGCAGACTATCAGCACATATCGGATCATCGAGCTATCGTAGGGCCATCGTGAGCTCGCTGCTATAAATGTCGAGGTTGAGTGATAATGTAGCATGTCCTACAATTTAAACTAAAAGCTAACTTTTTTTAAAGCGTGATTGTTTAATAATTACCTGCTTTATTGTAGTTCTGAGCGGTAACTTAGATCATTCTCATGTTTATTTTTTATTTCTGCGTGAATTGTATCCAAATTGTATCTATTCATGGTCTGAGGAAGACCATGAATAGATACAATTTGATGTTTTGTAAATTATTTGCCATTCTAATTATTTTAATTTTTTTTGCCACATTTGGTTCATTTTGTAAAATAAAATTATAGAAGAATTAGTTGAAAAAGGTCTTAACTAACAAAGGTGCAGACTATAATCCAACAGCTCAAGCCCACCAAGTCAGTATAAACCATAATCCAATGCATCATTCTGTAATCTCCCATATTATCCTTAGGTTTCCCAATACCTTCAAACCGTGAGTTAACTAACCAGAATCAATCGTGCATTACGACAAACACCCATCACACAGTCTAGGGTGTAAATAGTTGAATCACTCTTTGGAACTTTCATAGGCCCGTATTAATAGACCAAACTTTACTCTGAGAACGATCTTGAGAATACCAAAAATGTCATGTTTGTATGGGAATTTTGGAATTGGAACACACTCAAGATTGTTCTGAAAGTCAAGTTTTGTTTATTAATATGGACCTTAGTAACCTTCTCCTATTGCAACTTTAATAATTTTAATAAATGTAGAGATACTTCGACCCTCAGAGGAAATACTAATGTGGCTTTAAAACCATTGTGCTATTTTTGTAAATTTTCTGTAATTTATCTCCCACTTATGTTACCACTCACTTATTTGCTGAAAGTAAAACAAGCCCTTATTCATTTGACTTAATAGTTAACTGTTGATGTTCTTGACAATTTGCATTCACCTTATCACCGAGTGTGTTCCGTGATTATAAGGTAGGTGTTAAGAAGACAGGCTATCTACTCATTAGCTACACACGTCGTATGGTGACCTGCAAATAGCTCTGAGTAACGCATGTGCCATTAGTACGCAGTAGGATGTATTGGAATCAGACATAATGGGGGCATATAAACAGTCCCCTGAAGCTCTAGCTAGATAGAGAAGTTCCAATAGTAGTGTGAGGAAAAAGTGAATATGGGAAGAATCTTAAATCAACTACAGCGTCATTCAACTTCCTACATAAAGGAGCATCTGTAAGAATTTTAATGACGCTGTAGTTTCTGTGGAACATCTTAGACATCTGTGGCGCGGCGGGCGAGTAACCGGCTGAGATGCAAGAGGTTGAGGGTTCGATTCCCACTGCGGGACAAATGTTTGTATGATCTGCAAATATTTGTTCCGGGTCTGGGTGTTATGGTAACATGGTACCCGTAGTTCCTGATACCCACGAAAAAGAGAATCCCAGTGTGGGATCAAGACTACGTATGTGACTATTGGGTGTTATGTTATGTCTATCGAGAGGTGGCCTTCCTTTACTTACTGCGTTGTTCAGTTTCACCGTAGAACAGTTCGATACAAATGGTTCTTTCGATGCTGTTTAGGGATTGATCTCGACGTGGTCTCATGAAAAAGTTGTTTAAGTAGAAAGGTAGAGAAAGTAGGTTTTCTACATCGCGTGTATTTGCGAGGTCTCGGTTCGGGGCGAACCACTAATTAATTTAAGATTGCCAATGACACGCTACTAAAAAAAAGCATTATATTGGGCACGTTCCATGTGCTCAAAATGTATGTGCTGTAAATGCAATCACAGCTATATAGCTTTCTTTGTTGTATCGATAAAACAGTCTTCGAGTTACATACTCCGACTTCCATTTTCCATAATCTAAAGATCGAATTACTACACCTAATTAGGTTCCTACGTGGAGTAAGTACTTGTAACATAATCTGTACAGCCTTGATCACGTCGCCAATTAATGATATTAGCCAAGATTATTGCAAGGCAATGTAACGTTCGGTGGCTATAATCGGATGTGTGCGCTCCCAGGACACAGCCAATAACAAACACCCAGTGAGCCGAGACTCGAGAAAAAGTTTCAAAAGATGTAGCGACAGTTTGTAGATATTTTGAGGAATATAAGTTGAGTTTAGGAGTTCTTAAACATTTTATTAAGAAGTTTAATTAACTGATCTTATTCTGAAAATTATTTCACTACTAATAGGAAGCTACATTACATAACACCCCACAGTCACATACGTAGTTATGATCCCACACTAGGATTCCCTGTGTCGTGGGTATCAGGAACTACGAGTGCAATTGGTACCATAACACCCAGACCCAGAACTAATATTTGCAGATCATACAAACATTAGTCAACAGCGGGAATCGAACTCGCAACCTCTTGCATGTCAGCCGGCTACACGTCCACCGCGCCACAAAGGTCTTCAAAAATTATCCGTCACTATCCCTGAGTGCTATAGGATATTTTACTCGGGCGAAATAGCGGAGCGGTTCAGCGATTACATAGCTATTATAATGCATTATTCATACAATCTTTTGACAGACAATCGGTAATAGATCTACAAACACTCAACTATGACTCACCGTTATCCTCTTCAACTGCCGCTTCCCTTTGTACCATGTGACGACGGCTGGCGGACGGCTGCCGGCTGATTCGCACGCGACCTCGTACCGCCGCTCGGCGGTCAGGACCCCGCCCTCGCCCAGAGTGGCAGGTTTCTTGATCTCTACTGTGAGTGGCTTCACTGTGGAATGGAAGAAGTGCAATTAGTGAGGTGAAGTGCAGATGTCTTTTAAGGCAGTAAAACAAGATATAAGCTGCTAAAAATTAAGAATACAAATTTATACACACGGATTGGTGGAACATGGACCACAGTCTCTAACTTTTTTTAGAAATTAGAGACATACTTTTGCTTATAGACTTTTGAATTCGCTATCAACAAATAACAGGCGGTTAAACAACTGTTAAGTCTAACCAATGCTTTTTGACCGGCGTTTTTAAAGATTATAATAATAATAATAATAATAATAATAATGCTGGACATTTCACACAACATTATCTAGCCCCAAGATAAGCAGAGCTTGTGTTATGGCAACTAGATAACTGATATACGTAATATAATACATTACATAGATAGATATTTTTATTATACATAGAAAATACCCAGAACACCCGGAACAATTATCTGCAGATCGCACAAATATTTGTTCCGAGGCGGGGATCGAACCCGCAACCTCAATTATCTGTCACCTTGACCAATTAGATTAGATAACAAGACATTTACTAACTAACAGAGAATGGTGAAATTGGCTCTTATATCTATTCTTGAAGGGTCTTGAAAAGAGGGTCTTGACTGATATATAAAAATATAGAAAACAAAGTGATCTTATAAGGGTCTCGGTTTATCCTGTTGAGTTACGCAACCCTAAAAATACTTTATCGCGGTTTTTTCTTCTAATGTTTGCATGCAACAGCATTGAGTAGCTGCCCAACATGATGATTTGTCGATGCATGTACTTACCTAATTAATGCAACCTATTTAATTATGTCATTATACAAGGTAACATAACACCTCAACAGTCACATAAATAGTCCTGATCCCTCACTAGGATTCCCTGTGTCGTGTATATCCGGAACAACGAGTAACACACGGTATTAAAAACATCCAGATTCGAAACAAGTTTTTCCGTCATGCAAACATTTTGTACCGCAGCGGGAATCGAACCCATAACTCTTGCGTCTCAGCCGGCTATGACGAAGATATGATAATACTTACAGAACATATCCAATACTAGTGACACCTCCTTCGGTGGCACTAAATGTGAATTCGCTGCCTGACACGTGAAGACCGCAGCGTAGTCCCCTCTTCTGATTGCTGGCCAGAGGAGTCTGTTCTCTATGACGTCACCCGTGTTGTGTTCGTACTCCTCGTCAACCAGGACCCCGTTGACGAGCCACCGCACAGAGGGCTCTGGACGACCTTTATGGATAAAAAATGCGTAGTTACTTGGTTAGACACATACCTGGCTACATGGACAAGACAAAGGACTTAACTTTTAAATTAAAAAAAAAAACCACTTCTATCGTATTTTTGTTTATATTTACAGATGGCTATTAATTTAATTCTTAGCAAAGGATAAGATTAAAGGTAAGGAATACAAAACTACTGCTTGTAGAAGTATTAACTCAAGTCAAAGTGGCAGTAGTTACATATGTTAAGCCTTCGAGCACCACGGAAGGGAGTAGCCATTCGCAGCGTTCCCCTCTGTCAAACTAAAAGCGAAAGTAGGCATATGCGTTCAATAAAACTACTTGTTATTCTGTGCAAGGTTTGTTAGTGTGAGTGTCTTCCTTACAGAGTTGTATTTGGATGTGTATATGTGGAATTGTGCTTGTGTGTACATTTCCGCCCGCAAAAAATGACAACTATTTGAATGGTAATATATCGCTAAGGCTACTCCCTTCCGGCCCGCGCGGAAGTCCGTGTTGCTCGAAGTGTTAAGCAAATGCAGACTTTATTTCTCTTATCTGATCTTTACTATTTGTTTAACACATTTATTATACTTTTGAGTGTAAATCGAACGACCAACCAACCTGCCTGTATAGATTACCTAAACTAAACTTAACGCGATTGGCTTCGGATTGGTATACTTACTAAATAGTTACTATTCTCAGTGGTGCTGTTTCATTATCTTCTGAATAGTTTCCACCAAGTTAAGGTATGAATCAGATTACATCGGTTCTGAATCTGTTTAATCTCTCTGAGACTGGACTGTTTCAAACTTGTGAACTAGTTATTTATACTGCCCGATTCTCAGCTAGACGTAATGTTTGTAAAATGTCATTGACCTATTCTTTGGTGCCCTACTCTTCACCAGCGAGAATAAAACTGCTGCATAACTACATTATATTGTGCCACATTTTTGAAAGGGTTTAAGCAATTACTATTGTCAACCAAATATAAAGCCAGCGTCAGCCAATGTCATAGTGTTATTTTATATTTTTTCCTAGGAATATTATATTATATTTAAAAAGTGAAAATCCAAACTATAGTTAGTAAAAATAATAAAAATCGGTGGAGGCAAGAAGGTAAGAAATGACCATATTTTATAATACAATTTAAATGATAATAAACCGAATCTTGAAGTATGACTAACCAAATCGAACGAATCATCAAAATCAATTCATAATTGGCGGAGGACTTGCGAAACAAACATACAGTCCAATTGAGAACCTCCATTTTTTTAAGTCGGTTTAAAAATGGAAAATATTGGCAGGGATGTGAATAAGGATATTTTATATTTGTTGCAGGACTTTAGGTGCAGCTATTAACCATTTATAGGGCTTTGAAATCATACTTAAATGTTGATTTAGCTGATGTTGTAACTTAATTTTATTACATATTTTTTTTTAGTTTTACATAAAATAAGGTGCTACGTAACAGCTCTTTTTACGATAAAACAAACTTAATAGATAATCTAAAGAAAGTACAAAGTGAATCAAACTTTTTAGAGCTTGCAGCGAGTTGGGGTCATTTATCTTCCTCATAGCTCCAGACTCGCTGGTTATCGGTACTTCTCAATCTTTGTAAAAACGTCCGCAAACTCTGTTCACGCGTTACAACGAAGATGGTTTGACTGTTTATAGAAATAACAAAATAATTTTAGGAAATGGAGGTCTACGGCTTTATCCGACATCCGACAAGTTGATATGTGAGGAACATAGTGAGATATTTAAGTTAAAAAAATGTAAAGCTAGAGCTAATGTCGGGTTAGCTGATTGGGCTACAACCGGTATTTATAGAAGTAGGAATAAATTATATGAACTCTATGCGGCTAGAGCATCAATGTTGCACGATCCAACGTTTATCTTGTACATAAAGAACTATTCCAAGACCTTCAAAAAAGTTTGTCATGCAGCAAAATCATTGCATTTGAGAAATAAAATAGAAAAATCAACAAATAAAATTAAGACAACTTGGAAATTAATAAATAATGAAACAGGTAAAGCTAAACCTCGTAGTAAACAAATTAATTTAAACGTAAACAATACAATATTATCAAATAATATTGAGGTCGCAAATGCCTTTGATAGTTTTTTCTCTAGTATACCTAATATTGTGACTCAATCTTTAAAATCAACTGCCTCTGGAGCATCTACTTTATTGGAATTAAGTGTTGATAAGTGTGAGGTCGCGTTTAGTTTCAGATACGTTAATGCCATTGATATTGTTAAGACATTTAAGTCACTTAATATTAAAAATACTGAAGACCTTTGGGGAATATCTACAAAGGTGTTAGGTGTTATAATTATTGATATTGCGCCGTGTATGGCCTATATTTTCAATGGATGTGTTGACGAGGGAGTCTTTCCTGATCTTATGAAACATAGTAAATTAATTCCTTTGTTCAAGTCTGGTAATGAAAAAGATCCAGGTAATTATAGGCCAATTTCTATATTGCCTGCGTTAAGTAAAATCTTTGAGAAACTTATTCTTACTCAGTTATTGTCACACTTCAACCTCCACGGACTTCTTCATAGTCATCAATTTGGATTTACTAAGGGTCGTTCGACAGCCGATGCTGGTACCATGCTCTTAGAACACATATTTGAAGCATGGGAGAACTCGCAGGACGCGATCGGAGTTTTCTGCGACCTGTCCAAAGCTTTTGACTGCGTGAGGCATGATACTTTAATTTCCAAGTTAAAACATTATGGCATACAAAATCAGGCAATTGATCTTGTAAATTCTTACTTATCCAATAGAGTCCAAAAAGTTGATGTTGGTGGTGAAAGGTCTTCAGGATCGACTATTGTCATGGGGGTGCCACAGGGTTCAATACTAGGCCCATTTTTATTCCTAGTTTACATTAACGATCTCCCTTTTTTTGTGAAAGACATATGTGACATAGTTCTGTTTGCTGACGATACTTCTTTGATTTTCAAAGTTGATAGATCTAAATCTAATTACGATGATGTAAATGATTCACTATCGCGTGTTCTTGAGTGGTTCACAGTTAATAATCTTTTGCTTAATGCTAAAAAAACTAAATGCATCAAATTCACATTGCCAAATGTAAAACATTATCCAACTAATATTAAAATAAATGGGGAGACACTTGACCTTGTCAAGTCTACCATTTTCTTAGGGCTTAATATTGATGCAGGGTTGCAGTGGGCACCACAAATTGTGGCTCTTGCTGGTAGACTTAGTTCCGCTGCATATGCAGTTCGTATAATAAGGCAGCTTACTGATGAAGCTACAGCTAGGCTTGTTTATTTTAGCTACTTCCATAGTGTTATGTCATATGGTATCATACTGTGGGGTAAAGCAGCAGATATCCAAGCTATTTTTGTCTTGCAAAAACGGGCAATACGTGCCATTTATAAAATGAAGTCGCGTGACTCCTTGAGAGAGCGTTTCAAAGAAATCAATATTCTTACAGTAATATCGCAATATATCTATGAAATATTATTACATACACATAAACACTTGGATAGTTTTATGATAAAAAGTGACGTGCATGGTATTAACACGAGAAATAAACACAAACTAAATATACCAAAATTTCGATTAAAGAAAGTAAGTGGGTCTTTTATGGGGAATTCTGTACGGTTCTATAATAAACTTCCAGAAGGTGCATTTAAACTTCCTATTCGAAGATTTAAATCCTACATAAAGATGAATCTAATTAAGAAAGCGTATTACACTCTTGATGACTATATTAATGATAAAGCCGCGTGGCCTGATGTCGCTCTGCCCCTCGACTGCTAAAATGGTAATTTGCAATATCTGTACTTACCTATTTACATGTTTGTATTAGATTATTATTTATAAGTATAACAAGCGTAGCGTGTGCTGTCTTGCATATTTTTGCTGATGTTTATTTACTTTTGACTACCTTCCTAAGGTTTTTAAGTTCTCATTTACTATGTATCAGCAACTCCTTGCTCCGAGGCACCACACAGGCGCTTCTCACCTAGTGGTAAGACGGACCATTTATGTAAGCCAAGCCGAGTTTGTTGCCTGATTCTTCTAGGCTTGGTCGCGTTGGAACAGGAGTAATTTAATTTTATATAAGACGATTCAAAATGATCCTTGTGATTTCAATGAATAAAGTTCTTTTTGACTTTGACTTTGACTTTGAACCGTGGGGAACTTAAAGGTTCACGAGTGGCGGACCGAACTTCGCAGACTTAAGAAGGCCTCTCGAGGTACTGATTACATTTTAAAGATCGCAGGAAGTCGGTAGATGGAGGCGGCTCAAGACCGGTAGTCTTAGCTAAAATATCGAAATATTAACTAATAGTGCTCTATGGCGTTTAAAACACAAAAAATATATAATCGACTTGTTTCACGGACCGTATTTATGAAGTCAGAAAACTACGCTACTGGATTAGATTGTATTAGGTATATATCTCAAGAGAGTTTGTTTCCCAAAGGTACCACTACATTTCGTAATGATTCCTTCACAAACCCAATTCCAATGCTTTCAACTCCTCCGTTGTCCAAACGTAAATATTTTCAACGAAGGCATCCCGTCCTTTTGTCCACTGTGTGTTTGTCCATGCTATTACTTAGTCTGTGGTTGTGTCAGTGCCGTATGGTCACTGGCGCCCCTGGCAATATGTTAAAACCATTCAGGTCATCGGTAGCTTTTGCGCTCACACTCTTTTTCACGCAATTTCATTTCATTTAATTTATTCAGAACAATTGTCTTAAAAATCGTATTTGAATGTCTTACATACTAATTAACAAATTAATTATTATTCTCTTCTTATGTAGTTCTGCACTCTTGACAGAGTGGTCGTGGTTAAGTAGGTCTTGCTTGAGTGGCAGCTCTTGCGATGCGTCTCCACTCGGCTCTATTAGCAGCATTGCGAGAACATTCGGTCATGGAAGTTTGTGTGCTGGACTTTATAAGGTCTGACCACCGTGTGGGAGAGCGACCCCGTGGTCTCTTACCCTCCATCCTGCCTTGCACTACAAGACGCTCCATTGAGCCTTCATTGCGTGTTACATGAACAAAGAACTTTAAAATTCGTAATTATTATTACTTATTTTATTTACTATATACACATTTCACAAATTGTAGCTCACATAAATAATTAAAAAGCAATAGAATTCAAACTCCATTAAACTTTGTGTAAGTACACTGATATGCACTAGATACGTGGTGCGTAAGTTTCTTATAAAATGATATGGTTAAAACTGTTGCACCACGGGTATTAGTGTACTGATCATGTGTACATAATTTCATGGAGTTTGATGAAATAATAGCCAAAATAGAAGCTAACTTCGTTCGCGTACATAAGGGCGAGAGCGCCCTATCGGTAACCTCCTCCCCTTCTTTGAGTTTTTATGTGTTAGAACTGTTGTTTTGCGCAATAAAGAGTTAATCTATCTATCTTCCCGCCACATGGCTACAGCAACAAAATTCAATTGCTGTTTTTAAGTACAACATAATCAGCTGGGTAGTAAGGTTCATTTCACAGTAATGCGTTTTGGAAATAATGAGCGTTTATTATTATTTTTATTTTTCCCCCTTACATTGCGCCCTCGGCTCGTGCCCCTTCCAGCCCCTAGACACGGCCCTGCGTTGTGTGCACTTTTGTTTGACCGTACTCCACCCTGGATCCACTTTAGCCGAATTGAATTAGATGTGTTGAATGGAACTGCTACTAATTCTATACGTCAATGGGTGTAATCTGGATTTTCTGGTAGATACACTCGGCGTTGGCGTAAGAAGCTGGCGCCCTATTCTATTTTAGGTAAGTAGATACTTACAAAACACCCAACAGTCTCATTATAAACGTAGTCTTGATCCCACACTAGGTTTCTCTGTGTCGGGGGGATCAGTAGTACCTGATATCCACGTTGTTGATGTTGACATTTAACTTTATTTTGACACTTGACAGCTACGTAACATACCAGCGCCATCTATTTTCAACGCTGAAAGCATGATTTGAAACGCCCGTGAAAACCCCTCATTGAGACATGAAACAAATATTTGAAAACAACTACTTGGAGTGATCCAACGTATCATGTCGCTCACCATGGGGTACAGCATCCCAAGATTATTGTAGCAAATGGCAATGTGAACGCAACAATGAGATCAATTTGGAAGCCTTAGCGTTATTAAAATCTTAAAAAACTTGAATAGAGGAAACTTCTTGACCTAAATATTCCTCGTTTCGAAATTCAAAAGACTTAGACAGTGCTAAGGCTGCCGAAATGATCCCCATTGTTGCGTTTCTCATTGCCATTTACTACTGTAAATGGGGTCTGGTCTTAGGGGCTGGTATAAGTAAGTAGTAGATCAGATTCACTTTATTTTATGCTTTTTCTGGATATTATTTTCTTCCATAAGAATATACCAGTAGGTAGATACTCCCAGATGAAACAGAAAGACGTCACGAAGAATGCTAACCACTCCTAGTTCCGAAATCAGTGGTAATTGCACCGGCACCGGCTGAAGTGATTTTTCACCTCTTCATTATGACGGAAGTGGGTCGAGTGAAGCCGCGCGGCATTTGTAGTGCACGCTGCGGCCTAATTTATAGCCTTTCTGTGACGGAGTCAACGGCGGTTTACTGCGCAGAGTAGAGGTAAGGAACAGTGATGCAACTTTTTACAAGCATATGGGAAAAAACAAACATAACCGTACCAAAGACAGTACTAGCGTGGTGATCTTGGCCTGGGAATAGAACTCCAACTCCTCATGTGGATGTCGTAAAAAGTGACTAAGAAGTTATATCAGGGGATGGGAAGCAACATCCATCTGAGGACCAATAATATGAACAGAAATTCGCCTGGCAAGCGTGTTAATTATGGCAAATCCCCCCTATTTTATGGGGAGGCCTCATGCAGCGGTGGACGTTTACCAGCTGATGTAGAAAAAGACGATTACGTATAATACGCCTATAAATTATAATTGGCATACGTATTTGCTATTCCAAACCTGTAAACGTAGGTTTCAAGGATTCAGAAAATAAGAGGTTTTTAGGTTAGTAAAAAACATTTTCATACGAAACAAAGCAGCGAACACGTAGTACCTATATACTCCTGAAACTTTGGCATGTTGGCCCCTATAATAATATTGCCCAACACGCCAAACGAAATCACAATAATTCAGTTAAAAACTTTTGTCAAAAGTCATTAAACTTTCTTCATTTATAATAAAAAAAACTTTTATCAATTTCTGCAACATGATAATTTACGTGAATGTGTGTGTGCACTACGTTGCAGTGGCCACTATGAAGTTGTTTTACTAATAGTGTAACTCACATGTGTACAACTGTATGCTATGTCCAGGTACAGCATTTACGAGTTGGAGGCACAGAATAAAGACGAGTAGCACACCGGAGGTTCGTGGGGCACTTCCGACTTATTGTTCCACTGTTTTCCCTTTGATAAACAACGCTTCTTTGTATTGGCTGTTTGGTTAATAAACGCCGGCGACCCGAATTAAGATTTATTTTATTCGCTGGGATTGTAATGAACCAATCAACTGGTTCGTGCCGCTTTATGTATTGTACATTATTTCATTTGTTACGCAATTGTTTATACCTAGTGCCTACCAATTCAATTGTAAATTCAATTTCAGTTTTAGATAGACCTGTAGTTACTGACTTGCTGTGGCTTGCTGTTGGCGTTGCTGGGAGTCAAATTGTACAAGTCATCATTACTAAGAGAAGGTCATCGCTAGCTAGCAAAAGGGTGCTTTCGCCCTTTTGCACGCGAACGAAGTTTGGTTCTGTTTTGGTTATTATTTCTTCAAACTCCATGAAATTTTGTACATAATATGTATACACAGATGCCATAAGCGAACAATGATTTAGAAAAATAACTATACTGATGGTGGCAAAAATAGCTGGTAATAAGCTTGAGAGTTTTGCGTGTTTTGCTCCAACAATTTTCTAACATTTATTATTTATTATTATTTATTTATTTATTAAAAAACTATTATAACACCTTAACAGAGTAGAACATAAAGCGATGTTATACGCACATGATTATATAAAATAAAAACAAAGAACCAAGCCTAAAAATAAGTAGGCACTTACTGGGGAATACCTATAATATTACTAATAGGCACCACAACTATTCAACTTTCTCTAAAAGCTACGCTATCTCCATACACATACAAACTTCTCTGTTCTAGTCCAAACATATGAATGTTTGGACATTCATATTCATATCATCATTCGGTGTGCGTAGAGGTTGATAGAGAAAACCGGAGATATTATTATTGCATAAGCTCAAAAAATGCATTCACAGTGAAAACCTCAGAGTTTATCTCAAAACATTAAAAACCTCTTTTAAAAACATTTTAAACCCGTAAATTGTAATGTAATTTGACTCCGGAAATTTATTCACCCCACTTGGCTCTTCAAACTGCATAATGCGAGGTTCGACTCAATCCGAGCAACAGGCTTTCGTCTTCATGAAAACTGGCCAGTCTTGTCAATGTCAACTACTGCAAGGATGATATAGCTAGATTTCTCTGAGTAGGTAAGTGATTAGACGCTTAAGTGTCGCGCCACACCTGCGTAAACTACCGCGCCGAAAATTCAGCGGCTGAAGTTTATTACTTGATGTAATTTTGGCTGGATGTGTCCCAGGGAACTTGAAAAACACTGCGAGCATATTGAACCGATAGTTCGGTCACGGTACGTTCCACAGATGTGGCGCTATACTAAGTGTCGTGCCAGATCTGCGTAACGTACCGCGCCGAAAGTTCAGCGGCTGAAGTTTTTCGTTTGACGAAATTTCGGCTGATGTGTCATAGGGAACTTGAAAAACACTACGAGCGTATTGAACCGAACGGTCGGCGCGGTACGTTCCGCAGGTGTGGCGCAATACTTACTATGTGACTTTTCCTAAAGTGAACATAAAAACATCCAACTGAGCTCCTGAGCAGGGTCTTTGTTAGAAATTGGATCAACTGGATGATAAAGAAGTAACCAAAGCAGTTGACTGAAAAAAGGTAAAAGATTTACCCAAATTACCACTTAACATCTAGTGGTTCGCCGCGAACTGAGACCTCACGAACAGACGCGATAAAGGTCACCTACTTTTTTTAAGCGACTTCATAAGACATAAATATAAATTTTACGGCATCACGTCGAAATCATTCCCTACACACGACGAAAGAAGCTTTTGAATCGGACTTAACAACGGGACGTAAACACTAAATACCTACCAAATAGAAGTTACATAGCTGACGAAATATGAATTACGAATTGATAACCTGCTTTTGTGTAGTCATCTGAAAATAATCTAGCAAGGGTACACAATGTCACAATGTCAGTATTGCAGGAAAACTATGTTATAGGCATTATTGTTGCTGTTTGTTGTTGCTTCGAAGAAGTTAGTGTCCATCATAACTGTTTTTAGTTTATTCAAAAACGTTATTTTTTTTCTTCAAAATGTGGTTTTGGACTTTTTCCTTTATTTGTGTCATGAAAGGTACCTACTATCACAAAATAGACAAATAAACGCGCTGCTGCTTTATGTATATACTTTGTGCTTCTACCAAAAAGCATAGTATACAAGCATACCATAGTATTGTGGGATTACTGGGACTGGGTGGGTACCTTAGAGTTTTTTTCACGTAATTATATAACATGATTTGATCTCACTACTAACTACTATGTGTTGAATAAAATTTTAAATAGTTTTAAAATGTCCAAACACAGGCCTTTTTTCACACCACCTGATTGTCTCACGTTTTACCCACTCTTGAACCCTAATATGTTACCGCCGACCGATTTAGCTCATATCCTTACATACAAATAGTATCAATGCTATCTACCCATCTACCTCCTAAAATTCATATACATACAAATGCCCCAATTCATCCAAGTATACTCAAACAACTCAATCAATCATAACTTGTGCAATATGTAATAAAGTAACTAGTTTTGCTCGAAAGCGGTTTATTCTAGCTGAACAATGCCTAGTTGGTATCTCGGATTCTGGCCTGACTCCTGAGCCTTGTCATTAAGAAGGGGGTTATTACCAAAATCTCCTTTAGACATCCCCTTTAAAGGGGATTTCGGGAATCTATTCTGAATGAATCAAATTTTTCTCCATATTTTCGGGAATACGCTTCAATCAATTTCTCGATTATGCAAATAAGATGGCCTGCCGTCAATGTGAATTTATTTCGGTACATGCCTAGCTTAGAACGAAACAGAACAAAAAGTTCTGTTGCAAAAACGCACCATTCTGCCCTTTTTCAAACAAATGGGTAATCTATAAAGATGAAAGTGGCTGACCGAAAATAGTTATTTGTTATACAAGAGTGCAAAGTTGCTTTTTAACCGTGTGCTCAATTTTGATGACCGAGCAAGCGAAGGATTCTAAAATTGAATCACGAGCGTAGCGATTGATTCAAAAATTAGAATCCTGAGCGTTAGCGAGGGAATCAAAAGAGCACGAGGTGAAAAATCTTTGCACTCGAGTGCAACACGTAACTTTTCATCCCACCTCAGCGAGGAAATGACTTAATGCAAAAAAAAAACATTTACAATCACAAGATACATACAATCGCATTTTTAACAGTTTCAGTCAATTCTGTTTGTGAAATAAACTTTCTCGTCGCCTCATTGGCATCTCGCGTTTAAGGTAATTCGATCATAAGGGGCTAGAATCACTCATTTTAGGTTTTTCACTTGTTTTCAGGTTTATTGTTTTAATCTAAGGTTTTAACCATGGAAGGTTTTAACAATATGACGTGAAAAGAAAATGGCGCGCGTAAAGCAAATTAAAAAAAAAGTAATACACCAAGAAGGTTCCGAGTCTGAGTTTTTAATAAATTAAAAAAGGTGTATGATAAATTCGGCACCATGGAGGTAGAAGTAAATAGGTTTAATGATGTTTTGAATTCACAAACTTAGTGCACACGATGTTCTAAATTCAATTTTACTTTATCCTCTAGCGGATAAAAACGGCTTTTACACTCAGATATCGAATAGCAAAAATACTCTTTCCGAGATGGTGGGATGAAAAAGTATTTTATACCCATGGTGGACATACTTGGATCTCTACTTAGTTAATACACAGACCTTGGCTAAGAGCCTAATATGCAGACGGCGTATTTTATCAGCGAATTTCAAGAGCATTTCAAGAACGCGCATAAGACTTGCATATTTTTATCGCGTTACACATTCGTTCAAATTAAAGGAATATACCAAACGCGAGTCTATGTTGCGTTTTTATCGCTGTTAAAGTACGCCATATGTAAAGGTTCTAGGCAACCCACCTACCGAGTATCCACAACAATACTACCATCAACAATATTTAACACTCAACAGTCAAATACGTAGTCATGATCCCACACTAGGATTCCCTGTGATGTGGGTATCAGGAACTACGAGTACCATGGTACCATAACACCCAGACCTGGGAAAAATACTTGCAGATCATACAAACATTTATCCCACAGCGGGAATCGAACCCGCAACCTCTCGCATCTCAGCCGGCTACTCGCCCGCCGCGCCACAGAGTTCGTCACAAGACCAAAGAAGAAAAACTAATTAAAAAAAAAGATCTAGAAAGAAAGAAACAGCCCAGAAAACTTAGGACACCTACTGCATGAGTACAAGTCGATTTTGTTTTGATGCAGTATCCTAAGTTAGTGATGATTTTCATACGCAACTACGCACTCGACGAATGTGTGAATAATTATGATTAACCTAGCCATTTCTTTACGGCTGTGGCACACTGGAAGGAGACAGGAATGAGAGGGGGTGGGGGGTACACGGGTAATCGCACGAGATCCGCTTTGATTGGGTTCGTAATTTCGCGTCCGTGACTCTTTTTAACGAGGTCCACATATTTTGTTTAATTAGCTGACGACTCTGCAGCTACACTATTACTACTTTGTAACACCTTTTATACCACTTTAGCATCTATAAAACCATAACTTTTGAGGGCATACGGGTATTTTCAAGTCTATATCTCTTCCGAGTATTCAAGTAACTTAACTACTAGTATGGTGCCTATTTACACACCAAACAACGATTTCACAGGATACTTAACGCTTGTCAAGTTTGTCAAATTTCTATAAAAAACTGACAAGTTTGACATAAGTACCCCATGAGCTTCAAATTTTCCGTAGAAAATTGTTTGCTGTAAATAGTATAAAAATAAGAATAAAGTTTATCTCATTTTCTGAAATTTATAATAGAAAATTTAATCTATTTACTACGGCGCGTTTGGAATTTTCCGTGAGAAAAACGTGAACACAAATTAGTAAATTGGTACAGACTTTCCACTAATCTACAATATCTCTGTAAACAGTATTAATTATGACCTTCTAACACAGTAGGTACTTCATGTCATATACGAGAAACAACATAAACAGTGAACCAACTGCACTAAAGTGTCAGGCATTACAAAACAAGACTATAAATTACAGCAAGAACCCTAAACAAGACACGATCTAACTTAACTCGAGCTCAGGTAAGTAGATTCCCTATTGTGTTTTACTAGCTACGGTCTTAAAAAGTGCTGACTCTGTAGTTGTTTGTTTTACGATGTCACCTTGCAAATTGGTACTCTATCTATTGGGTACTTGAGTCTGTGATAAATTTTTGCCTAATTCCTGATCCTTGTAGTATCATTTTACAATCCCAATTAATTCAAATATTTTTAGTAAAAGGCAATTTTAAACTTTTAAGCTTACCGAAATAAATAAAGTATCAGAACCGCATATTTATAATCAGTAACAACGTATTCTTAAGCTGCTAGGGGAGAAACAGGACTGTTTGTCCTGTTTTGTATACGGAAAAATCGAGAATAATTCATAATATTTATCATTTCCTTTAAAACCTCGTAAAAACCGAGCGCAATAATAACACTTCAGCTACGTCAAAATTTACTAACACTTCAGTGACGTTACAATGTATCGATACTCGTATCGTATCGAGTGGATTGTGTTTTGTCGTTAAGAGCGTTTCTGTGTCTAGAGCCGGACGTGGACTTAGGGGTGGAGGGAGGGAAAAATGCTCTTATTGCATTCTTTTGTGTTTGAGATCGAGTATGAGGCAGAATGTGATGTGGTTGTAAATGGCTGAACAGTTTAGTCTCTGAAAAATAATTAAATAAGAGTTTCTTTTGTACAGACGTGTCTCGCTATAATAAAAAGTTATGACATTTAAAATTATTATGTAAGGGGATTTTTTTTGTTTTGTTTATTTGAGTAATTCTAAGTAGCTATGCTGGAGTTCAATTCTGTCGAGACCTTGCCAGTGTTACAGTTCTTACAGCGGTGTCAGGTCGATTACCGGTATAACGAAGAGTTGAAAAGTGTGTACAGCAAGGCCATTATGTCTGTTCGTCCAACTAGGTAGGTCCAACTTTGACACTAAGGTCAGCGACGAATCCAACTTTGATAGGCAGCGTTTGGGAAACTGCGCCATATCTTATCGTCACAGATAACGCAGATCATCAAGATTAAAGTTGAAGTGGCAATGGGTAGGTCATATAGCTCGCAGAACTGACAACCGTTGCGGGATAAAAGTTCTCGAATGGCGATCACTAAAGACGCAGTCGAGGAAGGCTCTAAAATGAACTTAATACATTGTAAAGGTGGCAGGAAGTCGGTGAATGGATGCGGCTCAAGACTTTTCTTCGTGGCATTCTATGAGGAAGGCCTCTGTGGTAAAGTCTGAAAACTTTATTGAATACATAAACTCGCTTTCATCAAATAATAACGGGACACCTAAAACGTACGGGACACCTGACTTGTGTTAGATTAATAGGTGTCTTTGAAAACCTGTCAATGCGCATGCTTATCTATCTATTTAGCAAGCCTTAGTTCCGTGTAAAAATAGGGGTTCACAAAATTACTTCAAAAAGCACAAATCTTATTTCTGTTTATCTTCCCCGGCATTTTTCACTATCTCAAGTTTAACCAGCTAGTTTACAGAGTGGCGCAAATTCAGATAAAAGCATTCTTATGTCGGCGGTCTGTTCTCTGCGGAGTCGGGTACAGACGATAGTCGCTGTCCACCAGATAGATTGCCCACGTACTGCTACCCTTACATTGTGGCGTTTGGTGCAGGATTAAGGAGTATGTTTTATTGAAAGCTGTTCCTTTTGACAACAACTTGAAATGCTAAGGGTGTCCGCCTTATTGTAAAACTATTCAAAAGGTATACATGCACACAATGTCAGTAAACTAGAATTTCTAGAAATCTGTTCGGTCTATTATCACCTTACATCGTAACAAACACTTTTTTCTTTTTTTTTTTAATAATGCTGGACATTTCACACAACATTATCTAGCCCCAAGCTAAGCAGAGCTTGTGTTATGGCAACTAGATAACTGATATACGTAATATAATATACATTACATAGATAGATATTTTTATTATACATAGAAAATACCCAGAACACCCGGAACAATTATCTGCAGATCGCACAAATATTCGTTCCGAGGCGGGGATCGAACCCTCCTGCGTCACAGGCGAACCTTCGCCCGCCGCGCTACAGAGGTCGTCAAAACTTAAACTGTACGATGCATGTTGAGTTGCATGTAAGCATGTCGAGATTTCGAATGACTCCGGAATTCTAATAATCCTTCTAATTTATTATAAATGTACCAATTTCATTTTGTGTTCCTAAGGGGTGATTTCACCAACAAATAAATAGTCGGTTAAACAATTTAGCCTAACCAATTCTTTTTGACAGGTGTTTTCATACATTATCTGTCACCTTGATCAATGGTTATGGTAAACGCTCGTTTATTTGTTCGTGAACTAATGTGTTAAAACTTGAAGTTTTCCGTACAAAAAACAACTACTTCTCTTAGGTTTCCGCAACATTTAGGCAACATAGGCAACGGCCCGTTCACATAAATAATAATCAGCTTTAAGTGAGACCAAGAGCGCAGGAGCGGGAACATAATACACGTTCTACACAGAATAAGCACGAGTTAGTATTGAACTACTGTTGTTGCTAATAAATTAATATGTACTTACATACTTCGCCTAATTACGAACCTACGTATTATTATTAGTTTTATGTTGTACTAGTTGCGCCTCGCGGTTTCATCCGCGTGAATAATGATGAAAATTGATGATGATGATGATGATGATGAAAAGTAGCCTATGTGTTAATCCAGGGCGTAAAGTATCTCCATTCCAAATTTCACTCAAATCCATTCAGTAGTTTTTACGTGAAAGAGTAACAAACATCCATCCATACTCACAAACTTTCGCGTTTATAATATTAGTAGGAAGTAGGATAGGTTAAGTAGCTCATTCAAACAAGAATTTTACAAATTAATTATAAATCTTCTAATAATACTGCCTACCTAGGTAGGTATACGGTCTTCGTGAAAACATACACAGTTCTCGAGACGCAACAAGCAACGTAAAAGCGTCTTGTCTGTGGAAGTTGATGGCCGATCGAAACTAGCTGATACTTTCTAGGACTACCTGTAAAGTTATGGTAAAGGGATAGTAGTTTCGACAGCTTCTAACCTAAATAATTCGTGCGGCCACAGACTAATAAATAGTGCGTGGCGCTCATTTACGCGACGGTATTTTGAGAGCCATGTTCTTCGGCAAGAGGTGGCAAGAGGCAAGAGGCTTCGGGAACAGGAGTAATTTTAGTTTATAAAACGATTCAAAATGATCCTTGTGATTCCAATTAATAAAATTATCTTGATTTGATTTGGTGCACTACTTACAAAATAATCTATTCTGTAGCTGATACTATTATTCCCTAACAGTGCAACGTTTCCAATAGGCTAATTAATATGTAGATTCTATCAATCTTCAAGACTGACACAATCCTCAACGCAAACAGTTTACGAAAACGTGCCGTTACAAAATCATCTTGAATTACGCTCTAAGACATTCACAGGATTAGACAAGGATCCAAATTGAGTAAATCAATTTATTATGAGTACAATAATTAAGTCAAAATAGTAGTGTCGTATAAAGTAATGATTTTCTTACTTCATAAAGATAAGGCCCAGTAATCGAAGCTTCTGGCGCTTCATCGGACACATAAATTAGAACCTCTTTGTAGATTTTATTTACTTTGTTTTATAGAACATATTTTGTATATTGTGTGTAGTGTTTTCATGGGTAAAAATGAATGTTTTTTATTTATTTTCTTAATCTAAATCCAAAATCATTATTAACCTAGATAGAGCGCCAACACACCCACTTAGCAGAACCCAAGAAGAAGGCCGTAGAAGTTCGTAGACGGGCTCTAAAACTCATGCAAATCTTTTCTCTGCTATTTAGTGATAGAAATAAAAGTATCTCAAAGCTTATTATTCACATGGGACGCAGAGATAAACACTTCGTTTTATTGAATCGCTTGAAATGATAATTTAACAGTATGATGTAAGAAAATCAAAACTAGCTTTCGAACTATTAGTGTACGCGGTGTAATTTATTAGGTTGCGCGTTGTGATTGAATCCGTCACGCCGCGGTTGTCTTCTTGTCGGAAATTGTTTGGCGTACAGATTACCATGACGATCAAGTTTCTATTCCAATCAGTGAACTGTTGTACAATTATAATAATAACTTGGGCCATAATTTGTTATTCAATACGTTTAAACATTAGAGCTTCATTATTCTGACGGCCGGCTAGTAGCTGGCTGAGATGCGAAAAGTGCGGGTTCGACTCCGCTACGGTACAAATATTTGCATGATTTGCAAATATTATCACGATACCTTTATTAATTAATTCTTTGTTAATCAGTAGTGACTTACCACCGAGCACCCTGCAGGTGAGGAGTACGTCGTCACCCTCCTCGTGGGGGCCGAGAGTCGTGGTGTTGATAACGCGCCCCCACCGGTCCACCACCACTGGCTTCTCTGGGGGCACTGTGGAAAAAACATTCTAATCAGATTCAGTTACCTAGGGAGAATAACGGGGGTAAAACCGTAGGCCATCGCTAATATGTAATATATCCGATAGTTTTCTTTTATAATACTTGGCAAGCAAACAAGCATACAGCCCACCTGATGGAAAGCAGTTACCGTAGCCTCACCAACAACACCGACCCTGCCGCGCGCTGCCGACCCTGAGACAAAGATGAAAAGTCTCATGTGCCTCTGTAGTTTTACCGACACCCGTATACCCTTCAAACAAAAACACAGCAATGCAAACACTATTGCTTGGTGGCAGAAATAGGTACGGTGGTAGTACTTTCACGGAAGAACTCTTTCACAAGAAGTTCTACTACTAACAAAATCGATCTTCAGAACGATCTTTAGAATTTAAAACAGGATGAAGGCCAATAACCACAGAGAATAGACACAAAATACAAAAAGCGCGACACCTTTAGGTACTTTGTGGTATAGATATTCGAAACAGTGCAGCTATCCAGGGTTATCCCAACCGCAAGCCACATTTAATCTGGACTGAGTAAAGGCTTGTTGTGGGCTTTGAAGCTACTCAAACACTTAGCTTACCTTCTCTTGCAACTAAGTATTTTTGTTAATAAAATGCCTTTCATCTCCCACTGTAAATTCCCAAATGATCCTGATATTATTTAGCGCGATGCCTTTTATCACTGCACACACTTTTTACACCCACAAAATGATTTGGTTAGTAATGAAATTACCATGTTTTAGTGTAGTCCTGTTCTTAACCCTACAGTATGAAGGATTCAATTAATTAAATCGAACGCGTAGCAATATTCATAAGAGTTCCGAAACAGATAGCAATCAATCAGCTCAATACAACGCAGGTGATTGCTAACAGCCTCGTCCGATTAGCATCAACCCTGAACCCGATACAAATTCACCTTACACCATATTTAACTCTATGTTTTAAAAAACAAGGTTGAAATTTCTGTGCACGGGTGGTACCGTTAAGGTTGCTGTACTGGGCTATTTCGGCTGGTTCCGTTTAAAGCATCAAAGCCCAATTGGGTTTTACATCGGACATAGAAGCGTTCAATCTAACTTTAGCTCTAACACTCGGCAGAAAATCGAACCGGTCGTTAAAAATGCAATAAAGCTTGTAAACCCAATAGCAGAGACAACTTTACTTAAATACTTACTAAGCACATCTTAAAAATCAACCATACCAATTACGACATTCAATGTGTCTTCTAAACTCGTTGAACTGAACTGGCTCCTAACGCACACTAGTTTAATCCCCGCGTGGTCGGTGGTCCATCTTTACCAGGATAAAAAATAGCTTTTATTCAGTCAAGAAGGGATAGCGTAGCTTTCTATTACTGAAATAATTTTTTGAATCGGTTTAGTTCCAGAAATTACACCTTACAAACAAACAAATTTTACCTCTTTATAATATTAGTATAAATAATCATAGTTACAGGTAAAAACCATTCTTCTGGAACTTGAGAAATAAGTCAAAATATTGATTTTGTTACGTATACACTAAAACTACATTATATATCTGTATATTAGTGATAGACTTTAAAACCCATTCAAATTGGGTGTTGATGGTTATTGTTCCAAGTTTTAACGCAATAAACAACATCAACATTACCTCCGAATTTGAACTCCCAACTTAATACCTACTTAGATTTTGGGAGTTATCTTATTCGATTATATCGATAAGCGAAATCAATTAAAAGTTAACCATCTCACGCTAATGAAAATTACATAATCCACATTGAGGAGAGGCTCGAGACGGCACGGTAATAGAAAGATAACAATATAGATAGGGTGGATGGGCTATGCCTATGGGGATCTTTACTGGGCTCTTCTAGTGATTTAAAGTTTAAAATTAGGTCCCAGAAGAGATAATACATTTTAACTAAAGTTGTGTTCATCTCAACATAGGCATTTACATTTCGTACTTGGTTTTCAATTAACTATTGTACCCTAATTGGTATGACAATTTTCCTCTCTGCGTTTTTTGAGAGTCAGTACCTACAACATAACATAAAACACCCAACAGTCAAACATACATAGTCTTGATCCCACACTAGGATTCCCTGAGTCGTGAGTATAACGAACTAACGAGTACCATGGTCCATAACACCCAGACTCGGAACAAATGTTTGCAGATCATTCAACCATTTGTCCCGCAGCAGGAATTGAACCCGCAACCTCTTGCTTCTCAGCCGGCTACACGCCCACTGCGCCGTGTGTTAAACTTCGTTTTGTATGGAGCAGGCTGGTTTATAATGTTATGTTTTGTATCTTATATTTCCAAAACCTCCTCGGGTCAAACTTATTGCATTCAGATCGATGGTTTTTACAACAAGCAATATCGCTTAACTGGTAGCTGTCAGTAGAGTAACATATGAGGAGCGGTCAATCGATGGCAATATCCCACCGGGAGCAATCCAATTAATGCGGCATGTCAGCCGCACGATTACTTGGCTATGGGAATTGCGGCCCATGGTCTAACACCATCCCACCAGCGGGCGAAGGGAATTCGTTAAAAATAAATTAAATTAGGTCAGATAGGGCCCGCCGCGACTCGTAAACAAGTAACATCAACTAATTTGTATACAAACTGCCGTTATGTTTAAATTGTAATGAGTTTTTTGTGAACAATGAAAATGCAGGGCGTGACGATGGATATATTATAATAATATTTGGTGTGATTCGTACTATACAAAAATTGTACAATAATGTAAATTTGAATTGTATTTTGTGTGTGTTGCTTACATTCAGAAATTGATAATTAATCGATCAAAAAGAAATTGGTCAGTTTATTGCTGTCTATACAGCCGACATATGTTTTTATTTCATAATTTTTATTTAATTATAATATAATTTATGTATTTTTATTGTTATTTTCCCACAACAATAACATAGCTTACATGACACCCAACAATCACATACAATACATATTTGGTGTACGTACTGACTGTACGGTCGCGTATAAACAAAAAGAAAAAAAGTAAAAAAAGAAACACCATTGCTAATAGTTTATTCTACAAAGAAACTCTTAATCTTTTCAGTACCCAAAGGCGTAAATCTGCCTTAGGCCCGATATAACGAGTTTCCAAAGCCATCGCTCCAGGGGGTAATTAGTGCGCCTCATCAGCCGCTGATTCAACCGTGAACGCCAACCCATCTGCTGAAAGTAAATAGATGTAGAACTAAGCCGCGATATTTCTGCTTACACTCCTAGTTATAAATTATTATCATCCGTTACAGGTAAGCTGAAGTTGCACAATATCTGAAATTGAGCATAGAAGATGGCAAACTTTCACAGATCTGATTCACCAAAATCTACGAGGCGGGTCTTGGTCAGTTATTTACTATCGGTAGATAGTGGGCCCGAGTACCGACCGCAGTGAATCTTAACAAGAACATCTCAATAGATTTGCACTAGTGTACTTGTAACAGCTTTGGCGCAGAAAGTTGGTAGATGGATGCAGCTCAAGACCGTTCGTCGTGGCATTCTAAGGGGGAGGCCTATGTCTAGCAGTGGACTTCTACAGGCTGATTATAATGTTGATGAATTGCAGTGTCGCCTAGACGAACTGTTGGCTACGTTTACTGAAAGTGTTAGAATAAATGTCAATAATCAGCCTGCTTTTCCAAGACGCAATAATCTCGAAGGTCAAAGCTGAACGAAACAAAAATAAAACAAGCAAACACAGGAGCCTTGTGAAATGCCAGGGAAATGCTAATCGCTCCATTCCTCGCACTGAAGGTGAGAGGTGCAGATAATGTCAGTTCAACACCTCTTTGATAAATTTATAAATACAAATAAACTTGTATTTTAGTCAGGTACGA
Source organism: Epirrita christyi (assembly GCA_951392215.1). Taxonomy (NCBI): domain Eukaryota; kingdom Metazoa; phylum Arthropoda; class Insecta; order Lepidoptera; family Geometridae; genus Epirrita; species Epirrita christyi. The sequence goes on from OX595835.1 coordinate 289,182, forward strand.
GTAATAACAGCGATGTCTTCGTTTACCGTTAACTCCTTAGTAATAAATAAGTCACAAAACTGTAATTCTTCGTTAGTGGATTTGAGTGTATGTGTACAATTACCTCAAGCTAATGAAGGTTAATGAGTTAAAACAATCAAAATAATAATAACAGCCAAGAAAGAACAAGTAATACCACACAGTGTTTGTTTGTTAGTAATTGTATAATTCTGTACGATGTGTAGTGTACGCCATATAGCTGCTTAGTGGCTTGTTACATTATAAAGTATAGAGGGTCAGAGCGGTTATATCGACCACACGGCACGCTTACCTAGATATATAGATAGATAGATCCACGCCACAATAATTAACACCTCGAAACAATTACGACGATGTTGCCTCAACATGCCCATGTTACCCAAGCATGTTACTTCTAGGCAACAATGCGGTGGTAATAAACCCAAGACTGGGCCGTAAGTTAGCAGGTATCGTCGACAAGACGCGGGCGTGTTTCAGCGCCGTATATCTGTCGTCGGCACAATACCACTCTTTACTATATGTAGCTCAACATACTGAGTTGTAATGTACCGTTCAGGTGCTGAGCTACGTAAATTCGCCACAGGAACCAAATTTAAGGCTCGTTCTTAAAGCGTTAACATTTCTATTTGCTCCAATAAGATCGGTCGTACTGAAATGGTTCGTTTTTGTGCCAGTTTATAGCTAGAATGCATACTTTTTTAATTAAAACTAGAGGTTTGCTTATTCATCCGAGCACGGGTGCAAAATTCAAATATTTGCTTTGCTAGTTTGCAACTAGCTCTAAAAAAAGGACAGTTGAAACAGTTCAAATTCATCTCGATTATTAGCCATTTCAAAACAATCCCTGTGATTTCAATGACAATAAATTGTTATTTTGACTTTGACTTTAACAGGTGCTCAAAGTCATGTGAGCGTCCACCACTTTTGGACAAGGCCTACATCTTTATGAATACGTATGAGCCACTTTAATGATTAGGTTCGGAAGTTGATTGAAGGTTGGTTTACGACTGCGCTATTCATTTGAGAATCATTTTAATGAAATACGGCTATCTTGATTTCATATTTCGTTGGCTGCGTTCAAAGGAAAATTCCAATCGTATATTTGAATTTTACCTGAGTAAATCAAGTACAAAATTGTAAATAAAAATATGCATGAACCAATTTAAATGATTATTAACTCCAAGAGCTGACTCTAAACGGAAACCCTATTAATCGTTTATGAATTAAGGCGTATTTGTTTGACATATTACAATACAAACTATGAAACGAATGAAACACCTTCAAAACAAACAATACTACTTTGATATTGTGGTTATTCCAGTTCTGAAACTAAATTAGGAACGTGAAAGGGCTCCGCCCTTCAGTAACCCCTTTTACCCCCCTTTTACCTACACGTATTCACGCGTCACACCACTAGTACTAGTACTACGCCGTAGAGTACTACGCCGTAGAGTCCTACGCCGTAGACTTATTGCATCCTCTGTGGCGTAGACTAAACACGCATTCTAATACATAATCATACGTCAATGCGTAATATACTTATATTCATGTTAGAGGCATTGAAGATGACTCACCAACTACAGTGAGGTTGTATCTAAAGCTGGTGGTCTGCGTGTTGCGGAAGTCGACTCGGCAGCGGTACACCCCCTCGTCCCTTCTCTTCACGTCTCTGACAAGAAGCGCAGCGGGAGGGGGAGAAGTTGAGAAGTGTGCTCGCGGACCGAAGACCTCGGGTGCGGACCAATGCCGGGCTTCAGAGAGATGCTTGCCACGGACATCGAAACTGCAACAAAAACAAATTAATTAATCATTTGTCAGTTGGCTACAAATAAGCAGTGTAATAAGGCCTCCCTCTCAAAGAACCGATGATAATTTTAAAGTTAGTGGATGGAGGCAGCTCAAGATCGTTTTTCGTGACATTTAATGGGAGAGATCAACGTTCGGCAGAGTGGACTTCTACAGGCAGATGACGATGATGAATTATTTGGCTTCAGTCAAAGCTTTGGTACTATTTCAGATTTTCTACTATAGAAAACTTAATTGAAAAATACAAATGATAACTTAATCAACTGCTGCTTTTTATAGTCTTCGTATCTGCACGAACTAACCCAAAAAAACAAACACGGAGCAAACATAGTTTAATCTGACTAAACCTGGTCATTCCGTGCTGCCAATAAAATCCACCGCGCAGCTAGCACGGTTGGAAAAACAGAAAAACAACCAAAAAACGTTTTTGTTTTCGTGGCGAAAATATAGTTGTGGACTAAAATATGTTGGATTGTTGAACAAAAGGTGGATATGCCGCGACGTTGTGTCGTCATGTCGCGACCGCAGACCGCAACCTGCGTTGGAAACATGCTTTTCTGACGGGAATATTGCTGAACAATTCAAAATTTAACAAATCGTTTTGAATAACATTTCGTGAGTCCATGTGCCAAATAACTTTACGGCTGTCAATCAACATACACACTGTTTATCAGTAAAAATACTTTCAGTGATACTCAAAAACTAAAAATATTATCATACTTACAAGTGAAAAGATTACAGAAAATCACTTGCTAAAGTTATTTCTGTCACCAAACAGTGGTGTGAGCATTGCTATGTTTGGTTTGAAGGGTATGAAAAAATTAGCTCTGTAGTTTCCTAGATATAGATGATCCTTATTCTCCAAATCCTCCCTATCTTGGGAAGAATATTATTTATAATTTTATGATGCTTAATATAAAGATATTAAACAAAATATATGAAAATTGACCACTTCCATTCCTAATTTTATCTCCAAAAAAATATGTGTTTTTTGCCCGCACTCATAGTGACTAATTTAAATGTTAGACGTTATTCTTTATTTAAAATTGAGATTGTATCCCCATTCCAAATTCCATGTATTTTGGTTGACAACTGTGAAAATTATGACGCTATGACAGTCCGGGACGGATGGATAGACAAACGGGCCAAACAATCACAAGGGATTATTATGTTGATCTCAGAATCCTAAAAAGTGTATGAAGAACGATGTGTGTGAGTGTATTTGACATTGTGCCACCGTATACACTATATTATGTCCGATTCGTCACGTTATCGGCAACGTCCCGTCCATCACTGCAATACGCGGTTAGATACGTGGTTTGCGCTGACAACTGAAACGAACACGAGGAAGTTTGTTCAATGGCCATTCATACAAGGATTGATGTATGGGCCTACCGAGGCTGAATCGGTTTCATAGGTAGGTAAACTCTTTTATTTTGTTTCTATCTATTATTTCATCAGGTATTTTTGTTTATTGTTGTGTTTTGAAGTCCATTTAACTTGAACTTAATCAGCTGATCTATGATTACCGGAACGGATCATACAGTAATATAAATATAATTAAAATATTAATTTTAAACTCACCTGTGCGTGACCAGATCATATAGTCATAGGATCATGCAGCAAAACGGATCATAGCCATTGAATCTTTCAGTAACTACTGTACTTTTTAACCACTATTTAATTAAAAATTAGTTAGGCACATTATAATGGCATTTTCTTGGGAGGAAAATGTGTCTATAGACACATTTTCCTCCCAAGAATATTTTCAGCTTTCTGTAGGAATTTAAAGACTCAGGATTTGCGCTTAGGGTTTCTCATTCACTACATTCTGTAATTTTTTTTGCAGAATTTTGGGTCAGTTTGGTTGGCGATACGTGGGGAATCGCATGATGCATTCATCAGACGAAAGATTTTTTTAGTTTCTAGTTAACGCCCCAACATAGACACTCAAAATTAGAATATGAATTAAGATTGAGGTAACTTACTCTGTGTATGTGCCGTTTTTCACTTATTGGATTCAGTAGATGCGGAGAAAATAAGCTGTGACAGACAGACACCAGACTGGTCATATTATAAATAAAGGTTCCTTTTTGGTACCTATAGAGGAAAGAAACCAAAAAAAACATCACAGATCTTGCGCTCTATGCATCCATCACAGATATTAATTTGACAAATACCTTGGAATTTTATCCCGTATTGTTTGAAACATAAATAAAAATATGAAAAATTACTTACCAACGTAAGAGACGAAATCAAAAGTGTTTTATTTATTTCAATCACAATGTTTATTTTGAATCGTCCAATAAACTAAAATTACTCCTGTTCCAACACGACCTAGAAGAATTAGGGCAAAAAATTTGTTTTATTTTAAAGACCCTTTATACTTATTCGTAGCAACCGTCTGTGTGGTGCCTGGAAAACAAGGTTAACTTATTTTGGATCAGCTTAAGATCAAAAAAAAATATATTAAAAACCATAGGTAGGTAAAATTAAAACTCTTCTCTAAAAATTTAGTCCAAGGAAGATTTTCAATGCCTTCTGATGGTTATACAATATCTGTGATTTTTTAATTGCATTCCGTACCAATAGGTAATATTTTACGTTCTCACCGTTTACGCAAAGTTAAACACCAATACGTTTCCAATTAAGTATACCATTTTTAGGGTTCCGCAATATGAAATCATGTACAAAACGATGTAAGGTGAGAGCAAACAAGGGTGTATTAAGTGCCAAACCCGCGAACATTAATCATGTAAGAACCTGCTATTCAAAGAAACAAAATACAATAGAGCGCACATGCTTGATAAAAAACTCTCCTGCAAGTTGTTTGCATTTTCTAACACTGCGCATAGAATTCATGAAACAAACAACAAAGTAGTGCGGGATTGCAAACATTTTTTCAACATAAAAACAGCACTGTACTCTCAGAAAAGCAAAAATACTACATTTTTAACCGACTTCCCAAAAAGGAGGAGGTTCTCAATTCGGTTGTTAATTTTTATTTTTTATTTAGTTGTTTCTGAATCTAGTTAAAAAAAACAAAAGCCAAAAACTTACAACAAAGTCAAAGTCAAAGTCAAAAGAATTTTATTCATTGAAATCACAAGGATCATTTTGAATCGTCTTATAAACTAAAACTACTCCTGTTCCAACAGTCTTGAACAGGAAACTGAAACAAGCTACGAGGCGGACTTTTTCTTTGTTATAACGATTGGTATTTTAGCGTTCATACCTATCGCACTATCTCGTACGTTCATAGGTGAACCTCACCAATAATATGTTGCCTCCGAGCCCACGCTCCATGGTTTAATGTGTAATCGCTTACGTGGAAAATTCAGACGCCACGCGCCAGGGGAACCGAAGCTATCAAGCTGGGAAGCCACGAGACGGGTGACGGGAAATAATGGAAATGGGTTTCAGTTTAACGTTCTTATTTTTACATACTATTTTGTGCTTGTGAGTAATGAACAACTTTAAACCATGTTTACACAATATATATAACTTTCGGTTCAAAAATCGTCGATCGTTTGAAATTAGACAAATATAAATAAATAGGTTGGGATAGGATAGGTTAATCTGCTTAAGCCATTCATTCAACAAACTGAGTTAAGTATTTTATTGTTGGCGTACATATAATATACTTATATGCATTCAGTTAGGCAGCAGGCATATAGGTTCATTCGTTTAATATACCTACATGAACGTTACCAATAAGAAACCAGCAATATTATTTTGCTACCCCAATAACTAAGCCATTCTACGCTATTCATTCGAACTATTAATGATACTAAACCAACAACAATCTCGCAATGGCATAATGACTTCGATGAGTATTAGCCACCATCGATAGTTTTAAAATTAATTTATGCACACAAAATGCTTAGTTTGCTTAACATAATAATTTGAAAGGTTTGATAATGTTAAAAATTTACAAAGGAAGGTTGTTTGTTTGGTTGACTCTCTGGGTAAATATCTATGTAGTGCATATTTGTACCGCTAAATAGTAAAACTTGAACATCTATCTAGGGCATTGCATTATTACATAAACTTTGTTCTGTAAGTACGTCTAAAAGGCTCAACTGCAGCATTTTCGGAAAAATATCTGATCCATAATTCCAAAACCTCACAAATCCCTAAACAAAAACATGAGGAGTCAGTCGTAATACTTATAGATTTTTATTTCGTCGGATTCTGGGCGATGCGACGTGACGAACACCCGCGCCCGACCCTAGCATTTACATCGCAATAAAGTCTAGCCTTGTTAAACGTCAAGTGGCATCAGCTTAGGCGACCACAGATTGGAGGATCAGCTGGCTCATTTCATACAAATGGCAATGAGCAGCTTCTGACACATCCGTATCCGTATCCGGGCCTCCCCCATAGCATGCATAGCGTGCAATGGGGGATTGTGTCATAAAGACCACGCTCGGCTGGCGGATTGGTGATCGCAGTTTTTTGTGTTAAGTACTTAGTTGGATGCTACTGCCCATCGTAATCCCTTAGTCGCCTTTTCGTCATCCAAAGGAGGCGTTGGAAGAGTCCTATTCTTTGGCCAAGACTACCCAGCATAGGCATGAGTATATTATTAATGTGCAACAGAAATAGTGTGGCAGACAGCACCTATAGCTATTTATTTATTTTATTAATCTAGGATTCCCAATTATTTTAGACTAGTTTTTAAGCCATAAAATATATGCCGTTCTCAATACAATTCGAATCCACTTTTTATATATAGATATTTTACACAGTAGAAGTAGTAGTAGTAGTATATAGAGAGCACATAACTGGTTGAACTCTTCTGCTCAGACTGTGATCGGGCCACACTTGCTGGGGATCGACAAAAGGCTGGAGCAGGCGGACGCGGCGGAATACGCGATGAGCCGCGGACCTCCGGGAGAAATAAAAACAACACTGATCCGCCGGAAATATCTGCGGTGGTGCAAGTTGTATTAACGTGCGAAACTTTTTAGAAGATTATTATTAATAATAATAATAATAATAATAAATGCATTGGACATTTCACACAACATTATCTAGCCCCAAGCTATTAATACAAATATATAATTATTAATTACTTATTAAAAGACTAATTGAGAAAATATTGAATTTTAAAAAATCTTTAACCTCAAAAAAAAGTAAGCAAAAAATCAAGTTGAAGTGGCAATGGGCAGGTCATATAGCTCGCAGAACTGACAACTGTTGGGGAATAAAGCTTCGCGAGAGGCGACCATAAACCGGACGACGCGGTAGAGGAAGGCCTTCCACTCGATGGACTAAAGACATTTTAAACGTCGCAGGAAGTCGATGAATGGAGGCGGCTCAAAACGGTTTGTCGTGACATTCTAAGAGAGAAGCCTATGTCCAGCAATGGACTTCTGCAGGCTGATGAACCTCAACAACTTAAGGGACATGATTGTTGTAAATTTTATGAGTTACAAGCTGAGAACTTTTGTATATTATCCTAGCTTTTAAGCATGAACAAGTTTCCTGACAGAATTAGGAGGTGAAATAATTAAAAAAAACGCCATCAGTTTGTACCTTACGCCAGGAAGTCACAACAAAACTCTACAAAAACGCTGGAGGAGTCAGTAGTCACGCGCGAGCTCCATCACGCGCTAATGTTTCGGCTATTCCCGCGACTTATGTCCTCGATTCCTCTCTGTGCATGCGACCTGCTTTCTTTTTAATTAAATAAATGGCAGAACTCACCTAATAATACGTGGCGTCTTACTAAATAAAGTTACCTACATTATGTACCTAAAATGATTTTAACTAGTGAAAATCATTTCAGCTTGCAACCATTCAAAAACATAGTTGTATATCAACATGCACATGTTTTATACATTTATGGTAACATAACAACAAACATAGTTTCTCTATCCAAAAACGTAAAATATAAAAACACGCGCGTTGTCGTGACAGTTGAAATAATACTCTATAGCGTGACAATACGGATATGACGCTACGTGACGCGACTGCGATGTGACGTTGCGTCACGCGGAAGTACGCGTATTGTTTGCTATTTCGCTTTTTGTGAAAAAGAAATGAAACATGTTTTCTGTAGCCTAGGGAAAATAAAATAAATTTATTTGAGACCATTTAATTTGAATGTTTCAATAATGTGGCTTAGATCATTGCTAAATACGAGCAGATAATTATTGTAGTTGGATGAACATGATAAAATTAGCATAATTTAGAAGTTTTACAATAAGATATTAATTGTGATTATACTACCAGATATAATTACAATGGTGGCATCATAGCGTCTATGATCACCATCAGCCCACATGAGTCCACTGCTGAACATCCAAGCCTCTCCCAATACGCACCACTGAGCCCAGTGTTCGACTCATCTTATCCACTTTCTGCCTTTCATAAGTCATCACTCCCTCTAGCCGGGGCACCCCACATTTCGTTTGCCAAGGCACGGTCTCCACTAAAGAACTCACTTACCCCAACGGTTGTCGGTTCTTCGGTATATGTTTATGGCTAGCCCATTGCCACTTCAGCTTGCTGATCTGGTGGGCTAGGTAGATGGCTTTAGTTTTTATCCCGTGTCTACACACCAACATAACAAAACTTACCAAATCTACTCTTAAACAGTAGTTAACACTCTTAACAGTTAGACATTCACAAGCCTTAGGCTTTAAAAATAAATACATTCACAATGAATTAACAACAGATTCCTATTGTTACCGACGTATTTTCGCAACAAAACATTATTTATGGAAACATGACTCGACATAACGAACCCATCGATCCTTTGCGAGTACTTTCATTATTCAAGGGAGTGTCTTCTATATTTTGTTTGTGAAATGTCACATTCGCGGTATGGACCGCACATTCGTTGAATTGCAAATGTGACACACCTTCCGACTTCGCACTTAGGTATTTATGCTAGGTTTGCTCTGGGAGAGCAACTAGCATGATTTACCCATTTTAGTGCTGGCACTACAACTACATCTGTAAACACTACAACTATATTTGTAGAATCACTTACATACATTATTTAATCTGGGATTAATTAAGTAGGTTGATATACCTTTCTTAAGTACTCTGAATAAAATAAATAGAACCTGTTTATGAAACTTCGACAACTCGATTAGTGTTTTTTGCACTTTGATGTTCGACGATCAACATTCAAAGCGCATAGGAGTTAGGAACTTACTTTAACTGACACAGAGTATAGAACACACAGAAATGTTTTGACTATGTAATCCTTTCGCTTGACGACAACCTCACTGTTATGGTAAGTTGCAGTAATGACGTCTGCGATACTTCACAACCACTAATCCTCGTCCTGTTTTGAAATTCTTTTGACACCTTCTCACTTTTAAGTCTTTGACGCCTTTGCCAATAATTAAGTAGCTTTCCTGTACTGCGAAGGACTGCTTTCCTATTTCTGTAAGCAAATGTTTATCAAAGCAAGCCCTAAGGATAATGTATGTAAACTAGGTATTCCTGCATTATAGAGGTCCTATTTGTGTAATCAAATCTGAACAATTACAAATCTACAACAAGTGATGCGTTGTAAGCTCTTACAGGACTTGATGCCTTCTCTCACGAGCATGGCCTGATCCTTTAACCTATTTTAATGCAAAATCTGAAAATCGTTTATTATTTTGCTAAACATAATCATCATCATTAACCTTTTGAAGTCCACTGCTGTACATAGGCCTACCCTATTATAATACCACGCCGAACGGTATCGGGCCGCCTCGATTCAACCGCCTTCCTGCGAACTTTACAATGTATTTGGTCCACCGAGACAGGCTTTCCTACACTGCGTCATCCGATTTGTGGTCGCTACTCAAAAACCTTTATTCTTCAATGGTTGTCAGTTCTGCGAGTTACATGGCCTGTCCATTGCCACTTCAATTTGCTAATTCTGAGAGCTATGTCGGTGATCTTGGTTTTTCTACAGATCTCCTAATTTCTGATTCTATCACGTAGTGAAACTCCTAGCATAGCTCTATCCATAGTGTATAAGACCAATAATTAGCGAGCACGTCTCAGTGCCGTGAGTCATCACTGGCAACACGCACTAATTATAGAGTTTCGTCTTGAGGCTCTGCGATATCTACTGTGACGAGAAGATATGGCATAGTTCCCCGAACGCTGTCCTTCCTAGTTGGATTCGTCGGTTGACCTTTTTGTCAAAGTTGGGCCTTCCTGTAGTAGAATCGTTTGACCCAAATAGACATAGTGGTCAACAACTTCGACACTATCGTTCCCAACGTATACCGGCATAGGTGCGACATGAGCATTTGACATGATGTTCGTCTTGCCCATGTTCATTTTAAGACCCACCTGTTGGGAGACGGTATTGAGGTCTCTGGAGCATTGCGCCAAGGTCTTCCTGCCATGATGACTATGTCATCGCCATATCGAAGGTGAGTGATGTATTCGCCATTGAAAACATCTTCCGATGCAGATGTGAACGAGTAGAGTCGTGAGATTAATACATAAATTTACTTAAGGGTTGAGATAAAATTGACCAGAAGATAGATAAGGAGTAGAAAGACGAGTGAATGCTGCTGTGCTGTGTATTATATCTTTCAGTTATAATAAAATTGTGTCAGAAGTTTTGTAGTCATAATGAATTCTGTTTTAACGTATATTCGGATATTATTCTGGATTTGTGAATCTTCGTAGATCCAAAACCATTAGTTTCGTTCAAGAAGTAACCATACGTTTATTTTCTGCTTCAATCAACTAAATTTGTATATAAATCAGTGTTTAAAAACATGGCGGGGGGATCTTATTTCTCTAAATTTCCACATTAGCCGAGGCAATCCATTTTAACATGTTGCTAAATTGAGTAATACTACGCCTTTGGCACAGTCCAGTGAAGATGGTTGTCTCAGTTATGAGCACGTACACGTACTCGAACACTACATAATTGACTGCAGATAGCTTTGATATACAGGGTGTTTTATTTATATGGGACAATATGGGGATATTCGAATCCATAAGAGATACGGGAAAATTGTCTTTGGAACCATTTGCTCAGTTTGTATGAAAATGATTTTGGCATAGTTATGTTTTTGGTCAAGCGTGAGTTCTCCATAAAAATGAGTAGTTTTGATCAAAAATTTTATTTATGCGTATCGACTCAGTTTCATGTAAGGATTGTTTCATTGTATCGGAAGAAAAAAATCTGAGCAGCAGAAGTTAGTCAAATTTTATAAAATGTTTTCTCATACAAATCGTAAGTAATCTGGTATATACCTACGTTAGTAAAACTATCGCAATAAATTTTTAAAATGGCCTCGCTCTTGCTTTTTCCAGGTACGGGTACGTTTCAGAATACCTCTTGTGGCCTTAGACAAAGATTTTCTTATTAAAGTTTGACTAAGTTCTACAGCTCTGATTTTTCTCATTTCACGAGACCATCAGAGCAGTAAAACAACATTCACCACACATCTTTGTCTAATGCCACTAGAGATGTTCTGAAACGTGCTCGTACGCCCGTATGTATTAAAAACTATTATATAGAAACAGCACTTAAAAAACCACCAAGGTTTGTAGGGATAGTGCTATTAGTGAGTCTTAGCTGATACATAAACGTTGGGAATGTAGGTATGATTACTTGAATGTTCTTTAATGAAGTATGTCAGCGGTTCTCATTAGACTTTCCCCTACGAACTCCAATGTCTCTGTGTTGCGGTCGTCAGAACTTGATACTCTGTTCGTGGCTACGAATATAATATATTCAGCCACACAACGGTTACTAAGATAAGTCTACTTAACAATTTATCACAACTGCATACTTCATTCATTCCTAAAATTATTATAAGCTAGTGTTTGTGGCTTTGATCGTACCAGCTACCTGTGTATGAAATTTCATCGAAATCAGTTCTGTCATTCACGACTGAGTAACAAATAAATATCCTAAGAGATTGGAGTTCCTTTTAGAGTGTAGGAGTGTTAAAAATAATTTGGAAATTTCGTCCTCTAAATTGTCCAAAAAGGGCTATAAATGTTAAACAAAAGCTCTGTATTTCAAAAACCATTGGCAGTAGGCACTTGAAATTTTACATGTAGATTCCTCAAACAAAATGAACTAACATGACTGCGTTTCAGTCGGAGAACGCGGATGCGCGTTCACTGCTTTCAGCTTTAACTGAAATTTCTCAGTTCGGAGCGAATTACTGATATTAACTATACGTTAAAATACATAATAATTTATATTATATCGAAGTATTTTTCGGGTAGGAATATTATTTTCCAAACACTGATTATAAAAATAATTGTTGATATCACATTTTTAACATCAACAATCTTAGTCAATTTACGTAATAGAGAGATAACGCAATCAATTACATTGCAAATACAAACAATACGAGTTTAACACGCGTAAAAAGCGAATCACAATTGACTAGGAACCAAAGCAAAGTGATCTGAGTTCCATGGTTAGTATTAAGTACAGCATTTTTTCATCAGAATTTCTAACTAAATAAAATGTGAAACTAAGCAAATAATTGAACGTACGTAGCTGCGTTATTGCTGTAGATTTAAATAATATGAATAATTCCGATATACCACGACGTAAAAAAATAAAGAATAACCAAGTGTATGACTGAAGGTTATTTGACGTTCTTCAATACATTATCCGAGATCGAGCACGATGCGTGCCGGAGTTTGTAGGCTGTGAAGACACATTACGGAATTCACGATGCGATTTTTGACTAAGGTTTTTTTATTTATGAATCTCTAGGCCGTAGGTTGGTTGCACTGGATGCCCGCAAGCTTGGCGGATGATTTCAGGTTTTTTTGTTTCAAAGCAAAAGTATTGCACCGATTTTCTTTAAGTTTTCTTGGGCTACCACTGCAAAGAAAGTGTTGCTTTTAAAGAAACTGGGTAAATTGTGAATGATTTTTATTGCGAAAAAACGTATATTTCACAGTAGCAACCGATCATGGTATCCATTAGACAATGTTTCGTATCATTAGTTGTTATTTAGATTTGATACCAGGATTATATTTGACCCACAGAGTGCTAGTTCTGAGGCCTTGGCCACAGTGAACGCGCGGGCGTTCAAACAATTGCAGTTTAGTCCGTGTAAGCGCCTTACTGTGGTCTAGCACTGAAACCGTAGTAGTTTATAATATTAGGTGCGAGTGAAAACCTTGCCGTGTGCTCCTAGCCTTACAGTTCATAATACTATTGGATGTAGGTATGTAGGATTTCGCGACAAGCGTAATTATTGAGAAGTATTGATTTGCAGAGCCTGTGTCGCGATTGTAAAATGACATGACATGTGTTCCTTTGAAGTTCTACAGCGTTTTACATTTTTTAAATGAAGTAAAGTTAACACTAGTAAACATCTAAAAACATACAATTTTGACATCATGCCACATACACAATTATGTGCTCAAAAGGCATTTTTATGGAAAACAGGGTGATTTTTATTGGTGGGTATAAAAATATTATTTTCGTTTCGTGATGTCAAACTTGTGAGACATGACCTACATTAACGCAACCCCAGATCACTCTGAATTTCAAAACACACTTCCGATCAACAAACGGGCCCGTCCCGGAATAAGACGTAAACAAATCGTCCAATATCCATCCCCTGCAGCCTCCGCGTAGCAGCCTTCTCGTATCTAATTCAGAGCAGTCAATGTCGTTATGGACTGCGTATTGCAGAGTTTCCGCTATCTCTCAAAATGCCACATTAATTGGTGGCTCTATAAAACGTCTATTCTTCTAGGCTTGATCGCGTTGGAAGGAGTATTTTTCATTTATAAGACGATTCAAAATTATCCTTGTGATTTCAATGAATAAAATTCTTTTCATTTGATTTGTTCCAAGTCTGTAGGTATGAGTTGAGAGTATAGAGCGGTTTGTCCATCTCAATTCACGTAATATTATTCTCATAGAAATTGTATAGAAATTACAACGATGAATGAATGACATGGAGAAGAGAGGTTGATCTTCTTCTCTTTGACTCGTGCACAGAGACTTGACAGCATATTACGCTGTGGAGTGAGAGTTTTTGGTGGGGCACGCACCATCCTAAATCATTCGATAAAAGTATAGATTTTTGATAGAACACACTTGAGCTCTGTATAATAATTGTTGCATACGCGGAATATATAATTTGATTAATTCATACCGAAAGACTGCCAACAGGAACAAATCAAACCATATTTATTCATTGATATCACAAGGATCGTCCTATTCCAAGCCTACACCGTCTGTCTGTTTGTCCATTCGTATATCTGTCTGTCCTTCTATCTGTCTATTCTGTTACAGGGGTATATTCCGGAAGCCGTATGAGCAGTGTTGAAATTTTCACAGGTTATGGTGATGTTGCGGAATGAACTAAGGGGGGTCCCGTTACCAGAGCTTCTTCAAGATTCTCAAGAAGAGTTCTGGTAATTAAAAAACTAGCATTTTGTATTTTTACTTCACTTCTGACATTTTAATTTGACATTTTATTTTAGTTTGGCAAATTTAATTACTGTTATGATGGAATAAATAATAAACTTACGTTAGATAAAAACGAAGTGTATTTCTCAAAAACAATATGTTGGATCTCCTGTGATGAATACTTTTAGAGCTATGGAAGGACTATGAGTTGACGTCGGAACCCGAGGTACGAGCACTCGAGACGCATTTGGGCGGTTTATTTAACTAGAGCAATATTAATTTAACAAAAATTACTTTTTGGGTATGATAAATATAATATTTACAAAATGGTCCGTAAAGCAAGATCACATTAAAAAGGTATAAAAGTAATTGTGAGCGAGAAGCATCTGGCTCCTGAATAAGGAATGAGCCGTGTCTCAGAGCCAACACCCTTCCCTCAGAAATGCGCAGACACGGATATAAACAACATTTTAAAAGTTCATTAAAAATCTTCAATTCCTTCATAAATATTCGAGAAATCACTACAAAATACAAGAAAGGAAACAACAAACAAAAAAAAAATGATGTTTTAATTTAAACATTTGAGCTATCTTTTTTTCGTTACAAAATATTATAACCTGTTAAAATTAAAGTTTGTATAAGTATACTTGTAATAGTTATAATACTATACATAATTAAATTATATTCTGTAAATAAAGTATAATTACGATATACCTATACGTGCACCCCCGGCCATTTTTCTAATCTTACAGCTCTCTCCATAGTTTGTCTGGAAGATATTGCTTCTAAGTACTTTCAATTACAATGGGTGGTATTATCAGTGGTGGGATTAGTGTACTCATAATATTAGACTCATTGCACGTATCTAATATAAGGGCATTTACAGCTTATTAGTTCTCACTCATAAGTTAGGCTTAAATTTATTTTTCTCGAGGTTTGTACTGCAAAAAAATACAAAAGCCAGCAGTAGGTACTATAGAAACGCTACGAACTTCTCTACAAAAATCTATCCTTTTAAGGGTTGAGTTCGCCAACTACAACATAACCATTGATTACGAAACCGCCTTGTTACAATTAAACAGTTGTTTAAACAGACAACGCCTTTTTCGAGTTCACCATCTAATTTCAAACAACGGTTAGTTAACCGAATATTTTTGAACGAATGAGTCGAAAATGATCGAATGGTATAACATTACTTTGTGAAGATGGCAACGCTTCCGCTTATATTTGCTTTCACCCAAACGACATCCAACAATAGTAGGGTACAGTATAATACTACTAATTCTAATGCCACTTTTGTCAAAGCTATGACCGTAAGGTAACCGTATTTTTTTATTGGCATCCTTTTAATGGTCATGTCAGTCATTCAGTCAATTGTTTTGTCAAACCCTGTGATCAAACTCATGTTTATGTTTCTTATTTGTAAAGCAGTTTTAAGTTTTGTTTTCTTTGGAATAATCAGTGAATATGGAAGATAAACGTTTGTACAAATGAAATCTTGTACCAAATGCTCTCTCGTCATATTCCTGGGAATAATTGCGTCGTATTTGGTAAATACGGGGAGCACGCAAAATTATAAATATTCTTCAAAATCATCTAATTCATTATTCAAAGATATAATTCAAAGCATCTCCCAATAATAGTTTGTACCTATTCTTGTTTTTACTTCACTGCACGTCACGGAGCAATAAACCAATGGTTAAACTAAGGTGGCTACTACGTTTAGGCTAATCAGTCGATTACAGTACTTAATCAATGGTTAGTGTGTGGTGAACAGCAAAATATTGTTAAACAGCCGTTTAGGACTTAAACAACTGTTTAAATTATCAACATCTGTTGGCGAACTCGACCCTAAGGGTCCCAATAAAGATAAGCCCACAATCTACTTACATAAAACATCCAACAAAAACCCGCGCCGACTAATCATTTGCATGTAAACAAGCATATCAATTAACATAATAAAAAGGACAGCGTATACTTGTACGTTTGTTCGCAAATGTTGAGAGGGGCATAAATCCAGCGCGGCACGTCGGATGTTGCGAGGCCATAAATCATACAGCGCCGGCCGCGGCTAACCTGGCCAAGCTGGCCAAGCTGGGCTGTGAATGGGATACTTTAGTGTGCAGGACTATTAGATTTAAAATAGTTTTGTAATGTGAAGCAATGTTAAGAAAGAAGGTGGGTGCAGATTTTGTTATTTTAGGAAGTGTACCGGCCTCGGTCAACCTGCAGCGTTGTGAATTGGACTCCTTGTCTGTCTATGCAAGAATATTCCTTTGTTTTAATATGGCAAATATTAGATTAAATGTGCTACAAATATTGCGCGTGTGTGTACGTGTGATTACAATGTTTTCCTTTGCTAAAAGATGAAATTATCGCTTTACTGTAATGTTACTTCTAAAAAAGATTTTATTTATTTTCACTTGTTATTCCACGCCACAGAGGTATTGTTCTTAATGTCCCTATGGGTTAAATAAATTAACATGAAATCAGAAATTAAAAAATGAACGAAAAACTAAAACACTACACATATTTATGTGGTCAAAAATATTGAAACTAAATTTTAAACTAGTTCCACGCAATCGTTAAAAATAGCTTAAAATTTTGTAAATCTCTTATGAATGTCTTAGGGCGGCTGTAATATAGTGATGGATAACATATAATATTATGCATCTGGTGTTGCAGGCGTCCATAGGCTACGGTAACTACTTTCCATCAGGTGGGCCGTATGCTTGTTTGCTTGGCAATTAGTATAAAAAAAACAAATTATATAAGAAATGTAGTAGGTAACACAAAAGATTACAAAATCGTCGTGACTACCTTTTTAGGAAGGAGGCTATCTTCCTGTGATATATCTATACCATTTTCACAAAGCCATGAACACTCAAACAAGGCTTTAAAGTCTAACAAAGACAGGAGTGATTCGCACAAAAGCATTTAATTCAAGTTTTGTTTGTAACTTGGCGTTTGTCACAATCCAACTTTGTACTTAGCTTTCCATGAATTCCTCACAATATAGCCTTTCAGTTGAGCACAATACTCTTAAAATGTTTTCCGACAAAGCATTTGGAGCTTTCTACCGGCGACGGCGGGAATTCCGATGACAAAGCGAGCGTCCGTATCGGGTGTTGCAGCTTAATCCAACGATGGACAACGCGTCAAAATGCACGAACAAGCGAAAACAGAAAACTAATCCATGAAAATAGGACAAAGCAAGGTGTAAAGCTTCGTGTGAGCGAGGAATAAGGTATGTTATAATCCTTGGATGCTATGGGAGTTTCATGGACTCGATAAGCATAAAATTGAAGGTGAGCTGGTTTCAGAAATTAAATACTGTAAATTTTAAATGTTAAAGCTGCCTGGTATGGATAATCTTTCATAAAATTGTAAAAACACGTCAGAATAATGAAACATTTCACATGCACGCACGTCCGTTAAACAAGCAATAAACCCATCAGGTTGCCAATAAAATCAGGGGATACGGATAATATATTACTGTATCATGCATTCGGGCCGTTACGCGATTCATTAGCAGCAGCGAGTGGGCAACGCGCGAACAAATAACTGACTATCGCGTCTAACCATCGCTGGACACGAAACGAGACAGGGATTACTGCAAACTGCAGTGCTTGTTTTGAGTTCATTTTGTAGGTTTTGTACGGAAACTTAAAACAGTTCTGCTGTGTCCGGAGATGAATTAGGAATACAGTAATTATACTCGATGGCTAGCAGTTAAAGGCAGGTAAGGGCTAAATGACGCATTGATGACCACATATACAGTTTCATCATCATTAGCTGGTAAGACGTCCACTGGACTGGACATAGGCCTCCCCCCACCAAATGACACGAAAAATGCTCTTGAGCCGTTCAAAAACGCAAAAAACTAATTTCTGTTCGGCGTACGGCGAGACAACATGGCTGCGGAGTTTTTGCAGTAGTGTGTCTTTGTTGTTCTAGCACGCAGGGAGCCTACTGTTTCCTGAGGATGCTTCGTTGAGAGGCGAAACACGTGTCGAATTCTTCCAGAGTTTTCGTTGGAGAGGAGCGGAATTGTTACTATATATTTGTTCGTCTATTTTATATTGTGACTTATTAGTCTTAAGATTGATAGGTACCTAATGATACATATTCGTAAAATAGAGGAAAACATATAAGTTATAAGTAACTTATATGTTTTCCTCTATTTTACTTATACTGGAATGAAGAATGGACTGTATCGTATCTGAAATTGATAAGTTTTTATCACAAATGTTACAAATATTGGTTGAAATTAATTCTGGCAAGTTTTCAGCATTAGTTATTACAATGGTCTTAAATCAAACTAACTCAAAATCAGAGTAACACTAACAACTCTCCGCATGTCCCAATCCTCGAAAACTCTTCAAAGCCGGCTGTAGCATAAAAGTACAGAACCGGTTGGGAAGTATCGCATGTCCTCTGCCATGGAATACTACGACCAGCTTCAAAGTTTAGCAAACTTGCTCGGCCGGCGATACAACTATTGTGCTTTATTATAAGGCTTCACTCAGACATGCCACAACGACAAATCGCAATGCCTAATTTTGACATAGATTTTTACAATGGGAATATTTTACCAGGGCCCCAATTCTACTAAAGAAATTGTGTTTGAATTGTTAATGAAACAAAATGGTCACTTTTGACACTTTTGCTATACCAAAAGTGTCAAAAATGACATTCATTAACCATTCAAACACAATTTGTTTAGTAGAATTGGGGCCCTGGAGTGACATCGCAGATATGAGTAATGCAATATCGCGTCGTGGGTTTATGTGGGCAACCTAAGCAGGGACTAATATTTATAAAGGTACTATAGTAACAAATAATAATAAAAACTACATACAGGTTCCAAACATACTCGGTTTAAAAATAAAATATAGTTTACACTGGCATATGCCAAAAAAAGCCATTTGACGCCAAATACAAAAAAAAAATGTCGGCGTATTCCATCAAATGTATTTATACGACATTGTTTTAAAGGACATAAGTACTAACTTATTTACTTAAATGTTTTTTTTTTGCATTTAGTGTGTAGTCAATAATTTAATATACCTAGGTACTTGACATCTATTCCATTAGTAGACGTGATGGAAGGTAAAATAAGGTAATAAAATGATCTCGCTCTAGAATATTTAACTCTTACTGACTCATAGTAACAAGCTTTTAGCATCTTATAGACAGAACAAAGTACGAAGAATACAGAATCATATTGAGTCGTATCGCAGCCTAACAGAAGAAAATTGTGTAGATCCGAGTTTAGAACACAAAAGCTCGCTTCGGTGGCTCGCTGAGCGATTAGATTGAGCGTTTGTGAAACTGTTTCGTTGCACATCTAGTAGGTACTCTTACTATTAGCTATTCTTCAAAATAATATTGTAAGCAAGTAATCTGTGCTCTAATGTGACATTTAGCTGATGAACTTACAATTACTTTGGAAGATCAGCATCTACCAATGTACCTAAGGGTAACTTTATCATCGCTTCTAAGACTGTCACTGGAATGCTTACAGTTATAGGTACCATTAATTTAACAATATTCAATATTTTAATAAGTCAGTACAATAGTCGGTTATTTTTGTAGTATAATTTACTAATAGTAGTGGCACGCCGCGCCGACGCTTTGTTATAGCACTGAACGCGAGATAAACTGGCTGCAACAAACCTCTACGAACTACAGGTAAATAACTCCGATCACTACGACACGAGTAGGTAACTACGTCCACTTTTGCGCCTCTGTACCTACTATACAATGTGTCCCACGGCCATGCTACATGGAGCATGAACTTTTTTAATATCCCTCAAAGCAGTATTACTGACTTTAAAAAATAAAGGAAAGTCTCGATTATGTAAAACTTCCTAACTTCAATATTTACTTTTTTTATTTACTACTATTTATATTTTATAAGTACTTGTCCTCCATGTATCGTGGCCGTGGGACACCCAGTATTACAAGACTATTTAAAATGTGTGGCAAGATATGTGATAGGGATAGAGTTCAGTGTGATATAATGATATTAGGAAAGTGCCTTGTGTGAACTGCCCACAAACTTGGTCCTATTATAGCCAACTTATGGTCAGAGTGAGCCGTTGCCTGTTAGGTAGGCCATATACCAGTCACATAGTTAGACGGAATAGGATATCATCTATATCGTTAATAATCCAGAGAAGTTGGTGGGCAATCTCATGTTCCTGATGAATATATCGATGAGCCCACAGGCAGTATTAGATTATACCTACCCATTCCCAATTTGCAATGACTCATCGGCTAGCGAAGGCATTAGTTCCCATCCCGAATCTTAGATAATTGTCCTAGCTAAGCTCTTGACATAACGTCCTTTGGTCCCATGTAGATCCTGGAGTGCTCGCTAGTATAGATTTCAGGATAATACGTTTTTAATAAATCGACGTCGACATTTTAAGCTTAATTTCCAATTTGCTTTAATGATTGTTGATTATTTTTGAGCGGCTTTCTATCGATGTTATAATGTTATTTTTATTTATTTTTTAAAATGTTATACCTATTGATTTTATTTTTCCCTCGGGTTGTGCACTCACGCATAATGTATTCAGTAGCCAGAACGAGCAGCAACGCCAACCCAATCAGCTACCATTAAATCTGACTTAGGAAATCTAGGGTCACCAAGATACAGGCTTAGCCTAGTTTGGGACCCTTCGCAAAATCTGTACCTCATCATTGCATGCTATAAGTATAAGTATTTTTAATTTTTTGTAAATTGCAGTTTGTTTGATGTTATAGCTCAACTTGTATTTTTTTTGAATAAACTTTATCTTATCTTATCTTATCTTATGTATTTGTGAATGTGAGCATGGATTGGTCTGGAGCTTATAATGTTATAATTATGTGGTTTGGATATTTAACGTAAAAGAGCTTTTTCATTGTATATGGGAGTCAAAAATACAATAGTAGAGGCTGACTCTTGTTTGGACTCTGGTCTTGGTAAACATTACAAAATATATAGAAAAACGGAACATTTAGATGTCTTTTCGGTTGTCACACGTGCCAATTTCCTCCAAAACTATCAACATATAACTTCTGGCTTGCAGATATAGTCTTCATCATCAACTGAATAGACGCAGGCCTCCCCTATATAATGCCACTAAGGACGATTATGTGCCTCCTCCATCCACCGACTTCCAGTGATATTTAAAATGTCATTGGATCGTAGGGTCCCCAACTATTTGACCGTTATTTTAAAACGCTTAAATATATTGAACAAAAGGCCTCTATACTAATATTATGTAAGTAATTTGTACTAACCGTACAATACAATCTTCGCTTATTACATTATCCCTTCCAACGAACCAAGGGGGTGGGTTTATATGTATAAGGTCCTATTCAGCGGAGTATGGGGTAAATGGCGTTCCACGGTGGGCCGCAATCAACTGACCTCACCAGGGACCCGTGACAATGTGCGCCGTCCCAAGACTTATGTAACCAGGTAGGTATCTATAAGTATTTTCTTGCTTAACGATAGGCAAATACTTTGAGAATATTATGAGTATTTTGACGTAAAGTTAACTGAAATATTTTTAAAGGTCAATACAATATAATTCTTGTCAAAGAGTAATCGGCAGAAAACAAAAGACCAGCCGTAGGGTAGCGATGGCGTAGCAGCAAAAGCGTAGCGTTGTCGTAGCCATGGTGACAGTGGTAGTGTAGTGTCAGAGCTGCAGCATTAGCGTAGTATTAGGTCACAGGTCAATATCGTACGCATTGGCATTGGATTTTGAATACTCTTTGCAGGCTTAGTCATACTAGTGCGAGACTTACGCCGCATCAGGATTTTTGTAGAGGCATCCAAAAGATGCAAACGATACCGACAAAGATGGTTAGTTAAAAAGTACTCATCCTCATACATCTGTGACAGGGTACTGACAGAGAAAGTACTACGGTATATGGTATGGTAAGTACTAGTAAAGGCTACAAAAAAAAAAGTAAAAACAATAACTTAGATAGGGATCTACTTGGTAAAAAAAACCTTCCATTCGCATTGTAACACATGCGGAAATAGTAGGAATAAAACGTCATCAATCGCTGAGAAAGCAATAATTAATCAATTACTATAGCGCTCGTGAATCTAATGAGCTGCTCACCATTCTAACACCAACAGCCGGCTACCGCTATGACACAGTATACAAAAGTCAGTATATAACCATAATATCAAAATAATATCAGGTTACAGTACATGCACTCGAACGGATATAGCATCAACATCAATGGCGAATACATCACTCACCTTCGATTTCTCTTTTCTTTTTTTTCCGAAACACAGCAATGCAAACACTACTGCTTGGCGGCAGAAATAGGTCCGGTGGTAGTACCCAGACGAACTCTTTCACAAGAAGTTTTACTACTGATAAAATTATAACCACATAGTCCCTTTCAGGCTATTATAGGAAACCTTAGTTTTTTTAGCGTTTCTAAGTTACTACTCGAGCTACAAAATGGTTTGATCCATCAATGAGTAATAAGTCAAGGAAAGCTTGAAGCGGAGATACTGATCTTCTCTAAGTTACTGTGTACCACTGGCTAATCGAGAGCGTGACCACACCGCGTTTATCATCAACTAATTCCACGGTGACGCGGCTAACCTAACCTAACCCACGCGATAATGCACCTTTTGTCGTCTACATAAAGGTCACGAGGGCGGAAGAAATCACGTGGTTAAATTAAGTCATTTTTACAAGCATTTATTTAACTAACCTTTGGTATGTATGTTCGTTAGTTAGTGTGGGACAAATCTTGAACCTGTTCCACCCAACCAATTGAGCTGAATTGTTTTAATTCCTGTCAAGTTCAGATGACAATACAATGTTATGATGACAACGAGCTGCCCCCTTATTTGCTATGACCAAACGTAACTTAACGCGGGCTCGTTACGATCTCTGCGTGGAATCATCGCTGAATCGTATGAGTGACGTCACACGTTATAAACAAGGAATCTCTTAGGTCATAGCGAATAACCACCCTAATTTGATGATGGAGATAGAAGGTGGACATCGAAACTTGTCGATAATTAATAGTAGCCTGGCTCATTTTGATCAGCTCACGGCTCCAATCACTAATTTAATGAAAGCTTGTTTTGAAAAATACATTTTTCAACAAAAAAACTTATCTACTATATAAAAATAAGTCGGGTTTTCCTTCCTGACGCTATAACTCGAGAACGGCTGAACGGATTTATCTTATCTTAGTCTTGAAATGTTTGTGGAGGTCTAGGGAAGGTTTAAAAGGTGAGAAAAATTAGAATAACTGCCGGGAACACCGGGACCACGCGAACGAAGTCGCGCGCGGGCCGCTAGTATAGTATAGTATTCTAATTTTATCCTGCATTGAACAAAAGTTCTTTCAATTACAGATAGATTTACTATTAATACCTCATTGAAATAATACAAAAAACATGATTTAATTTGCCACACGTGTTGCATCTGCAATATAATACAATATATATGCAATAGCATTAAATACCCAAAATAAAATGAAATTTTATTCTATAATTATACATAAGTATATTTAATTATTATATGGATGAAATTGGCGAGGTGTATTCTTATGAACCGATTTATAATAGACTAGTAAAATTACGAAAAAAATAATTAATGAATGAAAAAATATTTCAATGTTCCTATGCATACACGCTTATAAAAATTCAAATATTTATATGAAGCTTAAATAGCTTTTTAAAATGATATAGTAGAAGTTTCAAATATTTTTTACTAAATGTTTAATTTAAACTTTACGGGCCTTGTTCATAATAACTTTCAGAGTTATTTTAGTTAAAATAGCTTTTCTTTTGTTCTCTTACTTATGTAAATCATCGTCAGCCGGATCAAATTAATAATAATAAATAATGCTGGACATTTGACACAACATTATCTAGCCCCAAGCTAAGCAGAGCTTGTGTTACGGGTACTAGATAACTGATATACGTATTATAATATACATTACATAGATAGATATTTTTATTATGCATAGAAAATACCCAGAACACCCGGAACAATTATCTACAGATCGCACAAATATTTGTTCAGCTATTTTAATTGTCAATACCTGTAGCCCATAAGCAAAAGACAAGAACAACGATACTGAAACATTGTCGTGCGTGACGTAATTGCAAAGGTAATCATAATGGAACAAGACTTCAGCAATTCAATAAAAAAAATTGTTACATCAAAATTAATTATAGTTAAATATGATTAAATCTTTGATTAACTTAATAAATTCACCCAGTAGATTAAACCCATGATTTTTTTGCAGTATATTTTGAAAGACAATATTTTGTTGATTTTTTTGTTTTTGTATATAGTCAGCCCTCGGAATCATAATGCATAATATTTATTTTGAAGTTAGAACTTAATTGAAATCTACGCATGGCATGTTGCTAAATGTGCAGCCTAAACTATGGAGGATTATACTCAGATTCCTAAGGATATCCTACTAAAAGATAGACAGAAGCAAGTTCAAATAATTTATTACTGTGACAAAACTAGCTGGTTTAAGTGTTGGTGTACAAGATATTCTTTTGTGAGTTTGATATAAAAACATGAGATTTCCTTCGCAATCAGCTCGTGGTCACGTTTTAGCGAAATTAGAGGGTTTTCCTTGAGATACAATATTTACACAAGTAGTTCTATTCGACAATATTACCAACATATTTTTTGTACGTTGCCAAAACATGGCTGTATTATGTTCGCTTAATGTTTGTAGAATTCGAAAAAATGCCTTTTAGGTAGCCAACTGATGGTCTCTGTATGGACTGATGTTGATTTTCTTAACTACAAGTACCAATATGATTAACGTTTAGGCTGATGCCCAAAAGCTGTTGCACATCTTGCAATATTGTGTGAAATGTTCAGTATTTATTTATTTACTAGTTGCGCCCCGCGGTTTCACCCGCGTGAATAATGATGAAAATTGATGTTGATGATGATGATGAAAAGTAGCCTATGCGTTAATCCAGGGTATTAGGTATCTCCACTCCAAATTTAACGCAAATTCCTTCAGCTGTTTGAGCGTGAAGAAGTAACAAACATAATAGGTAACAAACTTTCGCGTTTATATTATTACTAGTTGCGCCCCGCGGTTTCACCCGCGTGAATAATGATGAAAATTGATGATGATGATGATGATGAAAAGTAGCCTATGTGTTAATCCAGGGCGTAAAGTATCTCCATTCCAAATTTCACTCAAATCCATTCAGTAGTTTTTACGTGAAAGAGTAACAAACATCCATACTCACAAACTTTCACGTTTATAATATTAGTAGGAAGGATACACATTTTGGCTGTAATGGCTTACACATAAGATATAGATATATACTGTGGTAGGCTTTTTTGTAGGACTATTTAAGGTGGCGGGGATGGCCGGACGCTAAATCAACTCGAGAATAGCGCAAAAGTCGGCCTGCATATTGCTGTCCCTGTTTGGCTAACGCAGGCGCGCGCGGGGCACAGCCGAACACTTATTTCTATTCTGTGGCCGTTACCATTCATAATTCGAAGGTGGTATTTATTTTTTATGCAAACTAGCATTTGACAAAAATAATTTCTTGGCATATTTGGCATTTGTCACAAACTTTTACATTTATATATCTAGCAATAAAAACTCCTTGGTACCTAGTTCTGCGAACAGTTAGAACTCGCGAGCACAAACTTTTTTCCAATAATTGTGATCAGGGTGGTTATTCGCTATGACCTATGAGATTTCTTTTCAATAACGTGTGACGTCACTCATACGATTCAGCAATGATTCCACGCAGATATCGTAACGAGCCCGCGTTATGTTACGTTTGGTCAGAGCGAATAAGGGGACAGGTTGGTGCTTTGATGATCGTTGAGTTTGGCTAAACTTTCCAATAGCGACTGTGAGCTAGGAGGTTCATATTTTTATCACATGTAGACACAAGCCTAAATATGAAATGGCGTACTGCGGAAACAAATAGTTTTAGCATTGTGAGCTATGACAAAAAATCAAAGAAAAATATTTCAAAGTAAACGCTCAACTTTCCTTTAGCGACTGCTAGCTAGGAAGTTCACATTTTTATCACATGTAGGTTCACATAGCACAAGCCTAAATATGAAATGGCGTACTGCGGAAACCAATAGTTTTGGAGCTATTCATTTTTGAAATTTTGAACCGCTTTCCGAACGCCATGTTTTGGTGATATTTTACTTTTTATCAGTGTTCCCATACGATTTTCGGCTTTTGACAATGACAGTGACAGACCAAATGGTATATTTTGCTAAAAATTGGTGGTTTCTCAATTTTCAACTAGTCGTGTTTTTTGCTCTTACGGTCCAGTCGGTTACGTATTCCTTGAACGTCAATGAACTCTGTCATCGTTTGTGTTCTCAAAGTTGAGATTGTTTACGTGCTTACTCCTGTTTTAGAATTCATCGAAGGACTTTCCTTTAGCGACTGTAAGTATAAGGCTTGAGGGGGGAGGGGAGGGGTGGGGGGTCAATGTCAAAAGCCGAAAATCGTATCCGAACACTGACAAATAGTAAAATATCACCAAAATATGGAGATCGGAAACCGGTTTTTAGCACATTTCAACAATGAATAGCTCCAAAACTGTTTTTTTCCGCAGTACGCCATTTCATATTCAGGCTTGTGCTATGTGAACCTACATGTGATAAAAATATGAACCTCGTAGGTCACAGTTGCTAAAGGAAAGTTGAGCATTTACTTTGAAATATTTTTCTTTGATTTTTGTCATAGCTCACAATGCTAAGACTATAGGTTTCCGCAGTACCCATTTCATATTCAGGCTTGTGCTATGTGAACCTACATGTGATAAAAATATGAACCTCGTAGGTCACAGTCGCTAAAGGAAAGTTGAGCATTTACCTGCTTTGAAATATTTTTCTTTGATTTTTTGTCATAGCTCACAATGCTAAAACTATTGGTTTCCGCAGTACGCCATTTCATATTCAGGCTTGTGCTATGTGAACCTACATGTGATAAAAATATGAACCTCGTAGGTCACAGTCGCTAAAGGAAAGTTGAGCATTTACTTTGAAATATTTTTCTTTGATTTTTTGTCATAGCTTACAATGCTAAAACTATTGGTTTCCGCAGTACGCCATTTCATACTCAGGCTTGTGCTATGTGAACCTACATGTGATAAAAATATGAATCTCGTAGGTCACAGTCGCTAAAGGAAAGTTGACCATTTACTTTGAAATATTTTTCTTTGATTTTTTGTCATAGCTCACAATGCTAAAACTATTGGTTTCCGCAGTACGCCATTTCATATTCAGGCTTGTGCTATGTTAACCTACATGTGATAAAAATATGAACCTCGTAGGTCACAGTCGCTAAAGGAAAGTTGAGCATTTACTTTGAAATATTTTTCTTTGATTTTTTGTCATAGCTTACAATGCTAAAACTATTGGTTTCCGCAGTACGCCATTTCATACTCAGGCTTGTGCTATGTGAACCTACATGTGATAAAAATATGAATCTCGTAGGTCACAGTCGCTAAAGGAAAGTTGACCATTTACTTTGAAATATTTTTCTTTGATTTTTTGTCATAGCTCACAATGCTAAAACTATTGGTTTCCGCAGTACGCCATTTCATATTCAGGCTTGTGCTATGTTAACCTACATGTGATAAAAATATGAACCTCGTAGGTCACAGTCGCTAAAGGAAAGTTGAGCATTTACTTTGAAATATTTTTCTTTGATTTTTTGTCATAGCTTACAATGCTAAAACTATTGGTTTCCGCAGTACGCCATTTCATACTCAGGCTTGTGCTATGTGAACCTACATGTGATAAAAATATGAACCTCGTAGGTCACAGTCGCTAAAGGAAAGTTGAGCATTTACCTACTTTGAAATATTTTTCTTTGATTTTTTGTCATAGCTCACAATGCTAAAACTATTGGTTTCCGCAGTACGCCATTTCATACTCAGACTTGTGCTATGTGAACCTACATGTGATAAAAATATGAACCTCGTAGGTCACAGTCGCTAAAGGAAAGTTGAGCATTTACTTTGAAATATTTTTCTTTGATTTTTTGTCATAGCTCACAATACTAAAACTATTGGTTTCCGAAGTACGCCATTTCATATTCAGGCTTGTGCTATGTGAACCTACATGTGATAAAAATATGAACCTCGTAGGTCACAGTCGCTAAAGGAAAATTGAGCATTTACTTTGAAATATTTTTCTTTGATTTTTTGTCATAGCTCACAATGCTAAAACTATTGATTTCCGCAGTACGCCATTTCATATTCAGGCTTGTGCTATGTGAACCGACATGTGATAAAAATATGAACCTCGTAGGTCACAGTCGCTAAAGGAAAGTTGAGCATTTACCTACTTTGAATTTTTATTTTTTTATTTTTTGTCATAGCTCAAAATGCTAAAACTATTGGTTTCCGTAGTACGCCATTTCATATTCAGACTTATGCTATGTGAACCTACATGTGATAAAAATATGAACCTCGTAGGTCACAGTCGCTAAAGGAAAGTTGAGCATTTACTTTGAAATATTTTTCTTTGATTTTTTGTCATAGCTCACAATGCTAAAACTATTGGTTTCCGCAGTACGCCATTTCATATTCAGGATTGTGCTATGTGAACCTACATGTCATAAAAATATGAACCTCGTAGGTCACAGTCGCTAAAGGAAAGTTGAGCATTTACTTTGAAATATTTTTCTTTGATTTTTTGTCATAGCTCACAATGCTAAAACTATTGGTTTCCGCAGTACGCCATTTCATATTTAGGCTTGTGTTATGTGAAACTTTATGTGATAAAAATATGAACCTCCGAGCTCACAGTCGCTATTGGAAAGTTGAGCCGCTACTATTTCACGCAAAAACTAGGTACTGAATGGTAAACAAAGCACAAGTCGTAGGTATGTTAGTTACCTAGGTTACTTCATTCCAAATCACAAGGGAAATCTAAATAAAATGTCAAAAATATTGCAATGTCATATATAACAAATAAATAGGTGAACAAACACAAGAGCAAGCGAAGCGCGGGGTTACACAGTGTACTAGTGTGAGTGCCTGTCGAGTTGTCAAACATCACACAACCGTAGTGCCCCGACCGGCCCTCGGTTCTGACGCGATAGCAATATGGGCGTTCAGAATTTTTTAGAAATTTGTTCAAGTTCCGTAATACCAAAAATGATGAATAAAAACTTGTTGTTTTTTTTATATCGTGTTGTTATTCTGTTACTTGACAATATAAGCTATGTTCCTACACATAAAATACGTAACATGTCGTTGTTTTTAATACGAAACAAATAAGATGAAAACATGTCGTTTAGGTCGTAAAAATATACAAAAAGTAATTCGCTTACATTTCATGTTAGGTATATATTTTGATAAAAAAACTATCTGGGAACATAGATAAATACTATCCGAATCCGAATAATAGCATAATATGGTGGAAATATGCTCGAATTACAAATGACGTCGGTATTACGTTTGTATGGGCAGTTCATCCTTCGCTGGGTTCTTAAGATAAAAATTTCTATCATACATTACATATGTGTAACTCTAGCGGTTTTGGCAGCGCATGCCAGAATAGCTCGCAGATGGTAGATTTTTTCCTAATTACTTCACACTTATCGTCATATTATGGACAATTCACACAATATCTTTATAAATTGTAGCCTATGTGTTATTCTGATGTATAAGCTATATTATTGTAAAGTTTTATTAAAATCTATTCATTAGTTTTTACATGAAAGAGTAACAAACATCTATCCATCCATCCATACTCACAAACTTTCGCGTTTATAATATTAGTAGGATTATTTATTTTGTCAGCAATTCGGGGCTCTTGGTCAATCTCTTTGCCTGACTCCGTTTATTATCAATGTACCTACCCAAAATACTACAGTAAAGTATAAGGTAAGTCTTGATTCTATATGTATTGTTGCACCCTCACTGATCTGATGGAGTGAATTACTCACGCGCTGATTGACCCAAATTGATTGAACGGACCGACGCTTCTAGCTCGTTTTGCCGAGACCCTTACTTTCGTTTTAATTAGAGAGCTTGGAAGTACCTTCTTAAAAGAAACAAAACAAGAGTTTTATCAAACTACTATTACTATTCAAACTTCCGTTATTTCGTTAATATCAATAAGAATTATATCGACTTATCTGTTAACTTGTTTTCGACAAAAATACCCGATACGAGTTTCTGGGCCTTATTATCCCTCACCACACCCTTACCTCAAAACAACAAGAAAAATATTATTTGATGAGATTTTCTGTAATGGAAATATTATGGTACTTAGAACACCCTAACAATTCAATGTGCCTGCCTAAATAATATCTTAAGACGAGTGAAGACTAGCGAAACGAACATGAACTAAATCTACACTCACTTCGCATTACATCGCATTATATCTGAGGCCCAATTCTCTAATTTAAAAATATTCCAGTGTCGTATACATGCGAAGATTAAGTAATAGTTACTATATATGACAGTGCGACTGAGACGAGATTATATTGAGACTGGAATGTTTTTAAATTAGAGAATTGGGCCTCTGATGCAAAGTAAAGGAAGCAAATTATACATGAACTAGTTATTGGCGAAGCAACATTTGAAGCTCATAATATATTATATATTATTATTATTGTCACATTGCCAAGCAAATAATGCACTTTTCCAGCTTTCTGTTGCAAGCTCGCTTGAAAATTTTGTCGCAACAATTACAATTTATCACATTAAAACGCGGTGATAACCACCGTTATACCGTTCTTTAATGCACATACGTAGGTGCATAATTCCCCTGAAAGGTCAAATCACACATCATGTGATTTATAAACACAATATACACATAATATAGGCGTGGTTTAAATCCGGAATTTCATCGGCACCGAGAGTGCAATTGAATGCGATCACATACAGACATAAAACACATGCTTAGAATGTATGGGATGCAAACCGCGCAGTGCTGAAACATACTTACGTGTGTAGCTCAACCCTCACTTACCCAAGTAATAATCATAGAGTTATAAACTTTAACAAGCGACGGGATCCAATATTCCAGACCGACGAACGTTATTTAGTGGCGCCAATCACGCGTGCCATTTGCCTTACACACGCTCATAATTGAGATTTTAATTTCAACGTCAAAATTTGCAATTACACTATTATGAAGTTACATAATTCGTTTTGCGTTAAAACTTTTTAATATGGTTTTAATTAATAGCGTGTTATGCTCACATTTTTGTTTGGAATTAATTTAAGCAAGTGAGGTCATTTTTTATTTGTATAAACCCAAACTCGTTTATGTCTTTATCATCAAATTTAACAAAGCCGTGTTTGTTGCCTGATTCTTCTAGGCTTGGTCGCGCTGGAACAGGAGTAATTTTAATATAGTATAAAATGATTCAAAATGGTCCTTGTGATTTCAATGAATAAAATTCTTTTGATTTGATTTGATTTAGTCAACAGAAATATTTTCGATATTGTCAGCATTTCAAAAATGATTTTAAAACTAGCAATATTTGTATTATAGACTTATTTAATTTTACTGATTGATTCAAATTGTATTTAGATACAAATTTGAAAAAAAAATATGTTCTTACTCTATTTATTTATAAATTTATAAAACGAGGACGCCTTACGACATACTATTTCATACGAAAATGAAATAAACCTCTCCGAATACGAAATATGAAATCCGACGTCACGCCACGTCCAAATCTCGCAAAAAAAGAGAGAAACGTGACGACAACAGATTGTTATACGCGAGCGAGGGCCACGCGGGACTTAGCCGCCTCTTTCCCTCGTGTAGCTCTACGTACATAGCACTAGTTACTACTGTTAAAGATGGTTTGTAGAATTATGTTCACATTGCAAATCTGGAAATAGCGTAGAAGCATAGCGGAATGCTAAGTCGTTATGTGTACATTAAAGACAAGGCAATGTTCTATAATTTTAATTTATCAAATTAAATTGAAAAATCATAAAAAAAACAAAAGCTTTTGTAACTTATAAACACCTAATAAACTGAAATAAACTAATAAAACCGGCCAAGTGCGAGTCGGACTCGCGCACGAAGGGTTCCGTACCATTATCTATAAAAACGGCAAAAAAACCACGTTTGTTTTATGGGAGCTCCCTTAAATAAATATTTTATTCTGTTTTTTTATTTTAACATTTTTTTTTATTAGTTGTTGTTATATAGCGGCAACAGAAATACATCATCTGTGAAAATCTCAACTGTCTAACTATCACGGTTCATGAGATACAGCCTGGTGACAGACGGACGGATGGACGGACGGACGGACGGAAGGACGGACAGCGGAGCCTTAGTAATAGGGTCCGTTTTACCCTTTGGCTACGGAACCCTAAAAACAACGTCCGATGTTCATGCTCAGAATTCTGGCAACATTGCCACGTGGAATGCCAATGCTTATTCGTCGACCGAAATAAATAAAAAGCCAGTATTCCGTAAGAAAAGTCACTTTGCCTGAACATAGTAGATTTTATGTTATTTTATTTTATGCCCCTGCCATGGTCTCTTCGGGCCTAGTCTCCACCCTGAATGGCTTAAATGTAAAATACATATTCGAAACCTTTTATACATGAACCGCAACGCTTAGTTATCATAGTTATCACACAAATCTTTTAAATGAATTAACTATTGAGTATGGATTGCTAATGCATACGCTTATTTACTGTGAACTCTCGATGGACCAACGATATTTTATAGGTGTCACACCAATTACAATGTATCAGGAATTCAGTGGATGGAGACGGTTCAAAATCAGTGTGGCATTCCATAAGGGAGGCCTTTGTCCAGCAGTGGACTTCTCATCCTGATGATAATGATAAAATAGCGCATAATAGCATTGCCTCACATGTTACCTTACTTTAACTCTACACCTTTCTCAAAACACCGCTAACTCGCACTGTTTCCGCGATATTTTTCCTTTATTTCGCAGTTTCGTTTATAATGAAGTTCGGGAGAAATGCACTAGTTCGGTAATGCTTGTTGCCGAGTTCAGATAATAGCGGTTGTTATTTTTGTACGTGGTTACGTGGGGATTGAGAAATGTGTTTTAAAATATCTTAAATATTTTATAAACCACTCGAAGAAAATGCTTCATATGAAGTGATCGACCACAACCAGAATAACATAAAATGGTCATAATTCAGAAGCAATACCAGTAAACTCATAAATGCTAAAGGAATACCAAAACCGAAATTACACCACAAATTCCCACCTCCAAATGCAAATTTCCAAATATTATTCAAAACTGAAAATTCATTTCTAAAAGAGCTCGTTACTAAGATACAGGAATATAATACATGGTCTCAAATCCTCGGCTTTCAACCCCGTTCGTGACTGCCGACCATCGAGGCTCCGGTATTCGGGTGTACGATATGATATTATTATACCTCTTACAGCCCCACCACACGAGTAAATAACTAACAGAGGAAAAACTCCATAACATTGTGCATTAACAAAGTCATCTAGAATATTGTTCTATAATTAGTAAAAATATTTGTTTTACTGTTTTCATAGGTATAGTCAGTATTTGTTACAAACATTAAAACGTACGAGTCCAAACATTTATTACAGGATTCTTATTAATGTTGCTATAGCAACGCTGTCCGTCTGTATATCAAACAGCCCCAATTAACTTCGAAAATCAATAAAAAATCATCATCATCAATCTATAGAAGTCTACTGCTAGAAACAGGCCTCCCCAATGCCTCGACGAGCGACTTCCTCGACTTCCTGCTAAATGCGGTCCATCGAGAAAGGGGCTTCTTACACTGTAACGTCCGGTTCATGGTCACCACTCAAAAAGCTTTATTCTATAATTTTCCAAGAAATAAAATAATTACTTGAAATTCACTTACAAATGCAAATCGTTGGCACAAAAACAAGCGCACAGCAAATACTTGTGAAACCCAGTTGTCACACTGGACACTACTGGACTATACAGTGGACCTAGTATTGTAGAGTGGTTCTATGAAAACTGTGCTCTGTAAAACACTTTACTCTTGTGCCCAACCCTGTAGCTGCTGGGTTAAGATATCCGGTACGGTTTCCTTTCTGTTGCATTTCGATACTGTTTCTGTATTTAGGTTTTTTTTTGTAGGTTTTGATGAGCGGATGGTTTAGCTGATGAGCATAATGAGGTTGCTGGCTTTTTGAGGAGAGATAAGGTTTATTTGATGGGTTTTGTATTTAAGAGTAGATGTTATTTTTTTTTCGTACCAAGTAAAAATACATTAATGCAAAGTTATTGTTGTCGTGTACGTTTGTATGAATAAATATTTTCTTCTTCAAAATAGTTTATATAGCTGAGATAAACATCTGACAGTCTAGTTCAAGCTTTTAAAAAACGGCAGTCAGCAGTGCGCGTGTGATGCAGGCGTCTATAGGCTACGGTAACTACTTTCCATCAGGTGGGCCGTATGCTTGTTTGCTTGCAAAGTAGTATAAAAACTTTCCTGCGAGGCAGAATCAAAATTCAAAATTTATAATAGTAGATTGTATCATAAGGGAGCAAAATAATATTTTTACGGCGAGGGCGCTTTTTTGAATCCAGAACGAAGTGAGGGATTCTAGAGTAGAATCCCGAGCATAGCGAGGGATTCTTTAGTAGAATCCCGAACGTAGCGAGGGATTCAAAGTACGTCGCCCGAGCCAAAAATATATTTTGCGCCCGAGTGTTACACTCTACTTTTCATCACCCACTATGAGAAAATAAAAGGCGCCTCATATTTTATTTCAAAACAAAACCATGAATTTCTAACAATCCGTGAATAACTTATCATTTAAAAAAAAGACTTCCGCCGTTGTATTCGACTAAATATTTGGATGAAAAAAAAATTATGAAAGAACCATAGTGGTGAAAGGATTATGATACTTTCTGAATGCAAATGCTTGGTTTGTTGCTGAAAATATCAAAATCGCCATATGTATGCCTACAATATTTGAGGAGTTCCCTCAATTCCTCGTGGATTCCATCATCAGAACTGGATTCTGAAAAAAATGGGACCAATCTGGAAGTATATCTATTCAAATAAAAAAAGAATTTTCCAAATCGGTTCATAAACGCCAGAGATATGAGGTAACATTAAAAAAAAATACAACCGAATTTAGAACCTCCTCCTTTTTGTAAAGTCGGTTAAAAATGACGAAATCGCGGGCCGTCGTTTCTAATTTGTTTTTTTTTATTCAGCCGGTGGCGCGACTATGGGCCGTCGTACCAGCCAGTATTTATTTAAACAATATTTGCGTTCGCCTTCTTTGGCGCTGAACACTAAGATGATCCAAATTTAAAAAGGGCGCGGAAAAGATAATTGCGGCGCACTTATTTGTGTTTGATTCTTTTCAAGATGTTCCAAATTCAAAAAGGGCCGTAAAAGATAATTGCGGCGCACTTATTTGAGTTCGATATATTCCAAATTTAAAAAGTGCGCGGCAAAGATAATTGCGGCGCACTTATAGAAGCTTCATACAGAAAACACCACCTTTGGGTGCACTTAAAGGCGAACCAAGTCGTCCTTTTCGAATAGATGGGATGAAATAGTAGATTGTATCATAAGGGAGCAAAATAATATTTTTACGGCGAGGGCGCTTTTTTGAATCCAGAACGAAGTGAGGGATTCTAGAGTAGAATCTCGAGCATAGCGAGGGATTCTTTAGTAGAATCCCGAACGTAGCGAGCGATTCAAACTACGTCGCCCGAGCCAAAAATATATTTTGCGCCCGAGTGTTACACTCTACTTTTCATCATCCACTATGAGAAAATAAAAGGCGCCTCATATTTTATTTCAAAACAAAACCATGAATTTCTAACAATCCGTGAATAACTTATCATTTAAAAAAAAGACTTCCGCCGTTGTATTCGACTAAATATTTGGATGAAAAAAAAATTATGAAAGAACCATAGTGGTGAAAGGATTATGATACTTTCTGAATGCAAATGCTTGGTTTGTTGCTGAAAATATCAAAATCGCCATATGTATGCCTACAATATTTGAGGAGTTCCCTCAATTCCTCGTGGATTCCATCATCAGAACTGGATTCTGAAAAAAATGGGACCAATCTGGAAGTATATCTATTCAAATAAAAAAAGAATTTTCCAAATCGGTTCATAAACGCCGGAGATATGAGGTAACATTAAAAAAAAATACAACCGAATTTAGAACCTCCTCCTTTTTGTAAAGTCGGTTAAAAATGACGAAATCGCGGGCCGTCGTTTCTAATTTGTTTTTTTTTATTCAGCCGGTGGCGCGACTATGGGCCGTCGTACCAACCAGTATTTATTTAAACAATTCATCTTCTTTGGCGCTGAACACTAAGATGATCCAAATTTAAAAAGGGCGCGGAAAAGGTAATTGCGGCGCACTTATTTGTGCTTGATTCTTTTCAAGATGTTCCAAATTCAAAAAGGGCCGTAAAAGATAATTGCGGCGCACTTATTTGAGTTCGATATATTCCAAATTTAAAAAGTGCGCGGCAAAGATAATTGCAGCGCACTTATAGAAGCTTCATACAGAAAACACCACCTTTGGGTGCACTTAAAGGCGAACCAAGTCGTCCTTTTCGAATAGATGGGATGAAAACACATTTTTATTAATTCTCGAAATTGATGTAAATAAGATAACAAATAAAAATTTGTTTTTTTGCTCTGATTCTAAATAAATTGTATTATTCAAAAAATTTGAAGAAAAAGTTGAATTATTCCTGAAAAAGTATACAAAGAACGGCAAAAGCCAATTTGTACTTGTTTTCTTATAAACATGCTACTCACAATACAGAGACAATATGTATCGCAATATACAACAGATAAAACAAGTTTCCAAGCTATAAAAGTCACATTAATACCCGTAACTAGTTATTATTTCGTAATGAAACTTGGACGCTCTATTACTCCTTGAAGATCAAAAAGTCCATTTAGTAAAGGCTCTTATGATAAAGTATGATAAGGCTTTATGGATTCACAGGTCATTGCCGTGATCATAACACCTTGTTTGGACTGTCGAGGAGAATGTTTGTTTACTGATCAAATAGACTGAATGCACGTGGCATTGTAGAATTAAGATGTATTTAGAGTTTTATTCTGAAACGTGGGAAATATATAAATAAATAGACAGGTAATAAAAAATAATAATATTTTTATTTTTGTACACAATACCCAGACCAGGAAGAAATATTTGTAGATCATGCGAACATTTGTCCCGCAGCGGAAATCAAACCCGCACCTACCGCATCTTAGCTGGCTGCTCGCCCACTGCACCACGGACTTGAAGGATAGGGGCACAAAGTACCTAAAGGCGACGCGCTATGGGTGTCCGTGAAATAACAGGCACATGAGGCTTTTTATCCTTATTTTCAAGATGACGGATAAAATAATACGAAGCGGACGTGACCTGAGAGGTTAGGTATTGCATTTGTTATGGGCCAAGGTTACCGCTTAACATCAGGTGGGCCACTCTTCAAGTCTACCCTGGATGTAGGCGAATGGTACAATATAATAGGCGATAAAAAATACTGCGAAAAGAAAAGGACACCCAAAAAGACCCTTCATATAATTTCATAACAATGCTATATCATAAGTAGTCTCATCATCATCATCATCAGCTAGTAAGAGTCCACTGCTAGACATAGGCTTCTCCGTAGCATGCCATGACGAACGGTCTGAGCTGCCGCTGCCATCAACCGACTTCCTGCTACCTTTATAATATCCTTGATCCATCAAGAGGGGGCTTTCCTACACTGCGTCGTCCAGTATGTGGTCGTCACTCAAGAACCTGTATTCCCGAACGGATGTCAGTTCTGCGAGCTATATGACCTCTCATTGCCACTTCAACTTGCTAATTCTGAGCGCTATGCCGAGGTAATCTTGGTCCGTTTACGGATTTTATCACGTAGTGAAACTCTTAGCATATCTCTCTTGATAGCCCGCTGCGTGACTTTGAGCTTGTGCCAATAGGCCAATAGTTTGCCACCACGCGCCAGTGCCGTAAGTAATCACTGGCAACATGCACTTATTTTAGACTTTTGTTTTGTGGTAACATGAGTAGTAGTTACAAACACGTGTTTGTTGCTCTGATTCATCTTGGCTTTGGTCGCGTTAGACCGGCAGTAGTTTTAGTTTATGAGACCATTCAAAATGATCCTTGTAATTTGACCCAATAAAATACTTTTTGATTTGAGTTCAGTCACAATTTAGCACAGCAAGACTTTGTATCAAAATGAAACATAATTGAACCTAAATATCATTTTCCTACCTGCGTGCAATTGTTTTGCTAGCACAACTTTTTTCGCAGCAAGATAAATACCTTAATCGCATTTCCTCTTCCCAGTACTCCATAGATTTTAGGACTGTCACTTAAATTATGTTGGACATAAAGATAACATAGTTACAAAGGCTCCAAGTTGACGACTTTTTTGCTTACATAGTAGATAGAGACGTGACGCTTAAGTTGGTTTACGGGCCATTCTACTTTTATTGGGTCTTTAAGTATGGGTGCTTTGATATCTGGTCTTTTAAGTATTTTAAAAGGTCTGTAGATTGTACTGATGCGATTAACATTTAGTCAAATCGGACTGGGAATAAAATAACTAACTTTTCTTTTTGAGAAGGTAGTGAAGTGCACCAATACAAATATTGTTATGATCAGCGTTATCTACTTAAATACTTTAGTATGATATTTTTTTTCTTCAAACATTTAAAACAGACATTTTTTGGGCTTCTTTTATGGTAATTTGGAAAAAAAAGTTGACGGATTTACTTTGCAACATTTGAACTAATTAACTATTTTGGAGCATAAACCCAAACCATAACACCCACATAATTGGCTGTATTTCAGCCTGTGATAATGATACGAGCGAGATGTGCGCGATATTGGGGAAGTTCTGCGCTTGAGGCGATACGTGACCGAGTGGCTTTACCGGCGCTCTTACAAATCTATTCTAATAGTGGGGTAACGATCACTTTGTCTTCTAAGTGTTCCTAACTTTAGCAAATTGTGTATCTTAAGAGTCAGTTTTCA
The DNA here is from genome assembly GCA_951392215.1 of Epirrita christyi. NCBI lineage: Eukaryota > Metazoa > Arthropoda > Insecta > Lepidoptera > Geometridae > Epirrita > Epirrita christyi. The sequence continues at coordinate 328,433 of OX595835.1, forward strand.
TGGCCAAACAAACGTTGTTGTAGGATGAAGAGTCATCGGGCTCAACCTTTGATATTTATATCAATAAAATAATTATTTATGATATGATATATATATACACAAGGCTGCTTTTCAAAACCCTACAAGTTTAAAAAAAAAAACCTATTTCTGCTGACTATCAATATAATGTCACCTACTTACCTACCTATTATTGCTTAATACCTCCTCCGCATATAAATCAGCCACTACAAACTAACTTGTATACTACTTGTTGTACGCGACGCTCAAACTTCTCATATATTCTGTAAATGCTTTTTTAGAGTTCATGGGTACCAACGGAACCATTATAAGATCACTCTGGTGTCTGTCTCTCTATCTATCACAGCCTATTTTCTCCGAATCTACGCTGAAATTTGGTACATATTATGTGATTAAATTATGGACGTATAGCGTCAACGAATTCTGATTTCTGGGGTTAGTTTTGGGGTAATACTCGTAACGATAAAAATTTGTTAATTGGTCTAGTAGTTACTATATTAGCCTACTTGTACGGAACCCTTTCCACGCGAGTCCGACTAACACTTGACCGGTTTTTGTTATTATAAAGTGGTAATATGGAATACATTACCACACTCATTGAGAAACAACAGTTACCGTATCTCCTTTCTGCTTTACAATCTCAAATTCCAAGTTGATTTCTCATAAATCAAAGGAAAAGTAACCTCATTGAATTCTTCGATCCGCAGCCATAACATCCTTATGTAACATCCGAGAACGTCTCGACTCGCAATAAAAAGTAAAACGATTGCGTATACACTCTTACCAGTGTATATGTTAGTATAGGGTTGTCATAATTAAAAAATATATCTCAAGAAAATGAGTAGTTCTTCAACAGCCTTTATACGTCGAATGCTGGACGAAGCCTCCCCCATAGAATGCAATGGGGGGATTTGCCATAATCACCACGCTTGGCAGGCAGGTAATCGCAGTTTGGTGTTAAGTACTCTGGTGGATGCTGGTGCCTATCCCCGGTGTAATCCCTTAGTAAGACTAAGACTTTTACTTCATCCACGTGAGGAGAAGGTAGGAGTCTATTCTTAGGCCAAACACAGCACCAGCACAACACAAATGAAATTTGTTACGTGTATTTGTACTGGTAGAGTCTTCCAGTTAGTTGATCACCATTGTTTTCACACTCTGTATTTGCGTGACTCGCTTAGCTCGCCGGTAGTGTTTACTGGTTGTATATCGTTGCGAGGCCTGTATTCACACCAGGGTGGTTATTTGCTATGACCTAAGAAATTCCTTGTCAATAACGTGTGACGTCACCCATACGATTCAGCGATGATTCCACGCAGATATCGTAACGAGCCCGCGTTATGTTACGTTTGGTAATAGTGTTATGTACGTTTGGTGCAGATCCCTATTTCGTATGAAAGTTAACATGTAACCTTGTTACGTCTTATTTGCATAGGGAAAATGGGATCAGCAACAAGTTTTTCAATTGATTATGAAAATATTCTAAATAAAAAACCTGAAAAGTCCAGCTAAAGCTTGGTGCCTGGCAACCCTATACCGATGAATTCGGCACTTCATCCAAACCACGTAAACTGCCCTTTATGGCAACCTTGGATTTATTGCCGGGTATTTATTGGCGAAATATTATAATGTGCCAATTATATGGGGAGCCACTTCGTTTCAATTCAATAATACTTATTAACACCTTTGGTGAGTTAGGTGATTTGTTGCAACTGCTATATTTACATGTTTCTAGTATATTATCATCATTATCATCCACAGATAAGATTAACTCACTGATGGGTGCCCCCCTCTTGTTTTATGCCACTATACTCTAAAATCCCTAGCAAATTCTAAAAAAAAATCCATACGGGATTTTTTAAGGAACGGTTTTTAATTAAATTTACATGTTTTGTCTGCAATGATTGCTGGTCTCTATATTTCTGCAATTTTGACAAACTAAATTTTTTTATGATAATTTCATATAACAATCAATATCTTATTCTTACATATATAAAACCTCTGTTTCCCGAAGGGGTAGGCAGCGACCACGGATTTCTACTTGCTACGATCCTGACATACCTCTTTTGCTTCATTAACTCTCATCTTTCATTACTTCATCATACATGTGCGTCGGTTTAGAGTACTTTTGACCTGGCCTTTCTCCAAAACGTCTTCGATTTGGTCAGAATTAGTACGCCCCCTTCCAACTGGCTCAATCTCACTCGCCTTATGCACTTTCGTCAATCGTCTTTCATACATCCTCTCGACATGCCCAATCTTATTCTTAGCAACAATAAAATCAATTATCTTGTAAACCGTTGCTGTCATCACGTCTTGCTCTTCGCTATTTATTGCCGTTACTTGAAACTTCCTCCACCCCTGTCGCTAACCAACCGGAAAACTATCTACAGTTTTGAACTGATGTTTCAGTTGATAGTAGACGTCAACGAGCTCCGTGAAAGAACTTCAAGAACTGGGGCAAATTTATACGAAAAGGTATAACTAAATATTTTAAATTTGTAGAGATGAATTTCGAAGAAATACTTGAGAATTCCTGGATACTAAATTATGATTGGTTCTTGGTAGAAATTGACTGTCAGTGAAACGTAAAATAAAATCAACGTCCATAGTTAATGAATCTAGAATAAATCAAAGTTATACTAGTAAATATACTTTATAAATTTTATAAAAATCTATTCGAAGTTAAATAGACCCGAGTACCAAAGCGGACAGAAACACCGCTATGGAAGTGCCTCGTGCGATCTAATGAGAAACCAACTTAGGTAATAATCGTCCACGGCGAAAGAACTTGCAATGCACTCCACGCAGCACACATTTGGCTGATAGGTGTACTACCAACCTCTTTTATTGTTGTACTAAGTAACTTGGTTTTTTGATGACCAAAAAAATAAATGTTTTTTTTTGTTAGTAGTAGAACTTCTTGTGAAAGAGTTCGGCCGGGGAAGTTCTACCACCGTAGATACATATTTCTGCCGCCATGCAATAGTGCTCGCAATGCTGAGTTTCGGTTTGAAGGGTACCAGTGCCGCTGAAATTACAGGCACATGAGACTTTTCATCTTTGTCTCAGAGTCGGCAGCGCGCGTGTGATGCCTCTGGTGCTGCTGGCGTCCATAGACTACGGTAACTACTTTCTATCAGGTGGGCTGTATGATTTTTTGCTTACCAAGTAGTTTATAAAAAAATACATGTTATTATTCGTAAAGTAGGTGCAACTATTTTGCTGTCAGACGGTTACTTTTGTATTACAAAAGTGACGTTTAAAAAGCAATGATCGCGTAATTTACGCCTATGCAAAGCTGTCGTGAAATAAAGATTACGGCTGCGGGTCCAAACTTTTGATGTCTGTCATAACAGTCACCGGTAATTAACGGTAGCCGCGATTTTCAAAAATAATTGGCGTTACCGCGATTCCGTTTTGTTACGATCGGAAGTATTATCATTGGTCCGCACGTCAGTGATCGCTAGTGCTACCTAATTGTATACCTATTTGATTCAAAGCTTGTTATTATTAAACACTGTCACCTTTTATAAAACAAATTTCACCGAAAAGAATCAACTTCTAATCCAATTTTATAATTATTTCGTCTCAAGTTAAAATCTTGTAACTTAGTAAGTACGTTTTTGGTAACGAACAAACAAAAATTACAACTTAATTACCGTGAGCGAACTTCTTATCTGTTTAATTGTTTTTATCATGATTTAATGCCTTCGCTTTAATATTGTTATCAAGTTTGTTAGAACAGCCGCGCTCGTCGCTGCTGCGAAAAGAAACTTTGACGAATTTATTTTTATTTTAATCAGATGGTCACTTTTGTTTTGTGTGAAAAAAGTACCTATGTTGGTATTGTATTTTTTTTCTGAACTCATGTTGTACTGGATTCTAAGTATTTTGTGTATGTGCTGCTCAGTTATATAATTTTAGCTGTATGCAGTGTTATTGCAGTTTCCGTTGAGGTACGAGCCTATAGCCGCCGATGCTTTACGATTACCGTACAACCACACGCTATACTTACAGCCTCAAAAGAAAAGCTGGTTAAATCGCAACGCATTGCAAATTATGGCACCAAATTGGTGCTATTTCAATTCATCATGCATAGGCCATAAAACATGAAGGAAACGAATGACGCCTCAGACTTCTCAGACTTCCAATGAAAAATAAAATATTATTTTTTATTACAAATTTCTATTAATCTTACTATCTTTTGACACGATTCACTAATTCAAATCAACATAATAAGTAAATATCATCATCACCAGCCTGTTTACGTCCCCCCCCCATAATAACCATGCTTGGCAGGCGGATTGGTGATCGCGGTTTGGTGTTAAGTTCTCAGGTAGATGCTACTGCCCATTCCCTGGTGTAATTCCTTAGTAAAACTTTTATTTTATTACATCTACGGATGGAGAAGAAGGGGTCTATTCTTAGACTACAGACACCACGGCAAGTCCTGTAAATACGGTTCGTGAAACAATTCAATTGTATTTTTTTAAGTAAATAAGTTCAAATTAAGTAAATATTCTAGGTGCTAAATATAATATGTGTGAAATATGAAAGTTTAAGTGAAATACTTGAGGTGTCTTTCTTTTTAGGACCTTGGTATAGACCAATGAGTAGGTGCCGAATGAAATCCAGCATAGTATACTAGCAGCTAGCACCAATGATTTGTGTGAAAGTTTAAATAAATAAATAAATAATAGAAGTAACTATGGTACAGTGATATATGGACCAGTTATTTCATTTCAGGCTGTGCCATGACTCGGAAACTTTTCTATTCTTACGGTGGTTATCGTCCCCGGAATGTGAGAAGTTGCGAGTTTCGTGTGAGAGCTAAATAAATCCCGTGTTATTGACCTGCCGGAAATATTTTTAACTGTTGTCTGTGTAGGTGGGCGCGAGTTTTAGCTTGCGAGTGACATGCACTGTTATAGCTTTTAGAAGTTCTTGGTGAGTTGTAGGTGCTACGAGTATCACAAATTTTAAACCAACTTACAATTCATATTTCATCTTTGTCCTATAGTTTGTAGTCGTACAGTGTTGTACAAACTTTATAAAGGGTTGCTTTATAAAGGTAATACGCGATAAATACCAGTGATAATATTAATAAATATGTGTTCTGATCGCGAAAGTATAAAAAATACTCTATCGGTGATATCTTAAAAAATACTTATTGATAAAGAATTGTTTTATAACAATTTACTAGAAAATCCACTTCATTCATTTCAGAGTATCCTTGTGTTTATACACAAGATGCTTCTCAAAGAATAGGTACATAAAAATATAATGCAAAATTCATAAGCAATATCGGAGCGGAACATCGCAGACGAACATATTAAATTTTATATTATTAGCGCTTCGAGCTCAACTTCCTACTTCCATTTCTAAGACACATATTGTTCAAAGTTCTATTATTATTAATGTTTAATGGTTTTTTGCACTGCACAGATACAAAAAATGTGAGGTGAGTGCCCAATAAATTGCCTACCTGTTTACCTCATCGGTAGTTAAAAAGGTACAACGATAACGGGCTTGAGCCTCCTCATTCACTGACTTCCCGCGACCTTTGCAATATCGTTGGTCCATAGAGTGAAGAGGAGTGATACGAAGAGTGTATAACATTGCAAATTGCATAAAATGAGTGAAAACTATAAGTTTTACATCGTCACTTCTAAGTGACTCCCATATTGGACGTTGTTAGAAATTTCAACTCCCAGAATTCCAATGCTCGCGGAGGTGGAAAGAGGAATGCCCTGTAACTGCGGCGCGATAGTAAATGGGGATTTTTTTGCGGTAAATGCGCACACTTGTGTCTTAGTGGGATTGAAAGTAACCAGATTTTGGATACCCCAATCTGATACGAGCTTTAAGGAGCTTTCAACTTCATTAATGTTCTTCATATTTTATATAAAAAGTTCTTATAATAAATACAGAAATTATTAGATCAGATTAGAATACTTATTAAACAGCGTCGCTAACAAGTCTCCTAATGACAGATCGTACATAATTATTCAAGCATGAAAATACTCAAGATTCTTTAAAATATAAATAAATAAATAAAATAAATGCTGGACATTTCACACAACATTATCTAGCCCCAAGCTAAGCAGAGCTTGTGTTATGGGTACTAGATAACTGATATACTTAATACAATACATTACATAGATACATATTTAATATATAATAATATATATATAATACATATAATATATTAGGTACTTACTAATTTGAAGTTTCTTGGAAAGTAATCCCGCTTCAATAAATATTTTTCTTAATAATCCTGTCCAGACGCCCATCTATCTTTTACCAACTAGTCACTTAGCCTACTCGTAGCTTAAATAGACTTTATAAATCTAAAAAACTAGACCCTTCCAACGCAATGCCATTTAAATCGAGGCAGCCCTGATTGATAGGTCCATTACCAGTCTTGATGCTCTGTTCTAACGTAGGTATGCTGATAATAAGACAGGACCAACGCATTATTTTGTTTCGAAATTGATTCAACACAATAAATAAGAAAATTAATGTTGTGCTCTGACATGATACCAATCCTTAGTAATTGGTTCGAATTGTTCACAATGATTTGTTTGATAAGTACATCATTTGTATATTGAATAACGTAGACAAGGATCTGAATGACAAATCTTTTCCATACCTATATCATCAGCAGCCGGTAGAAATCCACCGCTGGACGAGGCCTCCCTATCAAATATGAAATATATATTTACTAGCTCCGCCTCACGGTTCCACTGGTATAAGTCTCGATCCGGTGGGAATATACAGGTTGTTTCTTTTAAATGGGACAGTATGGGGATATCCGAATCCATAAGAGATACGGGAAAACTGTCTTAGGAACCATTTGCTCATTTTGTATGAAAACGATTTTGGCATAGTTATTTTTTTGGTCAAGCGTGAGTTCTCCATAAAAATTAGTTGTTTTGATCAAAAAATTTTTTAATGCGTTTCGACTCAATTTCATGTGAGGATTGTTTCATTATACCGGAAGAAAAAAATCTGAGCAGCAAAAGTTAGTCAAATTTAATAAAATGTTTTCTCATACAATTTGTAAGTAATCTGGTACCCACGTTATAAATTTTCAAAATAGCCTCCCTCTTGCTGTTTCCAGGTACGGGCACGTTTCAGAACACCTCTAGTGGCATTAGACAAAGATGTGTGGTGAATGTTGTTCTACTGCTCTGATGGTCTCGTGGAATGAGAAAAATCAGAGCAGTAGAAGTTAGTCAAATTTTAATAAGAATATCTTTGTCTAAGGTCACTAGAGGTGTTCTGAAACGTGCCCGTACCTGGAAACAGCAAGAGGGAGGCCATTTTAAAAATTTATTGGCATAGTTTTATTAACGTAGGTACCAGATTGCTTACAAATTGTATGAGAAAACATTTTATTAAATTTGACTAACTTCTACTGCTCAGATTTTTTTCTTCCCATACAATGAAACAATCCTTACATGAAACTGAGTCGATACGCATTAAAAAAATGTTTGATCAAAACAACTCTTTTTTAAGAACTTACGCTTGACCATAAAAATAACTATGCCAAAATCGTTTTCATACAAAATGAGCAAATGGTTCCAAAGACAGTTTTCCCGTATCTCTTATGGATTCAGATATCCCCATACTGTCCCATTTAAAAAAAACACCCTGTATATCGGGATAAAAAAACCTATATGTTAATTCAGGGTATCAGCTATTTCCATTCCAAATTTTAACCAAATCGCTCTAGCTGTTTCAGCGTGAAGGAGTAACAAACATATATACTCACAAACTTTCGCATTTATAATATTATTAGTGAGATAGTGAGATTAACACCATACCTAAACACATAATAATAATAAATATAATGGGGACATTTGCCATAATCACCTTCGTTTAGCTTGGTGATCGCAGTATTGGTGTTGAGTTCTCAAGTGCATGCTGCTGCCCATCTTCTGGTACAATCCCTCAGTCGGCTGTGACGACATCCACGGGAACACACGGATTGGCCAGACAAACCACGGCATCTATAGGTACTTACTGTTAAGCATTTCAATACCCCACTTTCTCCGCAACTATTAAAGTATTCTATGCCGCGTCACGTTTTAACATTCTAACTGCGTGTTCTCGAATATGAATAACGAATTATAGCCTGAACTCCTTGGGAGTGAACTTAAACTTTATTAATACCAATAAAACTTTACTGCCTCTCGACACTACGCAGATGAATTATCAAAGTAGGTTCGTAAAAATTACAAAAGAAAGCTAGGTCACTAATTCTATTCCCCAAGCAAAAGCTATAGTTGACTCTGAATTATCCTATCACTACTCTGTTAAAGTAACTCATAGTTTACGTATGTTTTTTAAACTCCTTTACGCAATCGCCAAAAAATTACAGATAAAATTACCCTTTCTTCAGTTTAACAAAATGAATAATGTATTCTAGAATTGTACTACTGATTCCATTATTACAATAAGTAACTCCACAACATCAAGTTTTCTTTTATTTTTCTAAAAGAAACAAAAGCCACTAATATAATGCTTTTTAGGTCGAACTGTTACAATGCCGGCTATAAATAGGTGTGAAACTCATGCTTTAGGTAGCTCAAATACCTTTCGTTTGTAGTGAACTAGCTGTAACTTCTTCCTACCATCTCTGACTCAAGAGGTATTCCATCATGGATTGGGTCTACTTTTCGGATCTAGTTACGAGAAATTCTTGGCACCTTTTTTGGGAAAGACGTTCTAAACTCAAGTAAGTAATTAGGGAGAAATATAACATGATTTCTGAAAAAAAACCGGGAATTTGAGCATCTTACAAAGTGTTATGAAAGGTAGAACAGCCCAACTCCCGTTACGTTCAATGTTCTGTCAAGGGTGGTCAATGGAAGCGTGAAAGGTAATTCTTACTACCTGTTATATTATATAGTCACAGACGCTGTTGATCGATTGTTAGGCACAATTATCTGAGGCCCATTCTCTAAGTTATTTTAAAACTACATTGAAAGTTGAATCGAGACTGAATTGTAAATTGACTGAAAGTTGAATTTCTAGTCCCTCATAAATAACAATTTAGTCTACTTTCAATTCATGGTGACCACCATTAGAGTAGGATAGTTATATATATAATTGGAAAGAGTAAAGAGAGACTCCATCTACTTATGCTAAAATTAACGAAAAAACTTTGGATCGTTCAAGTTTCGGTCACATTTCGATATAATTACATTACAGTGTTATATTTTATGTCAGGAGAATACCATTTCTGACATTTAAGACATCGACACAAGATCGAAACATGATCCGAACTTTATTTTAACTATTTTTTAGTTAGTGAATTGGGCCTCTGAACTTGTAATTTTTTGGATTTTTTAAACCACTAATTACTGAAAGCTTTACGGAGAACGAGTTTACTTAATCAATTCAGTTCATTATATATATATAATGGTATTCAGTTTCAATGTTTCCCAAATGTTTTCTTAGACAACTTTGTTACAAAACAATTTTCATTGCTAATTGTTACTTTAGATTGTATTTTCTCACAAAATCTGATTAAATATTTTTCATTACAACTCTCTCCGTATTGAAAGTCTCTACCGCAGCCCATCGGAACTCACGAGAATATTTAACTTGGGAGTTCATTTCCTCAGTTCAGCCACAGAAGATATTATATTCATTTATATTGCACGCAGAGATTTCACATGGATGCACGAACCCGAGCTATATTAAAACTGAAACGCAGCACGTATCTTCTCAATTTCTTTAGACAAAACTAGACGATTAACATATACCATATACCTAAAATTTTTCGAGTTCAAATTACTCACGTAAATACCATATTGAATCAAAACTCAATGCGATAAAGCTCATTTTATATTGAAGGCCGATTAGGAGTAGCAAAGGGCTGTTCGACCGCAGATTCCGCCACTGATAACTTAAACCCCATTGTACGGCAGTGTCCGCGTTAATATTTCACTGGGGTCACAGTGGCCCCCATAAATTAGTTTGGATTATGAAGCTCGGATTTATCAAAACTTTGCAAGTTATCTCGGAAGATTGCAACTCCAATTACAATTCAGAGTTTGTAGGATTACGTCAGTCATTAATTTGGAATGTAAGCTCCTTCGGGTTCGATTGTGTAAGTTCGCTGTTGGTGTTGAACCGTTCTTTTGTGTTTGACATACGGATTTATAGTTGGCGATATATTAAGTTGGCTTTTGTCCAGCCAATCCGTATGGCTCTGATGCTTTGCGTGAAATGGACGTTATTGAAATCATATTTTGGCGTTACTCTTTTTACCAAAGCCAAAAATAGGGGAGAGTTGTCAATTGCCGCACGCCTGACAATTCCGAAGAATATTTATAAAAACATCAAAAAAAATTGTTGTTTAAGTCAATTTTTAAAAGTTTTCTGTAGTGCTTCTACGATTTAGATACAATTCGTATAGAATCGGCATCGGCTCTATACAAATCGGCATCGGCATTCGGCTTGAAACTATTCTCCAGACAACTAAGAAAAATCTATACAAATCGGGTCAGAAATCCCAGAGATATCATTTAACATACACAAAAATGTAGCCTTTCACCTTTTTATACAGTCTGTTAAAAATAATAACATCTGGGGCTTTTTTTGGTTTTGTTAAAACAATTGAAAGGTTCTTACATAACTACCTAGTACATACAAAGTGCAACAATAAAATATCATGGGATTTTTCCAGTCTTGTAAAAATTATTTGTATTGTAGGCATAGAGCATAAATTTCTGAGGTCTGGGCCGCCCTTTTGCTGAGCAAAAGAGCTTGGGCACGTACTATCACGAAATGCCAAGCAATTTGATACTCTGTGAATTGTAATAAAAAGTTCCCTACAGCCTAGATTAATTTACCCGAATCGCCTCCAACTTGCCACCGACATACCTGAAACAAAAAAACATAATTTTAGACACAAATTTGATAAGATTTCTACGAAATTACTTCCACAGCTTTCTGTCCCCTATCCCTCGCAATGTTTCACAAAGAAAAACTAGTTTAATGTAATAAAAAGCCAGCCAGAGTAGAATTTGTGGTTCACGGGATGATGTATAGGTACATTTCAGTAAAGAAACAGTGGCAGCAATAAATACCCGACCAACTCAGATGTACAATTCTAAAATGTGCACTTAAAACTAACATAGCTAACCAAACTTCAAAAATACAAAAACAAAAAAATAACATACAGAACGCACAAGTGCAAGTGAATCTTGCGCCCTTAGGGTTCCGATTCGTAAATTGTTTTGAAATAATCAGCCTTTTATGAGTTTCAGCCACTCTTCCTACAAACTTCACTATCCCATAGGATAGTTGACCAAATTTTGGCCAAAAAGACAAAAAATCCTAAATTTTAGACCTTTTCCTTTATTTGTCAGCCTCCTAGCATTCAAAATTTCAGGATTATGAGGTCACGGGAAATACCCTAGAGATTTTTTTTCGCGATTTCGATTCCAATTCCAAAAATTAGGCGTTTATTCCCATATCTTTTTAATGCAGTTCGAAGCTTGATTTACGGCACTAAGGTACTAGCTCACAGACATTTTCTATTTGGTATAATATTCAAGTTGATACCTTTGTTCTTGAGAAAAAGGGTCTTGACAGACAGACAGATGGATAGACTCATGAGAGATGGACAACAAAGTGATTCTATTAGGGTCCCTTTTTTTCTTGTTGAGGTACAGAACACTAAATTTTATTATTTAAAAAAAAAAAAATTGAGTGCATTTTGAGTAGATGAGGTGGTAGTGAGGTGGTTTTGGTCACCCAAGTTGCTAAGCAACGGTGAGTATTCTTCATTAGCCGCGTACCCACCTAGCGCACAGGCTAGCGCGGCAGCCTCGGTGTCCGGATCGCGAGCAATGGCTCCCGCGGCAGCCTCAGTAGTTTTGTTCAATTTACACGAGGCCGCCTCGCGAGGCAGGCTGAGCCATCATAAGTCCGCGAGTATGCTACGAGTATGCTTCGCGCGCGAGCCAAAACATAACCGTCCCCACCTAACGCACAGCGCTCACTGAGGCACCTTTGAGCGCGTCAAGTTTACCGACAACAGATGGCTCGGGGCCGAGCCGTGCTCGGTCAAGCCAACGCGCGCTGGAGGCAGGCCGAGGCACGTCTACACCAGCCGAGGCATTTGGCTCGCGAGGCTGCCGCGCGAGCCTGTGCGCTAGGTGGGTACGCGGCTAATGTCTTTACTTTATAGCTATTATTTATATGTTTTTATGTCAGGGCTCGTGGTCTAAGGCAAGCTTTGTCTCGGGGCAGCCGGTCGTTAATCATACTGACGCGGCAATGGTCACTTGATAAGCTCGAGTGATGGGACACACGCGAGAACGCTGACGGCCGAAAAATGGGATGTGAGGGCCGAGATAGGAAGGGATATTGAAATTCTTAAAGAAAGAAGTTTTTTCTTTTGTCTTTTCCGTATCTGACGATGATATTAATTAAATCATAGAAAATTATACATTATAGCTTTGTGTATGTTAGTAAGTATATCTAATTAGGTTTTTAATAATGTCGGTAGAGTTTTTAATTTAAACTGATAGAAAGGTTCTACTAAGTTAGGGTCTGGTTGGTAGTATCTAGTAGGTAGGTTGGTATCTGAGCAAGTACCTACTTGCTTTTCAATAGAAATATACGATAGTTTTATTTTTAAAATCGTAAAACTATGTTTTACCTTATTTGTATAATTGCCACTTTCGTCATTAACAACGCTATGTTTTTGTCTAACAAAAGTAAAAAAAAGTCGGCGGGACTTGGCGAAATGGAAATTGAAATGTGCTTTGTCCCAATTCTACATTTGGGACGAGTGGTACAGATTAGAATGACTGGTCCGTAGGAAAATTAGTTTAGATATCTAAACATAGATGCTAAATAATATAGACGATAAATTTCAATGAAACTGAAACCTAGCGAACAACTTTTGAATAAATAATCACCTTAAATTAACAATAAGTTCAGTCTAGACTACACACCTATTATTTCATTGTATTGACGTCAGAAATAATAATTGATGGATTTTGAAACATCATAGTTTGTTTTACAAGGGTAAATTAGTATACGGAGCAGCTAATGAAGGACTTACTTGGCTTACTTGGAGCAGGTTGTATTATAAAATTGTATCCCTTATTTCCAGCGGTAAGATTTATTTTGATAAAGAGGTAGGAAAAGAAAAAAAAAGTTTTTTTTTCGACGGGGTGGTATCTGTAACGGTAATATACCCATCGAACAAAAGCTCGAAAAAAAACAACGTGCAATTTAATTACATCTGCGCAAGTACACCTACGACTTGATTTATGCCAGTTTTTTTTACTCTTCAACCACAGTAAAGTATTAATTCTATCATCCACAAAGTAACATCTGGCAAAAACATTATTAAATTGTTTCGCAAAGTTTCCTTATCCGTGGTACTTACCTTTTTATGATAAATTGGAACTCACATTCACAAAGCCGCTGTCACCTGTTTTAATAATCGAGTCGGGCCCGGCGCCCTCGGTCCCAGGTGGTGGTTTACGGAATACCGAACTGTGGCAGTGATGTCAAGCCAATCCTCATTTCAACGACTGATGTAGCTAAAATAAAGGATTAGGCGCGGTCGGAAGATTTCTGGATTTATATAGGTATCATTAGCCTGCAGAAGTCCAGTTCTGGACATAGGCGTCTCCTATTACGACTGTTACAATGTCCTTGGTCAATGCTAAGTTGTGAATTCAGCTTTTTTGAATGTTTCAGTTTGTGGAGCATCTGGAAGAGACCACGTGGTTGAACCTGAGGTCACACTGTAATACTATACCCACGTTGATAGCTAATCACCGTTGTTTTCTCAAAACAAAACTATCCTCGATCCCGGTTAGTGCAATTTATTACAAAATTCCACATTGACAGATCCATCACTGATGCATCAGTGATGGATCTGTCAATGTGGAATTTTTTGTTGAACACCACCTCAAGAGGTTTCTTATTCTCCTGGGTGTGATCTCAGTGAGAGAGAGCTGCTTGGAGCAAAGAAATGCCAATATATTTTGTGGAACTGCCCCGGGAAGCTCCGGGGTGCTTGACTAATGTCGGTCCACCTCGGCTTGTTCTCGCACAGCCGGTATCACGTCTTGAGGGTCCCTCAGATGTACTTTGTTGACGTAGCGTGCTAGTTATTAACCGACTTATAAATCAACACAAACTACTTCAACGGTTTACCCCAACACAATTGCTCTATCACTAAACTAAACCAGTTGTTAACAATTGTAAAGCCTACCTCGGTCTACCTTACCCACTTTACTTAGCCAAGTAACTATGTATTGATAACTCTGTTGATCGAGCGTAAAACGCAACCTTTTTTATTTATGCAGGGAACCTGCCTACCCTCCGAGTTTGAAGGGTTACAAGTAACGTAAGTATTGTGTGTGCCGTGGTCTGTGCAGCCTTAGAATAGACCCATCCATCTCCTCCGGTAAATTTCGTTGAAGCCGACTAAGTGATGACAAGGGAATAGGTGGCAGCATCCATCATGAATACTCAACACAGATACTGCGATCACCAATTCGCTTGCCAAGCGTGGTGATTTTGGCAATTACCCCCATTGTATGTTATGGGAGAGGCCTTGTCCTGCAGTTTCTGCTGATGATGATGATACATCTTAACGACCTCTGTGGCGCGGCAGGAGATGATATGCAAATATTTCGTTTGGGGTCTGGGTGGTATGGTACCATGGTACTCGTAGTTCCTGATATCCACGACACAAGGAATCCTAGTGTGAGATCAAGACTACGTATGTGACTACGTCACGTATACGTCTACGTTTTGTACGAATTAATCACCGTTCATCTGTTTTTGTACAAAGCAATAACTGTTTCCTATAGCTATCTAATCAGACTGTCTGATCTGAGATCTATTTGGTCATTCTCACACGAAAGAAGTCAAAATTATACAAAACTGTAACGCCTTACAACTTGTTTCTTGAGTAAGTACGACATTTTATTATTATTGCTCTACTCCCAGCTGGAAGATTATTATTTCATTAGTAAATGGCGGTTGCAGCAGCGAATGAATTGACTCGCGAGAGTGTTATTGTGAGCAACTTGGAACGTTGCGGGATTATGGCGTTTTGTTTGTGCCATGAAAGCGTTGAAAGTTTATTGTTTAAGTACGAATTTAATTTAAGGAAACAGATGTACCTTATGGTTACGCTTACAGCATGTGTTCGTGTAATCTCATAACTACTTTAATATTTTTACGTTGTATGGTTAAAATACCTATAGGTAACCTAAGGGTTGGTTTACTTTTCTCGTAATTTTATGTAATCTTACGAGGTTCGCACGACCACACTGGTCTTTTGTATGAACTGACGTCTGTCACACGCATCGCATGCAGGTAGCATTGCGCGCCTGCATTCACTTAGCTTTGACTGTCCGTCTGCTACGGTCACCTTTCATCACGCGTCGCCAGATCAGTTTCTGATGTCCGTCTCCTGATCTTGAAGTCTCCACCTAATCTACTGGTGTGACGACTCGCGCTCGCGTCGCTGGCTAATCATCAGCCATTCATTATCACATAACTTTGTTCACAAGACTCTCTGTGCTACCATTTGTGAGCTAGTGCAGTGCTTCATACGACCCCACTGGACCTTGATTGCAGGCGTTGCCAGGTTAGTAAACCTTCCTATATTACCTAGGTTTAGCTGTGCAACGTATGATAACCGCAAGTTCTAGATTTTGTGAATTGGTACCATTCCGCGCGTATGTTTTTTAGCTGGTTCAAATAAGAACTTTCTCGCATGCTGAAAGTATACGCACCATTTTGATCCTCCGAGCCTGATTAAGTTGTACAAATAAACTTAAAAATCTAGAATTTATTTGCGTGTAATTGCATATCGTCATAGGAATATCGTCCTTATTGCGTTGTACGTAAGGTCTATTTATGTTGTACTGGTCACGAACCTACGTTATAAATTTCTTGACTTATTTTCTAAAATTCACACTTTATGTTACTAATTCATAAAGGAAGTTATACAACTTATTTATAACTTTATTGATTCATGTCGTTTAATAAGTTTTTGCCAATAATTACGTGATATTTCGTCATTTAAGCATAATTTTCCGTCATTTATTGGTTATTGCGGGTACACTGAGAAAAATGTCATTTTGGCTTCATTATAAAATATCAATACGTCTTTCAAAAATACGATGAATTGTTCTAAAATAAGGTTGTATCATGTATATATAATAAAATAATCTAGTTTAAATAGTAAGTAATACAATATTATGATGACCATTCTCCGTAATAAACGGTGACAGAATATAAGAAGATTAAATCGATACTTTACGATGCTTTCCTCTTAAAATAATACTACGTAATATGAAATGGTCTGCTGGATGTCTGGTTGGCAGAAATTCGATGATACCTAAGATATAACAGTTTTCGTCACTTTATTTTTGTAGTTAGCATCAATTTTCTTGAAGCTTCTATGCATAAAATCCTTATAATATACGACTACGGACTATATCTTCCGCCGTTTCGTTACTGCTTCGCTTGTTACTGTCCATCCAAAGGTTGTCTGGAAGAAATCGCTCTCAGCGATAAGGCCGCCCATTGTACTGCTAATTTTAATAAATCCTTTTATGTATTCCTGGTGTACAATAAAGTGTTAATCTATATATCTATCTATGTGACTACGGGCATACAAAAACTAATTAACAAATGAACAAACATCAAATAATGATTACGGAATCAATTATGATTCCGGTGATTGGTCACACCAAAATACCATGACTAGCACACAAAAATACAATTACGTAACAAATTACCATCGAATATGATTACGGAACCATAATATTTGACGCGGCACTCCAAAATACCGTGATCATCACACAAAAATACGTTTATCGTTTTACTAAAGTTTGATTACAGATTCATAATATTGGATGACCGGCATATTAAAATACTGTGAAATCACCAGTCTACTGCGAACGGCACGCGGGTAGGTCCTAGCCCGGTCATTTTATTCTATTTAGTTAGCAGGGAAGCACATGCGCTCCGCCTTTTGCTTGTAATTTTATTTTAAATATTACGGATTGTCTATAGTTAGTGTTACAAAATGTGAAGTGATTTGAAGCAACAAAGTGCAACAAAGATCAGCTGGGTTTCATAATACCTAACATTTGTTCGTGTACAAAATAAGTGTTTTAAGATTAGTGCACCAGTTTATGCAAGCTGTTGATGTAAAAGCTTGTGACAGTACATAACCCAGTTTTGCCGACTGATGCCCAGCTGATGTCCATTTAAAATGATGTGGTTGTACATAAAATAATCTCCACCTTTCTACTACGCATCGTTCAGCAGGCGCTGACGCCTACCAAACCATGGCTGGTTGGTGAACGCCTGGAGGGCTCAACGTGCCTATCTTATTACGTTGGGTATCCTGGCAAAGCCCGAGTCTCGATCCCGTTCTCTGTCCAGCACGCCTGAAGTCGCGTCGTGTTCTAGGATCAATCACCAGGGATTTGAATAAGGTATTGATTTTAGTCTCGTATTAAGTAAAATATCTAATGTGAAAGCCCATGTTAATTAGAGATACTCTTTATGGTACCATAAAGTAAACATGTCACAAAATACTGTATTTAGGTAAATTTAGCTAATTTCCTTTCGAGTTTTGTAGGCTGACTTCGGCAGAATTTACTACCCCAAATTTAAAGCTACTTTCGACCCCCATATATAAAAATCTATTTGACCTAACCACTTGCAATTTTGTACAGGTGACGCGGATAAGGTGCAGTCAGCTTTGGAACAGTGGTCTCGACCCTCAGCTGGTCCGTGACAGGAGGTCGTGCGCCCTCTGACAAGAGACGGTGCGAGCCCGCCTCCGTTACCCCAAAACTACTACTCCGTTACTCTAAATTATATATTTTGCGTTATTTAATAATATTTTGTAATTTTTAATTAAAATGTTAATCCGTCATATGTTTTTCCATTATAGCAAATAATTCCCCAAATCCCAAATCCACTGTTATCTAGAAGTACCTACTTTATTAGGGTTATTTTCTGTATTGCGTAGGTACTTTTTTCTGAATGTGCTTTCCTCTCATTTCCGAGTATTTCCTGTTATTTCATCCTACTATTTATCCATGCTTTCCTACTATTATTGATGTGCTTTCCTATTGTTTATTCTTACTAATTTTCTACGCCTCCTGTTGTAGCATGGCTCGGGTATTTTTCCTTCTTCTTAAATATGTGTGGGCCAATTTATAAAGATAATTGACACTTAGTAATCTACTCTGACCCATAACCGTGCAAAAGTACGGTTACGGGAGTGATGACGATGAACGACTATACATCATCATCATTCTCTTAACCGTACTCTTGCTTATTCTATGTGTCAATTATCTTTATTAATTGGCTCATACATATTTAAGAAAAAGGAACAATACCCGAGCCATACTACAACAGGAGGCATAGAAAAATAGTAAAAAAAATCAATAGGAAAGCACATCAATAATAGTAGGAAAGCATGGATAAATGGTATAGGATGAAATAACAGGAATTACTCGGAAATAAGAGGAAAGCACATTCAAAATTGTAGTAAAGCATACAATAATAGTAGGAAAGCATGGATAAATAGTAGGATGAAATAACAGGAGTTACTCGGAAATGAGAGGAAAGCACATTAAAAATAGTAGGAAAGCATACAATAATAGTAGGAAAGCATGGATAAATAGTATGATAAAATAATAGGGATTACTCGGAAATTAGAGGAGAGCACATAAAAATAGTAGGAAAGCATACAAAAATATGATGACAGTCATATGTAATGTTATGCTCTCTCTCAAAAAGTAATGGTCCATTACGATTACCGTCACCGTAAGTCCGGACATACGGTGATACGAACTACTAATGCATGGTGACAGCTCATCATAATATATGGTTAGCAGCAGCAACAGTAGTTTCATCGTACTTTATGGTTATTTCCGTATGCTCCCTACTTTACGTGAAATCACCATATTTTTTGATGAACTGTTTTCTCAGTGTAGGTTCGTGGATCGTCGCATGGTCGCATGTTGTGTTGCATCGGCCCAACATTGCCCTAAGCAAGCATTGCCGTAAAGCTAGCACATCGCATAGAAACAACGTGTTCGGGGTTCTCACATAGATAGTTGTTGACGAAGTTAGCCAAGTTGACACTAACATTGAATCTAAATATAGGTCACGAACATTGTTGATAGGTATTCTGCTGAACATCGGGTTTAGTGTTCAATTAATATTTTTTGTTCATGTAAATACGGTTGATTTACGTAGGTATCCAGGTAATATAAAATTGAGAGTTTTTGTTTAAGTTATTTAACTAACCGCCTCGTCCTAATATTGCATTAGACGAGTTATTATTCGCAATACAGTCCACACCGCATTTAATTAAGTTATTGCAATTTAGTCAAATTAACATCGCATTCAATTTTTGTTTGAATTGTCTTTGATATTTTTATCTGAGACCTATAGGTAGGTAAATAGTTTACTTACACCGCACCTATCACTTACGCTAGGGTTGTACGATCGGATAAGATATTTCCGAATCCGTACAAGTTTTCATTTCGAATATTTATTTGATTTGTTTTATTTGGTTTTTACCAATTCGCACCTACGTTCGTGTTAGGGTTCGCATGGTCGGATACTAGTTCCGTTCCATACAAACTAATTAAAGTTTTGTTTAATCGCATCGCGCCTAACTTGTTAGGGTTCCGTACTATATACGGAAAAGTAGTTCCGTATTGGTTTTCGCATCGCATCGCACCTACGTACCAGCTTACGTTAGGCCATTTGTTTATTCCGGAAATTCCGTAATTGCAAATTAGAGTTTTTATTGTTGAAATTCGTTCATATTTGCCTTTCACACCTGTGTTTGTGTTAGGGTACCGCGTGGTCGGATAAGTGGTTCCGTACCTATTTTGTTTTTGTGTTTTTCTATTTTTGCCCCTTTCGTACGAGCTTACGCTAGGGTTCCGCGTGGACGGAAAATTGGTTCCGTACCTATTTAACTAAAATTTCATAAGAAGTTGTTTTGTGACTTTAACCCTGTTACACGTTGTGTAGAAGGGTTCCGCAGGTTAGGAAAATTGGTTCCGTACCTATTTTAATTAAATTCCATAAAGTTAAATTTTAACTCGCACCTTGTTACACCGCTGTGTATATAAGGGTTCCGCAGGTTTGGAAAAGTGGTTCCGTACCACTTTATATTAACTAGGTAAAGTTTCGTTGACGTTTTTATTTATATTCTCTGTTCATAATGGAGGATTTACAAACTAAACTCACGCTTTATGAAGGCAAGCGCGCTGCATACTTCGCTCGAGTACAAACTATGTACGATTCTATTTCACATCTAGATAATGAAAGATCGAGAAACACGTTTATCGCGCAAGCTAAAACAATTGATCAAATTCGTAATGAGATTATAGTTACGATTGACAATATAAATCTTCTTTCTATGAAAATTAATCCTAAATACGAGGTTACTTATAGCACATTGTCTGCTTTTGACGATCTTTCTTGCGAAATAAAACATGTTCTGAGTTCAATGACCGCAAACATAGATTCTACTACGAGTACCAAGTCAACGTCAGGATCATATCATATCAAAATACCTACGATCGAGCTCCCTACCTTCGAGGGTGACATTCAGACGTTTCCGTTTTTCTATGAGACATTCAAACGGGTTATTCATACAAATCCCGATCTAACAGATTCGGAACGCATACACTACCTACTGAGTCACCTCAAGGGTAAGGCGTCGAGCGTCGCAGCCGGCATTGTGCCCGCTGCCGAGAACTATCGTGTTATCTGGGATGCGCTTATCGCAAAATACAGGGACACACGCGCGTTAGCTGTTAACTACCTCAATCAGCTGTTTTCATTAAAGTCAGCTGGTTCATCGCCCGCTAATATCGAAAAGGTATTTGATAAATTCACCGCCATTGTAGCTGGACTCAAGCAATTAAAAATAGATAGTATGGATGATTTTATTTTCATGTACGCGGGTCTTAAGTTATTAGACTCCGACATCGCAAAACATTACGAAATGTCACTTCGCACCATGAAGGATCCTCAAGGCATAAACTATGATTACTTCGTGAAATTTGTTCGAGAGCAGGTTAAAATCCTGCACCGCACCGCGCCACAGCGGCCTGATCGGTCAACTGCTGGCAGCGGCGGCGCCAGTGCGTCGTCCGCCGCGCCCTCTAGGGTATCGCAGGTGTATGTAGCTACATCACCTAAATGTTCACTCTGTCATTCCACACATACACACTTGTTTAGGTGTAGTGCCTTTTTAAAACTGAACGCAAATGACAGATTTAAGTTTATAAAAGACAACCGGGTATGTGGTAACTGCCTAAGTGGTCAGCATACCGTATCTAAATGTCAGTCTTTAACCACATGCAAGAAGTGTAATGGTAAACACCATTCCCTTTTACATTTTGACCAATCGCTGCCGCCACAGAAACAAGCTTCAGCAATCAGCGCCGCACCAGCCGAACGTACCGTTGAGTCTGCACCTGCACAGGACCGTTTTTCCTTGTGTACACACTCGGCTACGGTTCATGGGACTACTCGCACTACTGAAGTGCTAGCTACTGCGAAAGTATTAGTGGTAGGTAGGAGAGGGAAGGATGCTGTGGTTCGCTGTCTTCTGGACCCGGGTTCCCAGAAAAACTATATCACAACTCGATGCTGTCGAATGCTCGGGTTACCCATCCGCGATGATTCAGTGGTCACCGTCAAAGGTATTGGTGGTACCTCTCAATCTGTACGAGGTTCAGTTGACCTCACGTTTAGCTCGCGCCTTCGCGCGCAGCCCAAGTATACCATTGACGCTTTGGTGCTAGATGAGATAACCGGACACCTCCCGTTATGCTCAATAGATGTCGCTGCTCTTAATCATATTGATTCAAAGCTACTTGCTGACGATACTTGGGGTGTGCCGGGGGATATTGACATTCTGTTAGGAGTAAAGCTTTTTGCTAAGTTATTGCAACCAGGTCAAATTGCTCCTACAGCTGGGTGTCCAGACGCATTAGAGACCGTGCTTGGCTATATACTTATGGGAGACGCGCCTGTCTTAGACCTTCCTAAAGCCACATTGTCCTTTTGTGCGACATCCTCACTGGACAGCTGCGACTTGCGCAAGTTCTGGGAGATAGAAGAAGTTCAGGCTTCTTCTATCACTAGTGTGGACGATAAACACTGCGAGCAGTTTTATTGTTCCACTACTACTCGCACCCAGTCTGGCAAGTATGTCGTTGCTTTGCCACTGAAGACAAACGCATCGGCGTTAGGAGATTCTTTCGAAATCGCACGTCGTAGGTTTTTAAGCCTCGAACGTAAACTTAAATCGCATCCTAACGTCAAGTTACTTTATGATGACGTCATAAAGGACTACCTAAAAAATAATTACGTCACCTTAGTTGAAGGAATCCTTCCTGGAGAGGTTTCGTATTATATCCCGCACCACGCTGTTATTCGCGAGGACAAAACAACTACCAAGTTACGCGTAGTTCTTGATGCTAGCGCGAAGACATCCAATGGAACATCGTTAAATGACATTCTTTACGCAGGTCCTGTACTTCAAGCTGACCTTCTTAATATTCTGTTGAATTTGAGACTGTTCGCAATTGCCATTACGGCTGACGTTAAGGCTATGTACCTTAGAATAGCTGTGCATCCTGACGATCGTCCTCTTCAGCGTATACTATATCGCTTTCATGACGACCAGGAATTGAAAGTCCTACAGTTTTCTGTACTTCCATTTGGGCTCAAATGCTCTCCTTTTGTCGCGATTCGCACAATTCAACAATTGTGCAAGGATGAAGGTCATGATCTGCCTCTCGCCAGTAAGATACTAAGTTCATCTATCTACACTGACGATATCGTCAGCTCTATTCCTAGCACTGCGCTAGCAATAGACGCGGCTTACCAACTGATAACGATGTTTTCACGTGGTGATTTTCAATTGACCAAGTGGTCAAGCAATAGCTCCGACGTTCTTCGGGCTATTCCCGAGTCATTGCGACTCTCGCACAGTGTCGATCTAAGTAAGGATCCAACGCTGAAGGTTCTTGGGCTTCGTTGGTTTCCCGATGAAGACTATTTCGCATTCCAGGTCAAACCTGATGATCGTCCCTGCACAAAGAGAAATATTCTATCGTCCATTGCACGCCTCTTTGATGTTTTGGGTTTAGTCGCGCCCATGATCTTATATGCCAAGCTATTGATCAAGGATCTTTGGTTGGCAAAAATTGGTTGGGATGATGTCCCACCAAACCGCATTGTTCGCAAATGGGATCAATTTCAGGCTGAATTGCCTCATATTTCGCAACTTAAATTCAACCGCCATATTGGCGTAGTTGAATCGTCCAAGGTTTCACTTGTTGGCTTTGCAGATGCCAGTGAGAAAGCTTACGGTGGTGCTGTTTACGCCCACGTAGTCACGCCAGACGGTGGTATTGCTGTCTCACTGATATGTGCCAAGTCCAAAGTCGCTCCTCTTAAGGTTGTTTCGCTAGCTCGCCTTGAGCTATGCGCCGCTCTCCTTTTATCAGTCTTGATAAAACGAGTTTTCGATCTCTACTCCGCCCGACACGCCATTGAGGCTGTTGTTGTATTTTCAGATTCAACTGTAACTTTAAGTTGGATTCACTCATCGCCACATCGCTGGCACACTTATGTGGCCAATCGCATTGCCAAGATTCACGAGAATCTATCGGCTGAACACTTCTTTCACGTCAAAGGATCTGACAATCCTAGTGACTGCCTCTCTCGTGGTTTAACGCCAGCGCAGCTAGTCCACCATCCATTGTGGTTGGATGGACCGCCATGGCTTAAACTGCCCCGTCACGAATGGCCTGTGAAACCATTCGTATCAGGTGACACGCAGGAGCTTCCTGAAATGAAGCCAATTGCTCTACCTGCTATATCGCTGGAACGTTCTGACGCAGTACCTCCTGCAGAAGACATTCTGTACTTCCGCTCTAGTAGATTTTCCTCCTGGACGAAATATTTGAGAACAATTTGTTATGTTTACAAATTTATAAAGCGTCTCCCCAAGGGACCAATTACTGCTTCTGACTTGGAATTCGCTGAATCAGTAGTGTGGCGATCTGTTCAACAAACCCATTTCGAATCAGATTTGGATCGCTTAACTCGCAACAAGTTATGTTCTAAGCCATTGCAGAAACTGAGTCCGTTTCTGCATAATGGGCTCATTCGCGTTGGTGGACGCTTAGCCAACTCTGAGTTAGACTTTGATTCGCGTCATCAAATTTTACTTCCTCGACAGGACCACATAGTGGAACTTCTGGTCTCCCACTATCATGTCAATAACTTTCACACAGGTCCAAACTTGCTTCTGTCGCTTTTGAGGCAGCGCTATTGGATCTTGTCCGCACGACGCATTGTTCGTCAAATTACATTTAACTGTAACCTTTGCTTTCGAGCCAAACCGCGACCGGTTTATCCAATCATGGCTGATCTGCCACACTCTCGCGTTGAGACTGCTCCCAAAGCATTCTCACACACTGGGTGTGACTATGCGGGACCGCTTATGATAACTTCTGTTCGCGGTAGAGGCCAAAAAAGCCGTAAGGCATATCTGTGCCTTTTTACGTGCATGACAACGCGTGCTCTGCATCTGGAAGTTGCCTCAGATCTTAGCACTGCTAGTTTTTTGTCTGCACTAAACCGCTTTCTTTCTCGTCGTGGTCCAATCGAGTGTCTCTATACCGACAACGCCACCAACTTTGTTGGTGCTAAATCATATCTTAACGAACTTTATCATTTCTTATCACAAGAATATCACCCCTATTGGGAAAAAGTACTGTCGGATCATAAAATAACCCTGAAAACAATCCCATGTAGAGCCCCACATTTCGGCGGTTGTTGGGAAAGTGAAGTGAAGAGTGTCAAAACGCACCTCTTCAAAGTAGTTGGTCAACAAATACTCACCTATGATGAGCTTAACACAGTGTTAGCTCAGGTTGAAGCACTGTTAAATTCGCGACCACTTTACGCACTTAGTTCAGATCCGTCAGAACCTACCGCACTAACGCCTGCACATTTCCTTAACACGAAACCACTCGTCTTTTTTCCTGCTCGTGAAGTAACTGAATCGCGTTTACATCTTATTTCGCGACATGAATTAACTGACAAACTTGTCCAATCTTTTTGGAAGCGGTGGCGCAATGAGTATTTGCACACCCTTCAATCTAGACAAAAATGGAACACTCCCGCCAACCCTGTGCGTGTTGGTATGGTTGTGGCCTCCATGCAGGATAATATTATGCCTATGCATTGGCCGTTAGGTTTAATCATTGAAATCTTTCCGGACAAAAAAGGAATATGTAGAGTCGCGTCCATCAAGACCAAGAGTGGTACCTACCAGAGGCCGACCGTAAAGTTGTGCCCTCTACCAACGCAGTAATAAGTTGCTCTACTGTGTCTTTAGGTTAAGGATTTAATGTAATTTCATTTTGTTATAAAGTCGTTAGTTTTAACTCACAGTTATGTTTAGATTCTTTGTCTCTACACAATGTAGATCAGTAGAGTTTCGTGACGATATGCAATTTATCTAGTTTCGCTTCCTTTGTGTTTTGAGAGAGTAGGACTTCTCAAGCCGGGGGAAATGGTTACGCTTACAGCATGTGTTCGTGTAATCTCATAACTACTTTAATATTTTTACGTTGTATGGTTAAAATACCTATAGGTAACCTAAGGGTTGGTTTACTTTTCTCGTAATTTTATGTAATCTTACGAGGTTCGCACGACCACACTGGTCTTTTGTATGAACTGACGTCTGTCACACGCATCGCATGCAGGTAGCATTGCGCGCCTGCATTCACTTAGCTTTGACTGTCCGTCTGCTACGGTCACCTTTCATCACGCGTCGCCAGATCAGTTTCTGATGTCCGTCTCCTGATCTTGAAGTCTCCACCTAATCTACTGGTGTGACGACTCGCGCTCGCGTCGCTGGCTAATCATCAGCCATTCATTATCACATAACTTTGTTCACAAGACTCTCTGTGCTACCATTTGTGAGCTAGTGCAGTGCTTCATACGACCCCACTGGACCTTGATTGCAGGCGTTGCCAGGTTAGTAAACCTTCCTATATTACCTAGGTTTAGCTGTGCAACGTATGATAACCGCAAGTTCTAGATTTTGTGAATTGGTACCATTCCGCGCGTATGTTTTTTAGCTGGTTCAAATAAGAACTTTCTCGCATGCTGAAAGTATACGCACCACCTTATTTTTACGATATCACTGATGTTAGTATAGATAGAGAACTCAATACTGATCATACGAGCAAGTACCTGAGTACATATTATATAAAATTATAATAATGTAAAGTAAACATTCTTTTTTTAGTTTGCCTCTAGAAAAGTATTCAAAGTCTTCAGTTTATTCAGTACATAGACTATTATTACATTAATGTCAAGTAACGCTTTGATAAAAATCACCTCGAGACGCACAGGGTATAAGGGCAAGTTCAGTTGACACCCTAATCTGACCTTCATAGGAAATGAAGAAATAAACAAATTCTATGGAAAACTCTTAACAATAAAGGTGAAACCCGCAAATACTTTGAGAAGAAAATTTATTTTATACACGAAGCCGTATGTAACACGTGGTGGGCGAGGTGTTGGTACAAGTTGTAACAAGAGGGCGATCGGTTAGGTAATTCTCTAGATTTGCTATTAAATAAGAACATTAAATTTAGCTTAGCTAAGTTCTAAAATGTAGTATTAAACGACGTTTTAACAATTAGAAGATTGAAAATCCACGCAACAAGAATGTGTCTGAGAGGTTGTAGTATTGGTGTCTATTTAATACTGCGTCACTCACGAAGCGTATTTTAACACAATGATATAAATTTGATCTGAATGTGGGTTAGTTTGTAAAGGAATCTAAGAAATTTTACCCATTTCTAGTAGTTGTATTCATAGTTTGATACTTATACACGAAAATCAAGCCCCTCTGATCTCTAAAACAACTGAGATAACAATTTAAAAAAAGGAATGTAATGCTTCACTAATAGGTTACAGAAAAACCATAAACAAAAATCTTTAAGTTCCTACGGGAAATGGTAAATAATCGTGAAGAGAAAATGTATACAAAGTGTGTCGACTGACTAATAAAGTTCAAGTGGTCTAGTCACTAAACTGGCTACTTTGTTACTACACTCGCACTTGATCGGTTCATTTGTTTTTTAAGTTATATGTTATTTATTCTGTATCACGGAATGTTATAACAAGGCTTGAATTTAATATCCGTTGTTCGTTCGCACTACGTCCACAATTTTGGCAAAGTTGCAACAGCGACCCCGAGCGATAATTCAATGAATCCGAGGCATCGCAACACGCCAAGAGTTTCACAAGATTTGTGGACCTGACTTGCAATATTTTTCATTACATGCTTGAGTTTTGGTATATGTAAGACAACGGTCGCGTAATAATTTAAAAAATAACACAATTATGATTATTTATGTAAGCTGTATTATTTATTATAAGCTCTTTGTGTGAAAATAAATAATCATAATTCGTGATAGAATTCGAAATAAGGAAATCCGTAGAAGAACCAAGATCACCGACATAGCTCTCAAAATAAGCAAGTTGAAGTGGCAATAGGCAGGTCATAATATAGCTCGCAGAACTGACAACGATGGAGAATAAACGTTCTAGAGTGGTGACTACAAACCAGACGACGCGGTAGAGGAAGGCCCTCTACTCAATGGACTAAAGACATTATAAACGTTGCAGGAAGCCGGTGGATGGAAGTGGCTCGACCGTGCGTCGCTGCACACTAAGGGAAAGGCCTATGTCTAGCAGTGGACTTCTACAGGCTGATGATGATAATGATGATGATGATGACTATTTATTTCTTCAATAGATACTCGGCTCTTGGATGATGAAGTTAAAATCGTTTTGTCATTAAATCAAACAGTAATTATTACGTTCACGCGTGTGTTCATATAATATCATCGTTCATTCATCGATCGGACGAACAATTTGCTAATAATTATTATCAATTGGTAGGTAGGTACTTCCATGTTCAAATATCGCTGATGGAAATGTAATCAAACAAACAAACAGGTTGATTACTGAGAGTGATATATTGTGTTTGTATTTGTTTTGGATTATTAGTTTGACAGTTAATACAAACCAGTGCTATATTAGGCCAAATGCTCTTTTGTATGTGGTTCATTTTGAGGTTCTTCGTCAACAATGGGACAGCATGAGATAGGTTATAGTGGGTAGTTACTGATAGATCCTGTGGTTTAGATCCCTTGTACTAATAGATCCATTATGGTTATAATTTAGTTACTGATAGAACCTGTGACCGAGGGATCTGTTTAAAATGATTATTGTATTCAAAAATTTGTTATCTACTAATAGATCCCGTGTGTGTTTTCAGAGAAGTTAAGTACAGTCAAAAAAACAAATATCTACCTTTATACATAATAGTTTTCTTTAATTTTCTTTATCAGCTTGTTTATGTCCACTGCTGGACAAAGCATCCCCCATTGAATACAAGAGGGATATGCCATAATCACCACGCTTGGCAGGTGAATTGGTAATCACCGTATTGGTGTTAAGTACTCAAACGGATGCTGCTGCCCATCTCCTGATGTAATCCCTTAGTCGGCTTTTACAACATCCACGGGAGGATAAGGTGGGGCTGTACACACCACGGCACATAGTATTATTGTTGCATTAATTGGTTAAAAAGGATTAACTAAAATAAGTACTTATATATTATATAGTCTTGGCTATAATTTATGTAAATACTTTATTTTTAAGTGATGGCGATCTCTCTCCACTATATCAACTGATTTGTTTTATGCGCTTTAGAGTCTAGGGCATGCATGTCAAACTCAAAGTCATTGGTGGGCCAAATGCCTAAAGACTGTAGAATCAGAGGGCCGCAAAACCCAACCCTAGGGAAAACAAACTCATTACTAGATATATCTGGTAGTACTGCCCCCCTATTCCCTAACTGAAAATCACTCGGTGACTAACGTTTGACAAGTAAAATGACTATCAATTGACACTTCTTTATGATAATTTTGACCAATTGATGGTACTATTTTTATTTGTCAAACGTTAGTCACTGAGTGACTTTCAGTTAGGGGTTCATATTCTTAAAATTTGAATCGGGCCGCAGTCAACGTTGTAAAGGGCCGCATGCGGCCCGCGGGCCGCATGCTTGACATGGTTGGTCTAGAGCAAATAAAAACATACAGAAAATGAATTACTATTAACTTACACTTAACATTATGACATCAAAACATTATGTTCCTTCTACAGCTTGTGAATATTGTTCTACGGGTATGTCATCACGAATTCACATCCCAGTTTATTTTTGTACGCCCCAGAACACCTAATGAAAACATCACAGAACAAAATGGCTACACAAAACATCCACAAAAATGCAAGGACAAGATAACAGTACCCCTTCCGCTCAGCTGCGCCCCTCCCACGGCCCATAACTCATGTTCCGACCGACAGCACCTATTGTCAGGACTGTACTTTTTCAGCGATCCCGCTAACATGACAAAAATTACGTGAAGTGCGAGTTGGTGTGACATTCCAAGGTCTTGTTTGTTGCTACTATCAAGTACAAATAGGAATTCATAAAAACCATCAATCGTCTATTAGATTAGATTTATTATAGAAGTAGCGTAGCCATCTGAAGTTGCAGAAGTGGGATAGTTTATTAACGTCTTTAAGATTATGACTGAGCAAAAAATTAGGTTATATGAGCGAGAAGTAGGTACCACTTTTTGTTCTTTATATTCCCGCCGTATTTTGACAGATGGTTGCACATCAAAAGGGTTTCCTTTTCACCCTCGGCTACGCAACCCTGAAAAGTACATTTCGGGCCGATCCGACCTAACACGACTGTTCTTTTTCATGATTGTTTAAAGTCGAGCGAGTGCGCCCGATTACATTTATTTACTGTTCCTGACACTTCATTTTGTGCGCTACTCGACGTCAAGGAGTTTCCCATTTTTATTTTGCCTGTACGTTTATTACGTGGAGTTTTGAAATTAATTTGAGCGGTGTGAGCGATTACTGGATAAAATTATAACAATTAATTAAAATTAAACCCTAACCTTTTCGAAATTTTCATTAGAGCTTATAAATTTTTCTATAACATACAGTATTTTTTAATAACGTTTAAACGTCTAATGCGCTTCAATTATTAATATTGAATGTGCAACATTGTATTCAATCAAGAATAAAAGTTCTCAAGTGGCGACCACAAACCGGACGACGCGGTACAGGAAGGCTCTACTCTTTGGACTAAAGACATTATAAACGTCGCTGGAAGTCGGTAGATGGAGGCGGATCAAGACCGTGCATCACAGCATTCTAGGGGGGAGACCTATGTCCTAGCGGATTTCTACAGGCTGATGATGATGATGATAATTATGGTGATGACGTTGTATTTTCATAAGTTAACTAAACAAAAACATATTAAGCAAAAGAAAGCTCATTTACATTTTCATGGATTTTTCATTGGTAAGGTAGGCTATATCCATTTTTGATAGGTTAATATAATGTGCCAACATCTGTTTTATTTTCAACGAATGTTGAACGTAACCAATCCCTGTCTATCTTCATTTCATCCCACATTTACAGATTTCTCCATCCATGTAACTAAGTAAGTAGGTACTTGCTCTTCTAATTAAGCCGACGAGAGGCAGGATCGTAGGTGTAGAGGCAAATTAAGATTTGTACTTCGTCATTGATTTAATAAATCGATGTTTCTAGTTTGTTTTGAACGAGTAATTCATTCATTCTTGTGGTTTTATTGTTTATTTACCTATACAATCAGCTTATTCAAACAATCCTCGATCACTAAATTGCAGAAACACAACTCTTGTCTGTCAAAACGGTAATGGCGAGTGGAGTTAAAGCCGTGACTGATGCTGTGTGTCTAGAGGATTCATTATTTCTTATTTTGCTGCCAAAATAAGAGCTCTAAAAAAGCCTTTCAACTGAGGTAGGTACTCTGGCGATTAAGGCGCTGTTACGTTGCCATTGCGTGCTTTGTAAATCTTTGGTAAATTATAATTAAAAAAACCAATATTATTGGCAAGGTGACGTTGAAGATACCGCGCGTACGTTTATCAACAAAGGTACATAAAGCATTTTATTTTATTTTTTGTTTGAATAAATAGCCGTGGTGTGTCCGGCCTAAGAATAGACACCTCCCGTGGATCTAGTAAAATCCTAACTAAGGGATTACACCAGCAGGTGGCAGCAGCATCCACCTGAGAGGATGCTGCTGCTTTAACACAAAACTGCGATCACCAATCCGTCTTCCAAGCAATGGTGATTATGGCAAATACCCCCATTGCATTCTATGGGGGAGGTTTCGTCCACCAGTGGACGTCTTAAGGCTGTTGAAGAAGAAAATTCTATAAATGACGGAAGTGGCATGTGCCCCACATGATGTCAAACGCTTGGGTTACCCTAGCCCATTACAAATTGGTCACGTCCACCTAGGACGCGCCCTACTTAGAAATACATTACGCCTGTCATACTGAGACATAAAGACTCATGTACCTACTTACCAGAAATGTCATCGGCACCCATACTCTTCAAACCGAAACACAGAAATGCTAGAAAAAATAAGTATTGTGATACTCTTTCACAAGGTGCTCTACTACTAACAAAACATAATAATATAGACTTATTATGTAGACGACCTCTGTGGCGCGGCGGGCGAAGGTTCGCCTGCGACGCAGGAGGTTGCGGGTTCGATTCCCGCCTCGGAACAAATATTTGTATGATCTGCAGATATTTGTTCAGGGAGTTCTGGGTATTTTTCTATGTATAATAAAAAATATCTATCTATGTAATGTATTGTATTAAGTATATCAGTTATCTAGTACCCATAACACAAGCTCTGCTTAGCTTGGGGCTAGATAATGTTGTGTGAAATGTCCAGCGTTATTTATTTATTTATTTTATTTATGTTGATATTCTTTGAATTAGTTTTAACTTACAAGTAGTACTTACTTAGTAGTAACTATATTAATTCAGATTTTACCGACGAGAGAAAGACGGATCGATATTTAGAGAGAGAAAGATTGATGAGCCGAGGAATGTTCCCGCGGTAAGTGGTGGTTATTAATTAGGTACTTGTAGGCATTTAATAATTTCTGTTCAGAGGGAATTATGGATGAGAATATTTTTATGTTATTTACTGTAGTTTGTAGGGCCTTTAGCCATTTGTAATTTTCTAATCAGAAGAACATTATTGCAACTAGGAATTAATTATTAATATACTTAAGTTCTATAATACGCTATATTGTATCATGATCCACTGCTAATGGAGATCATTCGGTACGAATGCGGTTTTTCAGAGAGGCGTTTCAGAAATACCATCCCAACCAAGTGGTTCTGTCGGAAGACCAGCGTTGGTTGTAACGTGATTTACAACTGGCTTATGCTGAGACAGAGACCATTTTGTGACTCGATGCAAAAATTTGCAAGTTTTTTATTTTTTTTATCTTCAATTTTATATCATGTTTTGTGTTAGAGTTACAAATAAAAAAAAAAAAAAAAAAAAAAAAAAAAATACACTGCTAGATTCATGAGTAGAGCATGAATTTGAAACACAAAAGAATATTATGAACTGAAACAGGTATGGTACCACATATTTTTATAGCGTAAATTTTAGCTCTTTTAGCTGCTTAAATAACATAAATCCAAAGCTTTCATATTTTTTACAACATACGATTTGCGAAACGTTCAGCAATAAGTACACGAAGCCTGAAACAGTTTACAGCATTAAATTATGGTGCTGCGAAAAAATTTACATTTTCCACATTTTTTATAGACTTTGTATAGTGTGGGCTAGGTATAGAATTTAGCTGAATGTATTGGTATGAATCGGCCGAGTGCGCATGTCGGCGTCAAGTTATACAGCAACCTGACACCTGAATTGATCATTTCGACAGGTGAAGCTGTTGTAGACGAATACTTGACTTCCTTTGTAGTTTATAGGCGAGCACTTTTTACCAGGAGAATAAGAAAGTACGTGGTTTAAAGTCGTCTTTTTTCTAAAAAGCGTATGTTGTTTACGTATATCTCGCTCGATTGGCTTACTTCTGTCCTACAATTACAGCACACACACAAAACATATGCAGACATGCCCCTGCTCTGATAGTAGTAGTAAGTAGTTAAAGCAGTTCTCTTGTGAAGTGTCGGAGGTTTAGCTCATGCTCAAGCATGTCATGAGAGAAAGGTTCTTCAATCATTTTAATCTTTATTAATTTATGCAATACTTACCTACTTTAATTTATTTCAATTGTACCGACAATTAGGGAATACAGGTTCTCGAGTGGCGACTACGAACCAGATGATGCAGTAGGAAGTCACTGAATGGGGCGGCTCAAAACAGTTCGTCATGACACTATGAGGAGGCTTTTATCCATCAATGGACTTGTACAGGTGATGAAAATTAATTTAAAAGAAGGTAAACAAATTAAACATCGATACTGTGTCGAGGCCATTTGAGGCTCTTCAACCTAAAATACAAGCAATGTTAATGTGCGCTTAGCATGTAAACAATAAAATCTTGCTTGATTTACAATTAAATTTAAAGTGCTTCCACTGAAAATTTCCTTGTAGCTACATAATTCAATTTACTAAAAGTTCAACCATTAGTGCAACTTCGGCAAGTGTATAATTTGCGACAATATTGACTGCATACTACTGCAAGTGAACTGCAGGTTGAGAAGCAGTAAGCAGTGGTTAAATCCAATATGCTTTCTACTGAATCAATTAGAAAAAATGAAATAATCTACGAATCTTTACATTGCCACCTCATCATCATCATCATAATCATCAGGTTGTAGAAATCCACTGATAGACATAGGCCTCCATCCTAGAATGCCAAAACAAACGGTCTTGAGCCTCCATCCACCGTCCTTGCGACGTTTATAATCCACCTTGTAAACTGCCATTTACCAGGAATACTTTGGAGGGGTTTGCCCATCTTTGCCATCTCCATCCCGTAAATGCTTTTAGCCAGGAATGCTATGGCCAAAGTAGTTTAAAAAACGAATCACGCTTAAGTGGAATTTGTTTTCTGGCTGAGGAGATGATGGTGAAATTAGCAATCAGAATCCATAGTTGATCAAAATGAGCACAAACACGACTATTATCCATATTATACTATCCATTGTCTACTATTATCCATCAAGGAGTTCCGTTTTGTAACTATTACAATTTTGTTAGCAAACTTGACATTTATGCAAAATTACAGTTCAAACGGACGTAAGCAAGTGGATAAAAAGTAAAAACAAAACTATTGGTCATCACACTTTAGGTTTTAGATTGATACTCATATAGAAAAGCGATTTCTCTGTAATCAAACACTACCAACAACAACTAACAAGTAAAACTCAAAACAAAAACTTCAACACAAATACGTACAAGTCACATTGTTAGCAAAGTTTTGATGGTATCTCGAGCCTAGCCATCTCGTTATCGTTCCGTTACCGTGGCGTTATCTAATGGGGCTTAGGCAAATGCAAGTTTTATTCAAAGTTTATTCATCATTTCAAAAGGGGGAAAATGGCTATTATTATTTAACGTATAGCATAACACCTGTTTGAACACGAATTGAGTCACAAACATAAGGGCATAACACCTGTTTGGACACAAACTCAGTCACAAAAATAAGGGCCTAAAACCTGTTTGGACACAAATCGAGTCACAAACAACTTCTTACTGATTCCTGAGTCTCTTTATAGTTTAAGAAAGATATTCCAATATTATTTACTCCTTGAGTTTTTCACAGACACTTTATTACCAAGATCATCAGCATTGCAGCGCCCTACAGGGTACATGTACTTTCATAAGCTACTCTTAGACCTAAGCTATAAATTATGCACATGTTGACAAATTAATAAACAATTAAACATCACCGCATCAGTTAGTAATCCGGAAAGTGCCCAAAAACTAAACGGTTTATTAGTTAAATCAAATTTTACCGGATCATAGTCACTGGATCTATGAGTTATTACCTACTTTAACTAGTAACCCCGAAATGCGACAGTGAAAAATTATTAAATTGTATTTTTTTACATTCAATGCAAAATACTTTCACATAATGTTAAGGGCCGGACAGCAAAAACACCAGTAAACAAGGGATAAAATATCGGCTGTATAAACCAGCCATCCATTATAAAACGTGGATATAGAAAACTGGGTGCTTAGCACATCCATTAGATATAATTGCAATGTCCCAAATTCCCGGGACAAGCCGCGGGACGCGGGGTGCGGGGCATGGGGTTCATGCGAATAATTAAATTTGGTACTGTACGGCTGTTGATGTTAGTGAGATTGATATGATGCGAGTGTGGGAATATTGTTCAGATTTTGAATATGAATAATCTGGAACTTGCTTTACACAATATGCGCTTGTTTTTGTACCAAACGTGTTGTTCGCTGGTGAAGATAATGAGATAACACCCAACAGTCACATAGGTACGTAGTCCTGATCCCACACTATAGGATGCCCTGTGTCGTAGGTATCAGGAACTACGAGTACCATGGTACCATAACACCCAGACCCGAAACAAAGATTTGTCTCGCAGCGGGAATCAAACCCGCAACCTCTTGCATCTCAGCCGGCTACTCACCCGCCGCACCACAGAGGTCGTCAACATAGGATTGTGTCAGGTATAGGTGCACAAATATCTGCCTCGCCTGGCTTGAACATAGCTTGTGTATGGTGTTAGTGTAGGTAGTAGGTACCTAGTAAATAAACAACAACATGAATGGCTATACGTCTACATAATGGTACTTATACTTAATCATTGTATCGTGAGAACAAATCGATTATAGTATAAGTAAGTATAGATGTCTAAATTGATAGAATGGGACTATGTCGAGATCGGTACCATCGAACTCACTTTACCGATCGTTCGATAAATTCGACAAACCATACCGAATTTATCAAAAACTCTAGGATGGATCCTAATTTAGAAATTTGCTCTCGGTAACATTTTGTCGGCTTTCTACCCCTTGATTCGGCTTTCTTTACTTCATTGCTCGATGGAAAAGAGAAAAATATGGATAAAATTATGCTACACCGTTTTTTGCTCTTTATAAGCAAGGAAGGCGCGTTGGAACTCGGAAAGGATCAATGAATGGCATAATATAAGAGATGCCAATGATCCGCTCTACTTTAAATTTTTATAAATCATGAAAGATTTGTGTGATTTTCATAGGCGATCAAAAAAATCGCACTCACATACCATGAAAGCTATTTTTAAGGTTGTTTTGAGAAGTAAAGTTTGTTAGCTAGACGACAATATTTATTATTTAGCAACGATCCATACTTGCAGCCAAGGTTCAACAACCCATTTATTTTCTCAATTTACCTATAACAATAATTATGCTAATATTCAGTCTACCAATTTAGATATGAAATTATTTATTGAACCGAAGAATGAAACCTTTTATTAATATATATCAGTTTTGTCCAATCTACCTATTATGTAAAATAAAAACAAAATTGAAAAACCTTATTGTTAGTCTATAGGACTTTCCAAACTGACTCGAGAAGAAGTTACGGGCGAGACACCTAGTAGTATCAGATTTGCTGGCACAAGACACATAATATGAACATAGACCTGCTATCCAATTACAAAAGCAAATGGCAATGGGAACCGCAGCATTGAGGATCATTTTGGCAGCCATGGCGCTGTCCAAATCTTTTGAAACTTGAAAGGAGGAATATGTATGTGAAGAAGTTTCCCTTATTCAAGTGTCATAAGATTAAGATATTGCTAAGGCTGCCAAAATGATCCACATAGTTGCGTTCCCCATTGCCATTAGCTACAGTAATTGGGGGGCTGTTGTCCACTCGGATCGAAAACAAAACGCTAATACATTTATGTTATGAAAATTACCCATGAATTAGTTGCTAATGGAAATTTACTTTTATAGTTGTGATTTGGTAGTGTTTAGTTACACGCGATTGCAAAGGTTGTATTTCTACACAATAATGTTAATGAACTTTGCCCACGGCTGCGCCCGTGAGCCATGTGGCATTATGCTTATCTGACGATTTGTGTGCAATTATGGATGAAGTTGTCAAGACGAACAACTGCCGGAAGTACATCATGAAGGACGGGACGGTCGATATCTGTAGAGCATGTAACCGTCTTGGAGAGTCCCTCAGGCATAATTATGTACTTTCGGGTTGTTCGCATCTTGCTAACTCAGAGTATGTGCACAGACACAATCAAGTAGCCAGGATCATTCACCAGCAACTTGCTCTTCGATTCGACCTTGTCAGACCTGAGGTACCGTACTATAAGTACGTGCCGCAGCCAGTTCTTGAGAATGGCCGTGCCACGCTCCACTGGGGCTGATCTATCATCACGGACAGGACTATTGTCGCCAATAAGCTTGATATCGTGCTAGTAGACCGGTTGGAACGCCGGGCGATACTTGTTGATGCCACTATCCCACATGATGCTAATCTTGTGAAGGCCGAGAAGGACAAGTTAAGCAAGTACCTTGACTTGGCCCACGAGATTACCGCCATGTGGGATGTGGATTCAACGATTATCGTCCCGATAGTTGTTTCAGTGAATGGACTGACAGCGAAGAGCCTTGACCAACACCTTAAGTGGCTCTCACTAAATGGTTGTATCAAGGGTCAGATTCAGAAGGCAGTACTCCTGGACTCGCAACGCATAGTCAGAAGGTTCCTCTCTCTGCAGCCCTAGCCTCCGACCGCTTGGGCCTTTGCTCCGCGGTCGGTGGTTTAACGTTTTGTTATTATTTTCCCTTTATAGTAAGAAAATATATTTTA
The DNA here is from genome assembly GCA_951392215.1 of Epirrita christyi. Lineage (NCBI taxonomy): Eukaryota > Metazoa > Arthropoda > Insecta > Lepidoptera > Geometridae > Epirrita > Epirrita christyi. The sequence continues at coordinate 366,339 of OX595835.1, forward strand.
TAACGAGTTTTAAAATAAATCAGCGTCATAATAATAATAAATAAACGTACTAAAGTTTATTTATTATTATTATGATCCTGCGATCACCAATCCGCCTGCGAAGACAAAATCTAAGTATAGTACTAGAGTGTCTTCCATACCAGTTGGCAAAAAGCTAGGACTAGAAAAAAAGGATCAGTCTAGCTAGATCAATCTAGAAGCCAGAAGCGATAACATAAACAAAATAAAGCCACAATTACTTATCGATATTGTCAATCTTATCGCTGGCTTCATTTTGGTGATTATCATTAAACGGCGTTTATTATACTGAATGGACGATAAATAATCGAGAGCTTCCGGAATGAGGGAGATTGCTAATAAGATGGGTTTCTAATGGATGTAATGGGGAAAGAAAGGTTGGTCTTTACTATAACTTTAGTGCAACCCACTCGGATGAGCCTGAAACTACGCAAGTTATAAGTAAAGTGACTAAATGCCCATGTGTTAATTATTCAATTCTTGTCACAACCAGTTTGTAGCCACGCATAATGGACCATCCATAGAGTTCGAATGCGGATAAGGGAGTTCTTTAACATTAACATTAACCAGTTTGTAGCTGTGTTTCGGCAAGCATGATCAGCTGGGTTATATGAACTTTTTTAGCTATTAAGTACAAAATGTTGGTTCTGTGATGTCCGCCAGAATGTTTATACCTATAGAATTTTGCGATTAAAGTAATTTAACGATGGGAAATGTCAACAACGTACCGATATTTTTAAACTATGTAGATAGTTTTAGAGTTGAATTAATACACGCGATGTAGGTTATCTACCTTCTATACCATTCTAATCGACTTCAAAAAACAATAAGATAATATTTTAACGACCACCTCGAGATCATTCCCTACACAGCGACAAAACAAGCATTTCAATCTCAAAGCAATCAATCCGTGGTGGTCTCTGTCTAAGAACTCCTGCAACTCCTCCCGTGAATGTTGTAAAAGGTGACTAAGGGATGACGCCAGGGAATGAGCATCAGCAGTATCTATAGCATCATGCTGACTAACGTTAGTACCTAAAGATAGCGAGTCGCGAGCGAGACGAAAGTAAAAAATATTAACCAATCAAATTAAAAAGATTTCAAGCTACCCCGATGTCATTGGCCAATATTAACATTTGCGGTCGTCTGTGCTAGCCATGAAGTTGAAACTGGTTGATAAATAATTAAAATTATTTGGATTGAATTTGCTGTTTTAAATGTAAAAGAATGTAATTACCATTCACATTACAATTTATTAAATAATTGCTAATTTAAACTACCTACTAATTTTGGTTCCATTAGCCGTTCAAATTATAAGCATAATATTCACAAATTTATATTATTTAACACCCTCAGGCTATGCATATAATCTGATATGTCCGTAGCGATCATGGCGTAGCGGCGGCAGTGGCGTCCCCCGCACTGGGCCCACACTCAGCGATAGATAATCCGTAATTTTATTTGTAACAGGGTGGTGTGCCTTGGTACAATATCCTGTTTCAGAAGTTGAGTGGGTTAGACACAAATTTAATAAGTTTCTTGTTGAAAAATAAGTGTTATTTGAGCACAGCGTTTATGAAATTAGTTTTTTAAATGATGATGTTGGAACCACGAGCTGATTTAATGAGCCTAAACATTGCCAGACTGCTGATATCCGTTACAAAAGTTCGGTTGTCTAAATTCTGACTGCAGAAGACTGTTTGTCGTAGAATACTATGGGGAGGTCTATGCCCAGCAGTGGACGTCTCACGGCTAATTTCCACCGATTTTTAGAACAAGCTTTTGTAACGATTATTAAGAAGTTCTTAACTATAACGATCACTTATTAAACTTTCAAGCACTTTTATTCTTTTCATTTTGAAACAAAAAAAAGTTACAAGCAAAGTCGCACAAATTGTTTGCTTACCATCCTCGGTCTAGGAACGCTTACACGATGAGCAATGCGCTTTACTCAAAACAATAGCGTTGTTTAAATAGCTTGTGTTCATGAGAAGCTCAGTTGTGTGGGAGCTTGGGCCATCCAAGCCCCACAAAGCTACACATACGAGTGCAAAAATAGTACGTAGTAGTAAAATGGTAGTGAATCAAGTAATCTTTGTTTCGGACCGTAGCCCATGTCGTAGTTATGGCGTAATATTTAAGAGATTAAAAAATATGCAGGGAAAGTTTTATAGATTACATTTTATAGGTCTATATAATCTAAAGAGATTAATAGACCTATAAAATATACCCGTGGACCGTTAATATGATTTTTTTAACTATAATAGAGTAAAAAATATTGAATACCTACAGACAAGAAGTAAAATATTGTTGGTTTTATGTTAATATGCTTTGATTCTAGTCTATGGTTTGGTATCTCCCTGTGAGAGCAACCGCAGTGTTGCGTCACTGCCTTGAAGCATCACCTGCCCGTAGTGGTAGTGTATGTGTGTTGGTTCTTCAGCTAGCAATGTAAGATTCACACGGGGTTGTTTCTTGTGGTAAACGGTTTCTCTTGCTCTACGCGTCCTTGGATCCTGAAACTATTCTGTTGAATAAACATGCTCAAGTATATTAACTTGAGGTGTATTTAGTTACTATTGGTAAGACATATTTTAATTCTTATCCTTATCTCAAAATGCTACTGCCTAAGATAGGTAACTTCTTTTTTTGCCCGACTAAATAGCAAAGCTATCAGTGGAGTTATGAACCTTCAAAGGCCCAAGCACAAACATCTAACGTTATCGAGACGCTAGCGAGACGATTGTAAATGTCAAATATTAACCAATTAACTTGCAAAGATTTGAAAGCACCCTAATGTCATTGGCTAATATTTGACATTGGCGATCGTCTCGCCAACGTTAGCGTTTCGATAACGTTTGATATTCGTGCTTACCCCACAGAACTCGAAAACCACTAAACGGATTTTTAAAGGTACGAAATGATGTTAAGAAAAAAGGATTTTGCCCATTAAATTACTATTTTTAAATTATGCCTCTTTTTACTGTTCACAAAGTTTAATTATCCCCATAGCTCCATAGAAGGGGTTACGTCTACGACATAAATCTGTGATGTCTGCAGCACGGCAGCTAACTAACGGCGCGAAGACACCATTGTTCAACACACGCTTTGATTAAACTCGCACAATACAACTATTTGAAGGAAGCATTTAATTTGCTTGAGGGCTTTGTTAGTGATTTTGTCGCTTGGAGTTGAGAAGTCGGAAAGAATTGTTATGGCGTTATTAATAAAAAAAACTTTACAAACGTCAATAGTAACAGCTGGATTTCAGAGGCTCAATTCTCTCATTTAAAAACAATCCAGTCACAATATAACCTCGTGTCAGTCGCACGCACTGTTTCGCATAGTAACTATTATATATTCTTCGCAAGAAACACGAAGATTAAGTAATAGTTACTATACGTGACAGTGTGACTGAGACGAGATTCCTTATACTGCGAATTGAATGTTTTTAAATTAGAGAATTGGGCCTCTGATCACTACATAACATCAGGCCCAATTCTCTAATTTAAAAACATTCAATTCGCAGTATAATCTCGTCTCAGTCGCACTGTCAGCTGTCACCTATATAGTAACTATAACTTAATCTTTGCATGTATACGCGAAGATTAAGTAATAGTTACTATAAGAGGCAGTGCGACTGACACGAGATTATATTGTGACTGGAATGTTTTAAATTTAGAGAATCGGGCCTGCTTGCTACAACATAGATTAAAATAAATATAAATTTATTTGACACGAAAACAAAACAAGCAAACAGAACAGAAGAACAATAGTTAGGACATAAAATTCAGTATTTGTTAACTAAATGAAATAGTGAAAAATGTCCCACGCACTCACTCTGTCCCACTCCAACCGTCCAAAAAGTCGCACCAAAATGGCATTCAGCTCAGCATAATGCTGAGTAAGTATTTTTCTACCTACTCTGCGCTGATACCAAGAAGTGACGTCACCTACGACACACCTTAAAAAAAATCAAAAACTTCTTCATCAGCCGGTGGAAGTCCACTTATGGACGAGATTTGCCATAACCATCGCTTAACAGGCGGATTGGTGATCGCAGTGTTGGTGTTCAGTATAAACTTAGGTGGATGCTGCTGCCTATACCCTGGTGGAATCCCTGAGTGGGCTTTTACAACACCCACAGGTGAAGGAGGGGTCTATTTCAAGGTCGGATACACCACGGCAGAGAAGGACAAACAACGACAGAAAAAAAAAATGAACTTACCTCGTATTATAACGTTTTGTATCAATTTAGGCAATCCTATGTCCTGAGCAATCCTGAAAGACGATTTTGCGCACATTTTATTAAAACAGCTACATGCTTTCATGGCATATATTCCGTTTTAAATTGATTATTGACTTTTTAACTCCTAGACCAGAGGGCCTAGCCAAACGGCATTCGCTTCGAAGCGATTCTATTTCTACAGTCGGTACAAAATACCACGTGACATATCGATAGCTTACCTCAATCCCATACATTTTGGACTTTTCTACTAGCGTCATCGCTATTAGAATGTTACTTTGTTTACGGCCTCTGGGGTGCGATTTTTGAAAGTCATCAAGTGACTAAACGTCAGTAAAATTGCCGCTTATTCCACGATTTCCAAATTCCTATACATTTGAAACTCATTGATGACTAAAATTCTTATACCTATGATATCAAACAACTGCCGCCTCCTCCAGTACATTTCCTGAAAAACAGTGATTTGTGGTCTTTGTGATTAAATTTAACCACTCAGTGACATCAAAAAATCGCACCCCAGCATAGAAAGCAACCTCATTGAAGATCATCCCTCAGCACGCCAATTATTGTTCTATCACAAAAAGTATATACGTTTATATGTTGTTCGGTCTTTTGTGGTTTAACAACATTCATTGGATGCGTTGCATCGCCCATCGCCAATTATGTTCACTCACTGAAACCTAGCTTTAGCGCTTTTAAATGCGCTAATTGCATCCCGAGTAGTGGCAGTGGAAAAAAGCTTTAGTGAAACGTATATCTATAAAATAATTTCGAGCTTTACGTGAGTTATAAGGTGAACACAGTACCTGTACAAACACCAAATAAACACAAAAGCGCTCCACAAAAACAATAGGTCCAGATTAACGCCATTTCTATTAAATTTAACGCTTTCGTGTCATTCATAGTTTTCGATGCCCATTTATCTTCTTCTTCCTCATCAGCCGGTAGTTATCTACTGCTGGATGAGGCCTCCCCCACAGCATGCATAGCGTGCAATGCTGGGATTTGCAATAAACACCACGCTTGACAAACGGATTGGTGATCCCAGTTTGGTATTTAGTACTCAGGTGGATGCTGCTGCACATTCCCTGGCATAATCCCTTAATCGCCTTTTACGACATCCACAGGAGGAGTTGGAGAAATCCTATTGTTAGGCTGAAACTATCACAGCTAAAAGTTTTATGAATGGCTATTTGAACGTTCATAAAACTTTTGAATATGTAAAAAGTAAGTGAAATAAAATATTCACTCTATCCTCCGCCATTTCAATAAAACCCACCCAGTTTCAACTGGCCGACGACTGCCGAAACCCGAACACATCAAAACAGCCATTCCAGTGTGTTGACCTCGACGGAAAGTCGAATGATGACGTCAAACCGATACAAAACCCGCCACCATCAGCCCGCGAAAAGGGCAAGAAATGCGAATAGGAGAAAAAACCGGGGTTTAACGATAAAAAGCCCGCTAATACCCAAACTGGCACAATAATAATAATAATTTGCATGTGGAGGAACGCCCTGCCTAAGCGAATTTATTCCCTTTTCGGGTAAAAGTGGCAGTCACACGCCTCCACAACGCCCTCCGACGGCGTGTCGTCCGCTTTTATTACGCGAGTCAACTTTACTGTGAACTGAGCGAAAATAATACAAGAGATATCGTTCTATTGGACACATTCTAGACCGCTTATGAGATGGAGCCAAGTTTCGCAAAAATACTCTTTAACAAAAACATAGAGGCAACAAACTGTAACCTCAAGCTGATCTCTGACCTAACGCAGGTGACCAGGAAAGAACCGGTCACACGAACTAGTAGTATTGTAGCACAGCAGCAGTAGCCAGTAAGACTACTAATTTTTTAGCTGCCGGCAAGTTATAGGTAGATAGATAGATAGATAGATTAACACTTTATTGATCACCACAGAAACAATAAACAAGTAATATTACTATGGAAAGGCAATACAATGGGCGGCCTTATCGCTGAAAGCGATCTCTTCCAGGCAACCTTTGGATGGAACGAAATGAGCAATGCTATAATAGACTGCGGTGTACCTACAAAGCAAAACTAAGAATTATTCTAAATTAATTAAAATATTTAAGAAGTTATGAACAATATTGACTAATACCTACCTAAGTATAATCCTAATACTTATATATTCACATAATAAACAAATACAGATTATATACGAAGTTAACTGTAACAATGATAGAATACGAATAATATGTCAAAAGTAATTTGTAATGGTGGCACTTCACTTGGTGTATATTCGTAAATGTTTGCGTTATTTTGCCAAGGTAAAAACAACCATGAGTCTGTCAGTACATAATGTTGTTTTACTTGGCAAAATAACGCAAACATTTGTGAATATATACCAAGTGAAGTGCCACCATAAGATTTTACCACTTCTATATCAAGAAAAGTGTAAAGCTTAAAAATAAAAGCTTGCGATAACACATCAACACCTTTCCATTAACTCAGATTATTCTTTCAATTTCGGGTATGATTCAGCGAAGCCATTACGCTGAGCTGGGACACAGACGAAATAATAGTGTTAGTTAGCACTATTCAGTGCTGAAGTCTCACTCCAACCACACGATAAAGCTATATAACATTTTATATTAAATTTACACTAGGTACAAACAAATCAATTCACAATAAAAACTCTTTATGACAAGTTTAATTTTGTACTACAGTTAGTGAAACGTATATCTATGAGATACGCTGAGAACTCGGATCCTTAGGAATGGGTTGACCTTCATTGGGTTGAGTTAAGAAGGGCCCCTTTTTTGTGAAACTTTATCAAGAACTAAAAAGCAATAGATTTTTTGATTCAAATTTTAATTGATGGCATTCAGGTTGTAATGAATCTAATTTAAGTCTTAATTGAACGTCCTACGGCTCATTTTGCTTTGCAAGCTGATTTGAAGAGACACGGCTAGCTGTGGCCCAAACTATCCTCCAAAATGACGTTCCCAAACACACTGTTTACGCCCTTATTATTTTCTGTCTTTCTTTCTTTCCTTATTTTTTTATGTGGGAATGTGTTTATGGCAACCCTTTGAGTAGAACGAAAAGAACGATCGATGGTTTGTTTCTGAAAGTAGTTGAAACATTTTTATGTTAAATTCTTGTAAGGATATCCATTGTCTCCCAAGTACTCCTTATCTGTAGGTAATATATAATTTTAAATTTCGCACAACTCCTCACTTACACTTACTCACTTTCACACGAGGGTTACTCCTGTGATAACCAGACTCTTATGAGACTGGAGGTAACAGGAGTGGCCACCCTCACTTACACACACTCACACAATCACACTCACACACACAATCACACACTCACACATCACTCATAATTTTACATTTACCCTCGTATACCTAAGCTAGAGAGCTGTAAAGTAACTATTTGAATTGTAATTTACCTTAGAAAGATCTATTATTGCCCTTTTTATAGCATAAGTTATATATAACAAACTAAACTGTATTTGCTGTTGATCTTCTAATAAACAAAATAAAAGTAAAATATAACAATTCATAACATAACATGACACCCAACAGTCACATACATAGTCCCTTTGTTGCCCATGGTCCCTGTGATAGTCCCTGGAAGGTACCACGGGAATTATTTAACCCGTGGTCCCTGAATTTTATATAAGCCAACTAATTTAAAAAGGTATAATAACTTAACTGTATATTATTAAAGAAAATAACAAATAGCTCCTTTATATTATGAGTCAGGATCTTTAGTGGCCAGCATTACATATTTACATATGAGAGAATATCCTTTTTTCCAGGGACTATCACAGGGACCATGGTATATGTGGGTACTTATGTTTTATTTTATTGTTTTCTTTAATAATATACAGTTAAGTTATTATACCTTATTAAATTAGTTGGCTTATACAAAATTCAGGGACCACGGGTAAAATAATTCCCGTGGTACCTTCCAGGGACTATCACAGGGACCATGGGCAACAAAGGACATAGTCTTGATCCCGCACTAGGATTCCCTGTATCTTGGGTATCAGGAATGTGGTCCATCGAGAGGGACATCCTTCACTGCGTCGTACGGTTCATGGTCGCCACTGGAAAACATTGACCGTAACTTGATACATAATTATTATCAAGTTACGGTGAACATACAAAATAATAATGACAACAAGCGATCAAATAACGGAGACAACAAAACTCCTCGATTTATAATAAGAACAGCAGTGTTTAGGCTTTATCAATCAGTTCACATGTGAGAGTTGATTAAAACAAAATATAAAAATATTTAAGTTTAACTTAAAAAAAATAAGCTCATAAATGAAAAAATATAACAAGTTCTGATTTTGAATTCCATCCATTCCAGTCGGAATAATAAGCATTTTATGAACAGTTGTTTTGTAAAACAACCACACAAGCAATCATGTACAAAATATTCCCAATCCACCACCTAGCTAGTGGTTTAGCTTAACTACAGGGCGGGGCGGTAGGACCCCGAAGCTTAATTAATAGGTTAAGGGATTAATTCCTAAGTCGGGTCCGACAGGGTCCAAGGGCGATGACAATTAGTTAAATAGACAACCAGGTTTTTAATGTTTTCGATTTTTTTATGACTATTCAGAATTTTACTGATTGAGAGAACAGCAAAAACGTATACAGTTTGAGGATTGGCGATGATGGCGTAACAAATAAAAAGAATGCTGATACTTTGCGTAAGAAGATGAACAAAAATTATAAATAATAGTTTTATTTATTTAATTACAACTTCCGTTAATCCAACCTTCTTGAACATTATCTTATAAGAGAGCACATTTTGAGACTGTAAAATTAGTCTCGCGCGTAATTATGCTCGCGACTATTCCACGTCCAAAAAAACATGTTTAAGCTACTTTATGCCCAAAACAAAAAAACCCACTACATAATTTATGGTATGTAGATATGGTATTATGATGCCTGTGCATTTCATCACTACAGCTAAAAATTCGATTGGTTAAATTGGGACTATCTGGCAAACGCCAAATCCTATGCAATCCCGCGGCCATAAATCGTCAGATGTCCTATTGCTCTATTTCCCAAACTAATATTTCATTTAGGTAGATGATTTAAATCCGGGCTATTAACTCGTCAGCGGATTACAGAGCTGTTATAGCGGCCAATTGAGCGTGGCATGATATGACAGACTGAATTTAATAATGTTAAGTCCAATGTTTTGAAAACTGTAAGAGAAATATAGACTGGTAAATTTTCTGTTGAACGTTGACTTTTAATGTTCAGATAACTGGGGAATGTGCTGTTATAGAGTTTTCTCGACTATCAGTACTACCTACTAATAAAATAGCGTTTCCAAATCCCTGACGCTGGACTAAGTGATTACTTAGTTGATCATTTAGATGCAATTTACATGGCTATTCGCCCCTTTCAAATCTTTATTGTTTACGTGCGTATTTTGAACAACAGTTACAAGGCACGTCAATAGTGTGCCGAATTTTTAAAGGAATACAAAGCTTATCGCTTAGTTACTTTTTTTTTTGTTATATTTGAAACGTAAAACGTGCTATGAAAAAATGTATTAACGCAATAAACATCACTGAAAAATAAAAATAAAATGTATTAAAATCGCTTAATTTTCTGATAATATATAAAAGCACAGGTTCTTTTTGGGATGTTAAAATAATAACACCCAGTAATAACACTACGCAGTTGATTCCACTTATCGTCATAATCATTGCAAACTATTAGTTGAGTCAACGCCCATCACAGATAGAGTCGAGACAAACCTGACATTTCCGTGCAAAGACAAGCGAATGTTTGGGCCATATTTGTGTAGAAAGCCGGTTATCAGCGTGGCAGTTGTTTGGTTGTACGCAGGTGGCAAAGTTTAATTGAGATTTTTGTAAGAGGTTCTTTAAAGGCGGGGGAATATCAGATCATACACTGACTTTGTTATTAATAAACACACGTGATCTCGTCTTGCCAGTCAGTTGACCTGTAAGTGCAATCAGGATTTTTGTGGTTGATATTTTTTTATCTAAGCACAAAAAGCTTCACCATCCACACCCGTGCTGACTGCATCTTGGTTGCAGCTTAGCTTGCGTTGTGATACACGAAAATGTAACAAAGATATCACGGTAAAGGTAAGCGTCCACGGGTTACATTCAAATTTCTCTGCAAACGTGTAGATCAGTGATACAAAGAATATTAAAATTATTTTGATGTGTGTCTTTCCAATGCGTACGATGCCAAATCTGGCTGTCGTCGTGAATCAAACGCTTCACTCTCCTGCTTTTTACGTGAGAGCAGCCTAGTCCAACCACTTTCGGGCGGGGAAGTGTCGTCATTATCAGCCTGTAGTTCGTTTCCGCTACTTCCGTTGGCGACATCCTGTTCTCATTTCTAAGGAAGTTTAAATTAATGTTCACAAGAAAACTTCATAAGATTTCCTGAAGATTTTTTTTTCATTATATAGATAAGATAGATTCTTCTTCATAAAACTGACACCTTGTGGCCATTTTTAAAAAACAAAAATACAGGTATACATAATCATCATCATGATCATCATCCGTTAGACGTCCACTGTTTGACGAGGCCTTCCTCTTAGAATACAATGGGGGGATTTGCCATAATCACGCTTGACAGGCGGATCGGTGATCGCAGTATTGGTGATGGTTACTCCAGTGGGTGCTACTGCCCATCCCTTGGTGTAATCCGTTAGTCGGCTTTCACGACATCCACGGGAGGATACGGAGGGGTTTATTCTTAGGCCGGACACACCATGGCATGGAATACATCCAACATCATCATCAGCCTGTAGAAATCCACAGCTGGACTTAGGCCTCATCCCTATGGAATGCCACGAAGAACGGTCGTGCGGTCGGTGTACGGAATACGTAATATAAGATTTATGAAAATTACAAACACAATGAGCGGCCTTATCGATGAAAGCTATTCGTTCCAGACAGCCTTTGGAAAGACATTAAAATAAAATAAAGTAATATATAGAAGCAATATGTTCAAGAAAGTTTGACGCACTTATGCATTATTTTGTCAAACTTGTACTCTTTTTTGTCTAAAAAGTGCTAGTACATAGCTCAAGCAGAGTCACTAAAAAACAACGACACGAGAGAAGACAAATTGGCTAAAACTTCTTTTATTATGTGAGCAAGGTAAAAGCTAGCGCCTTGCTTCCGCAGATTATCGCCATAAAGCCGCCGCGAATGCGCCAAAGGTGCCGTGAAAGGAAAATGAAACCAATTAAATTCTCTCAGCAAAGGTTCCTACATAACCTAAGTAGGTAAGTTACTAGGAATTCAATAGAAACACTTGATGAAAATAAATTACAGAATGTTTAGTTAAACAAAAGTTTTTTGTAAGTTCGAAGAGTTTTGTAGAGATTTGGTTAGATCGATACCTTGGTTGCTGATTTTGTTTGTAATAGTTTAGGATAGACAGTAAAGTGAACGGTAAGCTTTCAATTAATTGTCTATTGAGTTATTATAATTACTTAGATGCAATTTGACGCTGACCCGTCGGGGAATTAAGGTTCTCGAGTGGCGACCCCAAACCGGACGACGCGGTAGAGGAAGGACCTCTACTCGATGGACTAATGACATTATAAAAGTCGCAGGAAGTCGGTGGTTGGAGGCGGCTTAGCGTTCGTCGTGGCCTTCTAGAGGGAGGCCTATGTTCAGTGGACTTCTACAGGCTGATGATAATGAAGTTGATGATGGACTTGCAACTTGTTACGTATGGGCAAATATTTGTTATTTTGCTTAGCACGGGGGGACCTACAAATGATAGGGATAAGCTAAGGAATCATTTCCTGAACTGAAAGTACTAATAGCAGTATGTACCCTTAAACAGTAAAGCTATTAAAATATTCTGGTAACGCCGCAAGTTTAATTGGAAAGCGAGATCCGAGCAATCACATGCGGATTAATTTGAGAACTCGGAAAAGTTGGTGCGAAGGTAGGGCGCATTTATACTGCACAAACCACTGGTAGCGTTGGTAAATGGAACCTTCCGCCACACCAACACTTCATTTAGTCGTGATTGACACAGGGTACTATTACTCTGGCATCACGCGAGCACCACTGGCTGCCAGGTTTTAGAAATTCAAATTACTTATCTATACCTATTTCTCACATACATGGCAACCTCACTTATATACAGCGAAGGTAGTGTTACTAGTAATTAGTAACTTTGGGTAGATTTTGTGCACATTCAAGGCCTGAAATTAATGACAATATATGCGACGGCTGATGTAACGTCGATTAGTGTAAATGAGCCCTTACAAGGCAAATACGGAAAAGTTTATGTGATTACAATTTTGGTGTAGAATTTGATTGCTTTAACATGAGTGTCAATTAATGTTTCCAAAATTAACTTTTTAGGTTATATATTTCTGTTTGACAGAGTAAATATTTAAGAAAAAAATACTTACCAAAAAATATTAAATATTTTTGTATTCTCTGATGCTCTTCTTGAGATATTTTCGTTCCCAATAGTTGTCTTCAATTATATAGGCATAATAGAGAAGATAAAAAGTAAATACTCGATAAAAGCCTTTAGCTAAATCAATAATTATAATTATATAATAATCTTAGTAAAATAAAAATAAAACAACAAGAGTTGTAATAGAAAACGAGTTCATCAACTGTGCCTTTGAAGTAAATGTGGAAATCAATCTTAAAAAAGGTAAGCAGTGATAAAGTTGTGGATGATGAAAAACCGATGAACCTACACCTAATTTGCATTCATTCAATTCGAATAGGCATTCAATTCTTTTCTGGCACGCAAACTGCATTTAAGTTTGACCAAAAAGAGTGATGAGTATCATGAGGGAAGAATGACGAATAAGTGTTTATTGACTGTGTCTAAACATTGATTGGTTTCAGTGTGGAGCCAATTTGCGCCGGGTATATGGCAATACTATTATTTCCGGTGTAGCATGCGGCTATTAAGTTACTTACTACGCGCTTTTATTTTATATTGGATTGTTAGGTTTTGAATGATAATTGTTTCAGAAAAATGTTCTACCATGATAATTGCAGTAAAACCTATATAGTCAACTCAAATGATCATCGAAAACACCACACTTCTGTATGGATTTACAGAAAGTGTGTGTGTGTTATACGGGTACTAGTAAGTAGAGCAAATACTACCATATTTTCCTAAAATACACGTGTGTTTGAGTAATAAAAATCACGATCAAGTCTATCATGTCTACACAAAAACCTTCGCAACGGGAGAAGAACCCACGGGAAACATAGAATAGACTACGACCACTAGTAAGTAACCCTAATAGTCACTGATTAAAACTGACAATAGCAAATGACTTTCTCCTGGCCAGTTTGGACTAGTCCGGACGAGCGAAGTGGGTCCATTGCAATAATTAACTAGATTGCACTTTAAAATTGCGCACCCCACCGCCACCGCCGGACTCGCGAGCGCGAACAGCTATAATGATTATCGTTATGGCATTTATGGCTTGTAAGAGTGGGATTTTAAACACAAACATTTTTTTACTGTGTTTATACTTGTCGTGATCTCGTAATAGTACCTACTTTAAACATAAACAGGTACTTGCTTTGTGTTTAAAGATATCCGTACCTCAAAAAGTGCCAACGGAACCATTATACGATCACTTTGTGTTCGATCGAATCTATGAATGTAGGCAGCTGAAAAACATTTGTTGTTGCTTTCCATGGTTGGACTATGATGAAATTTTTCACGTTAAAGATCCTTTTGTGCACCACTGAGATTTGAACTCACGATTGGGATCTGAAGTCAGGGTACCTACTAAACAATCAGTGCTCTTCTTCGATTATATTAATAAAATTATAAATAAAATTGTTGCATCGTTAAAAAATACTTTCTCTTCTGGTTGGGATGGAATATCATCCATATTCCTTAAAAAGTGCATTGGTTTCCTAGGTGTACCTATTACTTATATATGTAATCTGTGTCTATCGTTGGGAGTATTCCCAAAAATACTAAAATATTCTATAGTGATTCCAGTTTTCAAAGCAGGGGACAGAGACAGTGTCACTAACTATCGTCCAATATCTCTCCTACCCACTCTGTCCAAGGTCCTGGAGAAACTAATAAATCATCGGCTTGTAAGCTTCCTAGAAACGAAAAACCTTCTAACGTGTAACCAGTACGGGTTTACAGCAAAAATATCTACCGTGGATGCGATCGAAAGTCTTGTGAACCATGTTGTTGAGAATCTAGACAATAAACAAAAATGTGTTGGGGTTTTCCTGGATTTGGCCAATGCTTTCGATACTGTCTCTGTTCCTCTTTTAATACGTAAGTTGGAGTCGATAGGAATTCGAGGTCTACCACTAGATCTTTTTAGGGACTACCTTTGTGATAGATCCCAGGCCGTGAGATTGTGTGGTAGTTTAAGCTGCAAACGACAGGTTACCTTCGGGGTACCTCAAGGTTCCGTGCTTGGACCAACGCTTTTCTTGATTTACATAAACAGTCTTTGTAATACCAAATTAAACAATGCAAAAATCATAACATTTGCCGACGACACTGTTATTATTTTCAGAGGATTGTCATGGGAGGACGTCCAACTCACTGCTGAATATGGGATGGGCGTTCTCATTGATTGGCTGAGTTACAACTTACTTACACTTAACCTGAAGAAAACTAAATATATCACGTTTTCTATTAACAACAGCAGTCAACCTAGTTCAGATTACACCATAAGAGCACATTCTTGTGCGAAAATTGACAATAAATGTTGCGAATGTTATACTCTCTCTTCTGCAGACAGTATTAAATATCTCGGTATAACAATTGATAAAAACTTAAATTGGAAGCAACATATTGATGTATTAAAGTCACGTATCCGTAAACTCATACCAATTTTTAAGAAGGTAAGACAACTGAGAGATGACAAGACCAACAATGTTGTATATTTGACAATATGTCAATCCATAATATCTTACGGAATCTCAGCTTGGGGAGGAGCAAGAAAAACGTCCCTGATCAAATTAGAACGTACTCAGCGCTGTATCTTAAAGGTATTAACATTTAAACTGTTCAGGTACCCTACAACAAGCCTATATAAAGATTTTGAGGTTCTTACTGTACGTCAGCTCTTCATCAAAATTATTGTCTTGAGACAACATTCTCGTCCAATTCACTCAGATATATTAAGTAAAAGAAGGTCGCATGAAGTATTTCACGTTCCTTCATGCAAGACTATTTTTGCACACGGTTTTTCGTATTTTCTGGCTCCATTATTATATAATCGCATTAACAAAAACGTTCAACTTTATGATAAAACTAAATATTTATGCATTAAGGCACTAGAAGAATTCCTACTCAATTTTGACTATGAAAAGACTGAGAGTTTTCTGCATATAGTCAAGTAAAAACTGACTCACTTATATAATCAATAAATAGTTAGTAAACGTTTTTGACTGATATAAATCATAAAATATTTCAACGGTCATCATCGTTGGCATCATCAGCCCACAGTAGTTCACCACTGGAAAGAGGCTTCTCCCATTTCTCCCATTACGCGCCACTCTACTTTCTGTTTGGCTTTCGTCAGTAAACTTCGTATTTACATTTTAAAAAAAACGTATATTTAATATTATACATTATGTGATATACATATTTATTATAATTACCTACACTTTATTTATTATAAGTAATTGATTGGTTTAAGTTCAACATTTATAGATTATAAAACCTATAGGCATTTTATATATTTATCTTATAAATAATACTAGTACTTATTCTAACCTAAATAAATTGGTATGTCAAGTACCTAACTACCTACTTATGTTATAAGTTTTTGATAGTATATGATATAAGTTATTATTTAATTAGTTACTCTTGAGTTAAAATTATCCGATCATAAGTTTTGTCTGTTCTGCGAACATATACTGCAATAACTTGTTTACGTTCGGTTACTGGCAATGGAACTGACTCGCTTGGTTTTATTGTTCGGTTTCAACCGGACACTCAAGAATGACCCGTATTTGTATGGGACGAGAATCATTACCTCGCCGTAACACAGTTTCTAACTAGCACGGGAGGTAAAGATATCGAACTGTATACTTACCTACCTTCATTTGTATTTGTTAACAATCGTAAGATTTTTGCCATCTGATTTTTACTCGTAAGTATACAACTGTTTTTTAGTTTTTGTCAAATAAATGTATTCTTATTCTTATTCTTATTCTTATTAAGATGACAAGAAAATAGATAAAGTTATTTGTACTTATTCTAAAATAAACTCCCATTTATTATCTTCCATTATCCAATTCAATATCTCATAGCTTATAAACAGAAGCGGCCCAAATCCTGGGCCGAAGTTTAGTTTATAAATAAATCAATGTGGATCAGTGCGGGTTTAAATTGTCGCGTGGTGTAGCACGCGCGTAAGATACTACATTTACAAAATTAATAAATATTGTATTACATTATGTCCGAAATAACGTTTGCCATTTTGACCCAATCAAATTGCCTGAACAAGTTATTCAAATCAAAGGTTATTTATTTAGCAAAAATAGTCTCACGTGATAAAAATTGTGAATCCCTATTACAAGTTTCTATAAATAATACATGAGCTGCAAAAACAAATCGGTATTTAGACTGTCCATAAAACCGAGCTTAGCGACTGATGTTCAAAGTCAAGTCAAGGTCAAAAGAACTTTATTCATTGAAATCATAAGGATCATTTTGAATCGTCTTATAAACTAAAATTACTTAACTAAAAAACTTCTGTTCCAACGCTGTTCAAATTATACATCATCATTTAATTCCGGTTTAAAAATGTTATGATTGACCCTATCGATTGATACCAATTTCATTGGAATGAAACCCGCACCTCTTGCACCTCAACCGTCTACTCGCCTCTACCATTCTAAGCCTCTACCACACCATGCCACAGAATAAATATTAGTACAAGTAACCATGCCCCGAAGATCGTCAATCTGTGACAATGACAATGCCACGTTGAAGCGCGACCGCTCTCAATGTTTGTATATGGTTTGTTTATAAAATATGAGCTTTGCTAATACGAAATTAATATTAATAAATTATAGAAAATAACTTTAAGAAAAAACTCTCACCCTATTATAGGCAACAAATCAAGCGAACCCTATTTTACAACAGGAATAGTAAGTGAACACAGTAATCCAAAACCAAAGCCGTGTTTTGTATTTTGTTATTATACCAACTCACTTTTCCTTCGATTCGGCGAACTAGATTCTAGTCCACAGTCCAAACGCCATAATGCAGTACCTACACAATAACATCATTAGCATACACGCGGGGTTCCGGCGCATTGTCTGCGCTCCATCGCTTGCTCGCATCGGAAGCCGACCGCTTAGCTGACCTTCCGGGGCGAACGGGCGTGTGCCAATATTATAAACTTCTCTTTACATGCGCATTGTTTGTGCCAGATCGCTGGCTCGCATTGGAACTTGGAAGCCATCTAGCTGAAGCCTTCCACTGAGAGCACCGATTTGAAAAGCACCGATCTGACCTTCTGACTTAGACTTAGACCGTATAGGGTATATTAGGAAGCAAATTTCTTTTAATATTTATATCAGTCGCTATTTTTATACGCACCTGAACCTGCCAAAGATCTGGACTATTAAGGCAGAAATTCAATGAATATTTTACTGTTGTTCCTTTCGCTATACATATAAAAACCCTAAAGATAAAGAGCGAAGAATGTTCTTGCAAGACCTGAACGAGTAGATTCGTCATAAAACGAAGGTAAGAGACGTGATCATAACCATAGCTCGAAAAGGATGGAGTTGACCTGGCCATGTTGCAAGACTAGGCCAAATTCGATGGACATCAAAAATGGAGACTATAGACAAACACCTACTAGACAAAAGGCCTAATGATCAAGCCATGGGAAAAGTTGGAAGAGGTCTCGGTCCAAAATTTTTCTAGTGAAGGCTCGCTCATTATCATGCTGATGGTGAAATTCAACAAAACGAAGGAACATAAAAAAAATATTTCTGGTATTGCGTATTAGAGCAGATGAGAAACCATTGAAGATGCAGTAGGATGGACTCAATGGGCCGATGACATTGTAATGGTTGCCCGAAGTCAGTGGATGGATGAGGCTCAAGACCGTTTGTCGTGGCATTCTATGGAGGATGTTGACGTCCAGCAGTGATGTCCTTCGGCTGACGATAATGATTTATTTAATACATCTAGTTATATTATATCTAGTTGTTTTAGCTATATTTAGTTCATCATCCAATTACAATCCACGTAAATTCTGTTTTTACTTAGGTAACAATACCAAAGGCTAACAAAAGATACACATTTTCAATAAAAAAAGTATAATCGAAAAATAAATTGGGCTCAAACAATACCCATTTAGTTTTTAGTGCGATGTGGGATTAATGAAATAAAACTGGGCCCGCAGTTACCGTGAATAACGATAATTTAGATAACAATAGAATCTATGAGAGTTGAAGTTGTTTTGTTCTAATACAAAATTGGTTTAGAGTAAAATAAGCTGAACTGTTTTTTGTCACAATCTAATATTACGAAGATAAAAAGGCAGTAAACATAATCCATTATTTTATTTTTCTGATTGTAGTCAGAGGTAGATATTTCTATCAATTTCTACAAATTGTATTTAAAAACTACCATATTATATGAATTTAACCAACAAACAAGTACTAGCCACCTAGCTATCTAGTTTGTTGCTACTGTGATTTGATCTCGAGATCTTGTAGTGGACGACCATAACACTCAACCAAAATTATGTCACCATCTCAATTTGGGAACCGGAACACTTACGAACAATTTTAACGGCACCCTCCATAAATATTAAAATGTAGCAACCCTATAGCCAATGTACCGAATTATCGTAAACTACGGGAGCGACCCGATACACGCGATACGTGACTTTGTGGCAACCCTCGAAACTGAAACCAACGAGCTAAAACAGACCTTATTCCTTTGTTATAAGAGTAAATTGTCTGTAAGTGTAATTTGTCGTTTATTACTCTCGAATTGCATAATGTCAGTCGAAAATAGACTCTATCGCATTGTTTTAAGTGTGATAGAGACTGTTAATGTGGTTGGTCGTTTATAACTATCGGAATTATTTACAGGGCTTATAAAGTGCTATAGAGCGGGAATCATTTCGCCTGAAAGGATGTTTTAACACAAGGGGTGACATTACTTGATTCATAATAATGGTGTTACTTGGTGCTGCCAGTTTCAAATTGATCACTAGCTTTTTATCCATAACTTTTGTATGAAGCAAATTAGATTATGATACGGCCACTGAATGAACTTAGATTTCGAAGTCCATGTGAATAAACAATGTCAGGACATCATCATCATCAACACCAGCCTGTTTACGTCCACTGCAGGACAAGGCCTCTCCACTATTATTGTGCTAGTGTGGGATCAGGACTATGTATGTGACTGTTAGGTGTTATGTTATGTTATTATGTTATGTCTTGTCTTATGGTAACTTGTTTCATGTGTGTACTTTTGTGTTGTTACTATTGTGGTGCAGGTGGTTGCGGGTTCGATTCCCGCCCCTGAACAAATATTTGTACGATCTGCAGATATTTGTTCAGGGTGTTCTGGGTATTTTCTATGCATCATAAAAATATCTATCTATGTAATGTATTGTATTAAGTATATCAGTTATCTAATACCCATAACACAAGCTCAGCTAAGCTTGGGGCTAGATAATGTTGTGTGAAATGTCCCAGCATTTATTTATTATTTATTTATTTATTTTTTATTTATTTATTTTCTTTGGGAAAAAATAATAAATTTATTTATTCTTTCAATTAATTAAATTGAACCATAACTAGCATGCATCCCAATCTTTGAGTTATTTTATAGTCCACAGAATTCAAAATCATTCCATAGTGTCCAATGAGAGCACATTATTGAATGATGCTTCCATAGCCCATCAGTAGCTTTGTCCAGAGCTGATACGATTAGATGGATGTCGGTAAAACGCAAATGTTTACGGATGCACGTCTGAACCACAGTCCTTCGAGAACAAAGCTGGCATGGTTAATTATTAATTATATTAATCATAGAACACTAATATGAGATCATTAAATCAACTTTTAGAGAACATACAGTTCCATCTTTTATGTCCACTAGCAAAGATGGTTGATATTATATTACGCTCGATTTTTCTTGAATAATATTTTCGATTCGGTAGACAGCTCAAAATTTGTGATGCAATCAAATTAAGCCGAATTCCGTGACGCGATAACTTAGTGAATAATGAATAGATAGCAAATAACTGATTTGATTCAGAAAGCTTATTCTTGTAAGATTTTTGCTAGTAGGGTAGAACATGACGTTTTTACGTTAAATCCTACGGCTTGGACACGACCGAGCCCATTTAATTAATTTTTGCTGCAGCTAGTGGTCCATTTTACTTCCTAGGTAAGTGTAGAGAATTGATCATCAACCAATGCGTTGTGCGTATTCTACAGCAGCAGTCTTGGCGTTTGTATCGCAGTATACAAAAAATAGAAAAATACTTTAAATTCCTCCTACAGGAATTTTGAGATCAAAGAAAATGAGTTTCTTGTAAACTGGCTCAACCGTAGCTGCTGATTTCACCGCACTGTGTCTGATTTGTATAGTGCACGTTTTGATTTACAAATCATAAATAATTTGGATGGACTGGATTATTGTTTTCAGTCGAATGAGAATTCTGGACCGGTATTTATCTGAATTTTGACAAGCCTTAGGTATCAATATCTGTGCTCCTGCGAGCTGGTGAATTTCTATTATTTATTACCTAATTTGACACAATTTCTATAATGTTCATGAATTTTTTTACAAATAAAATAGGTAAAGTGAAACGTAGGTAAGCAGCTAAAAAGCTACCTTATTTTTATCCCTATTTATTCTTACTCTTCTGTGTCACCGGTTCTTTCTTGGTTGCCTGAGGATTGGCTCCCGTTACGTCCGATATCACTACGTCGCGAATTGATTTTATAGCCACAAGGTCAACGGTATGTGACTTTGAAAAGAACCACATACTAATCTCAGGCGACCAACCGTTTAATTCATGGTACCATGGTAGGGACTCCTAGTCCTCCTAGTCTATCCTAGTTTGGGATCAAGACTGAGAAACTAAGTGAATGTAAAATAAAAAAATATATAAAAAATTGTAACAGTTTACAGCGGCAACCAGAGTGTTGGAAAAAGATTCATGATTACGCTAAAAACGAAAGAGGCTCCTTTCATGCACAAAATTTGGAAGTGTATACGCTTAAGTAGGTACTATCTGAACCCACGAACAAAAACTGGATATAAATCTGTGATTTTGATCAAATCCTAAGCCATGAATGCAATTTTGAAAATCCTTTGAAAATAATATGTACTAAAAACTAATATAAAGAACAAAAACATTCATTAGACGGAGAGCCCCGGACGTGGGTTGCGTGTTGGCTGCTGTGAGGGTGGCGGGGCTTTTAAGAGGTTTATGTGCCTGAATGTTTCTACCTCCGTTTGGGGTTTAAACAGTCTATTGGGTTTAATATAATTAGGTTTTCGTTGCTGCCAGAGTTGAAGAAATTATTTGTCTAGAAATAGCTAGGTATAGAAATTGGAGACAAAATGATGTAGGTATAGTCAAAACACAAAAGTAGGAAGGAGTTTAATCTAGTTTACTTATGGTTTGTTTCGAAAGAAAGATAACACTTTCTTGTTAGTTTTTTATAAACTTCTCTGAGCCCACTCAGCTTATGCATGGCACAATTTCTTCGCCTTTTTTACCTAAATGAACCTATACCTACAAATGGATGCAACGTATCTCCAGGTGTGGTCGTCGATCCTGTGGCGGAATGGAGATGACGAGATCAAATCATGTAGTTCCGGAGCGTATTCTCCAAAATGTATGCGGTAAAATAATATATAGACAAGCACGCAAGTTATCGGCGATGCTCCTAGCTTTGTAGCCTCTTTTTAGACGGCGCGTGCTATATCGAGTCCAAAGTAGTAATCCTTTTGAATTTTTTCGTGACTAAAGATGACAAGGATCTTAACCTTAACCCGATTTATACATAGCAATAAAAACTAATCAGTAAGTTTAAATCCACCGGCCAAGGGGAAGAAACATGATCCAACGAACGGTGAAATTACGGCCTTGCTGAAAAAATGCTGAGAAAAGAATGAATAGGGCAGCCAATTTGTCTTAAGTGGCTGAAACAGTGAAATATTCGAAAAGTTTCAAACCATTTAAAGTTTTATCAGATCTTTTGAATACTACTGGAACGAAGTCAGTGGGTCAGCGTTAGTAATCTTCTATACTCTTATGAGATCCGAGTATTCGTTGCTGTTTTTTTCTCTATCTGACAAAGGACTTTGTTCTTTCACTTTGTGTTGTTATGTACTTTAGTATTCCCTAGACTTATGCTCTAGTTTAACCGACACATGACGGCCGTCCGGTGGATATGCAGAATATGTAAATATTCCTTTGACATAGGTATTAGTACTATTAAACATGGTGACCAGCAATGTTACGAACATCAAAACGACGGGCTACCACTTGTTGAAACCGGAGCTTTACTAAAACATAATTTTGTGGAATGTTAAATAAATAGGTGAAGAACATGACACTATGACAGGGCATCTCACAAATGTAAGCTTGATAGAGTGGTTCGTTGGAAACTGAGGTGGAAAGGGCATCTCTCCCAACCAAGTTCCGAACCAAGTAGGTATAGTATTATGAGCTGTCCAGTTGACACCCAAGTTTGGGGAAGGTGAAGATGCGAGTTAAACATTTTTAATTAATACGAAAAGTTGGACTTGCGTAGCCTTAGTTGTCCCTAATATAAATACCCGTTTATAATGAAGAGGCGACAACTCCTTAATCCCGAAGGGCTAAGAGGGGGTGGGGGTGACTTTTGTAAATGCGGAAATATGGAATCATAAAGTTACAGAATGAGCTCGTTAGCCGAATGAAATATTTACCCTTGAATAAATTAAAAGGGATGACGGCTTTTTATTTGTTTAAACTCGGTTAATGTTGTGCAAATAGGGTGATGTTTTTATGTAGGTGCTGCGTACATGCATAGTGAAGTTTAAGGTCCTAATTGTGAGGGTATAATTTTTGAGAGGCTTTACTGGGATATCCGGTAGGCTCATGGTTAAGTGTTTAATGAGACATTTATTTTGAGAGTTAATTCAATGATAACATGTTACCTTTTGCCTACTAATAATAGGCATATGGCTATACAGTCAGCGTGAGACCACAAGACACACTGATAGCAAGAGAATAGATTTGCCCCCTTATTCATAATCATTTTCATACCTACTTTAGTTAAAATATGTTTTGTCTTGTTTCGACGCATGACATTTTATATTAGAGAGAACAAAACAAAAAGCTATTTAAACTAAAATAGGTTTAAAAATGATTATGAATAAGGCCCGTCGACTCTACATGTTGTAGAGTTCGTGCTTGTCTCTCTTTGCTTGACTAGTTACTCTCATAGAATGGCCAGTTAATAAGAATATGACAGATAATCAGCTTACACCACAGCAGCAAAGCGAAAGGAGTGTTAGGATTTTAGCAGTGTATGTTTGTATAATTTTAGAGACAGTTTCATAAAACTATCCATCATAGTTTTCAGCAACTTGTTTATTATAAATTTGAAGCCAAACTGGTTTGTCATTTAATTTTGGCTTTTACTAGGTCATCATCATCATCATCAGCCTATAGAAGTTCACAGTTGGACATAGGCCTTCCCCTTAGAATGCCACGACAAACGGTCTTGAGCCGTCTCCATCCACCGACTTCCTGCGACGTTTATGTATTTAGTCCATCAAATGGAGAGCATTCCTCTACCGCATCGTTCGGTTGTTGTTTTTATATATGTAAAACTCCAAAAGTATATATATAAACAATCATCATCAGCCTCTGCTGGACGTATAGACCTCCCCCATAGAACGCCAAGACGAACGGTATAAGTAATAGCTTTAGAGCCAATTTCACCATACTCTGTTAGTTAGTAAATGTCTTGTTGAATCTAACCATTGGTCAAGGTGACAGATAATCTTTGAAAACATCTGTCAAAAAGCATTGGTTCGGCTTAACAGTTGTTGAACGGTCTGTTATTTGTTGACGAAATCAAACCTTAACCTTTACATCTTTAACAAACTTTCACACTTAAAGAGTTTATTGAGACCATCTGCACCAATTCCACGACAAGCTTGGGCATGAGTCACGACTAGACGCAAGTCGCAGTCGGCACGCCAAGAGCGCCATGAATTAATTATTGCACAAAAGCTCTTGTTTCTTGAGATATGGCGTTTTTGTCGCGCGAAGTTGGGCTAAAACTTGCTCAAGCATTTTGAGCTTCCTCGCTCAAAATGCTCAAAACTTCAACATAGGTTCAAAAGGCATACTGGCAAAAAAATAGGTCAGTTTAGAAAAACTGCATTATGATGTTTTTGGTGCAGTCAAAATTAAACAAGGGTTTCCTCATACCCGAGTTTTGCGGTATAATAAAATAATAATAATAATAAATAATGCTGGACATTTCACAAAACATTATCTAGCCCAAGCTAAGCAGAGATTGTGTTATGGGTACTAGATGACTGATATACTTAATACAAATACATTACATAGATAGATATTTTTTTTAATATACATAGAAAAATACCCAGAACAACCTGAACAATTAATATTTATTCAGAGGCGGGAATCGAACCCGCAACCTCCTGCTTTGCAGGCGAACCTTCACCCGCCGTGCCACAGAGGTCGACAATAATTAACTGAATGCACAAAAAGCAAAAATGAAAAAAATCATAATTTATTCAGAAATAGAATGGAAGAATTTAATAGTTATAATTATCTCGTATAAGGCATCTGTTTAAAATGATTATTTTAATAAAAAACTTGTTACCTATACATGCACATTGCCCATTAATTTCTTATAAAGTGGAAATAACTCAATCCGACAATTTTTTTGCAAAAATCGCTTATTTTCTCACAGAATCCTTCATGAAACTTGTTTAAACTTTCCCGAAGCGACGCGGCAATTATCGCGCGCGATCGCTCTGTATGCAAATACTCTAAACATTCCTTTTTGCTTTTACAGGCTTCTAAAAATGTTCATGAAATAAATAAATGAAAACAAAATGTAAGTTCTCAATTTACATTTCCCGACAAGGTAATTTGATTATGGAACACCTTTTAGGAGTAGGCCTACAGTATCTAGTAAGAAAAACGATTGGATAGAATTACGACAAGAAATTCAAATTCCAAGAATCACTGGATTTGCTGCGTATATTTATACAGCTCTTGGAATGAAGACTTCACAGAATTCCTTCTTTTATGGTATTATCCAGCTGACGTTCTTTTTAAAGTTTTATAAAAGTTCGTAGAATTAAGTTGCAACGATTTTCCATTTGTCTAGACTAGAAGAAGTATTGCTAAATAACACAACAAACAAAAAATATGTATCTAAGATATAAAGTTCAAAAAATATGTATCTAAGATTTATAAAGTTAATTTTTAATTATTCTGTAACATTAGAAATTAGATAAACGGGTGTCAAAACCTATACGGTACTTTGTGTTGCCTATTGTATTGGTCCATTAGCATTATCTCATATTATAAATGCGAAAGTTTGTTTGGATGGATGGATGTTTGTTACTCTTTCACGCAAAAACTTCAAAACGGGTTTTGATGAAACTTAACAATATTATTGCTTATCAGAATAGGCTACAATTTATTTGCCACTTATTGACTGGACCACCGGGACCACGCCGAAGAAGTCGCGAACGGAACTCTAGTCCTTTAACAACGAATCCCTATCACTAACCTGTAAAGCGGAATTCCCGCGTCATCCCGAAACCAGAATACCATGTAGACTTTGTCGTTGGCCGCCGTGCCGAGGTCGCACGGGAACTGCGCCACCATGCCCTCCACTGCTTGGACGTCCACTGTCCTCACACCCGCTACAACAAACAGAAAAGATTTATTAGCATACATGGCATGAGGTATTCAAGTTTTTCACCTTTGAATCTTATGTAGAATCCTTTACATATAATTTTTAATCAGCTTCTTATAGAGATAATACCGCCCATTGAAATTTAAATGGTTATTACGATTTTGTATACCTTTGAGGTTTATATACGTATTTACTTTTCTATTCTAGGTATTATATTATGTTCTGAGGGCCTATCCAAACGTCATTCGCTTGGAAGCGATTCCATTTCTACAGTCGTAATTCAATACAAAAGACCACGTGACATATCGATAGCTAATGTCAATACCATACATTTTTGACTTTTCTACTGGCGACATCGCTATTAGAATGTTTCTTTGTCTACGGCCTCTGTACTATTAAAGCAAGACGAGTTATTTTCGTATTGTGGGTTGAGTTTGGGTACCAGTTCAAAATAGAGGTATATAAACATGTATATATGTAGTTGATACCTGATAATTCCAGATAAAAGAGGATCACGTGAGAGAAAGAGAAAAAGGATAGAAGAGGACCACATAGGCAAAGCAGTGAGGTATCTTTGAGGACCAGATTACAATGATGACGATGATGAAGAAACATCCAACCAAACATTTTTTACACGCCTCACCCTTACACTAGACTCTGTAGGGAACAGTTCTGCACGTCTAAAAAGGCAACTTTATATGAATCATAATACGATTCATATAAAGGAATAGCTAAAGATCTGCTGGGAATTCGAAAAATGAATTTGCCACATTGAGCAGTTCATCTGGTAGCAATTCATTTTCCGAATTCTCAGCAGATCCTTAGCAATTTCTTTATATGAATCGTCGTATTATGATTCACATAAAGTAGCTGTTTTAGACCTCCTGGACTAATAATGATCTACATTGTACATATAAACCATGTTCTCGGTGCATGGATACGTTAATTAATTATATCTTTTATATTGGTTGAGCAAAAATAATCTTATCAACGGCTATTCAACGGGCATATTCTTACCAAAAGCTTCATTATAATTAAGAAACAAGCGTTGATGCAATAAATTTCTAGCTTAATTATCTAAGGCCGAAGTAGACCCATCCTGTCCTGATGTTGGGCTATTAATTGCGCCTAATCCTGTACCTGAACTGTACTGTCCTGTAGCTAAACTATACCGTTCTGTACTTACTGAAAACTTGGGAGCTTCGCAGATAACAGTAATGGGAGGTGCCTATTTTATTTGGTTCTAGAATGTAGAGCAAAATAATTTGGACACGATAGAAAAGTTGCGAACCTATTTGATATGTGTGAATTAAAATTAAATAACAACTAACTCAAAATATGAGACACTTTTACACGAATTTTAAAAAAGTTACATTATTTTGGTATCGAATAATGTAAAGCAGTTTAAAAACCGTTAAGTAAATTTTTTTCGATGGTCAACATTTCAATTTGAGGTTTTTCAAAAAAATACATTTTATAATAAATTTATTTAAAAGTAAATTTAGTTTAAATCATTCTCCAAATTGTTTATGCAAAAGCTTCGGATATGTTCGTATAAAAATGTTTAATAAGGTTAAAAAATCAGTAATCTATATAAATAACAAACAAGTATGAGATTGATCAGGGATATTTAAAACTTGAATGTCTGGTCTGGGTATTGTGGTACCATGGAATTCGTAGTTCCTGATACCCACGACACAGGGAATCCTAGTGTGGGATCAGGACTACATAATATTATGTGACTGTTGGGGTGTTATGTTATGTATGATAGATTATTTACATTGCTTTCGATGGAAGGCCTCGTCCAGCGGTATAGACTTCTATCGGCTAATAACAATGAGGAATATCTATCATTTATTTACCCTTATCACTTTGCTTTAATCAATCAAGTGTTTCATTAGTAACAATTACAATAATAGCTGCTCATGTTACGATAATATCGTATTTTCAAGTATCTGAAAAGTAAATTTAGTACAAAAACAAGTAAGTAGTTACATATTTATATTGTTGGGTCTGACTAAACATAAATTATGTACAGATGTCCAAAGTCCGAATGCGTCCTCCCCTCCCCTCTCTTGCCTCGAGCAGCGGCCGAAGTTAGCCGCTTCCTATCCAGTTACAGCTCTAATGGACTCGCCTGGAGTGTATTGTGCGACTCGATCGCTTGAGACTAGGTACTGCTTGTTATTTAATTTTATAAACTGTCCTTACGAGTTGGTATTGTTGCTTTGAGACGAATACCACCGAGTTTTTGCTCAAAGCCACGCAAGCAAGTTACCAAAGTGACGTACTTATTTTTCTTGACAAGCTGTCCTAGGCCCATATTAATTAGTTGAACTAGACACTGAGAACGAACTTGAGTGTGTTCCAATTTCGAAATTCCCATATTATTATAAAAATTAAATTTTTGGTGTTCTCAAGATCTATTAATCCAAATCAAAAAAGGTCAGGTTTATCAATCAAGGTCTATTAATACGGGCCAAAGACAATAGACTCCCCCTTTGAATCTGTTTAAAATTTAAATATTTTCATTCATTCTAAAGAAGTCTAGACTCGAGAGTTATGTAAGTAGTAGTTTTCTACTTATATTATCTTGTTGTTCAACCTTTCCTTTTTTTGTTTTAAGTCGTAAGTAACATTTACATATGTTTAAATTGAAAAATACATGAATACACACACACGCCTTTTTTCCCAAAAATCCCACAATTGGGGGCGGTATACTTAATTCACCTGTGTAGGAATAAAGAAGTGACTTGTGACCGGTGTATAGAGCTCCTAGGAAAAGCACAACCCTATTGAAATGCACTGAAATATAACAGCAATGACAGTTCACAATGGTGCTCAGTGCACCACCTCTGCTCTGCATAACGGGCCAGCAGTCTGTCAGCCCTGACGGTAGGGGTGACATTTTATAATGTGCTATTGTAATGAATATTCACACGATATTTTAAAGAATACTATCAGTAAGCTGTTGCATAGTATGGGTGCTTATTGTTCATAGTAAAAGCTCGGGTTCCATATTAGTTTGTCAACCATGATGTTAGGGTTGACTCCATTTACATAATGTTTTCATTATATTCAACTGGCCTCGATGTATATTGGCATTCAAATTCATACTACTAACTATTAAGTAATCTAAAATGACATACTTACACAACTGATAACGTTTTTGAATTTAAAATGATTACACCCTCATCAATTTTCCAACATCACAAAAAAGATGGCTTACATTTCCCGTGACCTTTGCCAGCCCTAACAGGCAAAAGCGGTGAGCGATCGCCGAATTTGTACCCCTAATGAGCAGACTACAGGGCTGTCACCCGGCATTACGCCACGTCTTGGCTATGACATTTTAATGGCCGCAAATTGAAAGAAAAGGATGTCTTTCATCAATAACGCTTTGGGTAATTTTGGGTACCTACAGCTGTCGATTGCTTGTCAAAATGTTTCACGATTCAGTTCGTAGAGTTTTTGTTCTGGAATGTTGATCCTTATTACGAATATAAAAATAAAGACTGGGCATAGAGAGCTCAATAAAAAAAAACAAAGGATTTTGCATGTCATTTATTACTTTCAATGTAGTTGTTAGTTATAGTTTGCTAAGGAATCTGTTAGCTCATCTTGCCTCAAGTTGTTATTTTTTTAGTTTTTGGAACTAGCGTTTATTTAACTATTTATTAATAATCCGTGAATTCACTCTTTCTGGGCTCTGTCTGAAAACTAGCGCTGGTCCACATGTTTAAATATGTGGAGCAGCATTATGCTGAGACAGGGCCTTTTCGGTTCCATACTGCATCGCACAGAGCGGACTTGTTTGCACTTTTGTTTATGGGGATAGTATATGTAGGTATTTATACGCTTTCCTTTCTTCTACCTGTCTGTTCTGAGTACTGTCGAATAAATATATTTAATTTAATTTAATTTTTTATTTTTTACCTTAGTTCTTCAGTGATAGAAAACAGCCAAGAGTAGAACATCGACGAAGGTCATCGAAGAGGTCGACATGAAATATAAAATTCTTATCGCTTATCAACCATCTACAATGCGCCAAGATAAATTACCATCAACATGCCTACAATGACCTACCCACCTTTGAATCCACACGTTAATCAATATTCGATGAGCCAATGGTCGGCCACTTTATGTCGATTACTGACACACAGCTTTTAATTACGTGGCCAATTATTTTCCAGCCAGTTGGTACCTACCCGCCAGCAGATTACAGGAGAGGGCACTGCAGTGATTGAATAATAGAATGGGATAATCGGGTAATCGTATACATGCGCCATGGCCCATGGCACACAGAAAAACGCTAAAAAATTATGAGGAGTTAAGGTGAGGAGGATTGGGCGCGTACGCCCTTTTGTACGTGAATGAAGTTTGCTTCTATTTTGGTTATCATTGATCAAACTCGTATGTTTTTAACCGACATCACAAAAATATTTTTTTTATGTTTGTTACCTCATATCTCCGTCGTTTATAAACCAATTTGAAAAATTCTTTTTTTATTTGATATACTTCCGGATTGGTACCATTTTTTTCAGAATCCAGTTCTGATGATGGTATCCATGAGGAATTGAGGGAACTCCTCAAATATTGTAGGTAAACTTAGCGATTTTGATATTTTCAGCAACAAATCAAGCATTTGCATTCAGAAAGTATCATAACCCTTTCACCACTATGGTTTTATCATCTTTTTTTTTTCATCCCGATATTTAGTCAAATACATAATGATCAGTACTAATACCTAGCACCGTGGTGTGTCAGCTATTTAAAAATTAGATTTTTTTTAGTTATGATTAACCGTATAATTTTATAAAAATACTAACGTACCACGGGTCTAGATATTAGTGTACTAATGACATGTTTACAAATTTTCACGGAGTTTGATTGAATAATATCCAAATTAGAAGTAAGCTTCGTTCGCGTGCAAAAGGGCGTAAGCGCCTGTTTGTTAGCTACTGATGACCTCCTATGAGCTTTCTACTTGGATCTCCACTTGTTTAAACCTCCTGCGGGATCCACAGATCTAAGACCTAAGATAAACCTATTGGCAATGCCAGTCAGTGTCACTTGACACTTGTCGGTGTCTTATTTGCTTATAATCCTCTATCAGCCTATAGCAATAAATCCTCAATAAAATTTTTAATTAACAAATAGAGCGTGTGAAATTTGCACTGATATATTTGCGTGGTTTGGTGGCGTTTTACCCGCGATTCACAATACCCCCGTACCATACATCACACGGATCAATTTTTACGCGCATTATCCATTGCGCGTTTGAGTATCGTGATACGAGTTCTAACGGGTTTAGTTTGGTGGCAAATGCAGTGAACTGCGCCAGCTGTGTATGCTGTGTCAAGCAAACCTTTCAAGTTCTGAAGACTATTGAATGGCTGCCAATACAAGCTAGATCGATACATCGTGTCCGTTTGAAGTCAACATGATCCTGTTTATTAATTTTGGATATTTATATCAGTTTATTTTTAGTGTTTTGACAATAGTAGTTGTACATCTATTTTGTTTAAGAGGTGTAGAGATTCGTTCTAAAGGTAAATCGTATGGTCCTGAGGGCATTTTACGAGTTTTTCATTGCAACATTTGATTTGCGGATCGTGAGCTTTTACCGCCATCATTCTGTGCCGCGCAGTCGATAGAAACAGCACAGATTCATAAATAGTTACTACGTAAGTAACGTTGATTACTCACGACTCGCAAATCGATTGTTGCAATGCAAAACTCGTAATAAGCCCTCTGGTCTTGGGCGTTTGTTCTGGCTTTTCCTCGTTTGGAGTCGACTATATACGTTATAGGTATATAATATTTTAATATTTTATAGGTGCATGAATATTGAAGAGATTCAATAACCTTCGTTTAATTTTGATCCATCTGCTTGGTGTTACCAGGAGGAGTAAGTAGGTCAGTAGGCGTGCATCCCATTTTACATTTACGCACCCCGAAAGATTAAGTTGGAAGGTTCATAGTCCAAATGATTCAAAATGATCCTTGTGATTTCAATGAATAAAGTTCTTTTTGACTTTGACTTTTGACTTTCCTTAGAGATTCTCAAAATATGAATACACTCACATAATCATAAGAAATTGCAAAATGATATGATTGGTGGGTTTGACATGAGGAAAGTGGGTTGTATTCATTCCTGATATTGTAATGAAATGGACAAGGAAAAGTTGAATTTATATTCCTTTGGGGCTGTGGAAAATTAAAATGGATTTTCCATCGCGCTATTCCAAAAGCATTTTTTATTTATATAAAATATAAGTACTTATCTGGGCCCTGTTGGACACTTGTTTTTCTACAATCATCATCAGCAGCCTTTAGGTATCCACAGCTGGACGAGGCCTCCCCCATAAAATACAATAGGGGGAATTGCCCATAATCACCACACTTGGCCACGGTACAAACAATACTTTTCTACAATAGATTATGTAAATTAAACGCAGTTTACGCAATAAGATTTCCAGATAGGTCCTCTACCTATCTAGAAACCTATCTAAAAATACCTATGTCTACCCATAGATATGTCTTCTTAAGCATCTGCCTCGCAACACGCCACAGTGCAAGACAAGCAGTGTCTCAACTTGTAATTAATTAGCCTCGAGTCGGAGCAATCAATCAAGCGATTCCTGTGATTGTCTGAGCCTGAAATATGGGAATTATGAGGGTCGCGAGATGGGGATTTGTGACACAGTGTTGTAATAAAATTTCCAGTGTTTCAGGCTAAATAAAGTCCAAAGTTTGCGCCACGAGTCGTGACCACGATGTCACGGGGCGTAGCGACGCATGATCCCTTAGTCACCTTTTACGACATCCACGGGAGGAGTTGGAGGAGTCCTATTCAAGACCACCACGGCCTACTTACACAAGACAACACTATTATTCAAGTTTGGTACCATAAAGTGCTTCAATTATTTGAGCACGTGTGTGCCTGCTACAAGACTAATACAAATAGTTTGGTGTTGTACAAGAAATATTTTTGTATTTGTTTTAGTATAGTATTCGTTTTTACGTGGTTTCTAGACGCCACCACTGAATGCCAACTCAACGAATGTTTGGGCTCTGACATAAGTTCTTAACAAAAGCATAAAGCTCAACAAAGCGTGATGCAGACGTATTAAAGGATGCGAACTTTAGAACAAAACTTTTTATTGCATTTTGGCTGAAAAATTAACCATTGAAAGTATTCTTTCTTGTAAATTTAAGCTGTGGTTTGCGTAGTGGATGATCACCGTCCGACATCCATCTTCATTAGACGGGTGCTTTTACAACAAGCGCCCGAGACGGCCCTTATATATTTATGGGGTCTACTTTAGAAGACATCCCTAATAGCCATGGGTACCAACGAATACGCCATAGAATGTATAATATATTTATCTCTTCTTACTGCGAAAAATAATGTTCTTAAACCTGGTTTAAAATTCATCATATTTATTAGACAATGGCTTAAGAGCGTGTTACTTAAACAATTTTAGTGCACGGTTGATAAAAGTTTCGTAAACCTACCTACTACATCTAACACAATTTTCAGTTATTTTTAGGTACCTTTTCAAACGATCTAAAGATCAGCTCAACTGATCCAAATGACGATTAGCCCTGAGTCCGAGCTTTGCAGCAACCGTCGTACGCGGATAGGAACCCTCACGAGTGCGAGTTTTGCATTGTCTGTTTTATTTTGTTTTAAACCGGACCTTAAAGAGCTATATCAAAACCAGAGAACCAGGTCAGAATCAAAACAAAAGGAGTACGGAATGAGGTGTTCAATTATCCAACACTTAGAAAATTGGGCCATCTGCTTTTGTTTGCTGATTGCGTGGCGTCTGCGGGGCGATCACGTGGCGATTGCGACTTGGCGGCAGATTAATTAATATTCATAATCGTCGCTACAGAAGCTGCGGTTTATCTTAACTGCTTTATGATAATATTTTCCGGCTTCCATTAACGGTGGCCATTTAACGGTCGGCATTGTTCTATAGTAATTGAGTATAACTCATTGCGTTGATTAATTTTGTTGTTGTTGTTGTTGTTTAACGACATAAATAAGCAATTGCGTGAGCGGAACATCTTGCCAGGTGGTGGGTACTGCTTTTGTTAGCTGCTCAGGTTAAGCGAAAATAGCATGATGGAGAATAAGAAAACGTATCATTTCTACTAAACTACTACTTATACTAGTATAAATACTTCATAGAGGTAATTATCACTAGAAACGGGTCAATATATACCATGATTTTTGAGCTTTATTAATACCCGATATTTCGGCACAGTTGCATGCGCTATGTTCACGAGTAAACATGGCGCATGAAACTGTGCCCGAAAGCTCAAAAATCTTGGTAAATATTCCGTTTTCTAGTGATAATTATGCTCATAACCATGATAGTTTCAAAAATTCATTGGAGGTGTAATAAAATTGCTCATTTATCGATTTTACTGAGAATATGAATATGTTTAGATTCTCTAGACTTGACTACATTTTCAATGAGCAATTTTATTTGCTTCATAAATCATGATTATTTCAGTTAAATAAATGGTAGGTACCTATCTTCTTCAACATACTTTAGACGTCTACTGCTGGACGAAGCCTTCCCCATAGAACGCAATGGGGGGATTTGCCATAATCACCCAGCTTGCGGCAGACGGATTGTTGATCGCAATACTATAAGTACTCAGGTAGATGCTTTTGATCCCTGGTGTAATCCCTTAGTAAGGCTTTTACTATACATCCACGTGAGGAGAAGGTGGGTTTTATTCTTAGGCCGGACACACTACGATAGGTACCTATGTATATTACTACAAATTATGTTACGTTATTTTATATCTTAGGTAATACTAATTTAGTATTTTAAAAAAATTCTGATAACTAGTCACTAGTTTCCTTTCTGTGCACTACCGATACATCTTTTTTTCTGCAATACACCAAGGTTATCTGGAAGAAAATTATTTTAGTACTTGCCTACTATTGTTTTTTCACTTCTATTCAAAAAGAGCAAGTTTATTCTTCGTAAACAGGGAATTACATTGCTTTTAATCCCTAGTGGCTAAAAGTGATTTGAATTTGGAATGTGGATATTGTTAGTGAAAGTTCCAATCACCAAAGAGATCAATCACGAACATTGTATGAACGAGTAACAGGCTGTATGATAAAGTATAAAGCACACGTTGTTCAAATAGGCTTATTCCACTTTCCCCCCCTAAAAATCCCCCATATAAACATATTTATATGTTATGTCTTATTGTTCCTAATTTAAATGTTAATAAATACACGTACTATTCTTATTCATAACTGCACTTAATTATTTACTCATAGAGGGTAATAGAAAGTAGAGTATCCAATTCACCTCGGGAGCAACACTATTTTAAGCTAGAATGACGTAATTTTTAATCTCTCGCTGCACTCAGGATTCTAAACTCGCCCTGGGTTGAAAGAAACACTCTCGCCTTTAAAATAATTTTTTGAACAATTTACTATTCTTAGACATATCTATCATTATGGTCTACCATTGAGGTATTTTTGACATAATTAATGATTTGCACTTATGCCATCAAAAGTTGCAATACTTAAGCTACATTGCTGTGTTAAAACCTATGAAAAGTTTACCTGAAAAATCCTATAGTAAAATTATATTTTGAATACACTGCTTTTCACAAAATTCAGCTTCAAAAGTTATGTTATGTTTCGTGTGCACGAAGTCGACACTCATTATATTTCCGCGTCCGTAATTTGCGAGAGATGTTGAAATGGCAGTATCGTTTTGCTAGAAGAGAACTTAAGACGTAGGCATTGACATCATTATTACTTACTTACTTTACTTGCTACGGCAATGTGTGCAATTTGTTACCGGTATGCGCCGGCAGAGGCGTTGGCTATCTGATTTCTACGTAAATTAGGTTTTATGGATATGCATCTACAACTCTACAAGCTTGAGGGAAGTAGTTATATTAATTTCGTGTTGAAATGAATAAGGGTTATTTTGCTAGCTACAGCAAAATGTTGTTTTTGCAATAATAACAATTTTATTTTTATTTTAAGTAAAATAGTCTCTTGTTTTTCTGCGGCTATAAATTTTAATACTGTAGCTGAGACTAACTAAGTTGATACTTTCTGCCTTTCGTGGTTCTAAACGGTATAGTAGAGTCCCAGAAAACACGAGCCTTCTATAGTTCTCACAGGATATAAGTTCTTGTAGTTCCTAAAAGACCTAAAATTAAATTATTTTTATTATTTATTAAAACAGAGCCAGACAGAACGAAAAAAATTTAGTTTCTCATTAATTTAAATATAACAAGGCAAATCTTTATCAAATTTCGTAGATATAATTGGATAAAATTCATCAAGGTTTTAGATTTTTTAACAATGAACCAGAAAATATTTTAGCTTTATTCAGCCAAAAAGTTCGGTGAGGGGTAACGTAACGAATTTTTTCACTTTTTTTTTATACTACTAGGCAAACAAATAATCTAGCAACTACTACCCACCTGATGGAAAGTAGTAACCGTAGGCCATAGACGCCTGCAACACCAGAGGCATCACACGCGCGCTGCTGACCCTGAGACATAAAGATTAAGTCTCATGTGCATGTAATTTCACCGGCATCCACAGTTCACGGTTCATGGTTCACAGGGGTTTCACGGTGGTTTCACTTACCTTAGCTCTCATTACACTACACGCAGTGGACTCGACGTGACGAAGCCAGTGTAAATGACATTGGTCACGCTCGCTCCGCGGCGTGTGGCGTGCCGGCGCGGGACCACGTTACGTTTAAATTCTAATTTCAAATCTAGTGGCGCAATTAAAGGTGACTATAAACCCGGACATCTGTCTCTGAACGACTTAGGGGCACACGCACTCTGAGTTGGTAGACCATGAGATGGACAGACCAATTCATGACGTCTGCTGCTGTAGAGTTATCATCATCATTGTCTTGCCCTTATCCTAATTTATTTGGGGTCGGTGCAGTACGTCTTTTTCTTCCACTCTCTTCCATCTTTTCTTAGGTCTTCCTCTTCTTTTCCGTTACCTGTAGGGTACGCCTTAGCTCTATCGCGCATAATATAATGTTAACTCTATAGTCATACTGCAGAAGGTTTTGGCTAGATTTTTACAGTCGGCCGCCTGCCTGACTCCAACTCTTCATGGGAAGTTTCAGTCACCTAAAGGGACGACCAAGACCTCTCTGTCAGAGTTAAGAATAATTATGTTCGATATTAAAACAGTAAATAGGTAAGAATGTTGACGAAATGTATGAATATAAAGTCATACCGCAGACAAAGGTTTTACAATGTCATAGTGTTGTTTTTGGGGGGTGTGTCCGACCTAGGAATAGACTCCTCCTTCTCCTCCCGTGGAAGTCTAAAAAGCCGACTAAGGGATTACAATTAGGGGATGGGTAGCAGCATCCATCTGAGTACTTATCACCAATCCGCCTGCCAAGCGTAGTGATTATGGCAAATCCCTCCATTGCATTCAACGGAGGTAATGTAGTTAACGTCCAAAAGTGTCTCATTATTACAATAGGTCTCATAATTTATTGTGAGGTGTGTACAAAAACGCCTGTTTTGGTTTCTATTACCTGAATCTGTTACTAACGTGATAGAACGTGAATGACACCGTGTCACGCGCCTTCGTGTCAGAGCGTGACATGTTAACATGTCACACGTTACTATTAACTGCTGGTCTATGCCGCAATCGGCAGAAAGTTGGTATTGAGTCATTCATCATAATTGTTGGGTAACACATCAAGGTTTTATCGGTTGTCAAACGCATTCAATGAATAATGTGAATCAAAACTACAAAACTGCAACTGTTTTAAATGATCAAGCGAAGCGAGTTACTAGTATTAACTCAAGGAGGCCGGCTTTCGTATGTTTGTAGAGATAGGACTTTGTTTCACAATAACTTTTAAACCGTTGACCAAATTGATATGAAGTTTCATAGGTATGTTGGTGGTACCAAATAAATTGCCAAGGTTGTTTATTATAAGCAACGAATAATGAAAACAACATTGAACTATGGGCAAATATCGAAACATCTCGAAGTCTTAGTACAGGGTGAACTACTGAACAAGTTTATGTTTGTATTTGTTTATCAAGGAGTTGCATAAAGTAAACAATTACTTAATAATGTTTTATATTCACCAAAGCTTAACCAAAAACCTTTTTGTTTTGTTTGAACATTAAACTAACATTATTGTAACATTGTATCTAATACACACTCTACATTATTAAAACAATACACTACGTAATAAATGCATCCATTAGTTGTATTACAACAAAGATGTGACTCCACAATGGCCTCATTGTAAAGTACCTGCATAATACGAGAGCTGCGATACCGACGACGCGCAAAGTACATAAGTATGTAGCTTTTACTAACAGTAATGGCTATTAATGCTTAGGAGATCTTTTTTTTTTAACAATCAACTGCGTAATGTAATTGACCAAGCAAAGCTAGGAATCAGTTTTAACTTGAGGAGGTCGGCTTTTGTATTTGGGTATGTTTAATGGGACTTAGTTCAACGATAACTTTCGAACCATTAATCCAATAGCTATGAAATTCGGTAGGTGGTTGAGAACCCAATTCAATTGGCAAGTTCGTATATGAGCTAACTCGGTAAAATATTATTTGATATAGTAGCGAATATAAGAGTTTAAAAAGAAAGAGAGAGAAGAAGTGAAAGAAGAGGAGGAAAACCTGTAAAAGGTTGTGCATGTAGCATAAGTTTATTATCATGAGAAAGTAAATCATTTCCATGTATCAACTGTTGACCTAAATAAAATAAACAAATAAATACCAAAACAACAAACAAACAGTGTTAAAAAAACAAAAACATAAGCAGGATTGACGAATTAATTTGTAAGTGCGCTAGGTACCCCCATAGGAAAACCTGTATTGTGGGTAGCTATTATAGCCTCTTTCGAACACGAGTCAATAAATAATGCAAAGTTAGAGCAATGTTACGAACCAACTTCCTTCAACCTTTGAATGTCGTTGGTTCATCCATTATACTCCCGAGAATAACGCAAACTAAACCAAATTACATAGAACTTTCTTCAAGTTTATAATGTAATATGCTCACAGAGAGATCAAATACTTGCTTAGCTTAATTTTAGAGGCCGCAGCAAACCAGTGAGTCGCGAACCTTGCAAACACACTACGGATGGGTATTTTTACAGACCATCCGTAATAAAATCCAGATTTTACAAGCTTGTATTTCGCTTCCGTGATAGGAAACTGAAAGGGTCCACTTTGAACACCTCGTTTTTGATTGAACAAAAAATTTGACTACGCCTAATATACTAACTGACACTCAGTGCTTGATGCTGTAGTTTGATGAGAAGAACCTTGTAATATACGATGCTTGTTTGATAAATAAGAAACTCAATTCTTAAAAGTGGGATACGGAATGGGATCAAAATAACATTTCACAATGATAACATGTGTGGTCCGACCCATAGAATGCGATGGAGGTATTTGCCATAATCACCACGCTTGGCAGGCGGATTGATGATCGCAGTATTGGTGTTGAGTACTCAGGTGGATGCTACTGCTGATCCCCTGGTGTAATTCCTTAGTCGACTTTTACCACGTTTTACATCCACGAGAGAAAGCGGAGGGGTCTATTCTTAGGCCGGACACACCACGCCCCTAAATAGTAAGATTAATTACGAACTAAAATAGGAAGATATGAAAAATACTGAAAATGAATAATTAGTTAGTCAAAAGTGGCGGTGTACTGGTATTCCATAAAAAATTACACGACTTCTCCCATACGACTTCTAAATATCCTGTACACAAATTCAAAATTCAAATTCACCTCACAGGCACACACAGAACCCTTCTCACTTCTCTAATATTAAAGAAATAACCTGAAGTTTCCTCCCTAGAGAACTGTGAATACTGTAGCTATACCAACTACGACATTCATTCGGTTTATTCTAAATAGCTCAAACAATTTATAGCTGTATTGATAAGACGGCGACGTGAATTTAAGAATTTGAAGTCCTTCTAAATTCTCAAATTCACGTCGTCTTCGTCAATCCTATTAAACTTCACCTAAGATCTGTATGTTGATAAATATACGCTCTATCTATGGTTTTTTTCCTCTTGGGAAGGCCGCATAAATTATCGTACCTCCGCCGTTCGACAGATGTTCTTCCGATACATGTACCCTTTGCTCGTTTGTTCTACTTTGTGAAACGAGCTCCTATTTCTTTTACAGGTTTTTTGTTAGAAAGTGTAAGTTATTTGATGTCAGAAGGTCATTTATTCGCGAAAACGTGCAAATAAAATAAATAGTTTTGATTAAATTTTGAATTGATCCTTATTTTAACGTAATTCAAACAATAACTTCCATCCTATTTATTTCAGGTCAAAATATTATAAAACTTATTACAAACTCCGGCAGTGGTGTGTCCGACCTAAGAATTATAGACCCCTCTTTCTCCTCCTGTGGTAAAATCTTTAAGGGATTACACGGGTTATTCCCAGTCCTCCGATCGGAACTCCGATTGGTAGGAGGAGCGGGAATTTTTTTTCCCATTCCTCCGATTGAGCATCTAATAATCATTGTACAGTCAAGTGCAAAATAGATTAAATAAAAGCACCAAGGAATGGGCAGCAGCATCTACCTGAGTACTTAACCACAAACTGCGATCATCAATCCACCAGCCAAGCGTGGTGATTATGGCAAATCCCTCATTGTATTTAATGCATGGGGGAGAGGTTTCTTCCAGCAGGGGATGGCAACATGACCGGCTGGTGATGATAACAAACTACTAGAACAAAATCATATCTCCTACTACTTCTAAGAATTAGTAGGACCCTAGAATAACACGACATCACAAAAAGATTTATTTCCACGAACTAGAAAATTCATATTACTTTTTTGTATAGACGGGATAATCCCCGTGATAATTCACGAGCTTACTTGGTATACCGTTTGTACAAAATTAATGATAATATACTTAATTTACAACAGTTTGTTTAGTGAAAATTCATTTAAGCTTATGGACCTAGCATATTTGTCAGGCTGAGTTAGTTCAACCGAATCATCAGGAGCTTAAAGTCTAGCCTGATGTCATCAAAAATTTATATTTTGAGTGTAAACTAAATTCAATTACTCAGCAGAGCTGCTAAATAATGTATGAAAAATGTTGATAAGACAAATGTAGATAAATTAATAATGTAGTACTTACAGTAGAGATAAGTATAATAGGGACTGACAAGATGGTAAGCAGTAGGCATCGATCTTTATAGTATGAAAAAAATGCATTGTGCTACGTTAACGACTCTACGAGCAACGTCAACGTACTATTGTTACGCAACTCATTGTAGATATACATTCTCTATCACACTCCCTCGATAACTTTCGTTTAATTCTTCATCGTTTTCTCAATATTCATGACTTTTCCACATCTTTTTTACGTTATTTTGGAGATAAGTTTAAGGACAGCTCCTTTGAAGTGTTTTGTTTTATTGTAAAAGTGTTCAAAAAGTGATTGACGACCTTTGACGACCTACGTGGCGCGGCGGGCGAGTACTCGAGTAGCCGGCTGAGATGCAAGAGATTGCGAGTTCGATTCCCGCTGCGGGACAAATGTTTGCATGATCTGCAAATATTTGATCCGGGTCTGGGTGTTGTGGTACCATGGTACTTGATACACATGACACAGGGAATCCTAGTGTGGGATCAGGACTATGTATGTGATTGTTGGGTGTTATGTTATACATTTTACCTTTTATTTGATCCTTATGTAAGTACCTACTTACATAAGGATCAAAAAAAAGGCAGAAAAATACCCGTGCTTCGCTACAATGAAGCCCATATACCTATATGCGCTTCACTGTAGCGAAGCATGGGTATTCAGCTGTATTGAATATGTAAAGCCATGCACACATGCATATTTTATATTGAACTAAATTTTTTCATGATTTTTTATCTCGATTTTCCTACAAAAAGTAAGCATGCTTGCAGACTAGGTCAAAGTAAACAATGACACGCCATAACCGCAGCGCGGCGCAAGAAGGGTGATATCTGTCGTCGAATCAGTGTCATCAATCTTAATACGCGGAAAGCTATATTTTTCGTCGGGCGAGGCCGGGGTCAATCATGCTGATAGACTCACGATAATGTAGGCAGGTGTAGGGAAGAAGAGATTTTGGAATGGATTTCATTTTTAAAAGGTATTATTTTAAACTCTGCTGATTAATATTTTTGGATTAGCCATGTGTGAACTTTGCATTTGTAGGAAGTTGGTGGATGGAGGCGGCTAAAGACTGCCAGTTGTCATGACATTCTATGGGGGAGATGACATTTGCATTATTGCATGCATGACTACTGCATGATTAAACGAACTTAACACGTTAAATTCTATCACTACTATAATTGAACAGCTCTATTCGAAGATATAGAAACCCCTCTCCACAACCCCAAGTTTTTTGAATAACTCTAAAAAGAATGAGAGAATCATAGACGAGCTGTAGTGGCGTGACACTAATTGAATCGATTTAGTGTTGTACATGTACATCGACGTATCGATCTAAAAAACGTGCGAAGCTACCTTGTAGAAAAAGGCTCTACCTAGTAAAATATCTTCGAATTGAGCTATGATAATATAATAATTTGTTTAGGTATAAGGTTAAGTTTGCATGAACACAATCGCTAAAAAAGCAGAGATTTAGTATGGTATAGGATATGAAACGGCACTGAACCCTCAGGAACCTCAGTAGTTGCCATTTTAATGAATCGATGGCACCATCACATCTACTAGATACACAACATAAATTTGTATTTTCCCTCGTTTAAGTTTATGGCCACATCAGTTTCGCGTTTTCGTTCACTCCGCCCGGTGTGCAATCCCCTCTATCCCATTGTCTCACGGCTCCTTTGTGAATATTTATTGAAATAGACCATTACCGCCGACTGCTTGTGACCCGCAAACAAAACCCTAAATAATTATGTCGACGAATAATTATGCGAAGAGTTAGTCTGATTTTCGAACTCTGTTTGGTAATGACGCGCTCTTTGTGATTCGATTGTGAAGGATTTGCGGGTTACGGCTTGATTTATTTCGGTAACGTCTAGTTGCTGACAGGTCTGAATGTGATTATCAGCCTTAGTTTTTGATATACAATTATTCCTGGGTTTTCTTGTTGTACTTACTTAGGCAGGATCCACATATTAGTTATTGTGATGTTATTTATTTATTTATTTTTATTTCAGGTAAAAAGAAAAAGTTAACAAACTTACCAACTAAATTCGACTACTACCTTTATTTTTATACTATTTATTTACAAATTAGTTTTATTATAAATAAGTACTGTTTTTTATATTTTCTCTCAAACACGCGTGTTTTAACATTTGTGTGACAGTGACGGGGACAGTTCTTAGCATTAGTACGGACTAAGTAACCTCTATTTATCTCGGCCATAAAGTATATTGCAAGGGCAACACTTCAGTCTAAGGCTCAAGTGTCGAGATAGAACACGTGACAAAAGGGAGAGTAACAAAGGGAGAAACTATCGAGAGTGACAATTAGGTCGCACGCACCCTCTGGATAAAGTGGCTGGAGGGTTTCACTCGAGTTTTTCGTGCA
The DNA here is from genome assembly GCA_951392215.1 of Epirrita christyi. NCBI lineage: Eukaryota > Metazoa > Arthropoda > Insecta > Lepidoptera > Geometridae > Epirrita > Epirrita christyi. Next base: position 410,147 of record OX595835.1, read on the forward strand.
ATACGTGAAAAATTACAGTAAGTAACTGGGCATATTATAGAATCAAAATCTTAAAGACATAATGTAGCACAGATAAAGATAAAAAGTTGCTACAACATAAACAAGTTTGACAGGGGAAATAAGGTATACAAAAATAAACTAAAAAGCAATTTAAACAAATAAAGGTAAAATTATACTCGAGATTTGAGATCTTCTCTGCGTCCCATCGCTGCAGCAAATTAGTTTCAGCTCAGCATTGTGCCGGTTAAGTTACAAGAAAATATCCAGCGCTGAATTTCAGCCAAACCCAGATTTGACTGAAATCACGACCAATGGCGAAGAGTAATGACAAAAAACAATATACAAAATTAAACAAACAAACAATAAAGTGAAATAGTCAGATCAGTATAATCTATTATATAAAATAATAATACTTACATAAAAAAATTATGGATTGAAAATAAAGGGTTCTTCAATAGCAACTTGACACTTTTGATCACTTTTGATTTGAAAGTTGTCAAGTTCTTATTGAAAAACCCGATACTTATATATGTATATATAACTATACTTTCGTAATAATTATGAAAAAAAACCTTCGCCATTAATTTATTAAAGTCAATAAAGGTCGCCCGCTATGCAAGGCAAACCCGAATTATTTAACCACATCGATTCTCTTTACCAATCGAGAGCACATACATCAGGCTGGGTGAAAAAAGTAGGAACGAGACGAGAGAACATGACTACTAAATGAAACCACTGTTAAGTTGTAATTACTAAAGAGGCGCTCTTCAAGTGAAGGACGGATATTAGGCTACATTCCCGAGCGGAGGTAGTTCAGGCGTGTTTACGTGTACGACGGAACTTCATTACCATTCACAATGTGGATACAATGTCGCGACGCGACAGCGATCTATTACGCTGGATTTGGCGAAAGTGACGAGATCGACGCGAGAAATATAAAAAAAGTTTAAGGAGGTTCTATACTTATCGTGCTACCAGAGATATGACATAAGTTATTCAAAAGGAGATTTAGAGCCCACATTTTTTAAGTAAGTACAGTGAAAAAAATTGCTGTGCTAAATTAATTTATCCAAATTTTTTTGGCACTTTGGCGTTAGGTAAACGATTCGGGTTGATGAACCCGTGAAAAGTTCTATTTTAAATACTTTAATGTTCTATTTTGAAATTTATGGCCTATTTCGTTTGAGTAACAGTAATTTATTATCAGTATAATATACAATATAGCTTATCAGTAACTTATTTATCCCTTTCGGCCGCTTATCAGAAGGCATAGCAATCTCCTATTTGAATACCTCAACTCAGCGGTTATGTTTATCAAGGCAATTTTCCTCGCTATCACCTACACCTTGGCCGAAAATGTTGAAAACACCAAACTACACAGTTAGCTTGATATTCATCCATTTTCTCATGCAAATGGCTGCCGCCGCAAATAGCTTTGTTTTCGAAACATCCTCATACTAAGTGGCTCTATTGCTCTTTTATCTGCGTTTTGTGTTGTTTTTAGAGTTCCGTTCCTCTAAAGTTAACAACGGAACCATTATAGGATCACTCTCGTATCTGTCTGTCTTATAGGTGACCTTAGGTGAAAAACCTTTTAAACTATGCATTTTAAAATTTAAGTTCTCTATCACAAGCCTTTTTTTGTAAGCCTCCGCTAGCTTACTTGTACGGAACCATCTACACGCGAGTCCGACTTGCACTTAACTGGTTTTTTTCTAAATCAAATAAGTTTGCATTGTTCTTCTACCTGTCGTCTCTAGTTTGTTCTTGTTCGTCCTAGAGTTATGGATCTGAAAGAAGCTTTGATTTCGCCGTGGAAAATGATTAGTATGGTGAAAAATGTTCCGGTGATGTTGCACCTTGCAGCTTTGTTCATTTCACGACGTGTGACGTCACGTTTCTTTTTATTTTGTTCTATGATATGCCATAAATGTCACTCATTCATTCTTGTTCAACATGTTTGCATAAAAGATACGCATATAAAAATATAAACCTTAATAGAACTGAAGTTATCGTGACTTAGTATCAGTTTCTGTTCACGACCTTTGAGCGTGGTCGCGGTCGGTGCTCATGAGGAAGGACCTCAAAATGGTCAACGAAACGTCAGCAGGAGAATAATAGTAAAGTACGTGGTGTACAGTCGTAATTTTTCTAAAATAAAATAAACCTTGTACTGACCTATCCAGAGACCAATGTAACCTTACAACGAAAGCCTTCTCATAGTTAACCTCTAATATCAGATAACAAGGCACAACATCTCTAACAGAAAATACTTAGCTAGACCATAACAAGGACTTATAAAGCCGATTCAAAGTCTACGAGTATATTGTATACTGGTACTTGAGGTTAGTTATTTGAAGATTGGCACATCAACAAGATTAGGGTGTGCCAAAGTATTATTTACGATGTTAGAGGATTTGATATTATACAGTTCCTTTGCTACACAAGTGTCCCAAGAACACCAGTCAAGAAAAGAGTATGGTGATTTTTTCGCAAGTAATTCAACACTACTGTTTTTTTAAGAGGGCGCTATACTACAATTTAGGCTCCCTCTTTAACGCACGCGATAACCTCCGCGCCATCTCGCTCGCGCTAGCTAGTGTCGTGCACAAAAATGAAGTTTTTTATTTATTAAGGCGAAAATAAAGTGTTTATCAAAAAACTAAATAGTTAAAAATAATAAATAGTTATTACCTACTTGTTGTACTAAAATTTATCTTAAAACACCGTATAGGGTTCCTGAGATTTCTTTTAAAACGTGTGCGAAACAAGGGTTTTTCATAAAAAAAACTATCGAGGTTTTTTTTACATATCGTGTTTTCAACTTTACACAACAAATGCAAAAATATAAAATTTTCATATTCCAAAATGATTAACTCGTAGAACTCGTAGATACGGAGTTCTAAATCGATTTTGTTGGACAAAATCACATATTACGCCTTCTTAAGACATCATCATCAACCTGTAGAAGTCCACTACGGTACATAGACCTCCCCAATAAATTGCCTTTCAGTTTGAGTCTATTTCACTCCCGTTAGTTTGTGCACTTATCAAGGACCACACTATATGTTCCTAGTCGGAGCTTAAAGGAGCAATCCTCGAGGCCACATCACTAACATACAATTTAATCGCACACCTCCCTCCACTTCATTACCCGAACTTAAATCATAAAATCTACACTCGACATTAAGCTTTATTACTTATGAAATAACGCTGCATTTTGTAAAGCAGGTGTCACAGAGGGTATTCAGGATGTACACAGGGACTTGTAGTATCATTATCCATTATCATACTTCAGAATGGGATACACACATTAGGATGGAAATTAGCTTGTCATTATACGGGGAACGTGCTCTGTATGAATGCTTAATGTAAGGTAATGAGGCGGGAAAATTATGCATCTACGGTTCCGTAGGCGCGGATATTAAGCGTGGGCTGAAATATTTTAGCTAGGTATTTAAAATAGCTTTAGTAGAAAATATTTGCTTACGTTTTGATCAAATAATCAGCGCGTGCTTATTAGTGCGAGTCGGACTCATGCATTGATGGTTCCGTACGGAACACGCATGATCCCATTTATTTTTTATTGAGTAAACTATTTTTTTGTAATGTTTGTTTATCTGTAGAGTTATAATAACTCATATTAATTTATAAATATTACCATTATTAAGGTGGAGCACTTTTTGCTGGAACATTTTTTTTTCTTAAAATACAAATTTTTTTACGTGACTCTCGTAAAAGATTTGGTTGTTTGTATTTTATATTATTTGCAATGAATCACCCAAATTTCAACTGGCTAACGTTGGCACCCTTTGGTAACCCTAAAAATTTATCAATTTAACACTGCAATTGCAACTGCCCCATTGTAAATAAATGCATTACTCCCAACAACACAGAACACTCCATAAACAAGAAACCCGTGCAATTTGACCCATAATCACAAAATCCAAACACGTGGTAGCATTGTTCATAGCATTCAAAGTCTCTTGGGTGTTCAATACAGTCATCCATTCAAATTACGCAATACACAGAGATATTATAAACAATCTAAAGATGCCCCGTAAAGGTAATTGCCACTCCCTTAAATTTGCTTAGCGATTTCGTATTACACTGTCGCTTGGTTTTCGTTTAGAGTCCCAATTCCCAGAAATACTTCGTCCCAAAGTAGAGGTGATGCCTCAACCGTCATAAAATCGGAATCTGTGAGACACAGCAAATGCATCTGCCATTCCAAAGGCGTTACTTCCGTAAAATATTCAGCGTCGCTGTGGGATATATTTTTATTTACAGTAGGTATTTTTTCGACCCCGTCGCTGGCTTTGTAATAAGTACAAGTGAGACTCCCGCTGAAACTAGTTTGAAACTTCAGATGCCACGTGACTTTTGATGTTTGCGTCTCGCAAAGAGGTTGCAAGTATTACCTATTACTTAACAGCTGACTAACGTACCACCCGGTTAGTGCGGAGACAAGAGGGATGTGAACCTAGCATGGAAGAAGAAATTCTTTCATGGTACTTATAGGTGTCTTGATGTCAGTGTTGCCGTATGAAGAAAAAAAGATGCAATAAACTCTTATTATAATAGCGCAAAATTTTAAGAAAACCCGATTTCTAAAATTTACTAAGTTTTAAATTGGGAAATAAGATAACAAACAATAATTTAAAGACATCTTCATTTATTCAACTAACATTAGGTACTAAAATCAACTAAACTGATTACTAATTGATTGGATTTTTCCTCAGAGGCCATTAAACAAAGAAAAGAAGAAGAAGAAGACATATTTTATCGTTCATTCAAACCACAAACAATAAGGGTACCTAGAATAGAAACCTAAAGGCTTTCAATAAAACCCGTGGTGCTGGTAAGCTCACGACAGTGACTCGCAGACTTGCCAAATCAGGCAGGCTCACGCACATCTTGGGAGTTGGTTTCTTTTCATGGTGTGCACTGAGAAAGGAATTTCCGAAATTCACATTTGTACTGAAAACGGCGGACGCAGTCGCGGCCGTTTTACTAGTTATATAATATATTTCAAAATTACTATTTACAATAAATGGCATTATTAATTTATATGTACAATTTGAATTATAGACTTTATGTTATAATTTAAAATTATACATTTAGTATAGAATAATTTAATAAAAATTAAATCTAATTTACGTTTTAAATGTATTTTTTACCAATATATTGATTATTCTGCCGGTTTTCTCAAAAACAGGGCAAAGGTGCTTAATTTTTTGGCAACAGGGAATGAAGACTGGACATTTAATATAACAGTCGTATCTAGTACGTTACTATTCTACGCTCAGTTTCGGTCCCGAGAGGCGACGAAGCCCTCCTGCATTTGTTCCGGAACCGGGAATAGAATACAATCCGGTTTTCTCTACGTACAAGGGTGCAGGTGAGAATTTGGGCTATTTTAGTAGAAGAGTTATTGGATTTTGTAAATACACGTATCATTGTAGTTTGTAAGTTTTTGGTGAAGACATTGCATTTTTTTTTGACACTCGCATAAAGTCAGGTTCAAGAAACACTTACACTAAGCTCTTATATGCGAGTTGAATTGCACTTTGTTGCGTCCCAGCAAAAGTCGCTATTTAAATAAATTTGTTTGTGAAGGGAGCCTTCTGTACTGTCTTTATTCTGTGGTATAACATTGCTTTAGTCGCCCTAAAACAAATTAAAAGTCTCATAACTCATACCTTCAATCCCTGAGTTCAAACTGGATAATAGGATGTAAAGAAAGAAACAATACAACAGTGATATATAGAGACATCATAATAATCTCACATCTAGCAAGCATTATAATAGTGCAAAGACTAATTCCTCGTGCTCAAAGATCGTGTACACGAGCCATAATTAATTATAGACCAAGATTTAACCCTTGCCATGCCTATAAACTAAACATCTGAATCTCAGAGCCACAATGGATGTCGATAGCATGACGCATACAAATCTGCATAAGTGCCCAACCACCACACATACAGGATGGAGTCGTCTAATTACAGATCGGTGCAATGCTGCGGCAATTACCGTGGCAAAGGCTACATTTACGTAAAAAGCTGGTTGCCGGCACCTATCTACCGGCGCTTATCGGTGTGATTCTATCACTATCATAATCAACCAGTAGACGGAGTATAAAATGATCATCCAAACGCAATACCAAAATTCAAACATGTTTCCACCATATTATGCCATTATTCGGATTTGGGTAGTATTTATCTAGATTCCTGGATATTTTTTGTTGCAAAATACTAACCTAAAACGAAATGTAAGCGAATTCCATTTTGTATATTTTTACGACGTTTACGACATGTTTTCATCTTATTTCTTTTGTATTAAAAACAATGTATTTTCTAGTATTCTGTGATTAGAAAGTTATGATATGTATTAAATTATGAGTATTATAATTATGTTATTGTCAAGTTACAGAATAACAACAATATATGAAAAAACCCATTAAAATTTTATTCATCATTTTTGGTTTTACGGATCAAGACCTAATTTGTTACAAATTCCAAACGGTTCGTACACCCATCGCGCATGCCATCTATTCCCACCTGTTCTGTTGGCAGAACCAGGGGGAGAGGTCCCGGTGACAAACAGGTATAGCTGATTTTTGCACTCGCTTCAAATTGAATTTGCTTGCGGCCTTCGCCGGCCTCTTAAAGCAGGCAACAGCTTGCAGACATGTTTTGCATAAAAATAACGCTCGCACCTCCAAGGTAAGTAAGGTAAGGTAGAACGACGACGTGAACCGGCTTTGTGCATGATTGCCGTACCAGCTGTACCAACTCACAGTTCAACAGAAAGGTGCCGGCAACCTGTTTTCTAAATTGAATGTAGGAAAAAGCAGGCACTGTGGCGGTGAGTGGTAAATTGTCCTCGACACTCTCAGACGGTCCTCTAACTGAGGTAAGCTTTGGCGTTAATAACTCCCTTCCAGATTTACATGAGTTGTTAGGCAGGTGTGACTGTTAAGTTGCATCCATAGGTAGTTGAACCCTTCTAGTAGGTAAGAATAATGTGGATTGTACTTGTCTAGTGTTTTAGTAATACGTCTCAAGATTTGATATTTCTGATCATTCGTTGATGGGAAACACGAGAATTTTCACTGTCTATCTCCGATTTTGAGTCTTATTTTGGGTTTTGATTAAAAATCTAAGTCGAAACATTTTTACCGATGGCTGGTTGCATAAATCAATGACTCCGTGATTGCACGTTATGCGAGCGAACACGATATTTGCATACCAATTTTGGCATCAAAGTTAGTCGTTGGTCATAAAAAAGTCTCTAAAGTTATGTGGTTCTGGAAAGGTCCTTTCCTTGTACCCATTGGTTAAAAGAACTTGAGTGTTGAATGAATTAAGGGGTGCCATATAGTGTGGTTCATTTGATTCACAGTTTTATCTTGCTGTTCCTAAATGTTAGGAAATAAAACGTAGTTCAGAAGAATCATAATTGGTATAAATTAAAAGCTGCTCACATCAGCGTCTTCATTAACGTTATTAGCCATCTCCTCGCCGCGTCGATGACTCCGTAATTTCTCATTAAACGAACGCCTTATCCTTCCCCTCCCCTTATCCTGTAGAGTGCTGGCTTTTGATATTAGAAATATCTAGGTATTATTTAGTCTGATTATGAACAGTCAACGAAATAATTCTAATACAGTAGTTTCAAAAACTGTAAAGCTTATTTACGTAATTTAGAGTCAATTTCACCATACTCTGTTAGTAAGTAAATGTCTTGTTAAATCTAACCATAGCTCAAGGAAAACACCTTTTAACACATGTCAAAAGCATTGATTAGACTAAACAGGTGTTTAAACGCCTCTTTATTGTTGGTGAAATCACTCTTAACGTCTTAAAACAACGGTAAAAATGGTTGCAGAAGGCAATGAACGGAGGCGGCTCAAGACCATTCGCCGTGGAATACTATAGTTGGCTAGTTTTTTTGTATTCTACTCCTTGGTAAGCAAACAATCTTACGGCCAACATAATGATACACTCATATACTCACCCCAACACACATGCTCACTCATTTACATTGTCAATTTTAGTAGAATAGTTATCTAAAATTTTAGTTAGTTAATTTATCTTTCTATTTTTGTTTTTATTTTTGTTGTATTATCTCTGGAACTAATTTTTCAAACGGAGAAGGGCGTTGGTTTCTTAGACACAGTTTTTATACTTCTGTAGACTTCATCATTTTCCCATTTTATACTGTATTTATGCTATTTTTGTTCCAAATAAATTCTTTTTTTTATAATAGTCTTTGTCTAGCAATGAACGTCAACCTACTGATAATGTTGATGCTGATGACTGTCTCCAAAAACATGGCCTGATAATCCCAACTTTTAAACTCAGGTACTCGTATCAAGTGGGTACCATTTGAAAACCGCCACAAAGCGTTTTAGGGGGTTTCAGAAAAGTCGATTGTTGAGTGCGAGTCATTGTCCGTGCCCTATCGATGGCACTCCAGCTGTAACGGCCCTTGCCGCGGAACTAGGCCGGACTGAGGGCCGCAAGTAATGCTGCAAAAATGTGTGGTATATTTTGTTTCAGAGGGTGTGTGAGCTTACATTTTCTTTGTCTCTTTCAACGCCGAGATTCCGCTATGCAATGGCCGTCATATATGATTGCGGTTATGTCGTTGGAAAATGAAAGACAAACCTTAAACTATTTCTAGGCTGTTTATTCATTGAAATTACAAGAATAACTTTGAATCGTCTTATACAAGCTGGATTTACTTCTGTTCCAACGCGACCAAATCTAAAAGAATCCGAGCAATAAATACGGCTTGGCAACTTGTTCCCCGACTGTCCGTAAGGAGGGTTATGTTTTTTGATGATATTTTTTCCAAACCTTGGCTTCACAGTTATTTTATATTATTATATTGTATAATGTGAAAACCTTATTTTTAACCGACTTAAAAAAAGGAGGAGGTTCTTAATTCGGTTGTTTTTTATGTGTATTACCACATATTTTCGTCAATAACCCGATTTGGAAAATTCTGTTTTGATTTGATTAATTCCATATGGGTCTCATTTTTATCAAAATCCAGTTCTGATAATGGAATCAATGGGAACTCCTCAAATATTATAGGCATACATATATAGCGGTTTCAGTATTTTCAGCAACAAGTTATTGTTTCGCATACCTTTATCAAATAAAAACATGCATTGCCGAATTTAATGGCGGAAGTCTGTTATTTAATTAAAAGTTATTTTAAGTATATTTTAATACCGCATTTCCCAAAAAGTTATGTTTTGCAACAGTTTTGCTTTGCAGTAACTGAATTCCCAAATTGAAAAAAAAACTCATTTTTCTTTTATTGGGATATTATAACACTTTTTTAACAAAACGATCAAAAGATGGAGCTGGTAAAATCCGATTACAATTTATATGCTCATACCACATGGACAGCCATCTTGACATACACTTACCTATAATAATTACCATATTCCATAGATATCGTTCTTACTCTAGTAATTGTATGGGCACTATGGTGGACCGTGCAGGTCTAAGGTCGCTAGCACACGCTACACTCTCTAATTTAAAAACTGTTGGGAGTAGAGTTTGTTTGGGTTTCAATGTGGGACGGTTTCTATCTACCTTCTATTTACTCGGCACACAACCAACCACTGCCCAAAAGGCCTCCCCATTTTCACGCTTTACTTTCTCCGGTCCTGTCTTCACTTATACTGTATTTACTTAAGCGCCAAGCTACCGTCAAGTTAGTTATTCAACTAAGTTGTACTTACCTAGTGGAACTTATAATCAACTATAGAAACTATCAAAATCAAATTATAAATCTGCCTATTACAAAGTTGGACTGCAGTAACTATGATCCAATCTGTGCTATACCCGGGAGTCCATCGCTCAATCGTGACGTCACCCGTCCTCTCCCCTGTCTTCTAAGTAACTGATCACTTTGACTATGGAGCTTCATCCTAGAACACTGTAATTTAGAATTTAGGTTTCCGAATTGGATTTACTTTGCTTTTTGATGTAGGTATTGCTGGAGTTTTACTTAGGTGAATTTGATTCAATATTATTTTCTGACAGTACTGTTCTGTTAGTTTCAGATTCCCATGATAATTATTATGCTACCATTAAGGCCATGATCAACCAGCGAGTAAAATATCAATCATCAAAAAACGCCATCAATTGATTCGTGACGAGTGGCTTGTAGCTCATCCTGCATGTTTTATATTTTATTCGGCTTACGGCCTAAAACCGTTCGTAAACCAGCGATGGCGAGCCAAATTGTATGTTGGTGGATTATTTTTGACAAAATGGCAGCCACTTTAACATCAGTATAACGGTTAAAGATATTTATTTCTCTAAAAGGATTACAAATTCACTTACAAAGAAAACTAAAGATAATGTATAAAATAGAGTGCCGTACAGCGTTATAAAATAGTATTTAGTAAATAGGTAAATATTAAATTTAAGGCATATATAATAAACAAATATAAAATAAACCAGCAAGGTAGGAAAAAAAAAGAAACAAGTGGGCTAAATTAAATCATATGGCTAAATTCTTGCGGACAGCAGAATTTAGTTTTATTTATATTCTAGAACTAACGAAGCTGTTGAAAAGTAAACGTCATTTCTATAGTTTTATCTGTGGAAAATGTTATAATTGGCTCGCTTGTCGATTAGTGAGTATGGCCAGTAGGCGCGTCGCGCCCCTACTTGGCTCGTTATCTCGTCCGTGAAACACTTTAATATATCACCTCATCGGGTTTTCTATCTTATTAGTTTTTTTGTAAGCTTGTTACGATATTATTTGGGTAGACAATCCAGCTCTACTTTTATTTTGTATTAAATTGTTTAGTAGTATTTGGATGACAGGTCAATTAATCAATCTTATCGATATTATAATATATCTCTAATGAGATTATGTCTTATTACTAAATCACCTGACTAAGGTTATTTTATTAGTCAATTATCAATTCACTGACAGAAATAGGACCCGTCACAAAGGTCTTTAGTCGTTTCGCTCAGACCAAAGCGCCATCTCTGCAAGCACACATTGACGTTAAGTTTACAGGCATTCTCAAGCAGAGCTCAGTCGCGACTATCGCGAGTGCTAGTCCGGGCGTTTGCCGACACACACAATCAAACAAGCATTATCAAAGTAAATAACACGCCGACTGACATATTATGGAGTATAAAAGTCATAACAATGTTATCATCTGTACTAGCTTCCTTTGAAAAGAAAAATATTTCTAAATTAACAAAGTTTTGGATTCATGTTCAACATAACATATAATACCTAACAGTTTCATACATAGTCCTGACCACACACTAGAATTTCCTGTGTCGTGGGTATCAATGAACTATAAGTACCATGGTACCACAACACCCAGATCTAGATCAAATATTTACAGATCATGCAAACATTAAATTTGTCCCAAACGCAGATTTAACAAATGAGGGACTTGTGTGGGGTCAGTTTTTCTGCTCATATTCATTCGTACTGATCCTTTACTAGTCACCAGTTTACTGAGATATTATGTAGGTACTTCTGCAAAACCAATGTGGTGAACGGAACCAGGTGTACCCTACAGGGAGGTCCAAATATTCACTTACCACTCAATCCTACTAATCCTACTTCCTACTAATATTATAAACGCGAAAGTTTGTGAGTATGGATGTTTGTTACTCTTTCACGTAAAAACTACTGAATGGATTTGAGTGAAATTTGGAATGGAGATACTTTACGCCCTGGATTAACACATAGGTTACTTTTTATTATCATCATCATCATCATCAATTTTCATCATTATTCACGCGGGTGAAACCGCGGGGCGCAACTAGTGTTATAATAATAATAAATAATAATAATGTGTACGAACATTGTGTGCTAAGTGAATATTTGGACCGGAAGCTTTTTTATAATGATCATTCTGCGATAAGGAAAAGTGAAAGACGTAAGTAATTACTTAGTGTTATTCATTATGATGATTTTTGTGTTTTATTGATGTTGATTTCTATGAATGACGTATTTCATAAATCAACATCACAAAGGAAATTGTACTAAAACCAAAAATCCGAGGCATTATTGTGTTTTCATGCTTTTCGCATCTTTGTTGGTTCTTTCTACCAATAGTCACACTGTGTGACTGCAAAGTATCATTTTTGGGGTACCGTACTACAAAAGGTTCCAACGGAAACATTACTATGATCACTCTCGTGTCGCTGTCCGTCTTTCTGTCTGTTTGTTACAGCCTATTTTCTCCAAAACTACTAAAGGGGAAAAAGTTAAAATTCAGCAGTTTTGCGTGATCGTTTACTTACGCTATACGTGAATCACGCACGTATAGCCTAAGAAAACGAATTCTGGTCTTAGGGAATAATTTTGGGGGCAAAGTAAAAATAAATAAAAAACTTTCGTCAAATGTATCATGGTACATATAAACGAAAGGGTTCATTATTTTTATTTTTATTATTTTTATAGGTCGCATAGGTTATAGTTTTTAGGTAGGCATCGTAAAGATACTAAAGAACATACATAGTATGCGAAAAACCATCATCTCCAAAAACATTTTTTTTTTGAAAAAGTGGAATATTTGGTCCATTTTCATTGTGTCCAGGAAAACCTAAATAAAAATCCTGTCTTTAAATTCCCATGGGAACCGGATATTATTCGTAAAGAGAAAATATTTTTTTCTTTCTTTCTTAAACTTTTTAGGGAACCCTCTACACGCGAGTCCGAGATTCGCTTTTGACCAGTTTTGACTTTCCTCCAAAGATTGCGTAAAGCGTGAAATCTAAATAAATATCTATTTGTATCGTTGCCTGTTTGTGAACATGTTTATTTGTCGGTATTTTATTGTCAAAATGTTTAGGCCGATTTTAATGAAATTTCGTACAAACTTCGGAGTTTTTTTGCCGAGGGGGCTTTAATATCAAAATCCTGACCTTGCGGAAGAAAGCCACCGCGAGCTGTCTCAGTGCAGAAGAATGCTCCTAGATTCTCAGCTAGCCAAAAACTGATCTACCTAATTCAGCAAGCGCGTGGACCATCAAAATAATCTTTTTGCTACCTCGTCAGTCCGTCCAATTAGCATGTATAATCGTCACCTGGGCCTTTGACGATTCACTTCTCTGGACTGTTAACGGTGGATGTACAAAACGATAGGGTGTTGGTAGGTAAATGTAGATAGTACCTAATTGTTGAATAGCTGGTGCAATCCATCCAAATGTAGGTATACAATTCGTTCGTGCGATGAAAACGGAAGCACCTTGCTACCTATACTGCCATGCATTGCACATCTTGAGCAATCTCTACGCGACCATCTTGTGTCTTTGTTTCCCCAACAATCGCGGTTCTTTTCATTTCAGTACAAAAGAAAAATCACACGATAATTTTTATTGAAGATTACAGAATGCTGTAGACAGAATCGACACTATTGCATTGTAATCGCACAATGAATACCGCGTACTGTTTTTATGAAGTCACCTAGCTGTTCTCCTTTTGTCGTCGGTCAAACAAAATGGTCGTACTAGTATTAGTGAACAGATTGCCCAGTGCAGATTGGAGTGTTAATAAGTGGATGTGGCTTAGAATATGTAAATTGATAGGAACGGGCTTTACTAGCTCTCGGAGTAATAGAACAAGACATCGCCAGTTGAAAACATGAAAATAGAAGAATTTCTGCGAGGCAGACCTTGAATCCACAAAATTTTTGTTTACCAACTTGGTAACTCTGCCTAACATAGGTTCATGAGGCAGGGTCTGTAGGAAGAGCCTTAGATACACGAGATGAGAATGACAAATAAGTAGCACTAACTCTTAATAGGTGACTTTGTTTCATTCATCCCATTTGTAAATTGGATGTCGGAAACTGTATCAAATTGGCTCGGAATATTAAACCACAAACAAACTGCCAACATGGCTAACTGGTGTAGCGGGCGATTGGCCTGCTGCGATGCGAGAGGTGCGGGTTTGATTCCCACTGCCGAATGTGGGATCAGGTCTGTTATGTATGTTATACAAACATAAAAGACGTGTAAAAAGGTTGGAACAAATGAATACTATTTATTTTCAAACAATTAACGGTTAATTTTAGGTGAATAATGTGAAAATTATGTTTATTTTGAACTCTATTGACCCTGAATCTTGGATTTGTCGAAACAAAGCGTCGCTTACCATAGTGCCAACAATGACGCACAATGCGACCACTTCCGTCCCTTTCACTAGTTCGCATTGTCATGGAAAATATTAATTAAGCTTTGTTTAGGGAAATTCGCTTTTAGTGTCAATAGGAATTCTTTTGGGAGCTGTTTTTCAAGGTGTTTTTACACGCTATGTTACTTAGCAGTCGTTAAATATACGTAGAAGGAAGAAGCATCAGCGTCAAGGCAGGTCTATGGCACTCCATACCTACTATATAACTTTTTAGTAACCTAAGTACTTTACACTACTAGGTACACGCGCATTAGCATGTTGTCCAAGGACTGTTGTCACTAGTTTATGCGAGTGTATAAACGCAGGGAGCGGCAACTGATAAATGTTTACACTGAGTTGAAGTCGTGGCAATGGGCAGGCCATATAGCTAGCAAAACTGACAACCGCTGGGGAATAACAGTTCTCGATTCGCAACCACAAACCGGACTATGCAGTCTAAGACCCCTCTCTCAATGGACCAAATTATATGATAAAGGTTGCAGGAATTCGATGGATGGAGACGACCCGAGACCGTTCGTTGTGTCATTCTATGGGGGGCTGTATGCCTAGCAGTGGACTTCTATAAGATATGATTAAGAGAAGGTTACCGCGCTAACGCCCTTTAGTACGCCAACGAAGTTTGCTTCTATTTTAGCTATTTTTTCATCAAACTCCATTAAACTTTGTTTACGTGATCAGTACACTAATATGTTGACCAGTTAAGTGTCAGTTTAAAAAACATGTTTGTTTTAGATGTATGATTTGGTAACCATACCTATTACTTATACCGGGCGTAAAAAGACTACTCCCGAAAACTGATACAGTGCATTCAGACCATGGTTCTGAAAATATTTAAGCTGAAAAACACGAAAAAAAAAACTTACTTTTGGTGAGCTTTTTTCGTATTATAAATATCCATAAAATATCGTTAAGGGAATACAAAAACCTATTTTCCATCATTAAAAACACGTTAATAAATAAAAACGTCAAAAAAAGCAATGAAAATCACATAAGAAATATTGGCCCTACGGGTCGATCAGCTGACCGGGAGCGTTGAACTCGCGCGGCCGGAATAAATGCGTACATTGCTGGCTGACAAATACGATACGAAACGAAAAAATTTGGTTTTCTCCGGTATGAAACATCTCTCAGGCGAAAGCTATTTTATATAGCTATGATATAGGTAGCTTTACCGATACCTTCAGTATTCGGGAGCTGTCTTTTTACACCCCGTATATTTAATATAAGAAACTAACGCAAAACGGGTCTAGCTATTTGTGTACTGATTATGTGTAGAAAGTTTCATGGAGTTTGAATAAATAATAGTCAAACTAGAAGCAAACTTCGTTCACGTGCAAAATGGCGTCAACGCCCTTTTTTTAGCTACCAGTGACCAGTGAGTGAAGTGTTTTTTGGATTTCATTATTGTACATTCCAGCTTGAGAATGACAGAGCAGTCAAAACAAGATCAATAAGCTTAAGAGACAATCATGGTTACTTTTGTTGATTCTCCTCATAGGATTGTAATTTGAAATTATGTTGGATAGGAAACCAAAATTTATTGTTGAATTGACAAAGCTAGTTAGAAGGTTGCTTTGCCCAAGATGGATCCATCTAAATTTACAATAATACAGACAAATTCATGGATGGCTTTAAGTGATGGTGTACTTACTTATTGTATTATTGTATGTACTATTAACATAGGCATGTATTTCAATATAACCAAAAAATATATGATAAAATTTAATTCAAAACACAGACATTCACAGTTAAATTAGATTTAATTTCGCTCGCAAACAGCGAAAAACCTTTACAGCATAGAATTAAAATTTAAAACAATTGTTGATTCAGGAACCGGTCGTCTAACGGATGATTTAATAACGAGTGCTATTACAACGGGTCATAATTCATTTTCACATTAGGGCTGCTGCGGTGGGCGGCCGACCCTCGTCTGTTGTCGCTACTCATGCGGTTGTTAGCGATAGTGATGTACGATCATTTCTGTACGGGGCAAGTTTTGGGAGTATGAAATAATCAAGTGAATCTTGAGTGAAGAAAGGATGAAATCCTTGTAAGTTGCATGTTTAGAATGGCGATTACGTAATTCTGTTGCTATCGATTTCAATGTTGTTTCTATTTGAAATTACGTTTAGATTTCCAGCCAAAAAGCCTCCTCAGCCACAAGCCGCATACACAGTAGCCATCTGAAGAGTATAATTCCTCCAAGACCTACAGAATCCAGCTCAAAAGTACAACAAAGGACCGAATCAGCCAATGATTCGGCAGTTTACAGTACAGTCCACGCTCATGACAGTTACTGACTCTTGCCGCGGTCCCATATATTTGGTCTGCGATTAACTCATTTACGCGGTCTTGTTGTTAACCTTTGTATGCAAAATGCGTGAATTGGGTAATCGCAAGAGCGTCATTTCGTATAGAAACAACATTGAAATCGATTGAAACCAATAGCAACATTAATTACGTAATCACGCCACTGCTGGCAGGGTTTTGTCTAGCGTACAAGAAGATAAATCACATCACCGGAAACAAGAAAACAACAATTATTTTTGCGAACGAACTTGCCTCCCTGGAACAAACTATCAAACATTACAATTTACAATAGCAACTAGAACAAGCCATTCCCCGAAATAGATAAAGTTACTTTGATTAAATTTGCGCAAAACTTTACAGGAAGTTTCAAGATTCGGTGGGTTTCCCAGAGTAGTGGCTAATAAGGTAACTATAGCATGAAACCCAGAGGCTGAATTTCTACAACATACGCGTACAGCTCTCGACTTTGACGTAATCACTGTAACCTCTACCTTTATCGCGGATATTTTATTTCATTGGTTAACGTGAATAAATTTTGTTTTTTACTGAGATTTTCGTAGCTAAAAACAGGATAGTTCATACTACGATATTCACGCTAAACCAGCATGTTATGACTCTATTTCAAGCATTAAATAGCAGCTCTGACCCTAAATTTCTTGTGCAAACTCAAATGAATTTATTTTCGGTGCACTTATCTCTCAGTGTCCATTCATGCCCGTGGTTACGGTTCATACTCTTTCAAGCGTGTTCTAGCTAGCAATTACTCTAAGCCAGACTCTGTGGTGTAGAACTTGTTTGCGTTCCCATACACAGCCTTCGAAACATTTATTCCCGTTAATTTATAACTGTTGAACTGGGAATCAGATTCAATTAATTTGCTAGAGAAACAAGATGCAATTAAGTATTCTGAAGTAAGAGGTTTACTTCAGGCAGAAAATTATTCTATTGAGCAATGAAGTTCATGCCATGTGTGTCCTGCTTATAAATAGGCCCCGTCATCTGACTCCCGTGGATGTAGTTACAGTTATAGTCCTGATCCCACACTAGGATTCCCTGTGTTCCCGAGTATCATGGTACTCGTAGTTCCCACGACACAGGGAATCCTAGTGTGGGATCATGACTACGTATGTGCGACTGTTGGGTGTGTTATGTTATGGGAAAGGCCTCGTCCAACACTGAAAGTCTAGAACGGCTGATGAGAAACGAAGTACTCATTGCATTGATGGAATGATTATAAAGAATTGAGTGAAAGGTAGAATAAAAGTCTTCTAGGTTTGGTTGCGGTGGGATAGGAAAGGAGACTGTGACTATTATATGACTAGGATATGACTATTCAAATGATCCTTGTGATAATAAAACACCTTTGACTTCAACTTTGACGCATCTAATATTAAAAGGTATGTATTAACATCACATTTGAGGTCACGATAATGATACGGTAAAACGGGCAATACGTGCCATTCACAAAATAAAGTCGCGTGACCACTTGAGGGAGCGTTTCAAAGCAATCAATATTCTCACAGTAATATCACAAATATCTGTGAAAACTTATTATTATATAGATAAACACTTGGATAGTTTTAATAACAAATGTGACATGCATGGTATTAACAAGAAAAATAAAAATATACAATTTAATCATTAAATTTTATGAGTCAAAATATATTATTACCTTACCCTTCGTTAGTTTGAGGTCATCAGGAAAAATACCCAGAGTTTTTATCATAATTATCAAATATTGTTGTAATAAACTAAAATACTATCCTCTTAATCGGAACGTTGAAGTATTATTTGCTACCGAAACAAAGGTTTTCTATTTATTTTATGCTATTCATTTTCAGTGCTAGTTATCTTTAAATGCATTTGTGAATTTGATCATTAATATAATTACATCTTTTTTAACTAAAGAATTGCCAGACCTCCAAGATTTCCTGAGAATACGATAATTCAATCACCCATCATTTAGGACCCAAACAGAATAAATAAGACATTGACGAAATAAGTAAGCAGATAAAATGATTTTATTTTACAAAAACAAAACTAAAAGACTATTGTGATAGCAAGCAACAACATCTGACTCCGAAAGCCAAATGTTATCGTCTTGGAAAAATGCTGTTCCTGGTAAATCTTCATCATGAGTGATTTGCAGAAAATAACCTACATTTCATTTTCTTCATTCTCAGAATTCTCAAATTGTATTTCACCGAATATAAGTAGGTGCAAGATAAGGCTTGAAGTAAACTTGTTGAGTAATGGTGACTGAGTGAAAAAGTATACAGTAACTGTAGATCATTTGGGTTACGCACTTTTTGGAAAATACGTCAGTGTTTATTAACAACTACTACATATTGTAAGCTCTCGTCATTAGTTCTACATATTTTTATGTATAAATTTAGAAGTATTTTATGTGTCAGGAAATTGAGATATTAATTTATACTTACTGTAGTTTTTAATTTTGTTTAATTCAAAGAAAGTTATATAATAATAGCAATGTTTTGACTTCCTCATCGGCGATTGCCGGTGTGATTCAACTCGACCAATCGTAGCCGGTGGTGCGGCTACCGTCGACTACCACCGGGCATTATATTATGGCGTAGCTCTGATATCGGTTGCTCACAGTTCAGTTTTATCGTTGATTTTGGAAGGAATAAGTTGTTAAGTAGTGAAGTAAAGAAGTGTTCTGTATTTTGTGTATTTTCCGGATTGGTGACAATGGAACTAAAGGAGTATATTAAAATTGAGTATTATCCATTTTATTATTTTATTTTACCAACCATCTTAGCTCACGCATTCTTGAGGGTAGAAACTGTTGGAATTTCTAGAATTCTAACATTATTATAGTCAATTTAAATTGAAAAAACGGCTAATTACCACTGTTTTCCGTCACTTTTGCTGACGTTTCGAGACTGAGTTCAGAAGCCTCTTCATCATGAGCACCGCCCGCGACCGCGTTCGATGGTAAAAAAAAAAAAAAAAAAACTTTTGGTCAGCAAAAGTGACGGAAAACAGTGGTAATTAGCCGTTTTTTCAATTTAAAATGATTCCCAACCACGAAAGTTTCAATTCTATTATTATAGTCAAGTTTACTATATAAAATGTTTTGTTTTTCAAACACAATTATTTTAAAATATTTGAAGTATTATATTTCTAACAGTCTTTTGACACATTTTTTAAGTATTTGATTTGGATAAATATTTATACTAATAATAAATGTAGTAAAACAATTTCAAATATACCTAATTTTAGGTTAATTTATCTCTCTTTAATTGGTCTCGTATTTAAACGCATTGTTATTGTTAGGTGTACTTACCATGTTTGCATCAAAAGCTTGTTTTTATGTTCTGCCAAATAAAAAGTGGAATAATCTTGGAATACAGCGTGTTCTCTTTCGATCGAATTGAATACTGTCTTTCAATGCAACAGACAACACTATAATTTTTTCAAAAATAATCTGCGTTATGTAACGTGGTTCAACTTTTTCTAAATTATATTTTATGAAATTCTGAATTGATGAGATTACACTCTTCACTAGGCGACCTTCTAAAATCCACAAATTGTCAAAAAAGACAATGAACACAATATAACCTCTAGCATCCACGATATTATCTTACTATTAAATTGTGTACAGTTTTTAAACCCAAGCTAGGTATAACAATTTTCAAGCAGTTTGTCATCACATAGTTTCCTAGTTCCACGACCCTACCGTCTCCACATCGGC
Organism: Epirrita christyi; assembly: GCA_951392215.1. NCBI lineage: Eukaryota > Metazoa > Arthropoda > Insecta > Lepidoptera > Geometridae > Epirrita > Epirrita christyi. The sequence goes on from OX595835.1 coordinate 430,377, forward strand.
TCTACTTCGCAAATGATCTACACGACACGCCGACGCCACATAACATTGCTCTATGATAAACGACTTACGGGAAAACGTGTTTTACTCATACTCGTAGCGTGTACTGAGGCCGTGGACTAAGGTTTTTAGCAAACGATTGATACGTACATATTTTGTATGGAGACACTGGATAAGCACACCTAAGTGTACACTTTGGTAACCTCAATATTTGCACACAAATCCGTGTCAAATCAAAAATCTACTGCATACGTCCGTGTCAATCGCTTGTTAAACTCAGCCTACGCCCACAGGTAGATATGGTGTCGTAGCACATCCGTAGAAGCAACGTAGCTCTTAGTGTAACGTAGCTTAAAGGAAGCGTACATACTTCTACTTCTGCTACGTCACCTCCTTTTACGCACTAAAGTAACATGGTGAACTGGATGAATTGAATTAATAAATGATTATATTATAGCAACCTTTGCTCGATACAACCCCTTATGATCGAATTACCTTAAACGCGAGATGCCAATGAAGGCATTACACCTAAACATGAGATTTGCTAAAAAAGCTGTTTACCCTAAACGTAAGATGCCAAATGATTGCCACAAAGACGAGTAACGCAAACAGTACTCAGGTTAGAACATAGCCTATAGGCCTGAAATAATATATGATTCATTGCGTTTCTAGGTCTGTTATTTTAATGTCTGGTTTTCATTAGAAGGTCTGCCCTCCAAACTGAATCAGTCAAACGTCAGCCTTTATCAGAACATTATCGAATCTAATTTACGATTCTCGTGACAAGAAAATATAACTTTGGCATTAGTACTATTTATAAAACCTCTTTTTATATATTCGATTAAGTATTCCTCAAATCGCTTTCGGTTTAAAAACGGATCGCATAAATTTGCATGACAAACGTACGCCCGCAGAAGGGACATTACTTTTTTTTAAGAAAAATATGACGACCTTCCCCCGATGGAGTTCCAGGTCTATTTCCATAAATAATAAATAACGATCGAGAACGGAGCAAAAAGTACTCGCAGATATTTATTCCGTTCGCGAATTTTTATCCACTTATCGAGTTTTATCGTTGTTGGGCGGAATTGTCAGCTCAAACGCCGCCCTCGCGGGTTATTGAAACTACTTTGTTTGTAGCAATGGTGTTTTACTTTCTAGATTGCGTATCTTGCAAACCTTATCCTTCTTTTTGAATTTAATAAGAATGTATTTGTTGATATTATCACGGGGATGTTCAGTTCAATTCAGATCGAAAACGAACAGTAAAAGTATTTAAAAACTCTTTCAGAAAAAAAAATAAGAAACTTTCAACTCAAAGATCAAATAGTAAGATTTACCAACGAACCAATTAATCATTGCTCAACACTAATGGAGATATTTCTTCAGTAAGTGTGGTTTCATAGAAGGACAAAAAAAATCTGTATGGAAACTATTTCAGATCGCGGTGAAAAACCTCAACCGGGTAACTGGTTACCAAACTCAGTTGTGATCACGGCCGGATAAAACGGAGAACGAAATTTTCCGCTGGTAGGTAGTTCATTTTTGTCTTCATGTTTATGGTAACGAATCTATGAAAATATAACATCATTGATTGAAACTACTTTGTTGTATCGCTTATGCATTGTCGATGAGGAGTGTATGTGAGTGAGCAATTCGCGAGGAGTGCTAGACATGATATAGGACAAGGTTTAGAAGTATTACCATGAGCATGGAGAATAATAAATTGATTCATTCGTAACACGCACTAACTTTATGACATACAAATGTTTGCCTACTTCACAACAGTTGGTTCGAAAATTGAATACAAAAGAATAATTTGATTAATCTTTTTCCATTAACCCAGATAAAAACCTTCAACTGTCTCTGTTGTCTTTAGTTTATTAATACGCATGGTATTAGGGTTATATAGGACCCTGGTCCATTCGATCGCCAATCCTTTAGCAGTTTATTTAACAAGTCTTGACACTGAATTTTAAACAAATAAAATTAAATAAAATCAAAATTATTTATATTCAAATTTGTATTTGTATTATATTTGTATTGAAATCACAAGCATCATTTTGAATCGTCTTATAAACTAAAATTACTCCTGTTCCAACGCGACCAAGCCTAGAAGAATCAGGCAAACATAACAATCATAACATAACATCAAACAGTCACATACGTAATCATGATCTCACACTAGGTTTCCCTGTGTCGTGGGTGTCAGGAACACGAGTACCATGGTACCATAACACTCAGACCCGGGACAAATGTAAACCAGATTCATCCAGCCGATTTAGCTGAAATTTTACATGCATGTCAAGTTTTAATGACAATACAACATTATGGTGACAGCGAACTGATCTGATGATGGAGATGGAAGGTGCAGGACAACGGAACTCCTCGATGATTAAGTAACCTGGCATTCTTTGGGGGTTTTGATTAGCTGACAGTTCCTACCAGTAATTTCATAAAAGCTTGTTTTAAAAAAAATGTTTTTCAACAAAAAAACGTTTTCCTAGTATGTAATGACTAAAGAGAAACCAATAACAAAGTGAAACCACTCATATAATCAGCTACAATTTCCCTTACCTATACAAAACACCAAAGATTTAAATATAGTTAGCTTTACTCCCCCAGAGTCCGAAATATTGTAGCTATAATAGCCTCACCACATCCCGGTGAATACAGGCCGATTTACCTGTCACATTACTGTATGAACGAACGACAAGACTCTAGAGACAAACAGCCTTGGACATGTTGCAACGTTGGATGGGGTTTAGAAACTTTCAAGGATTTTGCGGAGTGTAGAATTGTATGGAAAATAACAAACATTTATTGAATGAAATTACGAGCTGTTATTTTCATGAAAAGATTTAATAAATAAATGAAATCTTCATTGAAGCATTTGAGTCGTCTCAACGTAAGAATAGGACTCCTCCAACTCCTCCTGTGGATAGTGTTTTTAAACTTTCGCAATCAGAAGACATATTTAAAAATAAAATAAATAAATAATGCAGCATGATGGACTTTTCACACAACATTATCTAGCCCCAAGCTAAGCAGAGCTTGTGTTATGGGTACTAGATAACTGATATACATAATACAATACATTACATAGATAGATATATTTTATTATGCATAGAAAAATACCCAGAATATCCTGAACAAATATCTGCAGATCGTACAAATATTTGTTCCGAGGCGGGAGTCGAACCCGCAACCTCCTGAGTCGCTGGCGAACATTCGCCAGCCGCCCCACAGATGTTGTCAATTTATTAATTTTGTCACGGGTATTTATCGCGTGTTACCTTATTATTTATTATTCCCGACGTTTCGAATGCGTTACAGCAATCGTGATCGATGAGTCAGCCCGCGACCACGATTGCTGTAACGCCTGTGGATGTCGCAAAAGCCGACTATGGGATTACGCCAGGGTATGGGCAGCAGCATCCACCTGAGTACTTAACACGAAACTGCGATCACCAATTCGTCTGCCAAGCGTGGTGATTATGGAAAATTCTCCCATTTTGGGGAATCCTGACCCAGCAGTGGATGACTACCAGCTACTGAAGAAGAATCATCATTATCCCCAATATTTATCCGTGACTTTTACTGTCAATGTAAGTTATGTTAAGTGTCTATGTATAGTTTTTATGTTATGATTTATAAATCATCTAATAATTCAACTATTATTGTAATCTATTATTGTTAAAGGGCAGCTCCTGAATACTGAAGGTACCGGTAAAGCTACCTTTGCCATATATACCATAGCTATATAAAACAGCGGAGAGTTCACAGAGCTCACCGGCTGCGCGAAACGTTCACGGTCAGCTGATCGACGCGCAGCGCCAATATTTCTTATGTGGTTTTCATTGCTTTTTTTTTAAGTTTTTATTTATTAACGTGTTTTTAATGATGTAAATTAGGTTTTTGTGTTCTTTTTATGATGTTTCATGGATATTTATAAAGAAAACACGAAAAAGCGGCCCAAGAGTAAGCATTTATTTTTCGTGTTTTTTCAGCTTTAATATGATATTTAGTATTCAGGCCATATTCGGATATGCGATATTATTATATATATCAGAATCCAGGTCTGAATGCACTGTTTCGGTTTTCGGGACAGTAGTAATTTAACATCCGTTCTACTTATGAATTTTATTTTGTGCACTACCTTGATATTGTTTTCCATATACACAAAGGCTAGCTGGAAGAGAATGCTATCTATTATTAAGTTCGCCTATGCACAGTATTTTTAAGTTGTGCAATAAATAATTTTTCATCTATTATCCCATGCCACTTCTCACACACACTCACCATCTTGATTAGGTACTCTGATTTCAAGCCAGTGACCAGCTTTAGGTATTTTTGCCAAACAAAAAACAACACACCAAGTACAAGCTGGTATTTTTTCTTGTTATCATTATCCTCATTGTTGTCGTCGAGACTATAATAGATCACGCTTATTAATGACTTGTGATAGATGCGTTTACGCCTCCTTAATGAATGAGATTCTCGTGACCTAAACAATTATTACTCCCAAATGTTCGTTTCTTTTAGTCTCCAAAACAAAATCCTAACCATTCTAATACGTAATACTATGTATATAAATCACGCGGACTGGTATATTATACCCAGCGGCCGAGCCGCGCTGGCTCGCGAATCCACCCATTTTTCATCTGTTTTATCACGGCACTCATAAAAAACAAACTAACCACCTCTGTAAACAAGGCTCATTCTTTCCACAAGATAGGAAAAACTAGAATATAAGAATATTTAAATCAGTTGAGATAACGCGCTAAGGGAATACTGAACCAGCCCCCCAATTACAGCAGCAAATGGCAATGAGAAACGCACCAATGGGGATCCTTTTGGCAGCCTTTGCTCTATCTGAATCTTATGAAACTTAAATCAAGGGGAAACTTCGTGACCTAAATATTCCTCCTTTCAAGTTAAAAGAGATTTGGACAGCGCTAAGGCTGCCAAAATAATGCCCATTGTTGCGTTTCCCATTGCCATTATCTACTGTAATTAAGGGGATGCTGCTGTCTGCTGAAGCGTAGCTAAATAGACGTGTATGCTTCTTTTGTGATTGCTGTATAATGCGGACATAGCAAATTTATGAAACTTGTGGCGAGGTAGATGTTATTTTGGTAGGTTATTTTAAAAATAAACCCCATTGCATGAATTTCATAGCTATGTCGACTCTTCCATCAAGACAAGAACAACCTCATCTCGAGGCAAATGATTGCGTGTTTTGCAAACATTGGCAAGCAAGAACCTGGGTTGGCGGGCAAGTTAGCGGCTGAGATGCAAGAGGTTACGGGTTCGATTCCAGGGTGGTTATTCGCCATGACCCAAGAGATTCCTTGCCAATAACGCGTGACGTCATAACGTGTTCTAAACGCAAACGTGGTTCCTAAACACGTTATTTTGACAATTCGTAACCGCCTCATCGCGTTTATGAAATCTGACATTGGCATGCAGAATACGATTTATCGAAGATTCCACGCAGATATTGTAACGAGCCCGCGTTGTGTTACGTTTGGTCATAGCGAATAAGGGGGCTGCTCAGACAAATGTTTGTATGATCTGTAAATATTTTTCTGGGTCTTGGCTGGTAACTCATAATTCTTGATAACCACGATACAGGGAATCCTAGTGTGGGATCAGGACTGCGTATGTGACTGTTGGGTGTTGTGTTATGTTATTTGGTCTGGGTGTTCTGGCACCATGATACCCACAACACCCTAGGGTATCCTAGTATTGGATCACGAATGTGTTTGTGACAGTTGGGTATTATGTTATGTTAAGTCTGATGGTACACCCCTGCTGGGTACTGTGACTTTGACGGATGTCTGTAAGTTGATGTGATTCATGGTGAGCGTGATGTTGCTGCTCTATAGACGGAGGCGACAAAGACTAGCTATAAAACTAGCAGATACGCGTATTACAAGATATGCGTATCGCATCGACGCTTCAGTGGGTAAGAGGGTTAATATTTCTCTATAATATTAGGTATGGTGGAGTCAACTAGGGGACGTTTTGAGGTTTATTTTTGTGAGAGGAAATCTTCTTTATGGAAACGATGTGTATGCTAAAATGAAAGTGGGCTCGAGAATCTTATAAAAGACGCCTGTCATAGAAAAGGTAGATTTTTGAGTAAAAGAAATAAAAGCGTTTTTCAGTACATAATTGAACAATGTTTCCGGAAATTAAGTCGCTTTGTTTATGAAAAGGCTTTGATTTTGATTCCCTTGAAATTGGAAAACAAAAATAATTGGAGACTTTGCTTCAAATAAGCTTTAGCATTCCAAACGGGACACACAAAATATGTACACAATATAAAATTTTGTAAACTGTATGTATTACGTTTGCAAGAATTTACCAAATACCGTAAAAAAACTTTTTACAGAAAAATTAAGAAAACTTTCATTAAAATATACCAATAAATTGAAAACTACGTACACTGAGCTTTGTTTGCTTACCTTTTACCATTTTCATTGCAAAACAATACCTAGTCATATTAATTTAAAATTGCTTTTCCATCGGAGCGCGAAGTATAATTGCGCGCGAATCGAAATCCGGCTCAAAGGAGCAGGAGGTTGTAGAAATGCGACAAAATGGAACATTGTACTGTATAACTTTACTAAAGGAAAAATTAACATTGTATTTCAATTCTATTATCATAATACAAATCGTAAAGCCAGGCGAGGAGGTCGACGGAAACGCGATGAAATGTACTTTTTAGATGATTGCCACATCATTTGACTGTATAATAGCAGCAGCCTTTTGTCGTCCACTGCTGGACGAAGCATCCCACATAAAATACAACATAACATACCACCCAACAGTCACATACATAGTCTTGATCCCGCACTAGGATACCCTGTGCCGTGAATAAATAAGGTGGGTAAGTAATCAGAAGCCGCATTCAATAGCGAAAGTCAGTTTTTGATGAAAAGTTATCTTATAATGTATCAAGTGTTGCAAGGACAATTCCGTGACACAAAAATTCATGAAATTGGCTGCATAAATTCTGTTTAAAACTAGGGCAGCCAAAAACAGCCCAATTAAAGGTAAAACGAAAATTAACTTTCCGCTACCACAGAATGCGGTGGGCTTTACATTACCTACCAATAATTATTGCATTGTCTCGTATTGAAAAGCCACTTTTGCTTACTAGCCCTGTGCAATGCAGCTTCTACAACCAAGACTGAATTACCGATCTTATTCCTACGTGATAAGGTTGCAATCATTTGTAGTGTCCGGGATGGGACTAAACGCTTATAGGACAATAACGGTGTCGTGACCACGCATACATTGGTGCTAGGGGTGGGTTTAAGCTAAAAAGCTGGGATTTGGGAGTCATTGTTGCTGGTATATAGGTTTGACTGGGAAATCGTGGCTTAATTAAAATTGTCGCAGCCAAATAAAACTCGCATCGCAGAAGTTTTCTGCCAATTAATGTATTGGAACTATTTTTAAATATACTTCTAGTTTATCTGGAAGAGATCGCTGTTAGGCAATAAGACCACCCAATGCAAATATTTACTTTAAAATATGGTGACAATAAAGAATTTACATTGAAATAGTACTCGGAGACGACGTCTGGTCCCCGTGAAGGGTTAATCATACTTTACATCCTTAAACGATTTCGTAGCACGATGCCTACTATTTCTCAGGCAACGTAACGTTACGTGAGTTTCACTAACATAAATCATTAATTGGTTTCGTTACGGTTACGTAATCAGTTTCGTTACGTTTACGTAATCGTTTCGTTACAGTTTTTATTTACTCGTATATAGTAATGAGGCTACTAGTAAGCGAGGAAAGCTAATTGAGAAAGTATTTTTTTCTATAAATACATCTGGCGGCGATGAAAATACAATACCTATAGGAACTAGGTTTGTATTTGGTGGCTTGAACACCAATAATAAGTGACATTGCTGCCAGCAAGTTAGTGTGAAAAGCCGCACTAACAAATAGCCGGACAAGGGAATACAAAATGCTTTACAAAGACCGGAGGTGTCCCAGCTATATCGATCGCAATATTTAAACGCAGCCGGTCCGGTAATGTTACACTAACCGATTTATTAACGCTACGTGATACAAATAATTTAAATAGTTATTATTTTCTACTTTGTTTTGTTTCGACATCATTGCACGTGTAGGACAAGATACTAAAGTTTTAGCCAAAATTTTTGCCTCGTCAACGAACTGTTTATATCCCAACATAACTATGGTAATATGGAATACGTAAGACACTGTCAGCACTTCTTAGGCTTTGGGCAGTAGCAACTTGTTTTCAATAATGGTTTTTGTAACAAATATACATATAAAAAAAACATATTTTCATTCCTTTGAAAATGTGATTCTTTGTAGCTCTGATTACAGAACGAAGCCAGATTTGAATTAGTATAAAATAAATTAAAAAAACAAAAACCGTTTTCATGACTATTCATTAAGTTCGTACATACATGTACAAACTTTTAATGATTCTATTAACAAGAAAATGATTCTACATTCAGTATATTAATACACAAAACCAACCGTTTTTTCATGAGAAGTATGCATAAAAAGTTGTTATATCTTCCTCTGAATTTCGTTGAAATATTTCAACTGACGACCTCCGTGGTGCGGTGGGCGAGCCGGCTGAGACGCAAGAGGTGCGGGTTCGATTCCCGCTGCGAGACAAATGTTTGCTTGATCTGCAAATATTTATTTCTGGTCTGGGTGTTGTGGTACCATGGTCCTGATATCCACGACACAGGGAATCCTAATGTGGTATCAGGACTATAATATACAATGATGAATTTAGATTGTACCTAAAATATATAATGTAGTTGTTTGTTTTCTCAAATAAATAAAATAAAATAAAATATTATGTGACTGTTGGGTTATGTTACCTTAGAATCCACCTCACCTCGGATAAGTACATCAGTAACGTTTATACCTATACGTTTCTAGTATTTCATACATCTACGCCTCTGCCTAGTTGTGTTTCTAGTTCTCACAGAATGCGCTGTTGTGCTGTTGGCTTGGCCTATCGCGTATCTGTTGAAATGTCCTTTGTCTCCATTGTTCCGCATTCCGATCCCGTATTTACTATTGGAATATACACTATCGTTAAACAATGTTATGTTAACTGTAGGCATGTACCTACTAAGTACCTACTGCAGCTGTGTAATCGAGGAATCGTCGTATTTAACGTAGCTCGACGAATTTGTCGTCTTGATAAACTGGTTTATTTATGTATCGTATCTTGTCAATAGGTTATGTAGCATGGAGCTAGCCTTGATAACGTATATATATCGAGGCATTTATTTAGTTGACAGATTATCGATGTTAATGAATGGCAACATTAAATTTTCATTCTATCAACTAACAATTGATGGTGAAACCATAAATGAAACTACGTTGAGTTAAATCTGTAGCATGGAATTACTTTATTGAAAAAATAGAGCTTTATACACATCGGCTTCGTCAACTTTTATAACATCCATGGGAGGAGACAGAGGGGTCTATTCTTAGACCGGACATAAGTTTGCACATAACAAAACGGCATTAATATCGAATTTTATCGATTTAGACATCCATACTTGCAGCGCTGGGCTACGTTGAATATTAAGTATATTTTTTGATACCGACCCGAAATTTCTTATTTCGATCATGCTCTGCTGCTGATATGTGTATGCATGTATGTGAAAGAAAACTACTCAAGCATAGTAGCAACTATTGATTCGTTTTTATAGATTATCCTTCTCATGTTGGTACCAAAACCATACCACTTGGGAAGTTTTCCCAAGTTGAACCCTCCAGAATAATACAGAACTACTACTTAAGACGCAGTAAGCTTCGTTACCGAAGGCACGATTGGTTGAGCTCAACAAATTACACAAATGCTATTTATAGATCTAGGTATAGGAAAGATCATAAGGATGGAGGAAAGATTATTTATAGAATTGACACAGTGAATGTTTTTAATAATTTTCTACTATTAGTTCAAGGACCATTTTTTTATTTATATATTTGTGAGATGCTGCACTTAAGATTTGTTTTATATACTACTGTGCAAGCGATCAAACATACGGCCCACCTAATGGAAAGTAGTTACCGTAGCCTATGGATGCCTGCAAAACCAGAGGCATCACTCGCACGCTGCCAACCCTGAGAGACAAAGATGAAAAGTCTCACAAGTGCCTGTAATTTCACCGGCACCGGTACCCTTAAAACCGAAACACAGCAATGCGAGTATTACTGTTTGGCGACAGAAATAGGTACGGTGGTAGTACTTCCCCGGACGAACTCTTTCACAAGAAGTTCTACTACTAACATTGGATTATACTAGATTGGGTTATATTATAACAAAAACGGAGCTTAGCAATCTAAAATACCTAACAGCATTATGATTACAATAAGCTTGGTGCCTAATCACGTTAACGCCGTACGCACCTTTAGGGACTATATATTTCTTCAGTACTTACTGAGACTGCTAAGACTGACTTAGTCTAAATAACTTTAAGTTTTTCACACTGGATAGATTAAGATGACTACGTAAATGTTATGAACTTATTATAGTTAAAAGGTATCGTTATACTTGAAACTGGTTCTTATTCAGATGTCCGAATGCATCCACCCGACGAACCACAAAAGGCAGCGAAACGTTCCGGATCTCAAAGGGTGTGGGACAAAAGATAATCTGTTGAGTACTTTCTAAAATAATAATGTGCAGTATGTTTTCGAAAAGAAATTCAACTGATCATTTGAAACCATTGTATAAAACACAGTAGTAATAAAAATGAGTTGTTTCCTTCAAAGATGTAGATAATAACATGAAAACAAAGCCACATTTAAATTTAAAAAAAATTGAAGGTGTGTGGGACCTACTTATTACATACAATTATTGTTATACTGGGTATTTGTACTAAAACGGACGACAATACTAAGAGTTTTTAGAAATCATTAAAAAGATTTATACACCTTTGTTTACACATCTGTTGAACATGCTTCTTTGAACCGTTCCAAAATAAATCTATTGTGATTACTTTCAGGACACTCTACAATAATTCCCCCGGACAAACCCGGCCAGCCCATCGTCCGGTCTAAGCACAACGTTTGTATTCGAAGCGGACAGGTCCCGCGCGTATTAAGCCTCACATATTGTTATGCCATATGTTTATTCTTATTCATACCCACTGTCCGATCTTTTATTCGTCGGACAAATACGATTTATTATTTATTCGCGCACATTTGCACTGTTGCGAGAGAATGTGTGCCCCTCTTTTGTTCCAACGGTTTATGGTGTAAGGTAAATAAATTATTGTAGGGTCGCGCTCTTTGGATTTTCTTTCTTGTTTTATTGGGGTACGCTTTTTGTATTTACGCGATTTGTACATAATGTATGTGTGCGTTTATTTATTAATGCCCCTTTTATTTTTGATGAAGGGTTGATTGTTGGACTGTTGGCTTTAATAATATAATTGATTCCTTTCTTGGTGTATCCTCACATCCTAAAAGGAACACGCCCTCCTTTCATATCTCTAGTACCAGATTTAAGCTGTGCGTTGATATATCAGTCAGTTAGAGTTTGTCCAGATGAGGCGATTTACGTGCGATTGATGCGCGTTTGCGCTCGGCCAAACGCGCAACTGCATGTGGACGGAATGTATGAAGTATTTCACAATCGCGCGACTCTAACCGTGCGAGTCGAATTGCGCGTAAATTGCCTCATCTGGACAAGCTCTTAGGACTTGGAATTTTATATACAGATTAGTAGATTAGATGCTCAATGTGCAAAGTATTTTGCGACCTTCTTGTAGTGTAGACGCACTCCAATCAAGTATGGCTTTGTTCTGACTGGCCCAAGAATCACTTGTTTTTAATGGGTATAATTTTGTAAATTGTACCGAGCAGCCATTAATAGGTTGTACGAGTATGCATTGTATCTTCTAGTAAAAACACACTACACTTCACACACACACTACACTTGGTCCACTTTCTTATTCAAGAGCTATTCTCATATCTAACACCGAATTTAGCCACAGAAGTAGATAGCACAAGATATAACACAAGCAAGGTGACAGCCACATGCACCGGTACAGCTGTGCATGAATACCAAATGTGGCTCCGGTGCATTCACGTTTACTAATATTACGTCGCAGTACCTACCTACCCAGAATAGAACAAACTGGAAGAAATTAGGATTGGTTAGAACTAATGGTTTTATTTGAATTTATTTTAAAAACAAACAGCTTACTTACATTATAAAATATTACTAAAGTAGTTGATACAACACTAACCTAGTAATAATGCAGCCCACAACGCTGTTATCAGGTTACTAATAACGTATTATTAACTATACTTACTGCTAAGAGCTGCTGACAAAGAGAATAGGTTGAAAAATGGTGACTGATGATGATGATATTGTTTGTCCTTCCATTTTTATACCAAACTACCATCAGGGAGATGGTAGGTTGGTATAAAAATGATAAAATAAGCAAAATACAAAACCCCAATTGGCCTACAATATTTGGCGAAAAACGCCGAAATATTTTTCGCCTGTTTTCTTTTTATTCTTTTTCATCAGACGTGCATCATTCTGATTGATACCGATGTTTGAATTGTATTGATCATCATCATCATCATTGTCATCATCATCAGCATCATCAGCCTGTAGAAGTCCACTGCTGTACATAGGCCTCCCCCTTAGAATACCACGACGCACGGTCTTGAGCCGCCTCCATCCACCGACTTACTGCGATGTTTATAATGTTAAGGTTTATAATGTTATATGTAATGTTATAAACATTATTGTACAGATAGTCAGATTTAAAAAAATAACTCGTTAAAACTACTCTTCTACACGTCATTCTGAATTTTCATGCTTTCTTTCTAGGTCAGCGCGGACTGGACGACAGTTAATTACATGCACTACAAGAGCCACTCTTAACTTGTTAACATCGAGCTCATTTCAAATTTTAGCCCAACTCGAGTATCCTAAAGTATCTTAGTTTGCAACTTACTAATTTTATTATCGTCTCTTAACGATCTGTTGCTGTAAAATTAAAATATTTTAAAACAGCGAGATTTCATTGCAGGTCTAAACGTCCCTAATCTTTCAGAATTAGTAACGTGTGTTGATATTACTAAAATGTGGGTCCTTCTAGATGTTCTTTCATACGGTGTAGGGCGAACATTGAACAAATGCAAAAGCACTCATTCCAAATTCCAATGTCACATCCGAATATTCAAATTACAAGACGGATCCAAGCGAGATGACATTTCTGCCATAATGAAAAGTAATAATGTCAAATAATTGTATCCAACCACGTGTAAGACGGCTAGGCACAATCAAAATGCAATTTTGTTAGGTGAAGTGGGGGCAAGAGCGAAGCGAAGCGAATTCCTAGCCCAGTGAGCGGGAGCGGATTGTCTCCGGAACACTCCCGGCAATATGCATTGTCCGGGACAATTTTGCGCTTTTGCCCCTTTTGTTGTTCTATTCGTTTTTCTCTTTTTCAATCTTTGTAATCCGTTCACATTTTGAGCGAAAACCATTTTTCAGAATCACATTGTTTTCAATTCTCCGAGATAGCTGTTTGTTTTATTTTGAGGTAATACAGCTTGTAATTGCACTCGAGCAAAAGTTAGCGTGTCACCATCACCACTGTTCTATTCAGTAAGTTTTAGTTGCTGTACAATTTTAATTTTTGTGTTCGAAATTTAAATATACCTATCTATATTGATGTAGGCTATTGTTACTCGTTAAGACGATACGTTAAAATATTTAAAATCTTGAGTGGGCGGAGCTAGCAGAACTGCAAAAAAGTGATAGCGCGCGATTACTCACTTGACACCGGGAAAAGAATAAGGTATAGGTAAACTTTATTAACTTCAAGTTTGTAACCTTTACCGTTACTGAGTGAGCATGTAACGCAGCGACTTCAAAATTTTAACATGTCACCCTAAGCGCAGCTTTTCGAATTGGATTTATGTTTTTTGATACCTACCTCAACTAGGTAAGTACCTAAAATAATAATAGGCTTACAAACATGGACGTATAAAAATGAGGGCAAAACATGGTAACCGGCGCATTTCATAATCGCGTTAAGTGCTTATTGGATTAACATAACACTATTGAATTCCATAGCGGGTTTATTCCGATCACTAACGCATGGATAATGATGAGTAGTTTCCACACCGAAAAAAGTAATATTCAATTATCACCAAAATATTATTCTACTTAGGAAAATGAAATGTGACATAAGAATCGTAACGGTCCTAAAAAAATAACCGAATAAATTGAATTTATACTTGTTTGGTTGCCAATATTGAGAATTACCTACCTACCGCTATTTGACAAAGTTCCCGTAAGACCCTAATGGTGCCCTATAAAGTAAATCCTCCCCTATAAGGGCGATTTGCAAATCATTCTTCGCACCTGTCAGTATCAATCTTAATTATTGTGAGGGAATATTTTTAGTCCCAGGAAAGGGTGTGATTTTATGTCAATCTCGGTTTATGGACTTGCTTTATGTAACACGGGGGAAATTTCCGGCTAAATTCTTAAGATTCTGTTTTGAAAAATAATAATGTGATGCTTTCTGTGGTATCGTGCTCGCCGTCGTCATCATCTATGTAGATCTAGGTATAGACATGACTAAACATGTTTTTGAGATGAAAACTGAACTTAAAAGCTATTTCATAAACGTGTACACAAGAAAGCCCAGCACCTAAGCGGTTTCACGTAAACTACCAACAACAATTAATTCCATTTGATGAAACATTAGATATACATCTACTGTGGTCTACCATCGCGCCTGCATTCCCAACATAACCATAAAATCCAACGTAACGTGCTATTTCAACGTTAACACCACAATTTCCAATAAGACAAATAGCCCTATTTACATGCTCCCAAAGATAAAAGAGCATGAATAAAGCAAACCAGAGACCAAAGCACGAAAGGCAAACAGATTACCGGATTACAATCTAGGCTGTAATGGCGTGCCGACGGTAATTACACCGCTGTAATCGACCCGGCCGTAATCAACAATTGCAAAGTTACTGAAACCACTTATGGGGTGCTATTTTGGCGTAATTTAATATTGACTGCCTCATTTCGAAGTTTGAAGGTTCTGGCAGCTGACGTTTCTTAAAAACGTAAAAATAATTAGATTATCCTGTACTTAGAATAATTACCATTATTCTGAAAAAAAGATGACCAAAGATATACAGATCATTAACAAAGTCCTCCTGTCATCTGATACATCTGATATTTCGTCACATTAAAAGGTGTGAGCTTATACCTACCATTTGAATCATTGCGCAGGAACAATGATTTGCTTTTTTATAATAAAAAAGTCGAGTGATCGTTCGAATTTTGCTGAAATCAGTAATGTAGTGTCTATATGCCCCGCAATCACACGTGTCGTAGCGACAGTGCAAAGTGCTAACGCATCACAACAAGGCCGTCGCGACACCCGAACCGCGATGGCCCAGTTAGTGGTTGCGTCATGGCATGACTTTAGACGACAAAATTAAATCATTTTGATAAGACGCCTTCTTTCGATGATAAGGCAGGAAGGTATAACGGTAAAAACAGAAACAAAGCGTTTGTTTAAAAGTTAGAAAAACTGCATTCTTGTTGATGACTTGAAAAGTTAAATATAAATTCTTCAGCAGTAGCTGAAACGCGTTTTGGAGACAAATTCCACAAATCCAACAACAACGTCTGTGGAAACTGCTTCCCTCTCTGTTGAATGCGACACTGAGGGAGAGCTCAAGAAACAGAAGAAGAAATAAACAGAGTGGATTCAAACAAAAGCCGGGAAAATAAAAATGAAAAGCTGTCTTTCGCATTCTTATGAAAATAAGTAAGAAAGGCCAATATAAGTAATGATTAAGAAATTGTCTTTCACCTGTATGCCATAAGGATCATAATAAAAGTTTACAAAATTGATGATGCGGTAAATAAATTAAGCTGGAAACGTAAAGAGCCACTCATTATGTTCTTGCTAACGTTCAACAATGAGGAAGCAAATAGTAAAATGCATGAAATTAAATGTATACTGGGGTGTTTTGTTGGGATACAACCTCTTAGATCCACAAAACTTATAAGTGTAAGAGATGCCAGATCTACAGACATACACACAAGTACTATGAAAAAAAGAGCCATGTGTTAAATGCATAGGAAAACACCTAACTAAAGACTGCAAAAAACAGCCGAAGAAAAGCCGAAATGTGTGCACTATGTCAAAGTCAAAGTCAAAAGAACTTTATTCATTGAAATCACCAGGATCATTTTGAATCGTCTTATAAACTAAAATTACTCCTGTTCCAACGCGACCAAGCCTAGAAGAATGAATGAATCTATGGAGAAGGATACCCGCAGGGCTATTCTCTATCTTGCAACAGGTTTGTAACAGGCGTAATTTGTGCAATCATTGCTTTCAAACGGTAACTTTTGTATGAGAAAAGCGACGTTTGACAGCAATAAACGCACAATTTACGCCTGTTGCAATTCTGTCGCGAGATAGAGAATACGGGGGCTGGGCAACTATAGAAGATAAATACCTTTTCATTTAAAAAACCGACTTCCACCATTGTATTCGACTAAATATTTGGATGAAAAAAAAATGATGAAAGAACCATAGTGGTGAAAGGATTATGATACTTTTTGAATGCAAATGCTTGGTTTGTTGCTGAAAATATCAAAATTGCCATATATGTATGCCCAGAATATTTGAGGAGTTCTCTCAATTCCTCATGGATTCCATCATCAAAAACGGATTCTGAAAAAAATGGGACCAATCTGAAAGTATATCTATTCAAATAAAAAAAGAATTTTTCAAATCGGTTTATAAACGACGGAGATGATGTTACAAACATAAAAAAAAAATATAAATACAACCGAATTGAGAACCTCCTCCTTTTTTGTGAAGTCGGTTAATGATGCAAAACATAATAACTTTTCATTCAAAAACGGACTTTCACCATTGAATTCGGGATATCTGAATGTTTTTATTTGCTAAAAATTTTACGAACGTGTATGTATTTCGTTTATTTTTTTTTTCGAATTTACGACAAAACAATAACTTGTTGCTGAAAATACCAAAATCGCTATAAATATGCCTTTAATATTAGAAAAGTCCCCTCAATTCCTCATAGACTTCATCATCAGAACTGGGTTCTGATAAAAATGGGACCAAGGTGGAAGTTTATCCAATTACATAAAAGAAGAATTTTCCAAATCGGTTTATAAATGACGAAGTACAAAAAAAACCTACCGAATTGAGGACCTCCTCCTTTTTTTGAAGTCGGTTAAAAAGACCATTGGTTCTGCGACAATAGCCAATTTACAATGACATGAGACAATGACACATTTACACGACCAGTCCGTATAATACCTCTGACCAGCATAACACTTCTAGTGCAAGAATACCTTCATTTTAGGATCATACCACGCCTTGTTTACATACCTAATTTATAAAATTTATATGATAGTAAAGATCTGCACGGGTGAGCTTCATAGTTGCCAATAAAGTATCGTTACTAAACATGTTCTCTAGAAGTATAAAAACGGTTATAAAAATATTTTATACACCGTAAAATGTTTATTTACTAACGTAAAAAACTTGACTGCCTACAAAAGCCTGCAAACGACTTCGATTTTTCACAACTTCCATAAAATTAATTGCAAAGGCGCTTACGCAAACCTTATTTTTATAACGATAATCGTTGTAAGTGGTTGTAAATAATTAAGTAAATAATATGTTTTTGAAGGGGTCTGTTTATTAAGTTATTAAAATAATAGTCCACTCCAAACGCGATTGGGTGACTAGCACCAATTTACGAGGTAATACTTACACTATTTCGAAGAAGTTGTTGCTTTTGCATAAAAACTGATAAAGTGTTTAGTGAAAGTGAAAGTGAAATTGATAAATCATATTTTTTTTAGGGGCCGTATATCAAAAAGAAACCACAGGTTGTCCGTCTGTCTATCTGTCATACATATTACCCATTATAAACAAAGTATGTTGGTCCTTGGTAGGTAGGTTCACTTATTGTGCAATTGTGTGTTCTCACTTGCACAACAAGTAAACCTAATGCAGTAAACTCAGTTAAGAAGTAACCTCACTTTTCCAGATATCGTAACGAGCCCGCGTTATGTTACGTTTGGTCATGGCGAATAAGAGCCGTCGCATTTTTCATCTTACATCTTTAGAATACATCTTTATGTCTTAAGGGTGACGGGTGCAGTGTAATGCACCGGGACGTGACTTAACAGGTATTGCATTTATTATGGGCTGGAGTTATTGCTTGTATCATCAGGTGGGGTAAGTTTCGTTATTTACAATTTATTTATTAAACAAACAAGTTACAGTACCTACAATCTTAATTTTAACGTAACGTAAAACTTCATGAGGTTTGTCTTGGTGCTTCAAATACTCCAGCTGTTGCAATATAGCTAAGCACACGTAAGCATTAGTCTAACAATAATATAAAATAATAGAGTATGTATCAATAAGTAGAAATAAGTTAGTGGTTGGTAAGTGTCATATTACTAAAAAGTGGTGACAGATAGTACATGTCCGATAACTAATGAACTAATGAAATATTTTTGGTACGATTTTAGTATTCATAATAATGTAGTATTTGCCAATGTTTGCAATATTTGCAATGCCCCACGGCATTGTATCCTGTCTCGAATAGACCCCTCCTTCTCATCCCTTGGATGTCATAAAAACCGACTAAGGGATTACACCAGGGTATGGGCAGCACCATCTTCCTGAGTAATCTACACAAATACTGCGATCACCAATTAGCCTGCCAAGGATGGTGATTCATGGCAATTTTCTCCATTAATTTTTTAGGTGAAGTCGTTCGGCAGTGGACGTCTAAAAGTTGCTAATGATGATAATTCAACTTTTTTTACTACCTATTAATAAAGGTCTATCATTATCTATTTACATAGACAACAAAGTAAAAAAAACAATAAGCGAGTACCTACTTACCTATTCTGAATACAGAATTCCAAGATAATGATTCTGACCTTGTTAGTTGAGTGTTTTCTGGTACGTTTACAAAAGAGTCCTTCAATATTGCGTGATCGCGTGAACACCTCAAATTACTTTTTAAAGAATGTGTAGTACATTATTCCAATGATGCAACAAAATTAAATGCACATTGTAGCTAATGACTATTAGCACAGGATGTTATGTACGCTGTTCATTAAGAT
The DNA here is from genome assembly GCA_951392215.1 of Epirrita christyi. Taxonomy (NCBI): domain Eukaryota; kingdom Metazoa; phylum Arthropoda; class Insecta; order Lepidoptera; family Geometridae; genus Epirrita; species Epirrita christyi. The sequence goes on from OX595835.1 coordinate 449,602, forward strand.
TAGCATAAGTCATTGAGCCCACTTTTTACATCGTTTGAGGCCACAGCACACCGGCTGCGTACGCGTAGACGTAGACTTGCACGTACCATGACGTTGTAGTTTATGGAACTGTATGAGACATGGCACACCGCTTGCGTGACGTGCACACAAGCGTGTACATACGCAGAGAAGCGCGTGTCTACGTTACGTGCTGCATACGCATCCGGTGTGCTTTGGCCTTTAATACGCACGCGTACGTAAAGAGACTTGTTGTAATAACTAGTCAGTCGTAAAGCTTATTAAAATGAGCTATGAGACTGCTATTCGCTCAAAGATTGATTAGCTTATAAGGTTGTGATGAAAATAGCAACAAAAAAGACAACAGCTTTGCAAAAAAGTTCTTGTTAAAAGTAAACTCTCCATCAAGCATTTTAAGAACTATTTTGTGACTGTCCGTTCAGCAAAGAACTAGTCAACTTTACTGCATATCGAGTGCGATAGGGTTGGTGATACGTTGTCAGCAATTTTTCCGCATGGTATGCGATATTGTGATGTTTTCTGACGCCAGAATACTCCCTCGGGTCACACGGTCCGTGATCAGCTTTCCGATGCAGACGATTTGTAAAATCAAATGATGTTAGCTATAACGAATTTTCTCTGAACATTTTTGAACTACAGAGTAGAGAGAATGCAAATATTTTTCACAATTTGCTAGATGTGTAACATTATTGAATGAATATAATAATAATATTTTAAAAGTCTCAGATCTCCTGGTTCGTTCTTATTCGTTCTATTTATATGGTTAACTTTTTATCAGTCCCGATGAACAACTTTCCCTTGGTCTATTCATTCGTATAAAAATAAAAGAACAGAAACACCGCCTGCGTCACACCGAGTTGAGAAGAAAACTTCGTAAAAAATATGAAATCACTGCTTTGAATCTAAAATAAAATGGAGACACAAAGTTATTTCGCTATCACATAATCTTTTGTGTTTAGAATTGATTTTGTATTCGATGTTTTTCTAGTATTGGATCAAAAGCAGAATTTTGTTGCATTAATATTATTGCCTCGAGCGCTTTAATTTACGAATTTTATTGCAAATGCCATCATATTATTTCAGAGGTCAGAGTTAATATTCGTTTGATTTGATTATTTATTGAACGAGCGAAGCGAGTTCTCTGAGTCAAGTTGGAAGAATCGGCGTTTGTATGTATGTGTGTATGTATGTATGTTTGTCCGATGAAAACTTCCAAACCGTTAATCCGATCTTCATGAAATTTGGTATGAGGGTAGATAGTATTGGTACAATTTGTAGGTAAGGTTATGAGCTATATTGGTCAGGGGGTTGCTGAGATATTGGGGTCCAAGAGGGGGTAAAAAAAATAAAAGTGAGACAGTCAGATCAAGTGGGGTGTCTAATGAAAGCGCTTTGGTTGGACATTTCAAAACTGTTATTAATAAGTATTTAGCTTTAGTAGTTTTTGAGATATTAGGGAAAATAAAAAACGTAAAAATCAAAAATTATAGGGTACTTCCAGCAATCCCACAATGCTGAAATTTGGTATGCTTGTGGCTTTTGTGTCACAACTACAGGGAAAAGTCTGAAACTGAAGAATTTAGAAACTTGTAATCCATAAAACAGAGACCAATATAACATCCATTGTTGACCTCCCATTTCTAGGAATTTGAATGACGCTGGAGTTCTATGTTTCACGTCAAAAGAACGTTATCACTTAATTCGTCAGGTACTTGATATAGGTACTAACAGGTATTTAGTATAATTACGCCCCGTTGCTTAGCCCTATTCAAAGGTTATTTAGATGATGTGTAGGAAATTAGAGTAGTTACTGATAGATCCTGTACTGTATTGTACTGGTAGACCTCGAGGTGAAAATTTTCAAAAATAATAATAGAAAATATGGAAATTACTTAGTTAAGTAGTCGGGTTGATAAAGGTGTTATCGCGAGGTCTCAGTTCGGGGCGAACCACTAGTTTGTATTTGACTTCAACAATATACAATGGGTCACCATTTGATTGTATATTGTTGAAGTGAATTTTATCCATCTTTTTTGCTTAGAGACATAATTGAATTATTGAGTTGACTAACTTGAATAGAAAACCAGCGTAAAAACTTAAAAATGCTGTAATAAGCAACATTATTTATATTGTACGGCGCCAATAATTTACAATCACCTGCCGAGGTCTATACTAGAGACCTAGGGACCTCACATAATATCTTTAAATCTAAAGAGAAAAGGTAGGCTTGAAAGACAAGTTTGAACTCATTAATTATTATTCTCTTTAAAATCATTACGTTCTTGTTCGCAACGATTGGTATTTGCTATAATTTTAACTAGATGTAACTTTTGATTCCCTACTTCTAAAAATATGATTTGGAAAAATCGGCCAAAAAAAATAATGGAATGAAGGGGATTTTTTTTTTGACCTGGGTCAAAAGTCGCCTCCCTTCTTTGTCTGTGTATTATTCGTTGGACACTTCCCGTTTATTTAAAATGAAAGACAAAGTGTAACCTAACAAAACTAATAAATATCGTATCCTTGAATGACTTCTGATATAAAATGATTCCGGTCACGCGAGGCAAACGTTACCTTTCATTGCACTGGAATTATGTATGGATTTTTACTTGCAGTGAATTTTAGAGATGTCTTTTGTACAGCTTTGACGTACATAAGCGATCGTCTAGACACTGTCGTCATTTAATGTATATTTGGTTGACTCAAGGAATTTTTATACTAGAGGTACTATATCCATGGATTGACTATATTATATAGTTTTAGAGAAGAATATGAAAATTTCAAACAACTTAGGTGCATCACACACGTAGCAGATGCGGTAATATTTTATATGCGTATAAAAACTTATCGCATGTGAAGGTATCACACACGTAGCAGATACGATAATGTACGAAAATGATACATTCACGCGGAAACCTTCAAACTGTCTATACTTGTTTCTTGGTGCGGATTGTTTACAAATATATCATCTTTTGTTTGATATATGTCGGTGCCTACAGATGCTTGACGGTAAAATATAAGTGATCTGCTACGTGTGTGTTGCTCCTTGAGTTTAGTATAGAGAGCGATATGGACTGATACGCGCTCAGATACAGATATCTTACCGCATCTGCTACGTGTGTGACATAATTTATACAGTTTTCTTTCAACAACAGACGTATCATTGCCATGGAAAAATCAAAAGAGACTTAACTCAGTATTTTACAGATGTATAGAGACAGCTTTACAACACAACTTCTTCAACATAAAAACTCAAAAAAAGAACTCATAAAAGCCCCTTTTTATTACGAAATAAGCTCCAAGTGATATACTATAGCAAATTTTAGAACATAGCTCCAGATCGTAAACCCATCGCGTTATTGCGGCCGACGCATTTAGTTTGCAATAAAAATGAACATCGAAAATTGTATTTTAAGTTTGAATTTTTTCCAAGGCTTTTTATAACTCTAGTGCCATCTGCTTTATATTCAGTTTAGAGCCCCGTACGGAGCAATAACTTTATCTTTGAATTGCTCTCTTGATATTCTTCTAAGATTAATTTTATTGACTCTGAAATTGAAATTTCCTGGGAGACTTTGTATGAGGTTTTGATTTATGTGCAAGTTTCGAATGGAAAAAAACTTCTCCGAAGCTATGCAATAATAGCTTATGACGATATACTTACTATAATGTACTAGATAAAATAATCGTAATTTAGGGAAGTAACATAAAGTTTTGATCAAATTTTTTCCCCGAAATTCATTTTTTTATCCCGATTTTCATCTAGATATTCATTAGAAGCTGGAAAGAAGGATGGCCACGTTCCATACATTTTATGACCCACCTTTTTTGTCAATTTCACGTTACCTTCAGTAGAGATACTTTTGGTTATTGGTAATATAATATGCTAAGAGGATGACAAAGCAAATTGAATGAAGTGTGTAGAAGTTGCGGGAAAATAATTGATAGAGTTTATTTACATTACTTCGCAAACTTCGGTTGGAATACAAAATACGTAACACATACCATCAACGTTTCTATTCCAGTTGGTAATTGTATTTTTTTAGGCTAAATTGTACAAAACTGCTCTTTTAAGTTTATAATAATTAGCTATCATATTATGGTAAAAATTAAAACAAGTTGTTTATATGGGTTACTTTTCTTTATATAGTATTTATCAAGATTTTTCTATAAATTGAATTAGATGTAATTTATGATTCCTAACTTCTAAAAATACTTTAAAAAAACTATCTATGGTCTATGGAAAAATCGGGCAAAAAATATTATTTAAAACAATACTAATCACTTCCATGAAGGGGACCTGGTTAATTTTTTTTTGACCTGGGTTAAAAGTCGCCTACCTTCTTTGTACATTCACCTATATACGTATACAAGTATCCATCCTAATAATAAGTTAGGATTTTTTTTTACCCTCGTAGCTTCTTTTCCTATTAACGTTATTTCATTCACTGGAAATAAAAATAGTCTACCAGCTCCAATATAAAACTAGCCTGATAGGATCCAACTACCTTATGCGAGGGGTCTAGTCGATTCTGTAAAAGGGGGCGAGTCTGTTCCGTGCTAGCGATCAAAGCAGCGCTGAGCACAAGTGTGGCCACATCACAAAACAAAGCAAGTCAATTTTAATTAATTTTCAGGAGAGCAAAATCTGTGTTTTTACCTAAACGTTTCACGTAAAATTGACAAAATAATATGTTAAAATAATTATAACACCCAAAAGTCACATACGAAGTCTTGATTCCACACTAGCATTCCCTGTGTCGTGGGTATCAGGAAATACGAGTGCCATGATACCATAACACCCAGACCCGGAAAAAATCTTTGCAGATCATACAAACATTTGTCCCGCAGCTGAAATCGAACCCGCAACCTCTTGCATCTCAGCCGGCTACACGCCCGCCACGCAACAGAGGTCGTGTCAGAGGTCAGTACGTATAGTACGGGTTTTGATAGTTTTCGAAAACTACATGAAGTTTCGTTTGCTTCCATACATTTACTGACAGCGTCCTTAGTTTTCTTCTCGTTTTCGCTAGGGGCGCTGTGAGTAAATGTATGGAAGGAAACGAAACTTCATATAGTTTCGTAAACTATCAAAACCCGTACTAAGCCTCCAGAGGTGTACATTTACAACACTGTTACAAATGGCAAAGTGCATATTGGTCAAGCTCAGAAAGTGCAAGTTCTTTGTGTTTTGTTGTAAGGTTTAAAAATTACTTTGATAGAATTGGAACAGTAGGTTTGTTTTTCCCGGGATTGATGTTTAAATAGCATAACTATTAAAAACAGCAAAAGTTTCTTCATTTATTTGTAAGTATTTATAACTTTGAGTACACTCTTTTGAGGCCTTTCTAACGATGTAACAAATTATGAAACTGTAATACCATATCGCAAGAAAGTTTAAGGACGGTTACCTTACTTAAGTTTACTTTGTTTTTGAGCCCTTCCTGTGTTGTGTTGAGAGTTTACACATCAAAAATTCCCAAAATAAAACTTTACTTTGTGAAAGCCACTCTTTGATCCAGAATGAAAATCACAAGAGGTTTCCTGGAAGAAATCTCTTTCAGTGATATGGCCCATTGTATTGCTAATTTGAATAAATCCTATAATTACTGGTGAATAATAAAGTGTTAATCTTCCTATCTATGTATCAGTTTTACATATATTTTTTAGATTCGCCTTAAAATGCAAATCGATCAGCAGTAGGACCACGTGGCCAGAGGGGTTATAAATGGTATGTTTTTGGAAAAAAGTGACTTGCTTGGTTTTTTTTATGAGACAGCGCAGTGGTACACTGAGCTTTATCACGAAAGAAATAATAATATCGGAATTCTCTCTCAGACGTCCACCACCACAACCATACTTCGCCAACGCACGTGGCAAAAGCGACCATATCCCTCGCTCGCACTTTTTTTGCCTTTGCTTTTTTTTACTACTTGTTTCTATCGATTATGTCAATAAGTTATTCTAATAAACATGGGCACAGCCCTATACCAGCCCCCCTATTCCCTAAGTGAAAGTCACTCAGTGACTAACGTTTGACAAGTAAAATGAACATCAATTGACAATTTTTAATGATAAATTCGACCAATTGATGGTCATTTTACTTGTCAAACGTTAGCCACCGAGTTTCAGTAAGGGTGGCTAGACTCTGAAATGAGCATTACATACAATGAGTTAATACCCGTTTTTTTAGAGAGTTGAAACGCTTTATTTTAGAAAAATAACAACTATATATAAGCCACGTACTTTACTATTCTCCTGCTGACGTTTCGTTGACCATTTCGAGGTTCTTCCTCATGAGCACCGACCGTGACCACGCTCAAAGGAGTTCCCGTCTCACGAGGAAAGACCTCAAAATGGTCAACGAAACGTCAGCAGGAGAATAGTAAAGTAGGTACGTGGTGTATAGTCGTTATTTTTCTAAAATGATACCAAGCTACGATAACTTCAATTGAAACGCTCACATTTTTCGCTATAGTAAATCTATAGAGTACGCAATAAAGCTTATTCTTCATTGCAAGCTGATTCGAAATGACATGTCTGGCTATGTGTAGGCTTTATGTAGCGTTCGCCAAGACGAACTGTATAATGTTCGTGATGAATAAAGTTTTTACGGCGGGTGTATTGTAGGGTGTAAATAGAACTTCTGTTTCAACGCAAGATTTAATTGTGAATTCCTGCGTAGTGACCATTTAACTAGGTTTACGAGTGAGAACTCAGAGATCGAGGGTATACACCTCAATCTTCAAGCTGATAATAATTGATACTATGAAAAAACCTATAACGGTGGATGAAGGCGGCTCGAAACCGTTCGTCCTAGTATTCAATGAGGGACATATTATACGACCTATGTCCAGCTGTAGACTTGAACAGGCTAATGATGGTGATGATGATGATGATGGCAAAACCTAATAACAGAGCTCATGTTGGGTGGGAAGTACATTCACAAATTAATGTTTAACTTTTTATGACAAGAAAGTTTTAAGGAAACCTTAAAAGCTATATAAGCAGAAAAGCTTCTGTCAAGTCGTAACCAACAGACTTAAATGCCTAGCCACGTCATCATCATCATCAGCCGTTAGACGTCCACTGCAGACGAGGCCTGGATTTGCAATAATCACCACGTTTGGCAGGCGGGTTAGTGATCGCAGTATTGGTGTTGTGTACTCAGGTGTATGCTGCCCATCCCCTGGTGTAATCCCTTACTCGACTTTTACGACATCCACGGGAGGAGACGCTGGAGTTTAATCTTAAATCCGAACTAACACGGTACGTAGCCTGTTATTGTTTGAACTACATAATATATCGATAATAGAGAATTATCGAAATATTATGTAGTTCAAACAGAATACTTCTTGGGTTTCAAGAATGTATGAGCCTCCTGAAAAGGAATACTTAATGCAATAGTTAGAAAAATATACTACAAAGAGGCGCGGGTCATTAACCCCTCAGGCAAATAATAGCATTACGCCGCTATATCTCAACATAATGCCTTTATTTTTATTTCACTTGCCTTTAGGAACCGTGAAGTTAGCTTTGTGTAGCTTATTGCAGCTCACTTAGGTATTCTAACTTTACCTAATTTTGTTTCCGTGGTATGTCCGGCCTAAGAATGAACCACTCCTCCTCGCGCGGATATCGTAAAAGCCGAATGTGGGATTACATCAGGGGGCAGCAGCATCTACCTGAGTACACTCATCATCAAAACTACGATTTCTAATGTGCCTGCCAAACGTGGTGATCATGGCAAAGTAAAAAGTTTCGATCTGTAACTTTTTGGATACTAAGAAAAAAATCTGAGCAGCAGAAGTTATTCAAATTTTATAAAATGTTTTCTCATACAAATTGTAAGTAATCTGGTACCTACGTTAATAAAACTATCGCAATAAATTTTCAAAATGGCCTCCCTCTTGCTGTTTCCAGGTACGGGTACGTTTCAGAATACCTCTTGTGGCCTTAGACAAAGATGTGTGGTGAACTCACGCTTGACCAAAAAAATAACTATGCCAAAATCATTTTCATACAAAATGAGCAAATGGTTCCAAAGACAGTTTTCCCGTATCTCTTATGGATTCGGATATCCCCATACTGTCCCATTTAAAAAAAAACACCCTGTATATTATAAAAAATATCTATCTATGTAATGTATTGTATTAGGTATATCAATTATCTAGTACCCATTACACAAGCTCTGCTTAGCTTGAGGCTAGATAATGGTGTGTGAAATGTCCAGCATTTACTTTACTTTACTTTACATATATATGTAGTATCCAGAAAGTTAGAGAACGCAACTTTCCGAAACCTTTCTGATCTTCCTCTTCATCTTGTTGTTTTTTCCCTTCGAAGGCTCGCATACTTGTGGCGAGCGTGACTTTTAGAGTTACAATCTTTTGCATCCAGGAATTGGGATATTATAGTAGGTACAATAATCTAAGCGTCAAAATGCAGTTAATATAATAATGTACTCACCAAGTTTGTCTTGCTGCACGGTCTTGGTGTCTCCGTGTACGAGACATAGGATGAGGAACAGCGCGACGTGCGGCGCCGCCATGGTATCGCGTCACGTGGCGCCACTCCAAGCACGACACGTGCTCGCGACACGACTCATCACACTGTAACAAAATAAAATCAAAATTAGGGTTACAACAATGATTGTAATTATGGTTTTCTATTATTTCCAAGGAATATTGGTCTAAAATTATACAATTGTATTAGTTGCATGCTGGTTAACAATCTTCTTTTACAAGTGCTCAAGTAGTTAAAAAAAATATTAAGTAGGGGTTTAAGTATGAAATTGCATATATTTGAAAAAAAATTTTTTTTTTTTTAGTAAATGACTGAACTGGCATGTCGCGGTACCCTAGCTATAGCGAATAGCCAATTCGCCTGCCAAGCTTGTTGATTAGAGCAATTCCACCCATTTAATTTTATGCGGGAGGTCTCGTCAAAGAGTGCAGTGCTACTGATGAAGAATCATTTTCGTAAGAAAGCGTTTCTATATTTATCTATAGTTATTATTATCTTCTAAATGAAGATGCGCCTTTCAAAAACGAAAATACCTAAGTTGGAGTACTCACTAAAATAAAAACTGAACTTAAACATTTCTCGGAGCTAAAAATTGGACATTTAACTTATAAAAGAAACGGTAAACATTTCAAACTTTAAGACCCAGATGATAACAACGCTTGTTAACTTAGCTCTAAGAGAAACTCTTAAACGTGAAATTAAGTTTAGTATCGACTTTGTTCGGATCATGACCTTTAATTAGTGGCGTTCAAAAACTTTGAGAAACGTTGTCTTATTTAACGAAGTCATCACAAATTAAATTTTGAGCTTCATTGCTTTCAACTTAGAAATGATTGCTTGAAAGTTTTCAAAAGAAGTAGTTCTACTACTTACAAACTTCAAGAACACTTCGAATATTAGTGATTGAAGTCTTTGAACATAATTACATAGCAGATTGGTAAAAGTGTCTAAAAAGTTGGAATAATTCACTTAATTAAGAGGTAATACGGTCAGTAGTTTTTCCATACAAACGTATGTTATACGTGTATCTATTTCATTCATGGATTTTGGCTCTAGAAAATATAATATGCCATTAATTTTAAAATAGATTATAACATTATTTTTTGTATAGTATGCCAGTATGTTTTGTTATATTTTTAAATACTGGTGACGCTAATTTTTTTATAAAAATTCATAGCTTCTGCACTTCTACGATATACACAAAATAAGTACAGACGGCAAACCTATTTGGATAACCTCCCCGCGGCAGGAAGTCCGTGTTGCTATTTTTCTGTACTTTTGTTTATCACAAGTTGCGTATTGGGCTTTAACTATAATTAAAGCCCATATTCCAGAACTATGCTGAAGCATAGATTTGCTGAGAGTTTTTCATTGAAATTTGTCAAAAAATCTATGTTTTCGTCTCGATTTAGTTTGAGTTTAGTTCTAGAATATGGGCCTGAGTGTAAGAAAAATAAATTTAAGTAATGTCTCCGCGGGGGTACCCAATTAGCTTTGCAGATTGACTTTGTACCTAGCTACACAAAAAAAATTACGCTTTATGTGTGCATTTATTTGACGACCTCTGTGGCGTAGCAGGCAAATAGCCGGCTGAGATGCAAAAGGTTGCAGGTTCGATTCCTGCTGTGGGACAAATGTTTGTATGATCTGCAAATATGTGCTCCGGGTCTGGGTGTTATGGTACCATGGTATTCGTAATTTCTGATACCCATGTAATTTCTGATACCCATATGACACAGAGAATCCCAGTGTGGGATCAAGACTACGTATGTGACTGTTGAATGTTCTGTTATTTAACGTATTTTTATGTGTAACGAACATATTAATGTATTTTTAGGGTTCTGTACCCAAAAAGTAAAACGGAGCCTATCACTAAAGCTCCGCTGTCCGTCCGTCCATCCGTCCGTCCGTCCTTCCGTCTGCCACCAGGCTGTATCTCATAAACCGTGATAGTTATACAGTTTAAATGTTCACAGATGATGTATTTCTGTTGCGTATTTCTGTTGTTAGAATAAAATAAATATTTAAGGGGGATCCCATACAATAAACGTGTTTTTTTTGCCGTTTTTATAGATAATGATACCCTTCATGCGCAAGTCTGACTCGCACTTGGCCGGTTTTTTTTAAATACGGTAGTTTCGATTTGAATCTATTAAACGTGTCAAACCACATTCCGACTTTTAGTTGAAGCTACTGAATATTCGATTCATTGGTCAACTCAGTCCACACCTCACTTCAATAATATCTACTTTATCTCTTATTTAATGCACATCATAGAAACTCAAGTCCAGAAAGAATTTTCAAAAAAAATTAACCTTTCTCTGTCCACTATGCCGGATTTTATTACCTCCATGAATAAATTCCACTCTGAACACACTGTCTCTCCCGTATATTATAACGACAGTTAAAACCTCTTGGCTCTGTTTAGTACGCCAGTTTACTATGAGAAACTTTTATGTCATTTGGGTTTCGGACGGCAGTATACATTACACTCAACGGATTTATTCCCCAGTGTAACACATTGACGGTTTTAAGATGATGGCGTAAGATGTTTGGTGAAGAAGCGACAATGGATAGTTATGTGGAATTGCGGTAGTTTCGGTTATTGTCCGTTGGTTAATGTTGATTATGTTACCCCAGTCTAAAGTGCAGGGAAATGTTGTGAACTACATTCATTTAAATAGTATCCGGCATTTTATGCGTAACTAGTCGTAATATTTCTTATACTAAACCAAGCCACGATCATTACACATAACATAACATACATAGGTACAAAAACGGTTGATTGATTGATGCACTACAGTGGTGATCAACCCTTTTTAGCCCTTCTTTTTATCTAGAATGTTTTTATGTACATGTATAATAAGTTGTGTTTGTTTTGTTACTATGATGAAAAAATAAAATTATTCCGCATAGGTATATCACGATCCAGCTCTCAAAGAGATTACCAAGCGCTGTTATTATTTACGAAGCCTTGGGAGGATTTTATATTATGAAAATAAGTATTCAGCTTTAATCTAAAAGTGTTTTTGTCGTTGAGGCGTTTCAGGTTAATTCACATTTGCTGAAAAACCGCCGCTTTGTTCGCGATGATTAATGTTCCCAAATCCTCGGTGGTTTTATTTATACGTTACCTATTGGCAACATAAAACTCGTGTATTCTATTATTGTAACCTGCTATAAATGTTGTTTTAATGTAAAGGCAAAGAAATCTATTGACATCAGAAGAAGCTTAAGTAATCAATACCATGGCATATGTTATCTTTTCAAGAAACTTGATTGTATAGGTTTCTTGCAAGAAAAGTACCCACGACAGGAGATTTAGAGGATTCTATCTAGCTAGATAAAGAAATGGCATTGCGTAATTGTACAGCTTGCACGGTCCAGGAGTAGAGTTAGAGTAGAAGAGCGCAGGTAAGAAGATAAGGAAGATTAATTTGTGTTTCGTGATTGGAAAATTACGCTAGACTAGGTTCTATCAGGTACATGAAGATTTTACAATTATTCAAGCTAAAGAATAACGAAACGAGGATTAATTTTTAATTAAAGTTTAGGGGAGAATTTCTTTAATGCCAAAATACATATTCAGAATAGAAACAGCACTCTAAAAGCCACAACTAGAGAGCTATAAACTTCCATCCTATTTTAAATTTAACATAAATTTATAAGTTGGCAACGAAATTGTATCTAAATTGAGAGTTTCACCAAAATAGCTGCTACAATAGGCAAGTTTATGCGGCAAGTAACTCGGCCTTTTAGTGGAAAGGTGAATAATACAGCTTACCAATAAAGAGGAAACTATCAATATTTTAAATACATCGTATCATGATATTAAAATTTCTACGTTCGTAGTTTTATAGAGGAATGCATAGATACCTTAACTTTATAGGCACTGAAGGTCAGATAAGGTTGTTTAAAAGTTGGAATTAAAACCTTATTAGTATCGAATGCCTTGTTTAGATCACTGTTTGTTTTTTCTTAGCAGAAACCACAAGGTTCAATAGTAAAACTGTTTATCTTTTGAAATTAACTTAAATTCAAACATTTCCATTGTCCACCGCAAATGCAAAATAAACCTGACCTTCCCTTGATCTTCGCTGTATTTCCCTGAATATTCCTGTAAAAATAAGTTATTTATTTGTTCCAGCAAAAACTTTGGTTTTAAGAAATTTGTGCGAAGTGAGCTTTACACGAGTGTCCCAGCGAGTGCAGCGAGCCGCATAAAATACATAAATTTACGAATTGATAAAAGGTTAAATCGGTAATTTATCAAATATATATTATTTTCATATCATCATCATCAGCCCATAGAAGTCCATTGCTGGACATAAGCCTCCCCCTTAGAATGCCACGACGCATGGTCTTGAGCCACCTCTATCCACCGACTTCCTGTGACGTTTATAATGTGTTTAGTGCATCGAGTGGAGTGGAGAGGCCTTTCATCATATACATATAATTATCATCATAATAATATTAGATTAGTTTAATAATAAATGAATGGATAAATATTTAGTAGATCGTATGGAACTCAGGTCGGGAAACTGACAGAATAATAAACTTTGTGACAACCACGTAGAGACTATCAGATTGATCACTTGCATAGTTTTGGCAACTGTCATCAAAGCATTTCGGTTAGAACTAAGTTCTGGTGAAATTTCACAACATCTAAGTAGTCAATGCGGCTCTTTTTATGTTTTCAGATTTTCGGTTTAGTCGATACACCTGACTCAACCGCTTAATCAGTGAAATATTAGCACTATGCTGCAAAACATAGACAATATTGACTCATTAGTCACATCACTAGAGCTTAGCGAGGCAACATTTTGTCGATATTATTCCAGCGCAGTTTTCAGGCAACTCTACCGAACTAGGTTTCTGGTAGGATTTACGCCACTCCCAAGTTGAAATAGTGATGGCTAATAATGGTCCGACTTGGTGTTGGAATATTCTGCCAAGTATTTTATGAAATTTACGAAGCATGAGCCATTTACACGTATGGTATGGTCGGTATGATGAAAACCATAAGGCTGTATATTTTTTGTATTATGTACGAATTCAAAAAATACCGTTTAATTTTATGACTCAGTGTCTAAAGTAATAGTAGTAGTGTCGGTATTTTAAGCAGAAAAGGTAATACCCAAAGGGTTACTACCCAAAGCATTAGGTTCAAATTACAGCAAAGTTTTTACTAGGACTTACGGTCTTTCCCGGAGAATACATTCCACGAGTAGGCAGATTTTTTTTATACTACTCGGCAAGCAAACAAGCATACGGCCCACCTGATGTAAAGTAGTTACCGTAGCCTATGATGGACGCCTTCAACACAAGAGGCATCACACACGCGCTGCCGACCCTGAGACAAAGATGAAAAGTCTCATGTACCTGTAATGTCACCGGCACCCGTACCCTTCAAACCGAAACACAGCAGTAGTGTTCGCACACTACTGCCTGGCGGCAGAAATAGATAAGTAAGAAGTTCTACTACTAACTAAAAAAAGAAAAAAAAAAGGTAGATAAATAAACGGTATTTCAAGCAATTCACATTATGTTTATTCGTTTTAGAGTATTATAAAGGTCGCAGGAAGACAATGGATAGAAGCAGCTTTGTAACCGCGTGGCCTGATGTCGCTCTGCACCTCGTCTGCTAAAATGTAAATTTGCCTGATTCTTCTAGGCTTGGTGGTGTTGAAACAGGAGTAATTTTAATTTATTAGACGATTCAAAATGATCATGACCAAAACCGATCCTTTTGATTTCAATGAATAAAATTCTTTTGATTTGATTATGTACAGCAGTAGACTTCTACAGGACGATGACTATGATGATGATGTTCGTTTATCTTGTATATCTATATTACCTACTATAAACTACCCCAAAACCTACTACCTAACAAGGGCTCTCAATTTGCATCCATACCCGCCTATCCTTTTGATTCCCGAACATCCCGTAAAATATTCCTGACTAACCTGTAAAATATTTCCGATCGCACAAACCAGCCTTTTGAAGCCATTAGAGCCACCGGTGTCAAGTCGAGTCGGATACGCGTCATTTCCCTGACGAGATAGTGGCGTGGTAAAGGTGGCGCGCGGATTGTGGCGACAACTTGGCCAATAATGTCTATGAATAACCTTGAAAACTGTATAATACAATTTGACTATAAAAATATATTTTGTTCTACCATGATAAGATAAGTTTATTTGCCAGAACATTGTAAATACAACAAGGTCTTAAACTAGAAAAAGTTCAATATGTTCTGCCTTATAACTAGGCAGGCATGCAAATTTTCACAGGGATAATATTATGATTAATTTGAAAACAATAAAATTAGAATAAAGAATAAACAACAAAGTAAAATAAAAATGACAATAATTTGGTAAATCTATAAAAAATATAATTGAAAATCTCTGTATTGTAAGTATTGATTTAAAGAGTAATAGCATCTACCTATCAGCCATTTTTTTAACATGGTACTCAAGTGTCGGCTAAATTTAAAATATTTTCAGAGTCTATATCATAATAAGATTGGTTTGTACGGTACGAACAAATTACTTAAATACGTAGTTAGATCCTTCTACGAATACGGCCCTACAGATTTTTTTTTTAGGTTTATATCTTTCATTTTGGAAACGGGACACTTTTAATATAAAATTTCCAAGATTTCTGCTTATTTTTTATTACTTGGAAGTCAATGAGCAAAGGTAAAGGTCTCTCGCAAACCTGAAAATATAATTAAGGTTAACTTTTGCTTTGTAGTCCTGTAGCTGTTTTAAAACGTTCGGAAGGGTTTCCGGTCGGATTCGTTTGTTCTTCATTTAGATGTGATAAGTAACTAAAACAATTAAATAAACGGATGGCAGTCAACGATTTCACACGCTGCCGTATACGTAACCTACGTCCTACATACAGCCTATATCACGAACGATCCACTCCACGATGATTCACGTGAAGGTAGTCTACTCTATAATGTAGACGTTTCTTTTCACCCGCGTCTTATCAAAATTCAGATGAGTACAGTTATTCACACAATCTCATGGGCCGGATCTCGTACCAAGTTTTTGTACCCAACCTCTTTACATCCATATTTTTGACATTTAATTTCATCAGAGAGAGAGAGAGTCATCTATAGTAAACCTAGGGAATTTTATACATTTATCTTATCAGAAAACCTCTCAATGTATCATACGCTTATCGCCCAATCGCGTTGTATAAGGACAACTCCACTGACTAATACCTATACGGCGTATACGCGTGTGACGGACTTTAATTAAACGAAGTCAATGTACCGGCTTCCGAATCGATGGGAATTAATCGGAGCGATCGGTGTCGATGGAATGCTTGGAACTGTGTCCAACTATGTATATATAAGTTGAAGTGGCAATGGGCAGGTCAACACGCGTGCCATGTGATTCTTAGAACCGATTATCGCAGGGGTTATCCAGTGGCGAACACGAACCGGATGACGCAGTGTAGGAAGCTGATGGACGAACTAAATTTTAAAGGTGGTAGGAAGTCGGTGCTTCTACAAGCTAATGATGATAATCAATTAATTTAAAAAAACCGTGTATACGATCCTTTTTATTGAACTATTTAATTGGCATACAACTTAAATATAAAATAGTACACAACAAATTCCAATATATTTATATGTTTGATAACCAAGAAAAATTTTCTCGAAGAAAATCAAACCGAAAATATGTAGAGTACAGGCTCTGGAAGATCGGGAACTAATAAAATTGTACGAGAAATAACAATGTTATTGTAAGTACAGCCGGGCCTGTGTCATTTCAAATCAGTTTTCAATTTAAAATGAGAGTTTTCGCACTGACTGTACTATATATTATTATAGCTCGGGTGCAGTCATCAGTCCTACGGAATTTTCTCATGAACCTACTTTTTGTCCTATCAGTAGGACCACGGCCAGCAGTATGACGACGAGAAATAAGATACTGTCGTGGACCCTAATGAATCAACGTTGTGATCATCAAAATTATATATATTTAATTAATATTAGTCGAGATATCAAAGTCGGTTATAAAATTATCATCATCATCAGCCTATACAAGTCCACTACTGGACAAAAGCCTTAATACCAACTTTCTGAGTCCATCGACAGGGGTCTTTCAACCCTGCGTCATCCGATCCGGTCTATTAAGGTGATTCCTCTCACATGTGGCGCGAAATTCAAATTTTATTGTGTTTTTTGTAAATCACAGCTAATCAACACTTCTTGAGATAGAGAAAACAGATTTTGCGAAAACTGGGAGACCTAGCACACATGTTTTAATTGATAGTATCTCATAAATGTCATTAGTTAAGCTACGCATATCTTTAAACCAAAAAAACACTGTAAAAATCATTGAAGAGTATGCGTAGCTGAAGTAATGATCTATATGTGAAACTATAAACTAAAACATGTGTGTTAGGTCTCCTAGTTTTCGCAAAATCAGTTTTTACTATCTCAAGAAGTGTTGATGAGCTGTAATGAGCAAAAACGCAATAAAATTTGAATTTCGCGCCACATGCGAGAGGAATCACCTTAAGTGTATAGTTTGTGTGTGTTTTCCTTTGGTACGCTCTAAAACCAAAACGCATAATTACTCCTATTTTGATGATTCTTGCAACAATAGATTCGTCTTATTTCGCAAATGACACTGAAGGTGTGAGGATAAAGAAATCCGGGATACTTAGTTGCTTTTACAAGCATCAATGATTTTCATAAAAATACGATTCTTATTGTCACTGTGAAAACTATACTAAATAAAGAATTTCACCGGAAATATCTTTTAAACTATTACCCCTTTATTCATAATCATTTTTCAAACCTATTTAAGTTAAAATAGCTTCTTTTTGTTCACTTAAATGTATAATGACATACGTCAAAACAGGAAAAAATCTTAATTTTTTTTTGATAGCTATCAAAAATTTAAAAATTTATTATCAATTATGAGGGTAAGCAATTTTTTTTAATATTTTTTAAATGCTTTGGGGCCCAAGCCTTAGCGCTGTCCAAAACTTTTGAAACTTATGTAGAAATTTAGTGCCCGGAGTGAAACTTCTATACGATTGTACTTTTGTTTGTTCTGTGGTAGAGCCCTTTGTAGAGCTCGCCCGAATCGGGCAGAGTATTGAATGCCGGTACATTACATGTCGATACTACGCACGGGTATGTACCTACAGATTGTGTTTCATTGTTATTTCCTTTCGTTGCGCTCCCATTCGATCCCATTTACTATGTTCTCATGTTTCATTGCTGAAGGTTTTTAAGTGTGTCAGAACGATACTGTTTTTTTGCTAGAATGTAAAAACCAAGGATTTGGTGAAACTTATACAAGAACGGTACATAGACCAAGGAAACGACATACCACAGATATCAATCTGTTTGCTCGCAAGATAACTTGAAAGTAAGTTATTAGGTTTTCGTCTAAATTAAAAAAAAAATACAATAAAGCTTGTTGAGTGAATGTTTCTCATAATTTGAATAATGCTGCGTCAAACCGTAGGTAACAATTACCAAACAGCTTGCAAAGTATAATACCAGACAGAAGAAACTATATCGTTTATTTATTCCCCACAAACACTCCCTAGGGTTCCTAATATCATTCACATCACGGCTCGAAAGGATATAACTCAATAAATCTCGCGATACAGAGTTTATTACCCCCTATTGAGCCCCGAGTGTCCTTGAGACCTCTTGAAACTATCCGTACCTTGAAATAGGCCTGTTCAAAGCTTACTTTATTAAAGAGGAGAATAAATGATTATAGTTATTGGTTTTAAAGTGTTAACCCACGCTTATAGAACTTATGGCGGGTTCGATCGCCTATTTCGTAATTTTTGGGATATACTTAATAAATGATTATGGCCAGATCGTAATTTTGAGCACTATGTTATTTTATTTTATTATAACAGCATGAATGGAAAGAACACAACTTTTGCAATAGTGTATAAAATCGGATTCGTTGATTGGCATTATATCCGGTATCCAAACGGGCATAACCCCTTTTTCGATTTTCAAATTCACTTACAGCCCTAGAGCCGGATTTATTTCTTTGGTTGCACTTTAAGGTACCACGTGACCACCATTTCCATTCAAACAAAGGAGTATGCTAGCACCGCGTGTTTTGGTCTTTTTTAAATATAATTTGTGATAGATTCAGGGCGCCCCAGTATCTATGCTAATAAATATTATATACCTACTTACCAGAGCAATATTGGTGAAAGTTATGTAACAGCTTCATCGGTGTTTTGTAGCACACACACACACATTAGAGTTCACAGTTTCAATCTCCATAACGCAGCAGCCGTGGCCGAGCGGTTAAGGCGTCTGACTAGAAATCAGATTCCCTCTGGGAGCGTAGGTTCGAATCCTACCGGCTGCGAAACTTTTTGCTAAATTGTTAAACTGTAAAAATTTGTGACGGTAACGCCATTCGCTATTCAGGGACACCGTGTCTATTGGACATGGCTCATTGTGCAAAGTATCTAACTTTTCTCATCAATTTTAATCAACGTTTACTTTGGAAGTGGTCGAGCTCGGAAAATTACGAATCAATTTGCCTTAATCTATGGCGCCTTCAGCCACTTAGATGAGGCTATCAAATTAATTTATCGGCATATAAATTGAAAAGGTAAGGTGCTTACGTAAGCTAAGTCGCAAGTAAATAGACGGGTGCTGTCGGTGCGGTGGTAGCCCCGTTAGGAGCTAGGTTCTTCTGATATTTTTTGTAGGCGAAATCTTGAAATTCACCTTTTATGTATTCAAATAAAACTACTTACTCAGGCTACATAATTAATTTTTAGAAAAAAAGACAAAAACTGACTTCTTTCAAAAAGCGCTGAACCACCTCAGAAGTATTACCTACCAAATAAAAAAAAACCGGCCAAGTGTGAGTCGGACTCGCGCCGAAGTGTTCCGTACCATTATCTATAAAACGGCAAAAAAATTACGTTTGTTGTATACGAGCCCCCTTAGATATTTATTTTCTTCTGTTTTTTAGTATTTGTTCTTGTTTGAAACACATCATTTACGAAAATTTCAACTGACTAACTACGGTCCGCGAGATACAGCCTGGTGACTGACAAACGGACGGACGGATGAACAGCGGAGCCTTAGTAATAGAGACCGTTTTACCCTTTGGGTACGGAAACCTAAAAATAATTTTAAAAATCAATGCATAATTGGGGAGTAATCGTGTAACAAATATATAAAAAAAAACATAGGTACAGTCGAATTGAAACCCTCCTCCTTTTTTGAAGTCGGTTAAAAATAAATACCGTGGTTTTGACAAAAATAACATTCGTAATCTCAAATATTTAATTGGATTATCGCCAACAAGCGAATCCAGCTGATAGCGCTTATCCAGTGGATATCGTTTAAAATGTGAAAGAAAAACACAAAGCTTTTGGGATTAGCGTAATCAGAAATTCCCACGAGCGAAATAAAACGAGATAAAAACGTTTCCGCTCTGAGGGGTAAATGGTAAATTCACGAGTATTATAAACACAATGCTCTTTTTGTTTTAAAGAAATGAAAAAAATGCTTGCTAACCAGTAATCTATACCCTTTACTTGTTTTTGTAGCATCGGAAATCGGTATCAAAACACCAAGAAAAATTCTTGACTGAAAGTAACCGATTGCACTCAATAACATCAAAGCTGGAAACAATTTGTAAATAAAACTTTAAACTTTTAGAAACAAAAAAGAGTGTGTCATACCGCTAATGAAAATGAGTTTTGTTCCATACTCCTATTTTGTATTTGCTGCCTATTTAACATTTCTATTCTTATACTTTTTTCAAAGTAGGTGAAATTTGAGTTGTAAGGTTTGCTTCAAACTGTCTTCTCCATCATCAGATCAGCTTGCTGTTACCACAATGTTGTTTGTCATATTGTTTCAAACCAATAAAAGAGATAGAATTAAAAAAACGTATAGATATACTACGTATAGATAACTATAAACGATATAGTTCAAAGATTTGCAACTTGACATATAAAAAATAAAAACTATAAGTACACATTACAACACATAAAGTGAAGTAAGAGCTAAAAAATAAAGTGGAGTAAATAGTGCAATAATGTTCAAACGAGCGTAGATTTTAAAAATAAGTTTGTCTTATCTAAAACTAATACGTAGTCACATGCTTTTAAACTTAAGACTTGTGTATATTTTCTCTGGTATCAGGTATAGCGACATAAATAATCAACAAGGTGTTATCATTGTGTTACATTTTTGAAGCGATTCATTTGCAATCCCTTTCACTACGGTACCTATTTCGATTCGGTGCCTTTGCGAGTGAAAATACACCTAACGTTTTGATTCGTGTATCCCCTTTTTATATTTATATTGTTGCATGCTGAAGGGGAATATGTTACATTATGAAGTAAGGCCTGTTTTGCTAAATGTGGGTAAGTTATTGCTTGTGTAAACTAGCCTTTATTTATTACAACCAAGGCGACATGTAAATCAGCTTACATTGAAAAATATAAGTGGTAGCTTTATTTCTCACTCGTTGTTTTAAAATTATATTTCATAATAATAAATTGTTTTACCAAAAACTAAAGACCGCCATTTTTTTTTGTGAATTTGTCTGCGTAATACTTCAACGCCTACAACAGACTTCAAACAGAGTCATCGTTAGAGGCTAGGCTCATGTTTCCTTGAAATTGGAGCCTAGCATCCTCTTCAGAACCAGTGTGGTGAAAGTAAAAATAAACCCTGCAGTAGCAGAGCTCTTTTCATGCAAAAGGGTAAGAAGTCCACTGCGGGCAAGCCCAATCCCTAGAGCTGGGTGATTCAACCGACTATAGCTTCCGTGAAACCGTTGTTTAGCGATAACAGTCTGCCGAGTCCACATTTTAGGGACAGATTTGTATTCCAAGGCTCGGATAAAACCTTTTGGTGGCTACACAAAGGCAAGCGACCGAGGTAAAGCCACACAATTAACGTCCGTCAATCTTAATTGATTGACCGATTCGGTAGGTCTTCATAAACTGCTTCGAAGAGTTTCATGGGAATTGTGGAACGAAAAACAGTAAGATTTCAGCAACGTTGCCTAAAAAACCAGTAGCATTGCTTTTAAAATTTCACTATTTTTGAAGGAATAAAATATTACGCTGTTATTATCACAAACCTCGCATCAAAGGAGATGCAAACATCATGCTCCCTATTATATAATCGAATTACCTTTTTCATGAGTTGTTGAGGCTGTATTCTAAATCGTAAAATTATGCGAGCTTAAAAATTAGAATAAAGCAACTAATTTGACTGTCAGATGAGCATAACGTTGGTATGACTGAAATTGCCTGTTTAAAGTTATTACTTTTTTTATTTGCTCAATGCACACACCCGCGTACGTGGTCATTTGTGCGTCTGTGCGTGCTGAAATAACGCGTATTTTAAGCTGTCTTTCTGGTTCTTTTTTATTTACTGTTGTCGTTCACAAAGTTCAAAAGTCGAGCCACATCTTAATTGTTTCATTTGATTCCTTTCGACCTGATTAAAATGTGGATTATTGTGAAAGTTCACGAAACAATAGGCCGCGGAGTATCTTGAGCATTTCATCTTGCTGGGTAAAGTTTAGATCTGGAAACGATTGTTCCTGTTTAATGGCCGGGAAAAGGCAGTTATTGTGGCATGATGGCTGGTGAGAGTGTAAAGTTTTCTTTTAAACAGGCCACAAAATAGACTAGAGGTAGATTTGAGGTTTCGACTTTTACTTGAGTTTTTTTGGTGTGTGTCTAGGAGCCCGGCAGGGCTATTCTCTATCTTGCAACAGGTTTGCAATAGCGTAAATTGTGCAATCATTTCTGTCAAACGTCACTTTTCTCATTAAGTTTCCGTTTGATATCAATAATTGCACAATTTACGCCTGTTGCGAACCTGTCGCGAGATAGAGAATACGGCTACGGGTTTTGACCCAGTGCAAAATGACGAAGTAGAATATTATTAAACAGTTTATTGAAAAACAAATACATTTACAGCTTGGTCAATTAGATTTAAATATTTTTTTACATTGCCACATTTCATCAGAATTATAAAAAAACATATTAAAATATTATGTAAATTTTTTGCTCACAAACCTTAATATTTGGTATTCGTTAATTAATTAAGTTGATACCTTTAGCCGTTTCTGAGAAAAAAGTTCTTGACAGACAAACAGACGGACAACAAAGTTATCCTATTAGTAAGGGTTACGTGAGGTACGGAGTCCTAAAAATTAACAAATGTATACACAAAATGTCTAGGCAACCAGCTCTAGTTTTAAATTGGACCGCGGGTCAGTTTCCCAACTAGCCCATAACATAGCTGTACACATAAAACATGTTATGCTCTGATAGAACTAATTTCAACAACAGAACAAATGCAATCATAACTTCATAATTCCCATCACCAATACGAAACTCATTACGCAGCCCTCAATAAATAATTTATAAAATATCTCCGCAAAATCACGCGCGCAAATAGCTATTACATTAAAACTTCCAACGTTTGGTACTTACCTACATTATAAGTCAGTTTAGACATAAAGCGATCCAAACACGAAGTATTTGCCCCCTCTCCCTCTCTCTTCCCCTCTTAGTCCGAAACTTTGATGGTCCGATCCGGATTTTTCATCTCCCGACTTATTTGAAATTATAATTTGCCGAGAAGAAAATCAAATCAAAATTCCATTTAAAGTTGGTATTTCAATATTTGTTTGCATCGCAGATGTTGGTAAGAGGCATTTTGCGAGTCAGATCGACCTGATAAGAATATGGCTCGTATTACTTGTTTGATTTATGGCATCGCACGGTTGGTGTACGTAACCTACTCTACCGAGTTTAAATACACTTTTATAGCAATTTCAAGCTTAATTCACTTTATTTGTGTACTTACTACGCCATCCATCATCATCTGCCTTCGGATGTCCTTTCCTCGACGAGGCCTCCACCATGGAGTGCAATGGGGTGACTTGTCATAATCACCATTGTATTACTCATTGACATGAGAATTGGTGATCGTAGTATTGGTGTTAATACACAGGTGGACGCTTCTGCCGTATAATAAATTATATAATTCTTCGGTGAGTATTTATTTTGGATATGTGACAGAAGCTGTTACCCAGAAATTTAAAAAAAAATTTTAAAAAGGCATAGCTTTCAAAAAAATAAAGTATCGACTAAATGCCTGTCAGTTGTGGCTTAGTCAAGGATAGAAAAAGGTTTTAAAAAAAATCATTCAGTTATTATATTGATGTGATATCAGAGGTCTAATTCTCTAATTTAAAAACATTCAATTCGCATTATAATCTTGTCTCAGTCGCACTGTCACGTATTAGTAACTATTACTTAATCTTCGCATGTATACGCGAAGATTATGTAATAGTTACTATACGTGACAGTGCGACAAACACGAGATTATATTGTGACTGGAATGTTTTTAATTAGAGAATTGGGCCTCTGGTTTTTTGACAATAATTATGCAAATCAACATTATATTTTCGGAGCACCCTTTTTATTGGCTTTTACTACATCCATGGGAGGATACGGAGTGGTGTATTCATAGCTTGGACATACCACGGCATCTATTATATATTGCCGTTTCATTATCTAGTATCTATTGATAGAAATTAATGCTAATTAGTTAATAAATTATGCAACGTCAAAATTACCTAGTTACAGAGTTATGTTGTAAGAGTATATTGAAATGTTAGTACAAACATCTCTGCAAATTGCCAACAAAAATCCCCTGTTTAAAGTTAGCAATTCAATATTTGTTTGCAACGCAGATGTTGGTAATAGGCCGTTAGAGGTTTGAATCGGGCCCGCGATAAACAAGTAGGACAAGTCCGGACAATTTACTGTCCCACCATTAGGGGCAATAAGGCCCAGTTAGAGCTGTCTACTATAAGGCCCAACCTACAATAAAGTTTCGCTTTTAGCGTTAGGTCGTCCATTGTACATCTCTTTTTTTTGTTATAAATTACCTTGCTGTATATTTTTAGGGCTCCGTACCCAAAGGGTGCCAACGGGACCCTTTTACTAAGCCTACGCGCCGTCTTTATGTCTGTATTCTATCACAGGGTATTATCTCAAAAGCAGTAAGAGGTAGGCAGTTGTAATTAGCACAAATTATTATTTTTGTGGCCTAAACATGGGCAAAAAATAAATCCCAAGGCAGGCCCCGTACGAGAGTTTTTCAACCAAGGAATTCAACTTTATTAATTGTATTGTAAAACGCTATCAAACTGGAATTTGTAATTTCTTTGACTTCACTACGGTCAATGACAAATTTATAATAATTATTTTTTTGAGTGAATAAAATAATGAATTTATGAGTGACTAGTTGCGCCCCGCAGTTTCACCCGCGTGAAAAATGATGAAAATTGATGATGATGATGATGATGATGAAAAGTAGCCTATGTGTTAATCCAGGGCGTAAAGTATCTCCATTCCAAATTTCACTCAAATCCATTCAGTAGTTTTTACGTGAAAGAGTAACAAACATCCATACTCACAAACTTTCGCGTTTATAATATTAGTAGGATAGGATAAAACGAAGTGATTTTCATCAAAAATTATTTTAAATATCCTGTGACGAATAGTTTTCGAGTAAAGGCAATGCCACGCGAGCATTGCCGCTGCGACGACAGAGCGGAGACGCTTTAGTAGTTCTACATAAAAATCTGAACGACATGCCACAAGAGCGTTGCGTCGGTCGCGTCGTCGCGACGTGCGCGCAACGGAGTCGGGTCTGGGGAGACGAGGTGGGAAAGGGACCTGCGTTTAAACGTGCGATGGAGTGGCAGCGCAGTATTTAATAGCATATCTAAGCATAGCATAACTACGTTGACGCAACGCTGACGCAGCACTCGTGTGCATTTATTGCCCGTGTGGCATTCACTGCGTTGAAATCATTGTGATGCGACGACGACGCAGCGCAACTGGGACCGTGACTTATAACTTTGTTACACTACAGTGCGCGTGGTCCAAGAAGCATTTGGTCGGTTTATTGTTTCTATTCCTAAGGTAATAAGAACAACAAAGAGTTTAGCTATCTATCTATATTTTTCATCTGCACTAAACCATTCATTAACTTTACGTTTTGGGAAACATTTTGTGCGACTCGAAGAGAAAATCATTATTTTGAGGCCCAATTAGCGCAGCCCAATTTTGGCAGCCTTATGCTGCCAAAATGATCGCCATTGTTGCGTTACCCATTGCCATTTGCTACTGTACTTGATGTGGGGGGCTGACACCAACTAGCCAAACTAGCTTGAAATAACGGGAAAAATACTTAAGGAGGATGGCAGCACTGTTCTTGTAACTATCCCTGAAGGTGTTGGGGTGAAGAAGAGCAGAATATTGGTTTCCGCCTTGACTTTATTTGCTCTAATATAACGAGAAAATAAATAAAATGTGGCTTACTTCCTTATATACATGTATAGTGGCACAAATAATAATAATTATCATCCTATTAACTGACTACACATTTTCCCCATAAATTCAGGAAATTCCAATAATAACCTAATATTCCTCATAAATACTTGGTTTTCTTCACATCATTAGCGAACGTTTCTCGTATCAAAAGGACGTATCTTACGACAATAGAATCTCGCAGTAAAAAGGGCGTATCTATAACACTGCAGTAACGCAAGAAATGGAGCTTAAAACGTTCCGAACGACTTAGGGAGGCTTTTCACGTGTAGAAAAATGTATATGGTTTTAAAAATGAAATTATCAAAACATGAAAACAGTTGCAGAAAGTGTCATGTTTTAGGTTTTGCTCGTTGTATGTAAGTACTTACAGTACAATTCAAAATTACTTTTATCGTTTGAACATCTAGGTCAGGACTGAGGGACCCAGAGGTCTTGAGTTCCCCTCTCTGAGCGAGATTACCTTAAGATTGTAGCCACATTATCAATGTTTAGCTAGTTTTTCCTCAGTGACGGCGGTGTTTATCATCACTAAAACCGCCTATGCATACAGTTTGAGGTTACAGTACCGCTATGCCAAGAAACCTTTGGGAATCCACAATCTTGGTATCTCACGAGGCCTATGCTACAATTTAACCCCTTGCATAACGAAAACGCATTCGCGTGCGCCATCTAAGGTGCCCTTAGATATAAAGGTTCAAAAATGAAAATGTCGGTAAATGACTTAGCACCAGTAAATGGCAAAATGAAAGCTAATTACTAAACCAATCTCAAAATTACTTTTGTAGTTGGGTAGTTCACTACCCAAGTGTGGATTGCTCTTAAACTGTTCCAAAAGGTGATAAAGAAACCTTTTCACTGTACGCTATTACCGTTGGGTTTTGTTTAAGTTGGCATTTGTAATTTTCTTAATTATGCACTCGGTGAATTGAAATGCCACCGTTATTCAACGCTGGAGTGGGATTCGCTGAGCTAATGACAGTGCCGGGGAATTTGCTAAAGAAATTAAAATTAAATAAATAAAACTGTTATGCATAAATAAATATTGAGTAATAGTTCCATAACTGGTAACAGCAGATCTGCACTTCATTTAAATTTCATCTCACAAAAGTTTGTATGTTTGTAACTTTTTCACGCTGAAACGGCTGATCGGATTACAGTGAAATTTGGAATGAAGATCCCTACTCTGGATTAACACATAGGCTACTTTTTATCATCATCATCATCATCAATTTTCATCATTTTTCACACGGGTGAAACCGTGGGGCGCAGCTAGTAAGATTATAAGATGAGAAATTTAATAGTTTTCAGAAGAAACTAAATGTAGCTTAAGAACTATATAGAACCTACGTTATTAGCTTTCTGCGGACGTTTCGTTTAACGTTCAGAGATCCTCATAAGCGTCTATACGCTCATCATCATCATCAGCCTGTAGAAGCCAACTGCTGGATATAGGCCTTCCTTTTAGAATGCCACGACGCACGATCCCTTAAGCCGCCTATATCCACCGACTTCTTCCGGCCCCTTCTTGCAAATATCCTTTATATTATTCCTAAAATGATACCTAGCTACAATTATTTCAATTCAATTAAGTATTTAATGATTATAATTAATCTTTTTTGAGTATTTGATTGAATAAATATTACGCCAAAACCGGAAGTAACATGGAATAAAATTAACGAAGGAAGCGCAAGAGACGAACATGAAAAATCCCTGGAAAACATAATTAAACCTACTTCCTTATCTTCCCTTTCCTTGTTGTCAATTAGGTACATTAAATATTCGTACACCAAAGCTTTTTTATAAAACTTTGTAACATTTATTTTTTATATTTAACCAGTAGCGAAATCAAATATCTGCATCAGCATTACAAAGGGGCGACAGATATTGATGCTGTTTGAGGAAAACGGCGAATTATAACAAAAGAACCTAATAAAAATGAGGATATAAATATCCCGGTCAATGGTTCGGAAGTCATGACTAAGTTCTAGAGTCAATAAGCATTTCATTTCAAGAGGTTTATTGGGCTTTAAGGAGGCTCTTTATTGAAGAGCCTTTAAAATGAAACACCGCTGGGACATACTTTGGGACAAACCAAGCATTATTTTTAAAAGAACGTAATATTTTCGACCTCCCCTAGTAGGAGGCAGTAACTAACTGCCTAAAATTAATGGAAATCTTAAAACTGCTTGCGGTATTAGCAGGTATCTACAGAGCTACATCATTTTGAAAAAGATTTAATGAAATACAATTTTTATCTTTAAAACTAAATTTTCTACTAGTTCTATTAAAATACTATCTCAATTCATGTCCTTCAGTCTTCTTTTCATTCCATGCCCATTTTTAAAACATTACATAACACCCAACAGTCACATATATGTAGTCTTTTGTTAATACTACTTGGCAAGCAAACAAGCATACCACAGGCCCACCTGAGGCCCAATTCTCTAATTATAAAAGCATTTAAAATACAATATTATAATCTCGTGTCAGTCGTATCTGTCACTATTAGAACGTAGTAACTATTACTTGATCAATGCATGCATTACGTGACAATGCGATTGACACGAGATTATTCGTAATTTAATCGTTTTTATCGATATTCAATTAATTAACTATTACGCTGTCGGACATACAGTAAAAGTAGGTAAAGAAAATTATTTGGACGGTTCAATTGAAAACTCTTTCAACTGTCCATTAGTAAATTGAAAATCAATCGCACAAAAGCTTGTTGACTCTTGGCATCGGAATAGCTCTTTCACAATAGATAAGGCACTGGGAAGTAACTGGTTCTGTAGAGGCTTTATAGTATTGCATCATTTTTATTTTTTCAGTTAGTCGAAACATGTCTGTTTGATATTACTTTGATCGATAAGACTGCTCAGAACCTGCAATGTACCCATTGAATCGTAAGTCAATATATCAGCCTATAGAAGTTCACTGCTGTACATAACATAACATAACATCCAACAGTCACATACGTAGTTCTTAGCCCACACTAGGATTTCCTGTGTCGTGGGTACCAGGAACTACGAGTGCTATGATACTACAACTCCCAGACCGCGGAACAAATATTTGAAGATCATGCAAACTTATTTCCCACAGCGTGAATCGAACCCGCACCTCTTGTATCTCCGCTGGCTACGGCTACTCGCTCACTGTACCATGAAGGTCGTCAAAATATATAACGTAGTGAAACTCCGAGCGTAGCTCTCTTCACAGCCCGCAGCACGACTTTGAGCATGCCGTAAGTCAACACTGGCAACACGCACTGATTATAGACTTTCTTATAGTAACTTTTATAGTCTGGCTTGATTAATGGTTGAATGGATTTGAATACGGTATTTATTCATTTATGTTCTGAGAACTTTGGAAAATAATACTCTACAACAGGAGTATTATTTTCCAAAGTTCTCAGAGTACAAAATATGAGTTTTTCTCCAGAGTCATGCATGATAAATTTAGTTAGAAATATTGTTCTAAGATGCTCCTGTATTTGTTTCCATACGTGTTTTTTTGCAGCTCTGACGAAGGATAGATGGACTCGACAGGCGCGTATACCCATCATTTCTGCCAAATGAAACCAGGATATTATCTACCAGACACTTTAATTGTTTGTACAATTCAACCGATATAAAAACATACTTACGAATGATAGGTTATGTTTTTAATTTACGCTCACTCCGACTGTTACAGCCGATTACACAGCAATGCACCATAATTAGTGTTTTGTACACACCTTCAACACTAAGTTTAATGTAGAAAACAAAGGAAAATCAAGTAAAATTTGCAATAAATGACGATTACAAATGCACACGTCCGATTTGTGTTGGGCACAGATATACAACTGTGACCACTAAAAAAAAGCTAAATTATGATAATGACAAAAATAAGTGATTTTGTCTTTATCACTCTTCAGGTTTTTCTATACACTCAGCTTGCTCTAACATAGTATTATTATTTGGATGTCAAGTCCGAGGTTTGCAGAAATAATGACTTAACCATGAGCCATCAAAACAATAAAGTTGAGAAACAAAGCGAGTAAGGAATGGTCAACTGTGGATCGATATTTTGCCGCTATCACCGTAATAGTCTGGCGTTTACCCTAATGAGGTCGCCCTTCTGTTTTGGGACAACAAATAAAACTCGAATTGATCTTTTCCATCTAGAGTTGTGTGACTTCCGGCTTTTGAAAGAACACCGAAAAAAACAATATCTTAAAAGTTTATAGAATTTAAATTATCGTGGATATAACACCCAACAGTCACATACGTAGTCATGATCCCACACTAGGATTCCCTATATATACATAATATACGTATGTAATAAATTATATACAATAAGTTTCGATATGATGGTTATTTCCTATTTTAGTAAAAAAATCGTGAGATATGCTCGTATCATAAGTAATAATGATAATTTAGTATGTGGTTTGAATAAGATATGTTGTTAAGTTTTTGAGATATGGGATATTTTTGGTTATTTACTTTTTAACCGAATTAAGTAAAAGAAGGAAGGTCACGCAGCTTCGGGACCCTCAGTAAAGCATGGCTCGCCTTACCAGTTTTATTAATTCTTTTCTGGTTAATTTTTTCCAAGTTACTTAGAGATAAAATACAGTCTTTGTCTTAATCCAATATCATGCTTTTTAAGACAGCTTTCCTGACTTCTGAATTCTTCTTTTAATGTAGGCTTATTAGGTTAATTATCTGTCTGAAAAAAAGAAAACAATACAAAGGGACTTTAATTGAAAACAAAGGCATTATGGAATAGGACGATTTACGAAAATTATTTCGAGTATTTGTTGAGTTCAAAGCAAAAATTAATTTGCCGTTATGATATTTAAAATGATCGTGTTGCTAAGATTTGAATTTGTTAACCTGCCATTATAAACGTCGCAGGAAGTCGGTGGATGGTGACGACTCAAGATTGTCCGTCGAGGCATTCTAGGGGAGTAGTAGAGGGTCAGCAGTGGACTTCTAGAGGCCATTTTATTAAGCGAAACATTTTACTAGGCGTTTAAAAATAGTATTGCTTTATCTCTATAATTTTAATAAAATTCACGTCTGCCGTCTGTATGTATACTATAATTTGAGTTCTACTGGTCGGATTGTAATGCTGTTTTTATTAACATATTTTAGTATATAATACAAACATGTACTTTTCAGGGACATAGAACAATATCTGTAGGACGTCACAGGAAAGAACCGAGTGTAAAACAAAAGGGAAGCCATGCTTGGATGGGCTAGAACACTTTTGTAGATTTTTTCATCTGTACTTGAGTTTTACTAGACGAATTTTGATGTAGTTATCATAACCGTGATGAACCGAATAGGAAATATAACTAGGAAAGTTTAAGTCTATGTATAACATCCGTGTACTCTACGTTCTAGGTACCTACTTTATCTACTTAGGTCCCACGCGGGCGGAGCTTCGGGCAAATGTTAGTAATTAAGTAATAAGCCATAATCGTTTTCTATTATCGCATTTTGAGCTGTAATGAATATGTAAATTATGATTTCTAAGAAGTGTCATTTTGTTTTGTAGAAAATGATTTTGGAACTATAATTTACTTTGTGATTTAAATTATGCATAGTATTTTATTTCTTATAACCCCATCATTATAAGCCAATTAACTGATAGACAAAGCCTACCCCATAGAAATTAATGGGGGGATTTACCATAATCACCACGCAAGCAGGTTTTACACGACATAGGTACTCGAAAGGAGACGGAAGGGTCTGGTCATAAGCCAAACACTTCATACACAGTCATAACATACATACAGTGCAATCTAGAACACTAGAAGTAGATATTTGAACGAGCGAAGCGAGTTCTCCGAGTCAACTTGGAAGAATCGGCGTTCGTATGTATGTATGTATGTATGTATGTATGTTTGTCCGATGAAAACTTCCCAACCGTTATACCGATCTTCATGACATTTGGTATGGGGGTAGATAGTATTGGTACAATTTGTAGGTAAGGTTATGAGCTATATCGGTCAGGGGGTTGCTGAGATATTGGGGTCCAAGAGGAGGTAAAAAAAAAAAAAGTCAGACAATCAGATCAAATGGGGTGTCTAATGAATCGCTTTGATTGGACATTTCAAAACTGTTTTTAATAAGTATTTAGAATTACGTGTTTCTGAGATATTAGGGAAAATAAAAAACGTTAAAATCCAAAATTCTAGGGTACTTCCAGCAATCCCACATGCTGAAATTTGGTATGCTGGTAGCTTTTGTGACACAAATACAGGGAAAAGTCTGAAATTGAAGAATTTAGAAACTTGTACTCCTTAAAACAAAATCCAATATAACATCCATTGTTGACCTCCCATTTCTAGGAATTTGAATGACGTTGGAGTTCTATGTTTTTCATCAAATGGACGTTATCAATTAATTCGTCAGGTACCTACTTGATATTATATTAACAAGTATGTAGTATGTACGCCCCGTTGCTTAGTCCTATTCAAAGGTTATTTCGATGATGTATAGGGAAATTTTATCTCAGTAGAAGGGAAGAAAGTAAAATATGCAAAAAATACCTCAAAAATACTTCAAGTTCTCTGGTAATGCTAAAATTTTACCATTTCTTCCCCACTTAAGTAGTCGGGGCTGATAAAGGTGCCATCGCGAGGTCTCAGTTCGGAGCGAACCACTAGTTTTACAATAAAACAAAATAGAAAATAACAAAGATATCACCTTGTCACAATCTATTAAACCCCAAACAAGATCAATCCATCACGACCACTTTACCGTTAATAAGCACCAAAGTCTTTAAATCCAAAAAGGAATCCCACATATCCCATTAAAGTGGGCAAACAATAAATTCGGGATAAAAGTGAGCAAATCCTGCCTACCCCTAGTCGACCCGGGAGTGTCGCGAAGATAAACATCGACGAGGGTCAGACTGACCTCACGCGGAAGGTAGGCTCTTTGACTTGCCGACTTTAAATTGGTGAAAAACTACTTGGGTCATTTTGATCGTCTTGTATTTGTAAAAATTGCATGGGAAAGAGTAGGGAAGCATTTTGGTTACCGGCGCATTTTAAAATTTTTGATGCAAATACGAATTGGTGCTCGTGGGGGCTTTTCTCTTACTGGGCTATCACGATTACTTTCCATCATCGCGCCGAAAGTGTAGTGTCGTAGGTATATTTATGCAACGGCAACCACTTCACATCAGGGTGGTTATTCGCTATGACCTAAGAAATTCCTTGTCAATAACGTGTGACGTCACCCATACGATTCAGCGATGATTCCACACAGATATCGTAACGAGCGTTTGGTCATAGCGAATAAGGGGGCAGGATGGTAATACCGGTTTCTAAAAAAAATTGTAGGTAGATAGCATCGCTTTTGTTCTGATAGAATACGCTTCAAAGAAAACAAATTACTGGATAGGTCAGTGCTGAAACTAGAGATGTGAAATATATGCAGCGCTGCAGCGGCTGCTTAATCCCACGAGCAAAGTTCGCGGGTATTGGTAGCCGCTGCAGCGTTGGAAGGTAAATGATTGGATGAAAAGCTTATAACAAACTTCGGGAACTGTTCCGATTTTGTTGGGAATACATTTTGAATGTGTTATTGCAATAGAAAATACGTTTCTGAGTAACTATGTTGGAGTTTGTTTTATAGTCGTGAATAGTAATTTGTAAGTAAAAAAACAGATTTTACACGACATGTTTTACACACAAAAGACGTTATTATAAAATAATAGATTACAATCATATATGATTGTAATCTATTATTTTCAAATCTCTATCAATCATATCAAAAAATCTATCAAAGCAAATTTTAGGCACCTTCTAAATAATCAACACGTACCACGATCTAACCAAATTCTGTAATCAATTTGTGTAATAAATAATATAAAATCAGTCTTCTGCTGATTAACATTAGTAATCAAAACCGTGAGTTGATTAGCTCATTATTGTGTATATGGTATGCAAAAACGAATTTCCATTCATTAATTAAATTACTGGGGTTCCGTACCTCAACATTATTATACAAGGTAATATTTTGAGGGTAAATTAGATAATTAAAAAAAGTTTTGTCAAATTCATCGTGACATATCAAATAAAAGAGTTCGTTATTACAAATATTTTGTTAATATTTATTTTTCATTTTTAGATAAATCACACAACAAGGTCACTTTTGACACTATATACAGAGAGTTCAACTTTCAATGCATTTTTTAAACCGTATGGAAGGTTTTAGATGATCCAACTGCTGTTACTAATAAAGTAACCCGCAGTAAACGATGGGGCGATACGGAGGACGCGAGAAGATACAGCGAAACGTGACCTGCGTGGATAAAAGGCACAGACTTGCGGATGAAGCAGAGAACACTGTATATATAGGTATAGAGGTTTTAGGGCTTGCACTGCATGGAAATTTCGAGGTGAATTATCAGAAAAAATGCCATTTTATAATTATGAACCACGAGCCAGACCATACACTTGATGACTGGACGACATAGTCAGCGTAGTTGAACGACAAGTGGATGAGGATAGTCCAATTACAACAGTTACAACGGGGTTAATGGCGTATTAGTGAGGAGGCCTTTATCCAACAGCGTGCAGCAGTGGGTGCAGATGAGCTGAATAGATGAATAGAAGATAATGTAAAGCCAAAGTCAACAAAATAAGTTAGTTGTCAGCCCTTAGTCAACTCCATACATGCAATTTATTACAATCGATTGTGATCGAGCAAGATACGAGATTGGTTGGTTTAAAATTATATATCTGTATACGAATTGGTATGTTCGGGAGATATTAGTCTGTTTAAAGGTTGACTTGTAATTTAAAAAACGAAATAACTTAAAAGTCAAAGTTACTTAGAAAGTCTATCTACTTTAAGTGGTTTTGAAGCATCTGATCTTAATATAGTTTGTGCTTCTAAAATGTTATAATTTATTTTAACAATCTTTTAATAGTATTGTCTGTATGTAACTTGTTTTACTGAGACAATTTATTGTATAGAATTTGAATATACAGATTTCAACAATAAACGATCAATTGATTTCGCTTTTTTAAGTTTTAATTAAAAAAAACATAATTTGAGGATCCTATAAATTTTAATCTATAACGAAATTTAAAAAAAATATGTTATGTATGTTATGTATGTGTTATACACCATCTGATTTGGTTCAGGCGATTAGAAGTGGAATAAAGAAACTCACGTACATACCATGAACCCTACAAACATTTCACAGTTTTTTTGGACAGTCGTATAAAAATTATGTTGAGTTCACAAAGCAGTAACTGCTATGAAAGTTGTTGCAACATCGCGCAAATCCAATTAGACAGCAGCAACAAAAGCTTCGTTTATTTGCATGAACATACTGTTAAAACCAATCGTGTTAAAAACAGTATCTACCGACATTTTACAACTTTACACGACAAAACCGCGCTAACAGATCAACAAAATAAATAAACACGGTCACGAACAACATAGGCAGAAAATCCATTTTTATAAATAAACTCGCAAATCAGATAATCCAAATTGGTTTTTAGACGTAAACTCAATTTTGACATGTATTTTACTTTATCGTGGAAGCAGATAAATTGAGTGAGATACCGAAACGAAATGTGGCAAAGTGTGAATGTAATATACCACCTATAGGAGTCGGCTCCTATATCGAGGAAATTCGCTTGCCGATATAATTTCGCTGATAAGTTGCTAGTGATTGGGAGCGTGGATTAATTTTATGGATGGACGCGACACATAATAATTCTTAAATTATTGGGATAAATTAAATGGCAGACGTTGAAAATAATTCAGATAGAATAATAATTTAAAATTAAAATTACCAATGTTCATTTATAGTGAATGTTGATTCAGTAAGTAGTTTTAATGATTTAGAGAATTAAATTGAAAACTACAACATTTTTTTTGTTCATTTATTTTATTATCGCTTAAAACAAGACAGTTAGCAAGAGTTTGGCATATATAACTCTGCTCTACTCGCTTAAAATAACGAACAATAAAAATAAGGTAAAACAATTAGTGCTTTTAATGGAATTACCGTAAATGTTATTTCAAAATAACTAAATCTATTCTGACTAGTACCTAGTACTCCTATAAAGAAACAGAAGAGTATTCTTGGCCGAAGTTTTACCTTGAAAGATATAGAAACGAATAATAGATAGTGGATAAAATCTATTCTGTGACCGGCGAAATCAGTTCGATTGCTGATTCTACAAACTGTGGAGGATAGTGCAAATCAGTGAATAGGAGCGACTATTAAGAACACAATATTGTTATTTTTTCTTTTTGATGATATGATTTTTCCTAAAAGAATAAAAGTACCTAATTGTTGGTTTGCTATTCAAAGCCATAAAGTTCAATATTTTATAAAATAGGCATATCAAACAAATTAAATGCATAAATCGTCATAAACAGAACAAGAGTCAATGGTATTATCATAATTATAAACCATCAGACGTCCACTGCTGGACATAGGTCCGCTCCAAAGAATGTGATGATAAACGGTCTTGATTTGCCCCCATCCACGGACTTCCTCAATCAATACAGTATCGTAAATTACCACCAAAAATCTCTTTCTTGAAACAATGGCCGCTTTCGCCCATATATTAAGGTCCACAGCCACCTTTTTATCAGGTCAACGGTTAGGTCTGAAGGGGTCACGCAACGCTCCCAACTGGACCCTGCACGTCAAACTATTGAATTATATCCGCCAAAGAAAAAAAGATATCTTCCAGAAAAAAAGCTTCAGCTAGATTAATCTTTTTAACGTATTGTTTCAACCTTTTCTGGTGCCTTTGATGTTGAACTTTATGGGGCATTGAGGGATTGAGCTGGATTTGTCTATTTTGATGGGAGTTTAGTGGATTTGTAGTGGCTTTGCTGTTATTTTACTGCTTGTAAATATTTCTGACAATATTCATTAGAAAAACGGCCAAATGTAACAAGGACAGTTACTAACAGCTAAATTCGTGGGTCAGACTATAAGAGGAGAATTAAACTTTTAAATGATGTATACTAAAAAAAAGCCTAAGAATATACCCCTCCGTCTCCTCCCGTGGATTTCATAAAAGCCAACTAAGGGATTACACCAGGAGATGGGACCTGAGTACTCAACACCAATACTGCGATCACCAATCCGCCTGACAAGCGTGGTGATTATGGCAAATCCCCCGTTGCATTCTATGGGGGAGGCCTCGTCCAACAGTGGAAGTCTAAAGGCTGTTGATTGTTGATACTAAATAGAGCGTATTTAGGTGTTTGAACGCACTAAAAACATGGGTCTCTCGGCTACTAAAAACATAGGGAATTAGCCTGGAGACCAAGACTAGTAGCTCGAATTCTATGGACAGAATATTTTAAATATCACATGATCGATGCATAGATGCTTCTCAAGATAGTTGGCATGATAAGGCAATTTGTTCAGCTGCAATTAAACCTTGGCTGGTGATTATAATGAGTATGACTGACTATGCGAATGTCATCTTCATCATCAGTCTGTAGAAGTCCATTGCTAGACATAGGCCTCCCCCCTGGAATGCCACGACGAACGGTCTTGACTTGAGCGACCTCCATCCACGACTTCCTGCGACGAATAAGAATTTGTATGTGTTATATTTATCTATATTATCTGTATTTCTGTATGATAGCAAGGCTCACTAAAGTTTAACCGTAAATTTAATCTAAATTTTTCACTTTGCAAACAACGTCTCACCAAATTTTCATTTGCTAACAGGTACTATTTACTTTACTTTTGTTTCACAATGTATGAAAACTAGCCCTTGTCGGTGTACACTAGCATAAACGTGGCTAAATATTATGTAAAACCTTTTCCCATCATCATTTGTTTATTATTTCGCTTCATTAAATGCAATTTCCTAAAATATATTTTTCACGGAGAGCAACACAAAACAAAACAAATGGCTCTTATTCTTTCAAAAAAGAATAAGAGTATTTTTTCTAAAATCACTGATTTTTTTCGCCATTCTCTGTCTGGTGTACATAGACATAGGCCATTTAGAAACAACTCCTTTGATATCTGAAATAATAAATTCGCAAATACTTTGGTCCATAATGTTTTAAGATGCAAATTATCATTTTGTCAAATTTAATTTAGCATGTTACATGGCAAATAATGTATTTGACTTATTGATTAGGCAAAGTTATAATTTTATTTTTTATTTTAGTAGAAAAGTGATTTTTGTGTGTGCACCGATTGGGACTTCTGGCACTTACCGGCCGCTACTAAGGCACGCTTCGCTCGGCTTGTGCGTGGTCACTATCCAAACCTACCCTAATCAACTGTTTCATTGCAAGCAGAAAAGTGGGTCTGAGTAGGTATAACAACGAATGTGCACCGAACTGGGAACTCTAGCACTCACCAGCCGCTACCACGGCACGCTGCGCGCAGCTCGTGTTTATGGTCACTATCTAAACAACATAATCTAACCAACTAATTTCGGTCTGAGCAGAAAAGTGCATAGTGTCTAATGTAATAATTATTATACAATTGAAATGATACATTTACGAAATTAAATTTTGGGTAACGCAAATTTATGTAACACAAAGTATTTAAGAAATTAATATATTATAGAATTAAGTTTTTGAAGTAATAATTTATGAAATACGATTATGACGAGCATCTGGTTTTGAAATAATATTTTGGGTAGTACTTACATCTGTGAAATAATACATTGAGGAAACGATTTTCAAAGAAACGTTGTTCGGCCATCTGATACTTTGACTAAATAAATATCTTGTTAAATAAATGTTTCGCTAAATGAAATTTCGCTGAGATAAGTTTTTGCCACAAAAATACATTACGAAACAAGCGCGAAAAATTTTTAAAAACTAAAATTTGCGAATCGATGTTTGCTAAATAATTGTTTTTGAAACAATTTTCAGCGAAATGATAAGTTATTACCACATACATCATAATTTAAATAATTACAACGGAGATCATCTCAATATCTCTCAGCATTAATGATTTAAGTTTGAAACAACTTCTAAGACCGCGATATTACGTTATCCCACTATTAAATCCCTGGAAACTTTTCCATTCATAACTTGTTTAATTTCACAGTAGATCTCGGGGCAACGTTCCCGTAATATGTTCCCGCTGAATATTTCATCCCCAGCAGGTAACTTTTACCCTTTCTTTTGCCACTTGTTCGCGCTTAGCCCGACTTTTAATATTAGCTGGGACTTTTTACGGTTGAAAGTGTTTCAGGATCTTAGATAACGGCTTTCATTTGAGGACGGTCTATGTAATCATTCTTTATTACGATCTTCGGTTTTGGTGTTCCACAATGGGTGACTTAATTATATTTCAACATCATTGTCACTTTTTAAGCAGAATATTTTTTAAGTGCTTCTTTTTCTGACAAAACGAAATCTCCAGAAACTCTGTACCTAAACAGTTTCAGGATACCGAATCTGCAGATGTATGAAATCAAAAGTTAACAATCTGTTCGTTTCATCTGAGAAAAAGGTGAGTCGGGGGTATTCCCTAATGAACGGCCGCTCGATCACTTGTGTAACTGAATTGTTCCGAATTCGGGATTTACTTATCTTTGATGACGCCCTTCCTTGATTTTTATCTCCTCTCAATCAATTTTGTAACAGATGTCCGTTTTTATCGGAAAATTGCTGACCTTTTTCATTTTCACTTTTATCAACTTTCCGACTTTTTCTGCCAACCCACAGAAAGGAACACCACACAGTCCAAGTAGACTAATAAAGCCGTTTTAAAAACAGGTTTACTTTAACTTTAATTTGCACAGTAATTAATCGTAGGCTTCCTAAACAAGACACGGTCACATTAACCAAACAAAACCCTATTACAGTCCCATTAGGGGCATAATGTCTATTCGTCAAGCGTGAGCTGCAAATACAGGCTCCCTCGGGCCTGATTTGATTTGCGTCCAGGGCTGTCCACACAAGTGTTTCGGACCCACGTATAACGAAGGACGTGCTCGAATATACACACGTATAAGTATAATATATGTCAACCCCAGCAAAACTGGAATAATTGTCTTCTCTTTCATTGGTCTATGAATTTGTGATCAAAGATTCAATAAGTGAAGTGTCGGATTTACCTAAGTATAATATGACACTATTTTCTTACAGAAATCTCTTTTTTGAACTGAAACTTGTGTACTTAAGAAACTCCTCTCGTGGAGTTATTTGATGTACAAATCTAACCAAAACCCCTTTCTTCTTTATGTACTTAACCTTATAGCAAAATACTCCTTACATATCCAATATTCGCCAGCAAAAGAGGGCTTTATAGGAATTTGTATCAAACCCTTCGGCGTTTAAATTCCTGAATACACGAGATCCAGGAACAAAGTACCCGGCCTTCGAGGCAATTTATCATAGAATAATATTGAATCAAGTGGCTAGGTAGTTGGTACTGACAGATGAGCCGGCCACATCGGCGCATGGTGGGTTGAAGGTTAAAACCGAGCAATATCTGCCTATGGGGAGGATAATATTAATAGTTTACCAATACGTTTCACCAGCTTGGGTTAATAGCTAGTTGATGGCTTATATTATAAAGTCAAACTAACCACAATACTTGTACATGTACAGTGTATAATTCTTCTATTTTACTAATAATATGATTGATGCGAAAGTGTGTGTGACTGATTTTGATTAAATTTGTTACAGAGATTGATTATGACCTGGGTCTAGGTATTGTCTACGACTATGATTTCGCTGTGCATTGCGCCAAGTGTTTTGGCTTGTTTTCAAAAACATACATTTTTGAAACATACAACGCAATGTACATGTAAATTGTAATTGAAAGTGATAACTCTCGTTTGATAGGCAATAGGAGGCTGTATTGGGATATATAAGTTCTTATCCCGGTATGACGCAAGTAAGGCACCGGCAGGGACTAGTTAATAAGCTCCTAGTAGTACAAGCTTTTGTTATAAATGATAAAAGGCCCAGGCTTACAAGTTCTTAACAGAATCCTTCTAAGCTCTGGGGCCAGTGATGTTGTGTTCGATGTTGACATTGATATGGATATCGGTTTCAGAAAATCAAGAAAACGTTTTGATCCCCGAAAAGTTATGTAACACTTTTAGTAATGTACCAAAGGCTAAAAGCAATAACGTTGTTAAGTAACTTGTACAAAGTAACAATAACAATAATTTGAGTAGAGTTATAATAAGAGGTACCTCTTAATGTTTTTATCAATTCAAAAGAAATTTCCACTTTTAGTCAAAATAATCAGTGAAGTTCTGAAATTTTACCGAGCTCACTCTGGTTTCCCATAATCCACTAAATCCGACTCTGTAATTAAGTTGAACTACTTCACTATTTAATCCAACGTAGTTGTTTTTTATTTTGTACTTTTTCCGTACACGCCCAAATGTGATTATGCTGTCATAAAATGACTATAGGCACCACTTCTTTTGAAAATCACTTTCAATCCATTTTATAAACAAAGCAATCCCACTCCCAAACCATTCCAAAATAAGAACCTCAGTGCCACCCAGCTCATTCGATTACTCAGACTAGCAGAGCCCCTGTTCATCTTGTTATCCAGT
The DNA here is from genome assembly GCA_951392215.1 of Epirrita christyi. Classification (NCBI taxonomy): domain Eukaryota; kingdom Metazoa; phylum Arthropoda; class Insecta; order Lepidoptera; family Geometridae; genus Epirrita; species Epirrita christyi. The sequence goes on from OX595835.1 coordinate 491,108, forward strand.
GATTTCCGGGCCGGGACTCGAGATTGACGCAGATGATTTTTAATATCTGTCGGTTTTTTGCGGAAAGTCTGCGATTTATCATTTAGATCAAGCGTGCTTAACCCCAGCCCCGCGGGTCACAGTTTTGTAATATATGTAGCTCACCGGTTACGTCTGAAGTTTATTTTGCTGATCAGCTCTGAAACAGATGCAGCTCACTGGTATTGATTGTCTGTATCTAAAACTGTTTTCTTGTAAAAAATCTAAAAAGTCAAAAGTTAATTCCTGCGCAGTAATGCTAAATCATGGGTGCCCAACTGATTTTTTGGCGGTACTAAAGTACGATATTATAATGAAGTTGTTACTAACAACTTTTTATTGAGTGGTTTATTCCTTGAGAATCAATTATTATTATAAGTTTCGTAAATGTGTATATTTATTTATGTGGATAAGATAACAGTAACCCAGTCAAAAAACTCTATACTGACGCGACGCGACATTAACTTTCACGGTAGATTATGCTCTCGAAGGATTATTGTTTCTCATTTTATGTGGGATCCAGTATTATTTAAGCCCACGCTACCAGAACGCGGTATCGTCAAGATTTTTCTTTAACCTACCCGACATTTGTTTGGCTCAAGTACGACTTTGTTTAATATCTAGATAGGTACCTAAAAGCCTACACACCCGTTCTAGATATACCATTATTATCTTGAAAATATTCACTACAAAGTTTTTTGCTCTTACATTTTGGACAAATCCAGTAAGATACGTCCAAGCTTACCCAAACTCAATGGTTGTACCAACCTGCCCGAATAAATTTGTTGGGATATGGCAAAAAGCGGGATAAGTGTTCCTATTTTACATCCTAACGCGTGCTTATGACACCGCATAAATATGGTGATGGTGATCGATAAGCGCATTACACTGGCTCAGAAAAGAAATGGTTTTGTTGAAGATTTTCTGTAGTTTCAGTAAATGCTCAAAACAGAAATTTCTTATTTTGACTTGGTGCTGTTGTTATTAGTAGAACTTCTTGTGAACCGTACTTATTTCTGCCTCCAACCAGTGGTGTACGCATTGCTGTGTTTCGGTTTGAATGGCACGAGTGCCGGTGAAATTACAGGCACATTAAACTTTTTGGCTCAATGTAAATCAACTTTTCTAATAAAAGAGTTGTATATAAAACCATATAATAAATTATCATGCCTGAGTCCACAATACATGTGTCACTTCGTGAATACCCGATCACACTCGCTTATCAAGATAGGCCTCGACACTAAAAAAGGCGATAGTGAATGTTTTCCAAAAAATGTTTGAGGACGTAATCCAAAACATTGTATTTAAATACACAGGAGTTGGAATTGAGAACAAACGTATCACCAAACAAGGCTTTTAAAAGTTCTACATCGGTCAGTTAACCGTGGTTGTAACTACACAAACGACATTCTATTTTTACCACAAAAGCCGATCCATTTAAAAATCTACACACATTACCCGCTAACAGCCCATCCATCAAATTAGCTTGAATAGCCGCTCCACTGAGTATAGACTCAGAGCTAGCTGTATAAAAAATCATGTGAATTAAAGCAATAATACTTGTGTGAAGAACTTGTAAGAACATATATTATTGCATAAAATCATGTAAAATTATTCATAATATGATATAAAAGAATTTATAAGTACTAACCCACACTTCTGGAAATTATTAAGAATGTGTGCTGTGGGGTTCAGACACCCATTTATGGGTCTGGGAACTGGTAGGAAATCAGAACAAACAAACAGATTGTAATAAATTACAAGCGATACGCCCGTCCGGTCCGAACGTTGCCCAAGCAATGACATTCCACGGGGGCGCCTCGATCGCAATCGCTTTATTTCAAAGGCTGAATACCACATCTCTTCCTTTTTAACAAATTAAAAATTAACAATTGCTTATTTCCAAAAGTTAACTTACTATTCTTATTTTACTATATACCTCTAGTGATTTTACAACATAAAGTAAGCCATCATTATTCTAAAGTGATACTTCTAATGATTTTACAACATAATTATTATTCTAAATCGAATTTTATTTTAACCAGTAATTAAACTACGCCGTTGATGTAATTTTTAATTAAGTACCTATACAATTATCGATCTCTTTACTAGGTACGCTATTATTGTCCTCCTCAATTTCTTCATGATCACAGATGTTCCAATTACTACCTTCTACTCTTTTCAAGTGTAGGTATTATCTTCCAACGATACTCCCGATCTTCCTGTATCAGAGCCTTCCAGATTTCTGATCCATGTGCATCGCAGAAGCAGCCTACACCTTCTGTATAGATAGATTGAAGTAGTTCCCACCTCTGCTTGTACGCAGTCTCCGGTTAGACAGGTTAAATTCTGGTGGCAGACTTGGAAGACTGTGGCGTATTCAGATAAGATAGGCGTTGGGATGGGTTTGCTACTCAGTGATCTGTTAGGGCAAGATGTCACAAATAATTGCTTTCCAAATGCCTTCATTCACAAAACTTAAAGATACTACGACACCACTCTGATAATACAATTAGGTGAAAGTGTGGTGTCATGCGATATGATATTATTAGCTAGTTGTAAGTTAGTGCAGACAATCAATTAATTTTTAATCTTAATTTAATGTTGCACAATTTGACATGTCGTCATAGAGACGTTTTGTATTTTAATACTAATAATTTTATTAGAAATTTTGTTTTGACACGAGATACTGTTGATACATAGTATCTTGAGTCAAAACAGACGGCAGACATAGTAAATTAATAATTGGTAAATTGTTAGCATTTCATATTTTTGAACTCGTTATAAGTATCTACTATAACGCAGTTCACGAGCTCGTGGAGAAGTAGGTAGTACTAATGAGGGTAAAAGGTAGGAGTGTCAGCTGACAGTCATTTAAACTAGTTCGACAATGAGAAGGCCGGCCACATAAAATGTACAAGCCCTTCCCAGCAAAATCTTAGGCTTAGAAACATTTTTAAACAGTTTTAATGTACATTATCATGTATGTAACTGAACACTGGATGTTACAATTTTAGTTACTCCCTTATTATGAGAATTACAATATTGTAAGTTCATACAAACGCAAGAACGCCATAGGGTTCCTTAACTGTTGTTCGAAATACTTTAAAATGCAAGAAACGTAAAGATGTTGCAAATCTCACTATTGAGAGGACTATTGAGCTGTTGAGCTAGAGCTGCATATCATTGTGTGTTTACCGTCCCCCTGACGCAGACTTCGCGTTATTTTAATCCACTATGGAAAAAGTATTGCTCAAAACTTTTGTACATAGTAAAATCCTTATAGTCTGCGGAAATTTCAATATAGGTTAGTTCTTTTTCTGAGAGGCTGCTTAATTTGTTTAAATGTTTTAATTTACATTACCTCTTCGAATAACCAACAAGAGTGACACTAACAACATCCACCTGTTTTGATAATATTTATTGTAGTAGTGTTCCAATTGATACATCAGTAATTAAACATTTCACCTCAGATCACTATGGTCACAGCACAGTGCTTTAAATACTTGTAATTTCACTTATCACAGATAGTCGCATTATGAAATTCCACGGCAGTATTGATTTAAAAATGCCCCTTGTACGTACCGTGCGTAGATGATCCGAATGACCTTTTTACCAGTTTGTCTAAATTGATAAGTGAGGAACATAGTGAGATTGTAAAGCTAGAGCGAATGTCGGGTTAGCTGATTGGGCTACAACCCTATATGAACTCTATACGGCTGGGGAATCAATGTTGCACGACCCAACGTTTATCTTGTACATAAAGAACTATTCCAAGTCCTTCAAAAAGTTTGTCATACATTAAAATCATTGCATTTGAGAAATTCAATAGAAAAGTCAACAAATAAAATTAATACAACTTGGAAATTAATAATGAAACAGGTAAATCTAAACCTTGTAGTAACCAGATGAATTTAAACATAAACAATACTATGTTATCAAAAATATTCAGGTCATGAATGCCTTTGATAGTTTTTCTCTAGTAATTGAGCTAGGTGCTGATATTGCGCCGTGTATGGCCTACATTTTCAATAGATGTCTTGACTAGAGTCTTTCCTCATCTTATGAAACATAGTAAATTAATCCTTTGTTCAAGTCTGGAAATGATAAAGATCCAGGTAACTATAGGCCAATTTCTATATTGCCTGCTTTAAGTAAGATCTTCGAGAAACTTATTCTTACACAGTTATTGTCACACTTCGACCTCCACGGACTTCTTCAGTCATTCATTTGGAATAACTAAGGTTCATTCGACAGCCGATGCTGATACCATGCTCTTAGAACACATATTTGAAGCGTAGGAGAACTCACAGAACGCGATCGTCCAAAGCTTTTGACTGTGTGTGGCATGATACATTAATTTCCAAGTTAAAACATTATGGCATCCAAAATCAGACAATTAATCTTGTAAATTCTTACTTATCCAATAGAATTCAAAAAGTTGATGTTAGTGGTGAAAGGATCGACTATTGTCATGGGGGTGCCACAGGGTTCAATACTAGGCCCTTTTTATTTCTAGTTTACACTATCAATCTCTTTTTTTACATTATGTGGCATAGTTCTGTTTGCTGACGATACTTCTTTGATTTTCAAAGTTGATAGATCTAAAGCAAATTACGATAGAGTAAATAATTCACTGTCGCGAGTTCTTTTAAATAATGTTTTGATCACAGTAAATAATCTTTTGCTTAATGCTAAAAACGAAAAGCAACAAATTCACATAGCCAAATGTAAAACATTATCAAACTAAATATTAAAATAAATGGGAAGACACTTGATCTTGTTAAGTCTAGTATTTTCTTAGAGCTTAATATTGATCCGGGGGGTCAGTGGGCACCGCAAATTGTGGCTTTAGCTGGTAGACTTAGTTCCACTGCATATGCAGTTTGTATGTTAAGGCAGCTTACTGATGAAGCTACAGCTAGGCTTGTTTATTTTAGCTACTTCATAGTGTTATGTCATATGGTATCATGCTGTGGGGTAAAACAGCTATATTTCCAGCTATATTTGTCTTACAAAATTGGACAATACGTGCCATTTATAAAATGAAGTCACGTGACTCCTTGAACGCCTTGCGTTTCAAAGTAATCAATATTCTCACAGTAATTTCGCAATATATCTATGAAATATTATTACATACACATAAACACTTGGATAGTTGTATGAAAAAGGGTGACTTGCACGGTGTTTGGATTTATAAATACAACCAAACTAAATATACCAAAATTTCGATTGAAGAAAGTAAATGGGTCTTTTATGAGGAATTCTGTACAGTTCTATAATAAACTTCCAGAAGGTGCATCCAAACATCTTACTCGAAGATAAATGGAAATTTCATATTCATATTTATATCATTTATTCACCGTAGGAACACTGGGAGCACTTGGTTTTGTTATGGTGTACATACATTTTAGCGGCCGCACATAAGCCTTGTCAGATAATTGCTACATCTGATTTGAGCTGATTTGCTATAATATCTGTACTTTTCTCTTTACATGGTTCTATTATATTGTTATTTATAAGTAGGTATACTCATACTGATACTCATACTCATTTATTAAAACCATAGGAACAATTATTAAGAACACTTGGTCACGTCATACATTATATTTAGAAATTAGGTTATATCAGAGACTAGTTTTACTAGTCTCTGGTTATATCAAGTGGAGCATGTACTGTCTTATAAACTTTTGCTGATGTTTATTTGCATTTGACTAACTTTCTTAGGTTTTTAAGTTCTCATTTAATATGTATCAGCAACTTCCTGCTCCGAGGCACCACACAGGCGCTTCCCACCTTGTGGTAAGACATATCATCAAAGTAAGTCAAGCCGTGTTTGTTGCCTGATTCTTCTAGGCTTGAGCGCGTTGGAACAGGAGTAATTTTAGTTTATAAGGCGATTCAAAATGATCCTTGTGATTTCAATGAATAAAATTCATTTCATTTGATTAACAGAGGGATCAAAATGCACTACCTTAGAGTACGTACCTACATTAAACATGTGTACGTATCGGAGGTTATTGCCATTTATCGCTCCATACTGTCACCATTTTGTAGACATTAACATTCGTCTTTTAGGCAAACTTGCGTAAATATATACGTGGCACAATTTCAATGAGTAGGTACAAGTTTAATTGACTCATTAAGCAAACTTGCGTAAAATAAATACGTGGCACAATTTCACTGAGTAGGTAAAAGTTTAATTGACTCATTGAAAACAACTTTATAGAAGCTCGTAACACTTTTGTCCATTCCCTGGAGTTGGTTCACATCAACAAGAACTTTATAGGTAGTTATTTGCTATAAGCAAGGTACCAGAAATAAACTCATAAATTGGTTGACATGAACTGGAACATTTTGCCTCATTATTTTGTCATTTCATTATGGTTGCGATGTGTTGCGAGATAATTAGCCACCATAAATTTATTTCAAATAAGAGGGTACTTAGTAAAAACTTTTAAATTCGTGTGGCAGGTTAAAAATCAAGTCAAAAATATCTAGTTACGACCACGTTACGACTGATTTAAATCACAAAGAATAAGTACCCTTCCTCGAGTTTTAGAAAAGTTTTCCATGTATGTCGGTATTCAATTAACACAACACTACGCAACTTTTAGTCGAATTATCGACCAGGTACTCACAATTTTTTATCCTCGTCGCCAATGTGGGGTTCAGACACCCATTTATGGGTCTGGGAACTGGTAGGAAATCAGAACAAACAAACAGATTGTAATAAATTACAAGCGATACGCCCGTCCGGTCCGAACGTTGCCCAAGCAATGACATTCCACGGGGGCGCCTCGATCGCAATCGCTTTATTTCAAAGGCTGAATACCACATGTGCCAAAGGGCAATATTTAGCGTCACCGGTCGTCTCTGACCACACATGTCTAATCAACATAATACGAACGCTTTTATTCTCCAAGACTTTTTTCAGAGCCATAGGTGCCACACTCAGGTAGAGCGATCAAGAAAAAACAAGTAAGAAGGGAGCAAAATCTAATGAATGGGCAACGTCCGGAAAACGGTGTAGTTTCCCGAACGCTGCCCATCCGTTTGTATATTTATTTATCTTCATGTCTGCAGAGCCTTACGATGAAAGTCAATCAGAACTTGTCAGAAGATCAGAGGCCCAATTCTCTAAATTATTTTATAACTACACTGAAAGTTAACCGAATCGAGACTGAATTGTGAATTGACAGAAAGTTGGTATTTTTCTCCCTCATAAATAACAATTTAATCTGCTTTCAATTCACGGTGACTACCATTAGAGTAGGATGGTTATTTATATAATCGGAAAGAGTCAAGAGAGACTCGCATCTACCTAAGCTAACATTATCGAAAAAAACTTTGAATCGTTCAAGTTTCGGTCACATTTCGATATAATCACATTACAGTGTTGTATTGTAAGGTAAGAGAATACCATTTCTGATATTTAAGACATCGACATAAGATCGAAACATGATCCGAACTCTATTTTAACCATTTTTTAGTTAGAGAATTGGGCCTCAGAGCGTGTTACCAGATGACTAACGGCACTGAACAAGAATCGAAGAGACCTCAATACCATCTCCCAACAGGATGGGCAAGACGAACATCATTTCAAATGCCCATGTTGCACCTATGCCGGTATACATTGGGAACGATATTGTCAAAATATTTAACCACTATGTCTATTTGGGTTAGATGATTCAACTAGGAAGGTCCAACTTTGATGATAAACCATGAATAAATAGTAGATTTTGCACTAAGGGAATAAAGCAGTGTCTTATGTCGCGGGCGGCATATTGAATCCTGAGCGTAACGAGGGACTCTTAAGTTAGTAACGAGGGACTCTTAAGTTAACTCCCGAGTGTAGCGAGGGAGTTATATAGAGTCCTGAGTGAAGCGAGGGGTTCAAGCTGCCCAAGACGAAGACAGGCTTTATTCCAGAGGAGCATACTCTACTTTTCACACCTACTGCGAGGCAATAAAAGGCCAGGGCTCCATTAAATAAGTATCGTCTGTTTTGATAAACTCTGGAGTAGAATCATTATCACTCGACATTTTTTGTTAACACTAATATTGTCACTGACATAATATTATATTACAAAAATATTGCAATAAAATTCACTGAAAATCACAGCACCAAACATCTCTTTTGTTTCACATTCTTTAAAATCGCGCCTATTTCTTTTTTTTTCGAGTTTTGCTATAGTGGCCAGTTCGATTTTCGAACAAACCTCTTTACAATGCCATATGGGCATTTTTTTACTCAGAGTTTTCCACGAGTTTCCAACACGAATTTGACGTTCTAAATTCAAATCACTTTAAGCCCTAGGGAGTTTCATACAACTTTATATCCCTAGAGAGACAATGCTGTACTTTACGTTGAGGTTGCATGATTTGTAATTGGACATTGTCGAGCAGGTGGTGTGAAAAACATATTATATCTCTTAATGTCTCTTGCCCTACAAATAAAAGTTCCGAGTGTGAATATCAGAACTGGCAGTTAGACCAGTACCTCTGCCGGTGAAACATTTACTAGCGAATGATCCGAACACGCTTTTTTGGCCGTTGATGCGGCATGAGTGACGCAGAATGAAGGGTTTAATTCTGATATTTGCGAGTTTTGTCGGATAGAAAGGGAACTTTGTATCTACTTACGGGTAATTTGCATAATAATATGGCGAAATTGATGACGAAGAGAAAAGGTATTTTCTAACTTTGGCCTAAGCTGCTCGCGAAAGAAGTCTGCTTCTATTTTGGCTATTATTTCATCAAAATCCATGAAATTTTGTGCACAAGATCAGTACACATGATGTGTACAACACATTAGTCTTTATAGATCTTCATGTTTATTTTTAATGTTAATCTTTTGATTCTGTTTGTTTTTTCTTTTTGTGTAATCTTGTGTTGTGTTTTCTATGAAATAAATAAATTTTCTTTCTTTCTTTCTTTACAATAATATCTAGACCCGTGGTGCACATAAAAGGTCGTAAGCGCCCTACATGATACCCCTTCTCTTCGAGCAACACGGACTTCCTGTCGCGGGCCGCACGGAACCTTCTCTTAACGTGACGTAAGTAATTGTATTTTTTATTTTTATTTGTTTGTTAATTAATTATAGTAAACGAGCAAAAACATAAAATACAAACGCCATCTTCACATACTTTGCGGCAGAAACGAATAAATCTGAAAAAGAACACAGAACTTTTAAAATCAGAACCGCAAATCAATTATATCCATTTAAATAGCGAAACTTCTTACACGAAAGAGACTAAACTAAAAAGATGACCGACGGAAAGGCGATAAAAGTTTCATTCCTACTTTATTCGTACCTGTGAGAATATTCAGGAATATTCAACAGACCGTAATCCCCGGGACTGAAATTAAAGAAGTTATGAAATGGCAACTTTTAAAATGCGGTCCCGCCTTAATTCTTGCGCTAGGTAGGTACATTCAAACAGTTTAATTAAGAAAATTGTGAAAGCGGACGATTGCAGGTGTGGTGGGCAGTAAGCAGCGGAAAAATTGCCGGTTTCTGAAGGACAATTGCTGATAAGCCCCTTTTGAGCAAGGGTTGTGACGTTTTAATTTTATTCAACGGCTTTTTACAAGCATATATTTTTTTTAGATAAGTTTGTTTTTTCCTGTAGGGTTGGTGAATGAGCGTAATTTGTGTAATGCAACATTTTAACTGTAATTAGGTAGTATAGGTATTGCATTTAATAGCGTGACAGGATAAGTAAGTGAACTCTGATACCCATAAATGAATTAAAAAGTATCGAAGGACAGGGAAACAATATTTCAGAGAGAACAATTATTGAACGAAACCTGATATATTTTGTACTATGACAATAAAAGATTCCAAACATGAGTCGTCAAAACTAGCAAACATAAATATAGAATAGAATATTCGTTATTGCGCAAAAAACAAATCATGTACATAGGCGAACTTAATGCTTAGAAGCATTCTCTACCAGCTAAACTTAAAATACAATCTTACTAAAAACAACCTAACCTTAAATATCAAAGCATCTTGTTTTAATCAATCTCTTTTACCATATAAGTTGTTAGTATATTGAGATTGCAGTATTGTGTAAAATTATTTTAAAATCAGCTAGTTTCAATTCTAGCCAATGTTTAACATCTAGGCTTTAGATTCTAGGATATGTAACACAGTTCCAGTACGTTTTCAAGGACACTGGTTACATGTACTAGATTATGCCTAATGTCTAATTACGTTGTCTCATTGCTATTTTGTCATAGTTTAGTTCGATCCCCGTCAATAGAACAAAGAGAATGAAAGTAAGAAAATCTGTAAAACTAGGTATGCATAATTAATTATATCAAATAACAAATTCCATCTAGTTACAACAAAATTAATAAATAAAGAATACCTTGTTAATAAAAGGTGAAGAATCACGCGCAACAGTAATAGTAGTGCACTTCTGAAACAAAACCACAGACTGAGTCTCCAATGCCAATGGCATGTTTCTAGTTCGTAGTTCTATAGCCACAGGACATTATACAACATTAACAAATAAATTGTTTAGTATGAATCAATAGTATCCTACCTAGCTTTGTAACAAGGCAATTGGCTATTTTGTTGACTAATATTTGTGGCAAAAGTAAAGAAACCAGTTTAAATAATTGGTGTTTCTTTACATCACCGTCTAGACTTTTATTGTGTGGGCGTTCGATAAATGTTGTATTTGACAACATTGCGTGTCACATAAAGCCCATGTTCACGTATTCGTACAATTTTATTGTATTCAGGGCCCAGTTCACCAACCCTTAAATAAGCTGTCAGCTGTAAATATAGTTTGTTATGACAGATAATGCATGAAAACTTCCGTCAAAAAGCAATAAGTAAACAGCCGTTTTATAGCCACCGTTTAGGTATGTTGGTGGACTTGGGACTTAGTGGCTCACTCAAGTCATGTAACATTTTTATGGATGCTTATCGGTCATATGAACATAAACATATTTTAAGTACCATTGTAACTTTTACCGTCATGCATATTTCAATCCTATCCTAGGCATATTCATGGATCGAATAAGGAACTAGAACATAACCTCTCTAACGAGGTGTAGCTTAAAAAATCGAATGCCAGAAAACCGAAGGAAAGATTCACGAAAAAATTAGAAATGGCTCAAATAATTGAAAGGTCGAATGTTGGTTGGAGCCAGTATTGTTTGCGTGATAGCTGACGCTCAAAAAGCTGCTAAACTTAAGTTGGACTGGACGTCTAGTAGTTGCAGTTGAAGTATTGCTAGTAATGAGCTCCTTATGAAAGAGTTCGTCCGGGGAAGAACATAAAACCCAATAGTCACATACGTAGTCATGATTTCACACTTGGATTCCCTATGTCGTGGGTATCAGAAACTACGAGTACCATGGTACCACAACACCAAGACTCGGAACAAATATTTGCAGATCATACAAACATTTGTTCCGCAGCGGTAATCGAACCCGCAACCTTTCGCATCTCAGCTGGCTACTCGCCCACCACCATTGGACTATACCTATTTCTGCGGCCCAAGTACTAAGGGCGCATTGCTGTGTCTGGTTTGTAGGGTTAGAATGGGTGCCGGTAAAATTAATATGAGACTTCTCATATTTATGTATCAGGATGATAGAGGCGCAGTGCAATATAGGGCACGTCTTAGGTAGATGTGACCTCAGAAGTATTGCATTTGTAATGCACTGATGTTACACCTGAAAACGCCAGTTCTGTTACTTATTCAAATAAAATAAAAATGAGACTCGTGTTCCGTGTGTCGAAAAAACTATGGGTGAAGACCATAACAGAATGGATTTTTGTTCTACTAACTTTTGTTTGTTGACTGTATTTGGATTAAAATTTGCCGCTAGGGCTGACAAATAGGAATAGACGTCTCAAACAGACGACGACCACGTCGAAGGCCCAGGCGGAGATGGCGGGATGAATAGACTTTTAACAATATAGACCAATAGAAACGGTAAGGAAGGATGGGAGGCCCAGCAGTGGAACACCACAGGCTCCTAATAATAATATTGTTCCATTCAAGCATATAAAAGGCATAATAAGTCAGCTAGCACGCGACAGGTCTATATTCACATTTTATATCCGCTTCATTGCCTACTTACTACGTAAGAAACTGGTTAGCTGCTCAGGTTTAATTAGCACTATCTGTTAAAAGTGTTCTGATACCTAAATTATTCGTTAATAAGGGTTAAAATCTTGTTGACCTCTATACAATTTCTAATATGCTGTGGCTTTTAATTTAAAACTTTGTCATGTTCACGCTCTATAATCCGATAGCAGCGATGTTGAAAAACGATTAATCCTTGCGTTTTTTATCGTTAAAGCTTCAAAAACCCGTATATTTATTGCCCGTTGACTCGGTGACAAATAAATTTGTATAACGACGAGGTGAACCATAAATTTTATAAATTCAATCGGCAAAATTGAAATGAAATTCATTTTCCCAGCTACAAAACTATGGAACGAGAGCTGACTCTTATCTGGCTCAACGCATTAGATTGCTACTCAGCATGGCAATTCAGCCAGCATCTTAGGAACGCTTCCGTTTGGTAGTGGTTTGGATCGGTTAAAGATGGCACCTTCAATTTAACAAACTGTAAAACTTCATGAGGTATGTCTCGGTGAAGGTTCAACACACTTCAAGGAAACGAAACAAATAATCTGTTATACGAGAGAAAGAAATTCCACAATCGTAATTAGTATGGTGAACCGCGTTGACTGGTGCCATGCAACTAGGACCCGGAGACAGAAGGAACATATCAGAGTTCAGAAGCTTCACTCTGATGGACGGCAACACCAATTAGTAAGAAAGTTACAACCAAAACTACCGCCAACCTTGAGGGCTTAGTACGGTTTTGATAATTTTCGAAACAATATATAGTTTCGTTTCCTTCCATACTTATTTGCAGCGCCCCTAGCAAAAACGAGAAGAAAACTAAGGATGCTCTCAGTAAAGGTATGGAAGGAAACGAAACTTCATATGGTTTCGAAAACTATCAAAACTTGTACTAAGCCCCCTGAGGGACTGACGTCAATAATTAGGTATTAAGTTTAGCAATTACTCTGCACTTATTTCCCTTCAAGAACTGACTGAACTTTATAAAGAACATAACCTTAGCTAGAGCGCTATTGTTAAAAGTCTAGACTCAGACCTTGTTGTTTTGTTGTTGTGTTGTTTCTGCCCTCCAGCTACATCAGGGCTGAGTAACCCAAAAGTCCCTAAAAATTCAAACTCATTGGAATTTCTGATTTTAATATAACCCAGTGCAATATTGAAATAAAAATAATTCCACTTGCCATAACTTAACTGTACTGAACGCCAGTTTTTAAAGCCCGTCGCAATTGTCAATTTTACATAAAGATTTCAAGCCACGGCGATGTCGTTGGCCAATATTTGTCATTTTTGACGGAGTTTGCTAGCACTAAGCCAACGCCACTGATTCACGTTCAAAGAATTAGTGTGAAGGTAAAGTTTTTTAGTAATTTTGTAAAAATACCACCTGTAGCTTTTAAGTTGCATGTTATCGCGCATCATTTTGAATCTAAAGCTAGCGTAATAAAGCTCAACAGTTATCATTTAAAACAGATTGGGAGTGTCTTAGGCCAGTCATACCATGGAAATAAAAACAACCACGATGACCAATCCGCTTACCATTGCATCCTATGAGGGAGGCCTCGTCTAGCAGTGGACGTTGAAGACTGCTGGTAATAATTAAGCCTCCTCCATCAAATGCTCCATCGAATGACCAACAATCTTGTGTAGCCTCCATCCACTGACTTCCTGCGAACTTTACAATGAAATCGCTCTATCGAGTGGTCCGCTCCATCATCAAATCATCGATGACAAGAAATAGTAACATCGAGTAGTGGACCGACTGCTACGAACCCCAACCTTTCACCACATTTGTACACTAACAAAGCTCGCAAAGCAAAAGCCTCTTTATAGCGTTACATTTCGCAGCCAGGGTGACCAAAAAAGAAATGGAGACACGAGATAAGAAACAGAAGATAAGTTCACCTACCGTTGCGGAAAAGCAATTTATAAGTAACCAGTGGCCTATATCAGAAACAGTGACAATTTGACAAATTGTAGCGAAACTACGAACGATATAAATTGAACAACGAACCAGTCCCGTTGCTTTTATGAAATAACGTGGGCTTTAAATGGTTTGTTTTAAATATGTTTTAATCACAGGATGGCAAATACTCGTCCACTACTTTGTAACGGCGCAGCTGTTAAACGTAGCTTCACATAGTTTACCTCTATTGTAAAGTCTCTTTGTAAGAGATAATCCTGTCAGATTGGTATTACATTTACAAAATTGCCGACATCGTCACAAAAAAAACATCTTCCTCGTGACGTTTTAAAATTATCCGTGTGCTTTAAATAATATTTTACTTTTTTAGTTCAGTTCAAACATCTATCGAACTACATCACCCCTTTCATTAGACATTTTCTAACTCTCACCCGCTATTTTTGCTAAATTGGTCACCTGAAGGGCATACAACCTTCCCGGAAAGTTCCCCCCATGGGGAGGTGGGGTATCCGAGTTAGTATGCCCCTCGTACTTCAATACAAGCAGCTGCCTTTCAGAGCTCGTTGCACATTCTACGAGTGAACAACAGCCTTTAAGTCTACTGTAAGGCGATTAAATGTGTTGGTCTTGCTCGTTTTCTAAGATACATCTTACACATTGATAGATTAGTAAGGTTTTATGTAAAGATGGTATGTGTGGAGGGATTTAGGGGAGGCCTATCCCATTACTATAAGTTATATATAAATTAGATGAAAATTAGATACAAATTACATGAAAGAAAATACGGAACCCTATAATATTTTATTTAATGCTGTGTATAATATACATATTTGAATATGATTATTATTTCAATTCAATATCTTGCACATTTTGGGAGGTATTGTGATTTTTCTAAGTGACCTTATTTCATTGCACGGCAGTTTATTTACGGTTTAACCAAACGTTAGATAGTTAAACAGTGCACATTGGTACCTATATCCGTTTTAAACCTATATCCTCCTTCAACATATTCTATGACTTTCTATCTTTGACCATTCCATTAACATTAATGACTCGCAAATACAACATCACTGAAGATATCGAATCCCAGAAGACATTCACAGATTTCCAGAAATCCATTACCAATAGGCCATCCTCAAATATGTTCCGAGTAACAAATTAGGATTACCGATCCCTCGATTCGATAGTCACAACTCAACAGTCAGTACTTCTTAGATGGACGACAGTTCAATGAAACAGACATGATTACCTTTATAATTTCAGTGAAAAGGACGAAAACTGTTAAAGGAATAAACTTTCGTAAAAGATCTGTCACAAGATTGGTCACATTTAATATAATTTTAAGTAAGTAAATACTTTAAAGGGATAGTGTTGAACTTACATTACTTTCGGAAAACTAGAAGAAATTGGCGTAAAAGGATTTAAATAATAACTAAATAATAATAATAATTGCACTTGCATTATTAAATAAATCTTTTCTACAAATAATTACAAATTGGTCACAAATGCAGCAGACAAAATATGTTGTTGCGAATAACACATCGCCACCCTCCCCTTTAATGCAATAGTAGTTATGGCTTCAATGGACGCAACAGAAAATTGATTTTCTATGGAACAGCTCGTGTAAATAGCCTAATAGAAATTAATAACAAGGACATTATATAGTGTTAACCCACACTTATGGATAATACCAGACTAGTGGCACAGCGGTTAACGCATGTCCGTATCAAGGAAACGGTCGCGGGTACGGTCATTTAATATTTCGTAGTTTTTGGAATATCATCAAATTTAAGGATTGACAAGGATATACAGACTTGAGTCTTGAGTGAGTAATATCATTAAGAGCCTTGACTAATAGATACATTAAAAGGCTCTCGCTAAGTAAGTGGGTACTAGGTATCAACGTGGTACTTTTGGAGCCGGTATGCAAAGTCAAGAGGAGTCCACCTTTGCAGCCATTTCTAGGTCTCTGTATGAGCCTCCACACCAATATTCGAACCTGTCATAAAGCTATACACACAGAATAATAGGAAATTTCATAGAGCAAATTTACTTTTTCCAGTCTAGTGTAGACCCGATTTAATTGAAATATGAAATTGGTAGAGAAAGCATTAGCAATACTTAGTTACCAAAGTAATCCAGTAAATACAAAGACGTACATGAGCATACTAAAACACCTGTGCAAAACGATAGAACACGTATCAGCGTATAAAGTACCGATAAATTTGCCAACACACACAATATTTCCACCTGCAATCGAATGTTGATAGTTCTGAACTCGGTAAGCGAAGAAAGCTTATTGTAATGGAGCCAGACTTGATCCTCACGCGAACGCTTCATCAGGCCACAGGTAAAAAGACAACTAGCTCAATCAATACTATTATCATAAAAGCGGCGAAAACGCGATGAAAAAAGTGTAAAGAAGTTAGAAGCTTACGTGTAGCGTTCACGTAGAGACTACTACGAATCTACGGCGTAGCATTCTCTACGTGAATCATGCCAACCACGCATGAAACCATGCTCTAATAGAGTTTACGTAGAGACTGCTACGCATCTTCGTCACATGACTTACCGCAGAACGATAAAGCATTAGCATTTAAGACTATTAAGTTTTAGACTTTGAACTAACGGTAGGAAATAAAAACCACACAAGGTAAACCATGAAATCGCAGAATGAAAGGTTTGTGCTTTTGGCTTCTAGCTACGGTTATTTCAAACGGTATTTTTTTAAATAGAATGAACTAGATGGCCTATCTCTAAGCTATGCTCAGACTGAAGTATTGCCCTTCTGACCTTCCGCTTACCTCGTTATGGCCGTGAGAAGTTTTAACTGATTTCGAAAGTAATTAATCACAGCCACATCCTGAGTTTGGAAAACTTGTAAACTATACTTTTTTGTAGGTAAAAATTAGTTTTGATTACGGTTTGTACCTTATTAATTTATGAGATAACCTCGGCTTATTTTAATTAGAGATTTTCTATGGAAACTAAACTTCGAAAAAAATTAAATATCGATCTTCTTTTTCAGGGCGCGGGCGTGATAATGAATTTGTGCAGCTTTTTGTTAAAGTTTTTGGGATTCATATGATTATGTTTACTTACTTAATTTAATATTATCATATATTTTTTTTCAAAATGTATGAATCGGAGAATTAATAGTCTTAAAATTTTAGAGCTAAATGGTAAAATTTTCGAAATACAGGTAATTGCAGGGGCTACGATGGTGATATACTTTTTTTATTAAATCACAAAAACCTTTAAAAAACGGTTGTTTTTTTGGTTTTTAATAGAATGTACGGTACGTTCTCCAAGAAGCCGGTGACTAAGGCCCTTACTCCAGAACTATGCTCAAGCGTGAATCGAGACTCAAGCATAGATTTGTTGACAGTTTTTCATTGAAATCTGTCAAAAAATCTATGCTTGAGTCGGATTTAGTTTGAGTTTAGTTCTAGATTACGGGCCTGTATATCACTGAAAACTGAAAAAGTACAGAGAGTCACTGCCACCGCCGCGCCAGTGACTGTCTGTACTCTACCGGTTTTCAACGCTAGGTTGTTGTGAACCAATAGTGGGCGATGACAGAGAACACTAAAAATTCTACCTTGTAATTATTTTGGTCACAAAAGTTACAGGGGTTGACTCGATATCGAGGTACTGTCAAGTAGGTTTTCAACAGTTGCGAGTAAATTAGATGGGGTTCTGAAGAGATGAACGATCAATTAAACAGGCTTGGGTACTAGAAAGTAGATAAAAAAACATGATTATAAAAGAATTGGCAAACAATTTTAATGATAATTTTTTTATTTAATAAAATACATTTGTTTCAAATTGCCATTAGGTAGAGAAGACACTACTGAGCTTATGACGTCTCACAAAAGAAGTGCCTTTGCAA
Organism: Epirrita christyi; assembly: GCA_951392215.1. Lineage (NCBI taxonomy): Eukaryota > Metazoa > Arthropoda > Insecta > Lepidoptera > Geometridae > Epirrita > Epirrita christyi. The sequence continues at coordinate 509,068 of OX595835.1, forward strand.
AAAAACAGATTATTTTTAATTGGCTTTAACTTTTGTTTTCCGATTTGAATTTTATTTGCACAACAAGCTATCGTTTCCCCTCTATTTTGCAAAGTAATACAATGGTTTCAGTAGCAGTCTATTATCTTCAAGAATTACCTTGGCTTGTTTTCCCAAAATCAGAGGTAGCAAAATGTAATACTCTATCACAACAAGTAAAGAACCAAAAGTAAAACGACAGAGAGACCTTGTCCTAATATAAAGTAGGTGCCACCCTCTCCGACGAAGCGTCCTAAAGCCCTGACATAAACTGAAATATTACGGACTATATGGACCCTAATTTTGCTCTAAATTAGGTCAAACAAGATTAACTGAACCAAATTACTTTTTTGTGTTGATGGCTTTTTGAGACAATTTTGAGAGATGTTCCATGCACTGTACCCTCAGCAACCAAGGTTTATTTTAACATAAAATTCACGTACAAGTTTTTGCATCGGAATGGTTTTTATTACTTAAAATTGACTTAGCAAATACCGCAATATATAAAAAATATATGATGTAATATATAACCGTAATTAATTCTAACTTATAGCACCGCTCTAAGTAAGAAGCACGAAGGGACAACGAACAAACTCAAACTTTTGCGGTCTTTTCAGTGGTAATTGTTTCACACACGCGAAAAACTCTGCGGAAATTGTATTCTCGTTACTCGGGTTGACCTTTGATGTACAATCCGGAACTTTTAATTAATGGAACGTTTCTTTTGAACAACCTTTTGCAGCAAACGAGATAATATGAAATTATTTCAGCAAATTCCAAATTGGGAATGCCGGGATTCCGATCCTGGGTCGGCATGCGGTGCTTCTGCGATTTATAGAGGTAAACTTCGGAGAATACATTGATTGGAGTCATATTATTAGCTGATGCGAGGAATGTTTACCTAATATAATTATGTATAACAACAGAGTTTTGTTAAAACAAGTTTTTTTTCTAGTTTTGTATGTAATAAAATGCTAATAAGTCTAAGGAGATTTTAATATGGATATTTGAGTTAATGCTCAAACTGAGAGGCTGCTTATTATTACTAAGTTTTTCAAAGAGTATTGTTACACAATCAGAAATAATTCAGACACTTTTAATTTCCGCAATACAAAACCAATCAACTTTACACTAACGTGTGCAAGCTTGAACATCTTTAAAGGCATTTTTTTCGTAAGGTACATAATTCTAAAACCATTCAATGGGTCTTTCATCATTCGTCGCTGTCGGAAACAACTCAAGCTGGATTCTGAGGGTGACTACGAAAGAACCGATTACACGATGTAGTCGTAGTAGTACGAGTCATTCTAAAATCGACTCAAATAGATTGAACTCGCTTTTTACCAATATGTTGGCGTTTAGATTGCCTTTCATGGACAAAACAAAGCTATAACGGTATCATTTTCATTGAACTCAATCCAAATCCATTACAGTTACCATCATAGACTGAACCTACGCGAAGTCATAGACCAACCCTCGCAGCGATCGAGAATCTGCGCAATAAGTCACAGTATAGAGTTGCTAGACGTCCGGCTTTTAAACAACTGTCCACCTAGCAATCCACGCTTGTTGCATAGAATTTCAGTTACTTGTCAGCTACAGGTACTCGAATTCCTAATTCCCTATATAACTCTATTATATTTATTATAAATTTAAAAGAACAATGAGAGTACAGAATTACTGATGCTCTGATTGAATACCTGTTATGAGAGTTAGGATATACCAGAGGAAGCGTCAAAATAATACAGATCGAAATCGGTCTACTATTCTACCTGTGATCTACTGTTATTCAGTGAAAACTTTTACGAAAATGACGGTAGTTCGAACTATAAAGAAAAACACAATATTTGCACCGCTCTATCGAAACAGGTAAACTGTCGAAAGTCGGATGTCACGATTTCATTTAATTCGAACGATGTGTATAAAATTACATTCCCTCATTATTTGTCTAAATGAAAGCCAAGCCAATTATAATTTCTGAAACTTTGTAAAACAATTTAGTAACAAGAAACTAAGCGGTAACGCTTAGTTTCTTTACCCTCAATCATAAATCAAAAAGTATTTATATTGAAATCACAAGGATCATTTTGAATTATGTTCTATAACGCGACCAAGCTTAGAAGAATCAGGGCAGCAACTAAGAGTCGTTGATCAAACCTAACTATACTAGTGGTTCACCCCGAACTGAGACCTCGCGATAACACCTTTATCAGCCAGACTACTTAACCAAGTAATTTCCATTTTTCTATTATTATTTTTGAAAATTTTCACCTCGAGGTCTACCAGTACAGTACAGGATCTATGAGTAACTACAATCATACACATCATCGAAATAACCTTTGAATAGGGCTAAGCAACGGGGCATAATACTACATACCTGTTAGTAGGTACCTATATCAAGTACCTGACGAATTAATTGATAACGTCCTTTTGACGAAAACCATAGAACTCCAGCGTCATTCAAATTCCTAGAAATGGGAGGTCAACAATGGATGTTATATTGGTTTCTTTTTTATGGAGTACAAGTTTCTAAATTCTTCAGTTTCAGACTTTTCCATGTAGTTGTGATACAAAAGCTACATGCATACCAAATTTCAGCATTGTGGGATTGCTGGAAGTACCCTAGAATTTTTGATTTTTACGTTTTTTATTTTTCCTAATATCTCAAAAACTACTAAGGCTAAATACTTAATAAAAACAGTTTTAAAATGTCCAACCAAACCGCTTTCATTAGACACCCCACTTGATCTGACTGTCTCACTTTTTTTTTTTTACCCCCTCTTGGACCTCAATATCTCAGCAACTCCTTACCTACAAATTGTACCAATACTATCTACCCCCATACCAAATTTCATGTTTCATCGGACAAACATACATACATACATACATACATACAAACGCCGATTATTCCAACTTGACTCAGAGAACTCGCTTCGCTCGTTCAAATAATACGCAAGGATTTATTATCCAACTTAACTTATTTTTCTATCACCATTATAGCATCTTCTATACTTGTTGGGCAATTTTCGTTAGTATAAGATTTGACCTAGCTGCTGGCTTATTTAGGAGTGTGTTTATTACTGAAAGAAAGCGTTAGCCAAGTAGGTCATGGAAAGCAATGGCAGCGATAAGCTCACCACTTGTCACGTCTATATTCCTGCGACTGTGGAACCCACGGTGAAAAGAGGCCATTTGAGGCTCTGCCTACCACTTCGTGAAAAAAGGCGCGTGTTTTTATACGTAAAATCCAACGTCTAGCTTTTAACATTCGTCTTTTTTAAAGAAAAGTGCTTTGCTGACTATTTCTGCCAGCTCTAGTGGCATATAGGTGGGGTCAAAACGGCCCGCACGGTTTATTACGTGTTTACTGGCCGCTGCCCGCTATCTGATCATTCTGAGGTCATAAGAAGAAACGGACGCGGTCATAACTTACATTCATAAAGATACTGAGCGTTATGGCGGAATGCCTTGGCCCTTTTTAGTATTGTCATAATCGCAGATGTTATGTATGAGATTTGAGATAACCCTTTGAAACGTGTTTTATGGTGGAAACGGTTCACTGGTTTGATTTAGCTTTGAAGTTATAATAACGTTTGGTAAGTGGTATTCCTATTCAACTTACTTACGCAAGCTTTCCCGAGTGTACGACCCGGGCTTTCGAGCTATTTAGCAAATCTTATTCATGTGTGAATTTTATTATCGCGACGCGACGGAGTAATAAGTAATAGTAACACTACGCCTCCTCTCTCTTCTCGTCGCCGAATGCGCTGGCAATCTTGAACAAACACCGACACTTGGGAAAACATAACGTCACTATCTTTAAACATTATTAGTGGCGAATGGCATATGGCATCGAATTTTCTTTGAACAACGGGTTATATCTAATAGCATGAAATTGAAATTGTTTCTGTGATGTAGACCAAAAATCCATTGAATTTTCAAAATGTATCGTCCCAAATCTTATAACCAATAAACTTCAGGTATTTTCCCATTAATTAAATGTTTGCAATGAATGTTCACTCACTTATGGGGCCTCACATTAGGGCCCTCTCCAAAGGCGTAATCGTTAAAGGGCCGGTTTTGCCCGAAAACTATCCGAAAACACTTGGGCGTAATTAATGTGCGCGGCTTACGGGCTTATGACGCCTGTCACGGGTTGGCAATACCGGTCAATTATGACCCTTCAGCAATCGTAACTGAAAGTCATGTTGTTGTATTACTACCAACACCAACCGACAACCTATTGGGTGAAGCTAGTCTGTCTGAGACTCGAGAGAGATCGGTTCGATTCTTGCTACGGGACATAAAAAAATATTCTAAATTTTTACCCACATGTTTTAAAACAAGCGTCTTATTTACCTTAAGGGTTAGCAGAAACCACGAACTTCCATTTGAATAGTGTCTTTCGTTTCGTCTATATTTTACAGTTGCGAAAACAAAAATATAAAAGTAATGAGCAAACCAAAATTTTTTTGCTCATTTTTAAAGTAAAAAGTTTTCTTTTTTACATCTCCATACAATTTAAAAATAAAAATTAACATAACTCTCAGTTACCGAGTTCAACTTGAATTTTGGTCTATCAGCTGTACGAGGCCTTTCCCATTGAATACAATGGGGGATTTGCCATAATCACCACGCTTGGCAGGCGGATTGGTGCTCGCAGTATTGGTGTTGAATACTCAGGTGGATGCTGCTGTCCATCCCCTAGTGTAATCCCTAAGTCAGCTTTTACGACATCCACGGGAGGAGATGGAGTGGTCTTTTCTTAGGCCGGACACACCACGGCACGCGGACAAACCACGGCACATTAGAAATACTTGACAAACTACACTCGAGAGCAATGAATCCGGGTCACTTAAAGAATGTTAAAAATCTCGGAAACTAAAAATGATAGATTAATGCAATAAATTGTATTTAATAGACAATGTAATACTCCTTAAATGAAGGTAAAAAAAATATGAGTCACCATACATTTTATTAACACAAAATTACATAAAGAAAAAAACTGCTGATCTCTCCTTAAAACAAAAATAGGAAAAATGAAATTTTTGAACTTTATTACGATTTTCTTGAATTTTAATACTTCGTATTGCCTCCTCGTATAAACAAATTACAAACAAAAACAAAACCAAATGCTGTAATTTCGTAGTTCCATCTTCGAAAGTGGCCCTTTTTCAAATTTGTTTTTTTTATGATATAACTTTACAATAACTAAGAAGTTTTAATACCTTCATTTAAGGAGTATTACATTGTCTATTAAATACAATTTATTGCATTAAGGTTGCGGTGATGGCCGCACGCTAAATCAACTCGAGAATAGCGCAAAAGTCGGCCTGCATATTGCTGTCCCTGTTTGGCTAACGCAGGCGCGCGCGGGGCACAGCCGAACACTTATTTCTATTCTGTGGCCGTTACCATTCATAATTCGAAGCTGGTATTTATTTTTTATGCAAACTAGCATTTGACAAAAATATTTTTTTGGCATATTTGGCATTTGTCACAAACTTTTTACATTTATATATCTAGCAATAAAAACTCCTTGGTACCTAGTTCTGCGAACAGTTAGAACTCGCGAGCACAAACTTTTTTCCAATAATTGTGATCAGGGTGGTTATTCGCTATGACCTATGAGATTTCTTTTCAATAACGTGTGACGTCACCCATACGATTCAGCGATGATTCCACGCAGATATCGTAACGAGCCCGCGTTATGTTACGTCTGGTCAGAGCGAATAAGGGGGCAAGTTGGTGCTTTGATGATCGTTGAGTTTGGCTCAACTTTCCAATAGCGACTGTGAGCTAGGAGGTTCATATTTTTATCACATGTAGACACAAGCCTAAATATGAAATGGCGTACTGCGGAAACCAATAGTTTTAGCATTGTGAGCTATGACAAAAAAATCAAAGAAAAATATTTCAAAGTAAACGCTCAACTTTCCTTTAGCTACTACTAGCTAGGAAGTTCACATTTTTATCACATGTAGGTTCACATAGCACAAGCCTAAATATGAAATGGCGTACTGCGGAAACCAATAGTTTTGGAGCTATTCATTTTTAAAATTTGCTAATAACCGCTTTCCGAACGCCATGTTTTGGTGATATTTTACTTTTTATCAGTGTTCCCATACGATTTTCGGCTTTTGACAATGACAGTGACAGACCAAATGGTATATTTTGCTAAAAATTGGTGGTTTCTCAATTTTCAACTAGTCGTGTTTTTTGCTCTTACGGTCCAGTCGGTTACGTATTCCTTGAACATCAATGAACTCTGTCATCGTTTGTGTTCTCAGAGTTGAGATTGTTTACGTGCTTACTCCTGTTTGAGAATTCATCGAAGGACTTTCCTTTAGCGACTATAAGTATAAGGCTTGAGGGGGGAGGGGAGGGGTGGGTTGTCAATGTCAAAAGCCGAAAATCGTATCCAAACACTGACAAATAGTAAAATATCACCAAAATATGGAGATCGGAAACCAGTTTTTAGCAAATTTCAACAATGAATAGCTCCAAAACTATTTTTTTCCGCAGTACGCCATTTCATATTCAGGCTTGAGCTATGTGAACCTACATGTGATAAAAATATGAACCTCGTAGGTCACAGTCGCTAAAGGAAAGTTGAGCATTTACTTTGAAATATTTTTCTTTGATTTTTGTCATAGCTCACAATGCTAAAACTATTGGTTTCCGCAGTACACCATTTCATATTCAGGCTTGTGCTATGTGAACCTACATGTGATAAAAATATGAACCTCGTAGGTCACAGTCGCTAAAGGAAAGTTGAGCATTTACTTTGAAATATTTTTCTTTGATTTTTTGTCATAGCTCACAATGCTAAAACTATTGGTTTCCGCAGTACGCCATTTCATATTCAGGCTTGTGCTATGTGAACCTACATGTGATAAAAATATGAACCTCGTAGGTCACAGTCGCTAAAGTAAAGTTGAGCATTTACTTTGAAATATTTTTCTTTGATTTTTTGTCATAGCTCACAATGCTAAAACTATTGGTTTCCGCAGTACGCCATTTCATATTCAGGCTTGTGCTATGTGAACCTACATGTGATAAAAATATGAACCTCGTAGGTCACAGTCGCTAAAGGAAAGTTGAGCATTTACTTTGAAATATTTTTCTTTGATTTTTTGTCATAGCTCACAATGCTAAAACTATTGGTTTCCGCAGTACGCCATTTCATATTCAGGCTTGTGCTATGTGAACCTACATGTGATAAAAATATGAACCTCGTAGGTCACAGTCGCTAAAGGAAAGTTGAGCATTTACTTTGAAATATTTTTCTTTGATTTTTTGTCATAGCTCACAATGCTAAAACTATTGGTTTCCGCAGTACGCCATTTCATATTCAGGCTTGTGCTATGTGAACCTACATGTGATAAAAATATGAACCTCGTAGGTCACAGTCGCTAAAGTAAAGTTGAGCATTTACTTTGAAATATTTTTCTTTGATTTTTTGTCATAGCTCACAATGCTAAAACTATTGGTTTCCGCAGTACGCCATTTCATATTCAGGCTTGTGCTATGTGAACCTACATGTGATAAAAATATGAACCTCGTAGGTCACAGTCGCTAAAGGAAAGTTGAGCATTTACTTTGAAATATTTTTCTTTGATTTTTTGTCATAGCTCACAATGCTAAAACTATTGGTTTCCGCAGTACGCCATTTCATATTCAGGCTTGTGCTATGTGAACCTACATGTGATAAAAATATGAACCTCGTAGGTCACAGTTGCTAAAGGAAAGTTGAGCATTTACTTTGAAATATTTTTCTTTGATTTTTTGTCATAGCTCACAATGCTAAAACTATTGGTTTCCGCAAAACGCCATTTCATATTCAGGCTTGTGCTATGTGAACCTACATGTGATAAAAATATGAACCTCGTAGGTCACAGTCGCTAAAGGAAAGTTGAGCATTTACTTTGAAATATTTTTCTTTGATTTTTTGTCATAGCTCACAATGCTAAAACTATTGGTTTCCGCAGTACACCATTTCATATTCAGGCTTGTGCTATGTGAACCTACATGTGATAAAAATATGAACCTCGTAGATCACAGTCGCTAAAGTAAAGTTGAGCATTTACTTTGAAATATTTTTCTTTGATTTTTGTCATAGCTCACAATGCTAAAACTATTGGTTTCCGCAGTACGCCATTTCATATTCAGGCTTGTGCTATGTGAACCTACATGTGATAAAAATATGAACCTCGTAGGTCACAGTCGCTAAAGGAAAGTTGAGCCGCTACTATTTCTCGCAAAAACTAGGTACTGAATGGTAAACAAAGCACAAGTCGTAGGTATGTTAGTTACCTAGGTTACTTCATTCCAAATCACAAGGCAAATCTAAATAAAATTACAAAAATATTGCAATGTCATATATAACAAACAAATAGGTGAACAAACACAAGAGCAAGCGAAGCGCGGGGTTACACAGTGTATTAGTGTGAGTGCCTGTCGAGTTGTCAAACATCACACAACCGTAGTTCCCCGACCGGCCCTCGGTTCTGACGCGATAGCAATATGGGCGTTCAGAATTTTTTAGAAATTTGTTCAAGTTCCGTAATACCAAAAATGATGAATAAAAACTTGTTGTTTTGTTTATATCGTGTTGTTATTCTGTTACTTGACAATATAAGCTATGTTCCTACACATAAAATACGTAACATATCGTTGTTTTTCATACGAAACAAATAAGATGAAAACATGTCGTTTAGGTCGTAAAAATATACAAAAAGTAATTCGCTTACATTTCATTTTAGGTATATATTTTGATAAAAAAAACTATCTGGGAACATAGATAAATACTATCCGAATCCGAATAATAGCATAATATGGTGGAAAAATGCTCGAATTACAAATGACGTCGGTATTACGTTTGTATGGGCAGTCCATCCTTCGCTGGGTTCTTAACCTAGCATTTTTAGTTTCCGAGATTTTTAGGATTCTTTAAGTGACCCGGATTCATTGCTCTCGAGTGTATATTATAATATATAAATATATTTACTTCACTTGGAAAAAGCGAGCACGTATTTGTTCAAATAGTTTACAGCCCTTATTGACTTTACGAGTAGAAAATAACTTGAAAGCTGTATTGAAGACACTCGTAGCGTGCAACCTAAAGACAGGTCAGTCCATGCTACGAGAGCTACGACGGGAACAACGCTCAGCCATTATACTTAGTTCAGGAGCCATTTGCGAGTGAGTCAGCTGTTCTTTAGCCAGTATCTATATCGGGGTACATTAATAAATTAGACAGCAGTTTGTCACTTAAATTGTCAGTTAAGTGCCGGATAACGAGCCGAGTCAGCTTTGTGACGCTTTCGGGCGCTTTGTGTATCGTAACGCTTAAAATGGCGTTTTCAGCCCTGATAATAATCATTGCGATTTTAGCTGGATTTGGCACCTTGATAATTTAAAATAATTCGTTGATCTAAAATAATATTGTAAGATCCCGATCCTACTAATAAAAAAAAATATTGGATGATTATTTGTTTGATACGACTAATCACGCAGTCAGATAGATTCTGATGATCGAGACATATAATACTTTTTAGGTTAGTCCTACATTTCTGTACCTAGTGTTAAGATAAACCTAAGGTGCCGAGAGAATAAAAGATTAAAAATTTAAAAAAAAAAATTATAATTTCTTTACATCCTACATTACATGAAAACTCATCTCAAAGGGGTGAAAGTTCAAAGTTTATGTGAGAAGTTTTACTGACAGCCTTGACGATTGTTACGTCATCACGACGTCACGCTGATTTTGCTGACTTTTGCTAGAGAGATTATGACCTGAATGAACACAAAATACTTTTTATCTTGGCACGAAGACGAAGCGCGGTGGATGATTGAAATTGTATTATAATACATACATACATACATAAACATACGCATTTTCCCCCGAAGTGGTAGGCAGAGCCAAAAAAGGGCCTATTTTAACCGTGGGTTACACAATTGCAAATTATAATGTATATTGTCGAAATCGTCATTTGTTATCAAAAATCTACTAAACAAATCTCTACTTCATCAACCATCTACTCAAATATAATAATATATTGGTTATAATAAATTAAGTTTCTTACTGTTTCTATCATAACTTTTCATTTAAAAAACCGACTTCCGCCATAGTATTCGACAAAATAATTTTGGATGAAAAAATTTTTATGAAAGAACCATAGTGGTGAAAGGATTATGATACTTTCTGAATGCAAATGCTTGGCGTCTTGCTGAAAATATCAAAATCGCCATATGTATGCCTACAATATTTGAGGAGTTCCCTCAATTCCTCATGGATCCCATCATCAGAACTGGATTCTGAAAAATGGGACCAATCTGGAAGTATATCTACTCAAATAAAAAAAGAATTTTCCAAATCGGTTCGTAAACGCCAGAGATATGAGGTAACAAACATTAAAAAAAAAAAAAAAAAATACAACCGAATTGAGAACCTCCTCCTTTTTTGGGAAGTCGGTTAAAAACAAACAATTTCAGCAAGATTTCACTTTCGATCAAATAACTTCATTCTATTAGATCGGCTTAGTAATCTATCGCGTGTTCAATGTATCAGCTATCTATAACACATCTACGTTTATGCTCATCGTGTTTTCATATAACTTACATTCGTATTTAGGTTAGGGTAACTTAGATAGTTGTGAAATCAGAAAAGTCGGAATAACTACAAACTCCTGTTTAATAGACGGATGATTTTAGTAATAAGCTATTCACAGAAGTACCTAGGTACTATTCAAATTAATGCAGTTTTGTTAGAAGACTAGGAACTTTTAATAGCTTTACTTGATTCACTTATCATGGTGAGTTATTAATGTGTATAGGGGCAAAAACATGAAACCTCTACAAATTATATCCATTAAATATACGTCTTATTGAAGCTCAAATATTCGGAGAAAATAGCCGTACACCTAAATTGTCCGGACTAAAATTTAAAAAGCTGGATCTTTCGCAACTCTTTTAACGGCACATGGGATCAGTCACACCATCTATCAAATCCATAGTTCTTTATACTTTACGGTAGCAAGTGATAGTGGATTTATGGTGTTACTTCATCTGGGGTTTATTTAGTTGAAAGGTTTGGGTGATAAAGTCGCTGTGACTATGATGTTAGAGTGAAAGTTTTGTTTTATTGCTTACTCGCTATCGTGGAGAAAACTTACAAAATTAAGTGTTATTGCTTTTGCTAGATTTCTTGTTTATTATTCCAAAGACTCGTAATAAAGAAACGTCCAGGAAGTCCACGCAGCGATAAAGACGGTGATATTCACAAACTACAATAGACTTTAAAACTTACTAGTTCTTTTTTTAGAACCACTTTGTCGGCGATAAAAACAAAAGGAATAAAATTGCATTCGATTCGATTCCTTCAAGCAAAATAAAGTTAAGTAGGAACTTATTTAATTCCCAGTGCTATTGGATCGGATAATCCTTCTGAGTTACATAATTTAATAACGATTGGATTACAACCTACGGCTATTAATTACTTTTACAAAGATTACATTGGATTACACCTATTTTGACCTCATTATTTGTTTTGTTTTGTCTGTTGTTCATAATTTATTCCAGTAGTTATTAAGAAAATGACAATCTCCTCTCTACAGAGAAGAAAATTAAATATTTTTTTTGTGTATATGACATTGTTATTAAATTTTTTACCTGTGCACCTAATTTTAGTATTTTTACATTTAATATTGTGTTATCACCTATGGCAATAAAAAGTATTATATTCAAAGAATTTAAACAAAATATCTTCAAATAATAGTAAAAAAAATTAAGTAATCTGTGTAAACGGTGTTGGTATCACAATTACTAGTATTTTTATATATTTGTGGCTTATTTTGTTTATTGCAACCCTGTTTACCCAAATAAATAAAATAAAATAAATACTCAAGAACCAGCGCAGAGGCACTGGTTGGTCACGGAAAGCCAATCACGGAATTACAATGCTTCAAAAAACAACTGGTTTGCGTTGATTCCACCTCTGACATCATGCCGTCGTTGTGTTTAAATGAGGCACCCTATAATATAAAATTGTCCTTGAAGTTTTGGAAGTTGCGGTTCTGTAAGTATTAGTTAAGTACATAGTCACGCTGGGAGGATGTAACAAATTGCCCTCAAAATTTCATCGCACTTTTCATCGTTTTAAATTCAAAACACGCTGGTATAACTAGGCCATCACTCACCACAGTGAAAGTCTCTAGGCCAGACGAAGAGGGATGATCGATACTTAATACCGTCGTACTATCATGATAATTATTACCATGCCGTTGTTGGAACCTGCCCTTACAAAAGAAGGTACACTCGGGAATTTGGAATTTTGTTCTGCTTCGAAGATTTCTTGCCCAATCTTGTCAAAAAAACCAGCACATGTCTTTTCATGGACATGGTTACGTCATGTCTTCAAATTATTAAAGTTACTGACTTCAAATCAACCTCAGCAACATAATTAGAAAGGACATAAAGAAATGCGCATTTTGGAGTCTCCGACGATTGCAGATAGATTGGATTACCTCTCTTCGTCAGCTGATAATCATCCACTGCTGTATGTGGCCTCCCTCATAGCATGCACAGCGTGCAAAGAGGGGATTTGTTATAGCCACTTCGCTTGGCAAATCAAATCAAAAGTATTTCAATCATTTAAGTCACAAGGATCACTTTGAACCGTCTTATAAACTAAAATTACTTCTGTTCCGGCAGGCGGATTTGTGATCGCAGTTTGGTGTTAAGAACTCAGGTGGATGCTGCTGCCTATCCCCTGGCGCAATCCCATAGTCACCTTTTACGACATCTACAGGAGGGTTGGAAGTGTCCTATTCTTAGGCCGAGACTACCACGGCTTAGGGGTTACCCTAGCTGGTATAATTTTCTGGTAAAACCATTTATACCATTATAACCATTTATGTGGTAAGCACGTTCCATCGGTAATCAGTTTCTGTTGTTGTCATTTAAAGCTTTAAATACTTAGTAATTGTATAAACATAATTTTGCCTTTAATTTATTAAATTATGCTAATGCCCATGAAACGCATAAATACAGCTGCTACCGACACTATGACCGTAATAAAGTGGAGACGTGGCAGCCGTAAATTATTAATTTCACATCAGATACAAAATCGCGGTCACCACTATATTACGGCCGTGATATTAGAAAACCCTATGTATATAGGTATGTGCTTATATGAAAAAATATCTGCAAGCATTATTCATTTTTTTATTTTATGAAACATACGTAATTTATGTATCATCTTTATGTCTCAGGGTCGGCAGCGCGCGCGGTGTGAGTGTGTGTGGTGTTGTGATGCCTCGGGTGTTGCAGGCGTCCATAGGCTACGGTAACTACTTTCCATCAGGAGGGCCGTAAGATTGTATGCTTGCAAAATAAAACAAAAAAAATATACATTTACCTGAATGCTAATTGCATATTCGAAATTGAATTTTCCAGTTTATCTGGTTGTTTTGAATTTTTTTTTCTCAACAATAATTTTCCTCTGAATCCGGTTTCTTAATTACGTCTCATACAAATAATCTAAGAGAGCCCTTTGTGCGAAACATGGAAGAGAATTTGACAGATTTCCGGAGTAATGGATGAGAGGGTGTTTAGCGCTAATTAGCGGAACCCCACTCTGCATAAATCACACGTACCTAACCATTGTTCTATAAAATGTCATACTAAGCTCATGTTCAGCCCCTTCTTGGTGTAGAATATTACAAAATTGTATTATTCTTAATTTCTCATAATGTATTTGATATGTGATTTGTATTTGTTTTGTCTTAGTATGTATATGGAATCTGGAAATATATTAGGTAACCTATATATATAATGATGAGGCCATGCAGGTGGCCACTTATTGATCTTAACCAATTCAGATAAAAAAATACGAAAACATTTTCTGGGTAAGCTAAGTTTTTTTTTATAGCGGATATCGTATGATTACTTGCTGCGGTTTGATATTGTTTAGTTAGATCAAAGTCACATCTGTTTTGCTCTACGTCCGATCCGAACCCGTGAAAATACGGTCCGGAGTAGTCGTAGAACAATTTATATGGTAGTTTACGCACTAGATCCGGCTTCCTTCATCCGGTTTACCTATATATCCAAATTTTCACGGATACGGATCGGACTTAGTGCGAAACCGCTCTTAGTGCGTGTTTAATTCCCTGCAGAAGCGCGTTCTTCATGTCAGACTTTTTAATAACGGTTTTAACTGCACTCTCTGCGTCAATGCAGTTTTCAGTGCAAACCTTTGGGTGAGTATTATTTTTTCTGAAAAATGGGTTTGCTGTTTTTTCAACTTTTATAGTTTCTGTAATTTTTTTTTTAAAGTATGGCAAAATTGCCTGTTATTTGAATGAAATAATATTTTATAAAGGTATTACTGTAACAAATTCTTAGGGCTAATCTCTTATCTTCATGGAGACTTATGACGTCATGCCATTTTGACACGATTTTATACAACTAGTTTTACAATTCAAAATACTATGAGCTAGGTACGTATAAAATAATATGAGAGCGAGAAAAAAAATGGCAAATTGAAGAGGACAGTTTCTCAACTAACAAAAGTCATAGAAGTCGACAAGGGGAACTTTTCTGGTTTCAACTGCTTATTATGTATATTTAGCACCTTTGTACAACTACTGTGGATGCATAAAAATAAGCGCATAGCTAAATCCATAGGGATTCTCCTTAAGAAAATAAATAGCCAGTTAACTTCTAAGAATCTCTAACTATCCATTTATGAAAATGTTAGCTCTATCCTATTTGCGTCACGATAAATCCACATCAAGATAATTTTAAGCAACTAAGTACATATTATTTAGTTTCACTTCAATGAAGTTTAATAATTATCGGCCAAAGTTTCTACAAAATAAAAAATTTATGATAATCAATACCTAGATTTAAGCCCAATTTGGCAAAAATACCTAATGAACCGAATGAAATAAGAAATAAACTCGAATAAACATGTGAGGCCAACTCCATACCAAGCATTTTTTTTTACTAAACTTTGACATACGATACGCTCGCTTTTCTTACTTTGTAACGCGTCGATACGCCAACATTTTTAACCAATTATAACTTGTTGAAGTTGTAACAAGTTAGATTATACGTAGCTTCACTTGAGAGGCTTTAAATTACGAACAAAGTTATATTTATTTCAGTAGAGACTATTTTATGTAAGTACTAACGGACTTTGGCTAAGTTTTGAGTTTAATTTCTATTTTGAATTTGCGCAACCAGTCTCTTACATTTTGCTTTACTATGGTTTCTACCGCGACACAATGTAATATTATATTTTTAAACGGAAAATATAGGTAGATACTATAATAAATCCAAATATTTCATCGATTGTGTAATCCACGGTGAAAAGAGGTCCTTTGAGGCTCTGCCTACCCCTTCGGGGAAAAAGGCGTGTGTTTATGTATGTATGTATGTACGACTTATGTATTGACCAATGTGTTTCCTAGAAATAATAACACATGAACCTGCTCGTAGTACAGAGAAAACAACCTCCAATAAAAACATTAATTAAACAGAACCCAGTAATTTCAGAAGTTTTAATATCATAACTGATAGCACGGTGGGGAATATTCCTGATGTCCATTTTTTAATGAGCCTAGGTGTTTCGTGTTTTTTTACAAAGTTTTAATTTCCAGTGTCTAGTCGTTTTTGAGATTTCTCTCAACAAGTTCAAACATGTTTCAGAATCCCGAAAACTGTACCTGTAAACATTTATGTTTTACATGTAGATTTCCTGGGAAATCTGCCATAACATTACAACTACCTTCAATTAAGATTTTATAAGACTGAAGTTAGTTTACGTATAGTTAAATTGACTTGTTAAGGCTTAGTTAACTGCAAATTTTCTCCTGTAAGTGGAGCTGTGGTGCTATTTGTACGTTTTCTACATTATCTACATCTTGACGTAGAGTGGACTGCAGTTCTTTTATAGGAACCAGTAAATAGAACCCGTGGTACTTCCGTGCTACACCGTTGTATGGATTTGAGGACTTGATGGGGATGCCATGGGTCTGAATTCAAGTTCCCGCGGCAGACCCAAGGATCTGACTGAGGGGGGGGGGGAATGATTTTCAAAAATCGCACCCCACGGGTGCCTTGGGTCCGGAGTGTTTATGCACATCCTCGTTATCTATGGGAGGATCATAAGATCAATCCCCGGTCCGTCGATAAATTTTGAAATAAACTATATAATCCATAACTGTCGGTTTTACTCCTTGAAAACCAATAACCGTATTACTTAAAGTGAGTAATAAAGGTAGATCTTTATCAGCCTATAATCGAAATATATTTATTATCATTATTATTAACAGCTTCAAGTAGCACAAGACCTCTCCGTAAAATGCAATGGGAAGATTTGCCATAATCACCACACTAGGTAGTCGGATTGGTGATGGCAGTAGTAAGTTGAGTACTCAGGTCGATGCTGCTGCCCATCCCCTGGTTTAATTTTGAAGGCTTAATAGAAAATAAAAATTAAATGTCAAGTGCATCATGTGACGTACCAAGGGTTCACGAATTGGTACTTATTTTATAACGCATAGCTTAGAAGATTTTAAGGCGTCACTGGTTCGTGAAATATTATTATTATTAATATAATATATTATATACATATATATATATATAATTATTTATATTTATTTTATTATTGAGCTCTTGAATTGAGAGTCTAGCTCTTGAGTTTTTGTGAGAGTTCTGATAGTTCCTAAGCTTTTTGTCTAGTAAAAAAAATAAATTCAATATAATGCAATTTGAATTATGTCACTCGGTTCAATAAAAACAAAATTAATTTTAAAATAAGTATTATAGTTTATACTTACTTCATAAATGTATTATTTTTAAACATTTAGTAATGCATTAATTGTTAATTGAGTTACGTAATTCATCAACAAAATTTTCATATTTTGTACACAAAAATGCGGTATCAAAGCGTACGCTCGCCTTCTTCAGTCTAGTCTCAAACCGTTTATTGTTTTACTCACGACCATCATTTTCTTTGGACCTATGGCGCTTTTGTAAAAATATACGAATGTCGAGCATCCCCGCACTTATCTATAAAACAATTGAACTACAAGTTTTGAAAGCATACGGAATATAGGTTATATAAGTATAAGTACTCATAGTTTGCAGGAAAACATTAACAAACATCCCAAGTCTTTAAATTTTCAAGGGTGTTTTTTATGAGATTTATCTCTCTTTTCTTGCCTATTCAAGAGTTTGAAGTAATTCCTTACTGGTTTACATTTTACCCACTGCAAAAACTACTTGAGGAACACATTAGATTTAAATTTACAACGCCAGATATCATTGGAAAATAAAAGGATACTTATTAAAAAGAAAGGTACTTCATAAGATCCATTATTAATATCTACTAAAAGCACCGGATGTAAGGGTATGACATACTGAGTATGGAAAACACGATCTTACAGTATTTTCCTGACTTTTCTTGATAACAAAACAAATTGAGTTAAGTGCATAAAACTGAAAAAAAATATTTCATACTACGCCAACAGAATAAATAAATAATATTCCGTACAGTCGGTTGACGAGCGACAGGGGCGTCTTGCCAGAGAAATCGTGCGAGAAATAAGCCCAAGCTGCAAATACTCACTCGAGCCTACGACACTATAGTTTGATACTTTATTATGCTCCTGGCTTTATACTAAACGAACTCAATCTGATGAAACGAAATTGAGGCGATAGGTGTGTCCGCTGCAGCCTTACCCTCTTATTCATAATACATTTTTAAACCTTTGATAACTAAAATAGCTATTGTCTTGTTTTAGCGTATGCCATTTTGCATTATAGAGAACAAAACAAAAGCTATTTTTACTAATATAGGTTTTTTTTACCTTTCTTCATTTCTTTCTTCTTTGTCTACCTTTCTTCTCTAATAATTTTAAGTTCATCATTTTCAATAAATGCAGCCTATTTTTATCTTTCGCCTATTGACACAAAGTGTGCAAGCACTTCAAATATTAACTCAACGTTGGCTGTAATTAGAGCTCTCGGAAGTTTTTTCTCGACAGAATTAATTCACATGTCGTCAAACATCACACTGCGCATTCGTAAATAAGTTACGGAGTGTGTACGGTACTAGTAGGGATAGAGTGTCGCCCGAGGCGCTAAATTAATCATTGATCACGAGTGTAACTTGTAAACTACTTTGCCAACATCCTTACATGAGTTAGGTACAAGTATTTGGAACTCAAATCGAAGTGTTACAAGTGTTCGCGCATTCTTAATTAGAATACATTAATTTCAACAGCCGTTTTGAAATAGAAGTAGGTATAATCAATTATGAGAGCTATGTTAGGAGTTTCACTACGTGATAGAATCCCAAATGAGGAAATCCGTAGAAGAACCAAAGTCACCGACATAGCTCTCAGAATTAGCAAGTGCCAATGGGCAGGTCATATAGTTCGCAGAACTGACAACCGTTGGGGACTAAAGGTTTTCGAGTGGCGACCACAAACCGGTCGACGCCGGAAGGCCCTCCACTCGATGGATTTGGATGATTTTGGATGATGGACATTATAAATGTCGCAGGAAGTCGGTGGATGGGGGCGGCTCAAGACCGTTCGTCATGGCATTCTAAGGGGGAAGCCTACGTTCTGCAGTGGACTTTTATAGGCTGATGATGATGATGATGAAAACCAATTAATCCCTTTACTATTTTGTAATCATAGGTAAGTACTAGGGGTAGGCAGAGACCACGGATTTCCTCTTGTCTCTAGATTTGTCTGGAGAACCGCTTTCCTAACTCTTGACACATCATCATATCATTTATCACACAAATGTGGTTTCCAAATCATATTACCAATATTTATAAAAGTGATACTTCTAATCTGATAGTTCTAATCTACCTTACCTTAAAGGCCTTATTGTTTAAAATAATTATTGCTTTTAGACTAAAGTAAACCACAAGCTATTTTGCCCGTAATTGTTTCTTTTCTAAGGTTGCAAAGTAGATTGAAGGCTCTATAACACAAATTTATACTATTTGGATTCTGCCAAATCCATGTTCAAGGAAAAAGTTGGCGCATTTCTTTGTAAGCGGTATGAGATCGAAAAGAGCTTCAGAATAAATATTTGAAATGTTTGCCTCACACAATATGCCAGGAATGTTTAAGTGCGTTTTTATGTACGCAATTGGTATTTCGCCCAAAAGGTTTGTTTGTTCAGGCACGTACATTTTTTCCGCTTATCAGAGCATTATTAACAGCGCGTTATAATTCAGGTACATCATATTTGTTAGCATTTGCAGTGATAGAGAATTTAAGAATAAACCTTAATTTTTTTGTTGAAATGTGTCGCCCAAGCAGTGATTGAAAAGTGGCGCCCACCGTGGGGCTTAAATAAAGTAAAAAATTCACAGTATCAGAAAATTGCACGCATTAACGTGATATAATTCCCATTCAATATCCAGCCATGGAAACACGCACACTCACCATGACTTAAAGGACAAACGTAACGTTTTCCTTTAAATCGTACTAACCAACAACGATTGCCTGCTATGTAATTTTATATGTGGTATAATTTTTTTGCACCTTGTTGTAAAAAACATATTACCTACCATAAAATCCAGCCACAAACACTATGCGTAAAATATGATCATACAGAACCACTGTACCTGTTTCAATCCACGTTTGGCACACGCATTTGTTCACGTATATGATTCACACATAAACACTTGCACTGTCACAGATTTGGGAATTCTGAATTTGTGATAATCACTGTTCACTCGATGCGATTGCAGTGATGACGAGACGGTGTTAACGCGCCCGAAACTTCCGCTCAGCACCGAAGCTCGGTCACTACTGAGCCCGCGCCGCGCAATCCTCTGCGGCCCGTCAAAGAATCCACCCATTCCGCTCGCTAGACTTGTAAGATTTTGGCATGTTTATTTGAAAATGTGTCAGGGCTTTGATGTTTGATTCTGATTAGTAGCGGGTGATTTATTCAATGGGCTGAAAAGATATGGCATCGTTTTCATATTTTATAGCTTCGCCTAAGGTTTTATAATTACTAGGGTAATTTTATTTCTTGTCTTCTGTACCTATTCTACTGGAAACATTGACATTGATAGCCATTGTATTGTTTTAATTAAAGAAAACAACCCTTCAATTTGCAAATTGAACGCTCACCATCTAAGCGTATCATAGGACAGAAAACGTGGTACCTAGTTAGCTGTTACTTTTACTATGATGGTCTTGCATTAAGATTTAATTTAATTTAAATGGCCTACTGCTATATTGCAGATAATTGTTTCAAATTTAGGCTCATTGGGTAGGTGATAATGATACTATGATAGCTGTATAGCACACATAATGAGTAGGTAACTATAAACTTGCATAACACTGTAAGTGCTCAGGCAATCCCCTAAGCACAAACAAAACGTCTCCTTCTCTGACCGTAGGTACTATAGCAGATTGACAAATGAAATTTTTATGAGTGCACCCGCCTGCACTCGCACTAATGATGTGCACAAAGCGCCATCTCGCGGGTCGCGGTGACACTTGCATTAGAGGCGCGAGACTTGCGTTTTGATGTCCGACTATTTATATTTGTAGGGTTATCACTACAGCATCAACAAGATTATATTTCCTATATTATCATCATTATCATCATGGAACCATTGAATTATTTACTAGTAGAAACGTCAATTGGTCCTCAGTCGAGTTTATAGCGCCCACAAAAGTCACCGCCAGCGTCAGCTCTATCCATGGCCGAATTGGTTATGTGTTTTGGCTCTAAGTTCCTACCGCTTCATTAATCACAGAGTTATCGCATCACGAAATTTGGCATAACGTTGTTGCTTAAATTTTTTTTACCTGGCTACCAAACCGAATTTATAGACGTTTTTGTGTCAAAATATTTAAAATAAACTAGGAGTGCAACTCCTCTCAAACCACGCATATTGTAGAGTTCTGAGGTTTACAGCTCAACTTAAGACTAGATGTCGCTACTCGTAGATTAGAACGCGCTATCGGTATGGAGAACTCTTGTACGGAGACCCCGCTTGGGATTTGGGTTTTTGCATTTTTATTATTTGCATAGGGGTTCATGTTTACTCAACGTAACATAATCTATGAAAATTTAAATAGGCTACTTCTAATAGCCGCCGATATAGTACCTCAGTGACAAAATACAGATAAACAGACCAGACAGACAGATTGATGGACGGGGCGTATGCTTAGTAATGTGGTTTAATTTGGCTTAAACTAAAAACCCCCTCTAAAAACTACTAATTACAGAAATATTAGCGTTTAAAAAAATAAAATTGATTATCAACTGAGTTATGCCACGAAAGTACAATGTTTTTGCGTGCGGGTGCATTATCTGTTAATTGTTTGCTATAGTTACCTAAACGTTGTCTTCCAAATCTCAAAAAGAGGTAGATTATAGCGGTAATCTCCATTATTTGCTCTACATGAAAAACTTACGCAAGACTTACCCAAATTCATAATTATTTTTAAACCTAAGTTCAAAAAGCTTTTGTCTTGTTTTGACATATGACATTTTACATCAGAGAGAACAAAACAAAAGCTATTTTATCTAAAACAGGTTTAAAAATTATTATGAATAAGGCCCTTGGTTTTTGATTGGCATACTGCATGTAAGATTTTGGCATATCGCTTTTGGCACTGTGCTGTTTTCTTAGTATCTCAAGCTATCGAACAATAAGATTTTTATCCAAAGGCATCATCATCATCATAATTATCAGCAAGAACAAGTCCTCTGCTGGACGTAGATCTATTCCATAGAATGCCACGACGAACTGTCTTGAGGCGACTTCATTCACCGACTTCCTGTGATACGCTTCTCTTTAAAGTGTCGTTGAACCATCAAGAGGAGGCGAGAGGAGGCTTATCTGTCTACACTGTGTTGTCCTTTTTGTAGGATATAATAAGTATCATCACTATCAAATTATCTAATATTCAATCCTTATGTAGTGAGAAACTTGAAAAAATATATTAACTAGCTGAAAACCGCAATTTTTTCCGCGTTATTAACCCCCTACTACCACTAAAAACTGTTCAACTACTAAAACGAAGAGATCCGTTGAGCCTCTCCCGCTTTCATCTTCAGACCCTAGCTGTCACGTATTGTCAACCATGTTACCACCATTATTACTACCATTCTGCTATCGGTTAAGGAGATCCGTTAAACATGTCCCGGCTTCATCATCAGACCATGGCCTCATCTACCGTTATATATTTCATAAAAGTAACTTTAAAGAGCCCAAACATGACTTTTCTAGGTATTGAAAATCGTTGAGGAGTTCAGTTGACGCCTTTTGATTCCATTTTCAGACCTGAGGCCGTAGGCAAAGTAACATTCTAATAGCGATGACGCCAGTAAAAAAGTCCAAAATGTATGGGATTGACGTTAGCTATCGATATGTCACGTGGTCTATTGTATTGAATTACGACTGTAGAAATGGAATCGCTTCGAAGCGAATGCCGTTTGGCTAGACCCTCAGGTCTTCATCAAGGAACATTGGCATCTTTAAACATCAAATAAAAGTAAAAACGTTTTTGACGACATTTGAAACAACACCACGTTCAAGTTTTTCAATTAAGGAGTCCCATTTAATTACGGAGCATTTTTGTTTAACATTTAAAGCCCTTTTTAGACCACTAAGAGGCCGAATTAAAAAAAAAATTCTTATTGTGTAAAAGAAACACACTCTGCAAATTTCAAGTCTCTTGGTCCAGCGGTTTGGACTTGGTTGTCTGTCACTCAGTCAGGACTGTGATTCTTATAAGTATATTTGATTACTGTCTTGCTTCGTCCGGATGTTTCACTGAACAAAAACTTCTACCCGTACCATTATAAAGTTTACCCCGGTTTGTCGCAAAAACTCGATAGAAAAATAATCACCGCACGATACAGAATGTATCAACACACAGAGTCCTTTCAAAACTTCAGAACTGGGACGCTGACACCCCTGACACACCCACGCACGTATTCATACACACACCCACATTAGTCCACACACTGCAGACCACACTGTTAGGTCACAGGGAGTAAGACACAGAGTAAAAGCTACATACAGCCGCACCGTGGTTGGCTAAATTTACTTCTCTAGTATTACTGGTTCTTCTTTTAACACCCTACCTGAAGTTTGTGGCTCTGAAAAGAGCCTTTCATTTTGACCGGTGAAAAAACTATTGTAGTTACAGGACACTATGCGTACTGCAGGGTGGCTCTTTTCTTGGTTATAGTATGTACTATAACATGAAAGGAGTCTACTACATACACTATAGTAGATATTACAAGATTTTATAGACGCGACCCGGATGAAAATTATAAATTAAGTACTGTAACGAATCTTGATGTTAAAGATTCTTGTAATACGTAGAATAGATACTCAGGCCAATTAGTTATCATCAACATTTTACAAGCCCTTCATTGAATGCTGTGGTAACCAAAAATATCAAAATAAAGTTAAAAATTTTCGAGATGCATGTTACTAAAACAAAACACTTCAAACTCATAAGTGATAATCTTTAATCAGGAACCAAAAGTCATCAATTTTGATTTTGTTGAAGGATTGTTGAGGCATTCTGTCAGTAAACCTTATATTTAATGTCTTTTTCAAGTGGTTAGAAGACGCCAATTTACTCTTCTCTTCATCAGAATTCAGATGGAGAAAAGATTTTGGATACGTTTCCTGGCGCATATGCGATTTGGGCCTGATCGGGTCATCAGCTAAAAAATGCCAGTCGGACTCATGGATCTTATGTCGTTCGAGAAGCTTTACTGTTAATAAACAACCGTAGAACAATCAAATTGCTGCTTTGTCGAATCTATGTTACTGTCATTGATAAAATAATCTTTATCTATTATCTACTTCTTTGATTTCATACAACGTAGGAATAATTTTTATATGATCACGTTAGGATGGCTAAATATAAAATAGATTTTACTTAGGTTCAGAATAAGCAGAGTTTAAACGAACTAGGAACTAATTACAGTACCTGTTCATCAAGATCACATTTTATTCAATCCAGTACACTTCAAAGTATATTTTACCAAACTAGTTTGTAAGATTTATATTATGTAATAAGCAAATGCGCATGCGCTGATGTAGAGTATCAACAGTGGGAGAATACTTCTCAAGAATATAAACATCAGAAATGGGATCATATTATTCAATACAGCTGATAAGTTATTGAACATAGTAAACATAAATATATATATATATATATATATATATAGTATATATACATATTTTTGACTCATTCAGGACTTCTCTCTCTGTTAATTCTTTACTCGTGTTCAGGTCGCCAGCAAAGTCGGCTGAGCAAATGTGTAAACGGAAGATAGACATTTCTTTGACTCCTTTTAACTGTCCGAGGGAGTTTTAAATAGGATGCAAACAGAGATAGGCTACCTGTGATGAATGTGGAATTAGTGTCGGCGTCTGCTTGCATTCTCAAGAGGCATTGTCTGTGAGAGAGATTAATAATAGCGGAGAAAAATTGCAATCTTCTTCAAATGCTCATGAAGCCTGAGTGAATCAAAACAAAACTAGTAGTAGCTGGCAAGTTTGCTTTATTTAATTTAATAAAGAGATTACCTGGAGCCTGTTGCATGGTATAGTAGACTGATAAAGCGTTCATTATTAGAGCGTCCTAAACATTGGCCAAAGCAGATATTGATATAAATAATGATGGCGACGTTCCATACATTTTGTGACCTACCTTTTTCGTCAATTTCACGTTATCTTCAGTAGATAGATAGTGGTTATTGGTAATATTTACTAAGAAAATGAAAAAGCAAATTGATTAAAGTGTGTAGTAGTTGGGAGAAAATATTTGGTACAGGTTTTTTACATAAAAAAACTTCGGTTGGAATACGAAATATATACGTATGACACATTGACTAACATGAAACATCTACCATGAACGTTCCTATTCAAGTAGGTAATTGTTTTTTTTTAGGTAAAATTGTACAAAACTACCCTTTCAAGTATATATAGATTAGCTATCATTATATGGTCGTAAGTAAAACATATTGTTTATATAGAATACTTTTATTTATATAGTATTTATCAAGTTTTTGCTATAAATTGTAGTAGATGTAACTTTTCATTCCCTACTTCTAAAACTATACAATAATAGGCTATATAGGTTTATGGAATAATCTGCAAAAAATATTATTCAGAACAAAATTTAATGATTCCATGAAGGGAACATGGTAATTTTTTTTATGACCTATGTAGTGTACTGGTAAATAATTATTATTATTTACATCTATAGAATAAAATATATATATATCATTTTATTAGTAAGTCTGTCGTCTCGGACATACACACCACGCAAGCACGTGGCAGGGATGGGACAGGCAGTCTAATGTCAACCGCCGTGCAGGGCAGACGTGGTGTGTGCGTTAGCGAGCCGATATAGTGTAGGATAGTTATATAAGGAAATAGTGATTTCTACATGGCGACGAGGTGAAAACCGTAAGTAATGTTTCCATTTTCGAAGAAAAAAAAAAAAAAAAAAGGTTAGTTTCAGTTAATGTATGTCATGGAAGTATTATGCACTTCGGGGTAGGTATTTAGTGAAAATCTGCGTAACATAAGTGAGAACATTCATTTTCAAAATAAAGATAATATGTAAAGTTATGCGAGGAACTTTATTTGTCCGAGGTAAATAATTTGCAATATTTATACACTTTACACTTTGATTGGATAAGTTACTTACCGCAATAAACCTGCCTTTCACTACTACCTACTTATTGACGCAAGAGGTACGGGTACGTTGCCCGCTGCGGGACAAGTGTTGGCATGGTCTGCAAATATTATTGTTCTGGGTCCGGGTGTTGTGGTGCCGTGGTACTCATGGTTCCAGCTACCCATGACGTAGGGAGTCCTGGTGTGGGATCGAGACTGTATGTGGCTGTTGGGTATTGTCACAAATTACTATTTATTTTGTGGTGTTGTGTTATGAATTAATATATGTTCTACTTCTATCCAAGCAACGAAATGAAAGTGAACAGGGTGGTTATTCGCTATGATCTAAAAGATCCCTTGTCAATAACGTGTGACGTCACCGCAGATATCGTAACGAGGTTGCGTTATGTTACGTTTGGTCATGGTGAATAAGGGGGCAGCAGTGCTGATCATCAAATTAGTGATTACCAGCCAACTTTATTGCGTTACCTACACCAACCAATTTATATCAAATAAATCAATCATGCATGAATAACTATCTCAGCATAACAGCATTCATTTCATGCCCATTCATGGCCGGAAGGGTTATGACAATATTCTTCTCTTGTTTCGCTAGTGAGTTCAGCCGTGTGGGGTCTAAAACATTATAAACAGTTACGCATACAATAGGTATTAACGATATATTTTAAATTAATGATAACTTCCTAGCTATGAAGTATCTTTAGGTACCTACCTACGAATTAAATTTTAAGAATAGATGGAATCGGATCACATTTGCATGTGTGATATCCATACTACACCAGATAACAAATACCTACCTATTTGTACGGTACGGACACAATATTCTTGTTCCGTTTGCAAATAATCAAGTAATGATTACTTTACGTAAAAATAGGTGCTTAAATACTTAAATCATTAATAAACTTTGTTTTCTATCTTATTATCTATATTATGATAAAAATTTATTCTATAATTATTTACTTACCTACAGATGCCTAGATGGATTCTATAGAAATGAGTAAGTAAATAAAAATTTCGGTGGGTAGAGATACATTCATTGACCGAGCCAGCGAAGTTCTTGCAATGACTGGCAAGATTTGCATTCGTGTGTTCGGATGTATGTAGGTATGTATGTTTGTGCGTTGGTACTCACGTACAGGTCGTGTTTTTGAATTAACCTTGGTGAGACTTGATATACAGGTTCTACAAAATTATAGAATTTGTTTGTCAGCGATTTTGATTGGAGGGGTATTTCCCACCAAAAGGGGAAGGTTTGTTGCGACGCCATTTACCGTTAAATGAAAGGAGTCGTAAGAAAGGGCTATGTCTAAACATTTAAAAACGGTTATAGTTTTATTTTAGGATGTGGTTTTTGAGATAGAATCAAAACTTGTTAGAGTTTCAACGACTTAGTGGTTCAGGTAAGATTGGGTACGTATATATAAATATATATATATTTAAATATTCTAGATCGTGCTATGGATGCGGTTTATAACGTTTACACGTTTATTTATTTGTAGACTTATATATGCTTTTAACCCTTTGGCTCGCGCCTAAAACCCCCGATCTTAAGGCCATCCGACATGTCACAAACTTCAAAATGTTTATGCAAACCTACAATGCTTTCTGCCAATGTATTATTAGCTATGGTATCTGTGTATGGGGAAGTGCATGTAAGAGCGCGTGATTGAAGTCGAAAGAGCGCAGCGAGTAGTTTTGAAGGTATTAATGTTTTTACCTTTTCAACATCCCATTATTACCGAGGTAAGTATATCATAAGGCCCAAATCTTAAGCGTGCGGAAACTATTTATATCAATTCTTAAGAAGATATCATAAGGTTTACACTCTTCCAGACCAGAATAAGAGAGTTGACCGCTATCTTGTTTCGCAAACTACATAGGTCAGATCTGGCCGGAAGGCATTATAACTGTATAGCTTAAGGCAGCTATTTATATAAATTTGTAAATAAGATTAACAATAAGATTATAGATTGGCTTGACAAATTTGGGTATGGTGAGATAAGAGGATCTATTTGTGGTGCTAAAATAAAACAATCTTGAACACACTCCACTCGCACATTTGCAATAAAACAACTACTTTATATTTTTATTATTGATATTACTATGATAAATAACTTGTTTAATAAGTGCATTATCAGTATTATTATAATCTCAATTGTGCCTCAAACTCAACGATCATCAAAGCATCAACTTCACAAGGTCTACTGTTCGCACAAGTACTAGTATAAATAATTTGCGGTATGCATTAAATTGCGGTATGCATTAAATTGCGGTATGCATTAAATTGCGGTATGCATTAAATTGTGGTATGCATTAAATTGCGGTATGCATTAAATTGCGGTATGCATTAAATTGCGGTATGCATTAAATTGCGGTATGCATTAAATTGCGGTATGCATTAAATTGCGGTATGCATTAAATTGCGGTATGCATTAAATTGCGGTATGCATTAAATTGCGGTATGCATTAAATTGTGGTATGCATTAAATTGCAGTATGGGCGTGTGATCGCGGACCAAGCATTAAATTGTGTACGATGCATTATAATATTAAATTATGGTTTAGGCGTTCAATTGCGATTTAAGCTTTTAATAGCGATTCCTACATTAGTTAAATTGAGATAATGGCATTCAATTGTGATTGGAGCTTTCAATAGCGATTCATACATTAGTTAAATTGAGATATCAGCATTCAATTGCGATTTGTGCTTTTAATAGCGATGCATACATTAGTTAAATTGAGATATCAGCATTCAATTGCAATTTGTATTTTTAATAGCGATTCAGACATTAGTTAAATTGAGATATCGGCATTAAATTGCAATTTTCGCTACCGTTCAAACCATTTCACTATTGGATAGTGAATTTTGATGGTAAATTAACAGGTAATCAAGGGGTTAACAAAGAACAATAAAAGACTGAACCTTGTTCAAGATGTGGAAGTTGGAGCCACTATTCCCTAAATAGAAACTGCCTAGCAAAAGAAAAATAAACTGCAAATGGTCAGGATGCAGGTCAGGAAAAACATACGCAGAAAAAAGAATAAAAATAGAGGAAGACACGACGACATAATATAATGGAAAAGCAAAAAGACCTAGACGTGTTAATGACATTGAATAAACGGATCATCATAATCATCATCATCAGTCTGTAGGAGACACCACTGCTGGACATAGGCCTCCCTCTAAAACGCCACGACGCATAACCTCCACTCGCGAAACTTTATTCCCCATCGGTTGTCGGTTCTGCGAGCTATATGACCTGCCCAGCCCATTGCCACTTCAACTTGCTAATTCTGAGAGCTATGTCGGTGATCTTGGTTCTTCTACGGATTTCCTCATTTTGGATTTTATCACGCAGTGAAACCTCTTGTACAGCTCTCTCCATAGCCCGCCGCATGACTTTCAGCTGGTCTATACGGCCAGTAGTCATCACTTCTCGGTGCGTAGGTCGTCGGGGCAACACACTGATCATATAGACTTTCGTCTTGAGGCTTTGAGGTATCTGTGACGGGAAGATATGACGTAGTTTCCCGAACGCTGCTCATCCGAGTTGGATTCGTCGGTTGATCTCTTTGTCGTAGTTGGACCCTCCTAGTTGAATCGTCTCAACCAAATAAAAGCGGAGGTAAACGGCTCCAACAATGTCGTTTCCAACGTGCACCGACATAGGTGCGACAGGGGCATTTGACAAGATGTTTGTCTTGCCCGTGTTCATTTCAGATCCACCTGTTGGGAGACGGTACTGCGGTCTCTGAGCATTGTGCCAAGGTCATCCAGCGATTCTGCCAAGATGACTAAGTCATCGGCATATCGAAGGTGAGTGATGTATTTCGCCATTGATGTTTATGCCTTCTCGGTTGCAGTGCAAAAGCTTGAAAACATCCTCCAATGCTGGGGTGAACCGTTTTGGAGATATACCATCTCCTTGTCTGATCCCTTTCTGCAATTGGATAGGTACAATCCGTGCACTGGTCCTGAAGACGGATTTACATAGTGGCCCTGCTATATAAACACTTCAACACTTCAATGTACAGGAGGTCGATCTGGCACCGCTCTAA
This sequence comes from Epirrita christyi, assembly GCA_951392215.1. NCBI lineage: Eukaryota > Metazoa > Arthropoda > Insecta > Lepidoptera > Geometridae > Epirrita > Epirrita christyi. Next base: position 538,882 of record OX595835.1, read on the forward strand.
AGACACTGCCGGGTCTCGGCTGAATCGAAAGCTTTCTCGTAGTCCACAAAAGCTAGACAGAGCGGCTGATTATACTCTTTGATTTCTGCCGGAACATGTGGAATAAAATTAGTAATACCTACTAAACTTCGTGAGAGGGTTTAATTAACTCACATGGAGGTCATCCATGGCAATGTATAGCCATGAAGGCAAGATTAAAGTATGGTGGCCTTAGTTACGATAAGGAAGATGAGAATATTTGCAAGGCCTGCAAGATGCACCTTGGTCTCGGCTCCAAACCGCCAAGCCCGCTAAAGAGACGTGAATTACCTACCAACCGAACCATGGACAGATGTAGCGATTGATCTCATGGGACCACTGCTCTGAGCAATGACTACATATTGTTATAGTTTATGTATCTTTATAAAGCTGGTTAGAAAAGCACAGATTTTAAGTTAAAAAAAAAATACAAAAAGGAAGGGATGTAGTGTACTGGTAAATAATTATTATTATTTACATCTATAGAATAAAATATATATATATCATTTTATTAGTAAGTCTGTCGTCTCGGACATACACACCACGCAAGCACGTGGCAGGGATGGGACAGGCAGTCTAATGTCAACCGCCGTGCAGGGCAGACGTGGTGTGTGCGTTAGCGAGCCGATATAGTGTAGGATAGTTATATAAGGAAATAGTGATTTCTACAACCTAGGTCAAAAGTCGCCTAACTTCTTTCACCTTCTTTGGTTATGTAGATTTCGAGAAAATAGGCTGTGAAAAAAAGACAAACGTACAGAAAAACAGACAACCGAGTGGTCCTATAATGATTCCGTTGGTATTTTTTGAGGTACGGAACCCTAATGATGTTAATTGTATGCACAAAATTAAAGCACTACTTTTGTCCTATAGTCAGAATAAATTCTACCAAAGTTAAACATTGAAATAGGTTTTGACGGCTGGCATTCGCGTGCCCAGCGGGATTCCTGTCGGGGTTGATAAGGTCACCTGTCACTACGTAATAACCGCACTCCGCTTCCCAGAAAGCAGATTGTGTGAGCTTCGAGTTTTACTTAATTAGAATATTTAAACTACTTACGAATGTGTGAACGTATACTAATGAGAGAAAAACACTTAATTATATTTTTTTGGTCTTGTCTAATGGGGAGTTTTCTGACAGCTGAAAGAAAATAGTTCTAAATCCATTCATAGATGGCGCAGTCCGATTTGGTTATCTAAATTTTGTCGGTCAGCCACCAACTGTCACTGACTTTGACTTGACTTCACTCCACTTCACTTCACTCGCTCATGCTGTTCGTTGATGAAGTATCTACCTACGTAAAGTTTTGTTTTGTGTTTGTTTAGTGCTAGTTTTTTTTATAAAGAGAATTTATTCTCTGTGGTGCTTTTGCAAAATGTTCAGAAGCATCTACCGGAGTTTTAAGAACTATTTTTTCTTTTTAATTGCCTCCCTGAAAACTTCCCATTGGACAACGATTTATAACCATATTTTGATGATTATGCGAACAAGAAAAATATAAATATAGGTTGTGGGTCCCAATTGAAGTTCACGCGATATGTTTTTTGTATTAGATAATCCATGGCACGATTATTATCGCATTGCATGGTCACTAGGTCGTATAATCATCATCGGCAGCCTGTAAACGTCCCCTGCTGTACAGTACAATGGGGTGTAATGGAGGGATTTAACATAATCACCACGCTTGGCAGGCGGATTGATGATTACAGTATTGGTGTTAAGTTCTCAGGGGGATGTTGCTGCCCATCTCCTGGTGTAATCCCTTAGTCGGCTTTTGCAACATCCACGGGAGGAGACGGAGGGGTCTTTTCTTAGGCTGGACACACCACAGCCGTATAATAACGCATACATCACAATTTTTGGTTCAAATTCATATAAGTGTGGCTTACACTTTAAAAAAGACAATCTTCATAGGTAAATATATACTTAACTGAAAGCCCACATCCAGCCTCCTTTTACTGACATATGTTCGTGAACGGTGCTCCCGCGAGTAACTTAAAAAGCTCTTAAAAGGTACTTTCGCCGCCACTCTCAGAAAAATCCACACTTAACCCTGGAGCTGATTGATTTTTCAACGGTCTCATCAAATTCAAATCCCTTGCCCTCCAGGACTGTATGTCAGGATTTAGGAGTGTTAACTAAGGAGGTTTTTTCGGCACAATAAGCAAGTTGGGGAATTATTTTTGTTATGCTACCGATACGTACAATGTATGTGATTTTTGCATCTAGTTGCGAATGATGCTATGTGATCAGAAAGGCATAAGAACTCTATTCTCTGAAACTTCTTAGTACTTGTATGGATACGCATGTGACTTTCAATTTTCAAAGATTTAGGGGTGGTTTTATCAAACCCTCATAATATTATATTATCTATTATCCCCCTGGCTACGGCCCTTGCCACTCCCGTAATAAACTCGGAATAAAGCCGAGAAATACTGTATTATTTTGTTATTTTCTGTGTTTACAATTTTCCAATTTCCTATATCCGGACTTAGGGCGCTAATCTGCAGAAAAAAACACGAAACGCTTGTTTCAATAAAACTTCCGTAAACACGGAGGATGGAAAGACAAAATGATGGCAGATTTATTTTGCTTTGGACAGTCATTTATTTATTTAGATATTTAGTTAAAACCAATTTCAGTCTATTTAAATAACGGCGGGTGATCAAACTTCAAAGTCACATTCGTGTGATGAAAATTTAAGAAAAGTTAAAAAGTTATGATGGAAAAACTAAAAATTTACTGCGGAACCCTTATGCGCGGTCCGACACGCACTTGGGCAGTTTTTAATTTTCTATATAAAAATATATATTAAGCCTCCTCCACAGAATGCAACGACGAATAGTCTTGAGCCGCCTCCACCCACCGACTTCAACGACAAATGGTCTTGAGCCATCCATCCACCGACTTACCTTTAAAATGTCCTTGGTCCATCGAAAAAAGGGCCATTTTACACTGTGCCGTCTAGTTTGTGGTTGCCACTCGAGAACCTTTTTTCCCCCAGTGGTTGTTTGGTCTGCGAGCAATATGACCTGCCCATCGCCACTTCAACTTACTTATTCTGCGAGCTATGTCAGTATCTTGGTTTTTCCACGGGTATCTTCGTTCATTTCGTTCGTCTTGTTATTTTATAAGAGAGGCATGTCCAGCGGTGGACTTTTACAGCAAGAAAGTATAAACAGTTTGAAGATACTGTGACCACAAACCTCTACACAACTATAAAACCTGACAACTTATAAAACTTTCAAGTTTTATCAAACAAATTACAATTCCCAAATCAGAAGACCCACGTTTATTAAGCTTGGGATGTTGTGAGTTTTCACATAATCACTTTAATATTATATATGCAAAAGTTTGTGAGTATGTTTATTAAATTTACACGTTCAAACGGCTGAACGGATTTGAGTGAAATTTCGAATGGAGATACCTTATACCCTGGATTAATACATAGGCTGTTTTTCATCAGCATCAAGTAAATAGATTTCATATCATATCAATACCAAACAAAATTTGTTATTGACGTAGGCAATTTATAGGGGGAGGGGCTCGTCCAGCAATGAACGTCTAAAGGCTGGTGATAATGACCTTTCGATTCCTAGGCCTATTTGCCTATTTTTAAGAACATTATTTAGAACAAAAGTATAGTAGACTTGGCTATCTCTACCACACTTGTGTGATTCAATTCATTTTAGTTAGCAGAACTATCTTAAAATTACTTGTCCTGTACTAATTCCTTCTGTCATCCCCTTCGCCAATACTGTTAAAATACTCTATTTTGAAGCACTCGTGAATTCTAAGTAAACATTTTAGTTTGCTCTCGCTAGGAAAATAACATAAAGCGTTATGTAATTCGTCAGAGGGACAATATTTAGAGGGCGCTTCACCTTAAATTTTTGACCTTAAAACCCATACCAAAAGCAATCGCTTTTTTCCATCATCAGCATGAGTGGCAACTCGTACCTTTGGTAAATGCTAGTCCAATTTATTTATATATTTTTAACCGACTTCACAAAAAGGAGGAGGTTCTCAATTCAGTTGTATTTTTTTTGTGTATTTGTTACCTCATATCTCCGGCGTTTATGAACCGATATGGAAAATTCTATTTTTATTTGAATAGATATACTTCCAGATTGGTCCCATTTTTCAGAATCCAGTTCTGATGATGGAATCCATGAGGAATTGAGGGAACTCCTCAAATATTGTAGGTGAATATATATGGCGATTTTGATATTTTCAGCAACAAACCAAGCATTTGCATTCAGAGAGTATAATTTTCCTTTCACCACTATGGTTCTTTCATCATTTTTTTTTCATTCAATTATTTAGTCGAATACAATGGCGGAAGTCGGTTTTTTAACCGACTTCCCAAAAAGGAGGAGGTTCTCAATTCGGTTGTATTTTTTTTTTTTTTTAATGTTTGTTACCGCATATCTCCGGCATTTATGAACCGATTTGGAAAATTCTTTTTTTATTTGAATAGATATACTTCCAGATTGGTCCCATTTCCCATGAGGAATTGAGGGAACTCCTCAAATATTGTAGGCATACATATGGCGATTTTGATATTTTCAGCAAGACACCAAGCATTTGCATTCAAAAAGTATCATAATCCTTTCACCACTATGGTTCTTTCATAATTTTTTTTTCATCCAAATATTTAGTCGAATACAATGGCGGAAGTCGGTTTTTTAAATGAAAAGTTATTAAATTAGAGAATTGGGCCTCAGCACGCATGCTGAGTTATATCGGTAAACAATCATTGGCTTAGATAATTTTTAACCGACTTCCCAAAAAAGGAGGAGGTTCTCAATTCAAATGTATTTTTTTTTTAATGTTTGTTACCGCATATGTCCGGCGTTTATGAACCGATTTGGAAAATTCTTTTTTTATTAAATTAAAAGTTATGTAGATACAGACAAAACGTCAGATATCTGTGATTGCCTACTTATGGCAATTTTCATTAGTTTAAGATCTGTCCAGGCTGCTGGCTTATTTATATAGGAGTGTGTTATTACTGGAAGAAAGCGTTAGCCGAGTTGGTTGTGGTAAGCAATGGCGGCAATGAGCTCGCTACTTGTCACGTCTATATTTTTGTGACTGCGCAAGCCACGGTGAAAAGAGGCCCTTTGAGGCTAATCTACCCCTTCGGGGGAAAAAGCATGTGTTTATGTTTATGTGAAAGTATTGTATATGCCATATAAATGGCAATATTAGCCTTATGATGAAATACACCACAGTCTGCATTTCTGAAGTATATTATTTGATTCCCACTGTTTAGGCAACACAAAACTGTTGTGCGGAAATCCAAAATCGTAAGAGTTGAGTAGTTTGTTTAAAATGACACACACGTGCGTACAAAAAACAAAAGAAGTCAGCTGTATACAAAAAAAATTAACAACATTAAAGATCATAAAATCATTAAACATCATACTGGCGGAGACTCCACGTACACTTGAAATGAAATGAAATTAAATATATTAAAACAACAAACATTACAAAATACACAAAAAGTACAATTAATAGTTACATTTTTAAAGGTACTGGTTGGAAAAACATTAGTACCTAAACTAAGGATGACGTGATGTGATATGGCGTACAAATGCCTTCCGCCGGACAAAGTTGAAAAAATGCATAATAATAAGAGACTACAATATAATGAATCAATAATCCTGAGGCAGTAAGAATAGAATAGAAAATACTTTATTGTACACAATAAGATTATACTAAAATACACAAGCCTTAACATGATAGTTAAAAGTAGTTACAATGTGTATAATATGCTCTACACAGCTGTATATTTTTCTTCTGCGAGACGAAGCTATATGTACACACAGTGATGTATTAATTAAGTTGGAGACGAAAAAATAGTAGCGAAGGTCAGGAGTACCGATGAAGATTCGAATTTCTAGATTAGATCAGAAAATGTCAGAGAAATATAAAGGTTACGGGATAATATTCTCTATAATATTGGAATTGTAAATGATAAATCATGGTTTTTCTTTTATAGTACAATTTTGGATGTTTCAATCAGTTCAAAGATATTTGTCGATTATGCATAGGCTATCTTCTTTTTATTGTACCATAAATTATAAGTGTAACAAACTTATGCCCATTAAAATGGTTATTATGGAGTTGTTTGCATAATTTTCCGAGAGTGAGAACTCTAAATCAACCCCGCACCTCTTGCGTCTCAGCCGGCTACTCGTCCGCCGCACTAAGGAGGTTGTTATGACCCTATTTATATATATGTTATACATGGTCATACCCAATTCTATCCACCAAATTGTTTCATAAACTGTTTTACCAAACCATATCCATTTCATTCCCATCCGTGTACCTATCCATCTTTTCCTTAGTAGAAAGTCAATGAGCTCGCTAAAAAACTAGTTCTTTTTTTATTCAAGACAGGCAGAAACCACTGCCAATCAATCTTGCGGCCTGAATTAATGCTTCGCCGGCCGCAGCGAAGAAATGAAATCGTGAACTTGAACATAGTTTCAGAAACAGCTGGTTCTTTTCGCTACTGAACCAGATGAGCTAGATGCTAAAATTGCAAGAAGCGCGAAGTTCGCTGGGAATTACTTAGTAGTACCTGTGACTTGGTTTATGCGATGCGATGTGATAATACAGAGCCAGCAATACCTCAAACTCACAGAACCGACCACTCAAATCAAATCGATTGAATCGTCTTACAATATTAAAATTACTCCTGTTCCAACGCAACCAAACCTAGAAGAATCAGGCAATAAACACGGTTTGGCTTAATTTGTTTATTCGTCTTACCACTTGGTGCGGAAAACTTCTGTGTGGTGCCTCGGAGCAGGGAGAAGCTGATAAATGAGAACTTAAAAACCTTAGGAAGGTAGTCAAGAGTAAATAAACATCATCACGATTTTATAAGACAGCATTTCTGAGAATAAAGATTCTCAGTGGTCATGACCACTTGATGGACCGATGACATAGTAGGAGTCGCAAACGGTGGATGGATGTGGCTCAGGACAGTTCATCGTGGCATTATATGACCTTTGTCCGGCAATAGAATGTCATCGGCTGATGATGATGAATACTACAAGCTGATCACTGACCTAAAGCAGGAGGATCAAAATAAAAAGGTATAACTACTAACCTAACTATAGCATTGAGTAAAAACAAATGTGCCTTTTTCCAATGATACGCTAGCATGCCAGCTGTCTTCCCAAAAGCTATTAGTTGGAGCTTTACCAAGAAACCGCAACAAAATACAAATATACGCTCTATAAGCTCTGCTTTTCAATTCGGAAAAAATGCAATTTCTAGACGATGCAGGATTATCGAGATTCCATTCTGTACGTATACAAAGCATGTATGTATGAATCGACTCTGTGTTTTCTGAATATGGAAATTTATGATCGCATTTTGTTACATTGTGGACCTGTGATGTTTTGTTGGAATCTTTTCTTTACAAACTAAAACGTAGAACTGGATACTACGTTTTTTATCTTTATCTTATCTTTAACTGTCTGGCTCAGGTAGGCGTTTAGCTACACGCACAGATCGTTTTAAGAAAGTAAGTCTGCAATTTTTCACAAATTTAATTGAACCGAAAGAAAAATACATCTGCAGCTACTTCGGGCTATCTACAAATTCGATTTAGTTGCTACTAAGTATTGTTTGATGCCTAAATCAATCTATGACCATCAAAATCTCTAATAAATATAATAAAAATCTATTTATTCATAAATCTCACCATTCTAAGCAAATCGCATATCCTACACCAACATTTACTTAGGAAAGGGTAGGTACTCGTACAGTAAAAATGATCAGAATTATCGCGAAGGCCTTCGCTGCCATTAGGAGCCACTCCAAATTACAACATTTACTATTCACAATAACAGGCCTATTCATCCGACTGTGGATTAATGAGGTAATGTTTGTAGGGCTTTGAGAAAGGATACTGTGGTACGTTGGCAGTATCCAACGACTTATTTGCGTGGGATATGGTTGAATCAAATTTTTCACCTACGTTTCTCAAGGTCCAGGATTTTCGTGAAGGTATTTCCTACACAAAAGCTGATTTTACAACGCAACAAATTAGCCACTAAATTGCTATCTGGCTAGGGACCTCTTTTTATATCAAATATCATAATAAAAGAGTGTTAAATTTTCATATTAATACATTATTTCCAGAAAGAATAATACTTCTGATACAAGTACATGTATTCGTTATTTCATCAATTTCTTATTTTATCATTTTCTTATTTTTGCTTTTTTAAACAATTATCATAATCTCAAAACTCACGATGTATCCTCGAGCTTTAATTTCGGGTTTTTGCAAAAATAGCAAAGGCAAAATCCTTTCATATAATTTTTACCCATAATGAAACAACCGCACTCATACCCATTTCTACCAAAAACACAACAAAACCAAAAATGACTCAGTAATTGAATTTCCCAAACTTTGATCCTGCATTCCTAAAGAGCAAAGTTCCAAATCTCCAGTCTGCGGTGTGTAAACGCATAATCGTCTATAAAAACCCACTTTCAGTTTGGCGACTCAAACTTTTCCTGAAGTTTGGTAACCTCCGTGAGAAAAACCGCGCGAACACAAAAATGTTATTTTAATCAACAAGCTTCAAGTTTGTGTATGTATTTTGGGGTTATGCGGTGAGATCGGCAAACGGTACGTCGGAATTCGACTGGTTCTAATGAGTGAGGCTATGGGTTAGAATGTTTTAAACATAACACCCAACAGTCACATACGTAGTCATGATCACACACTAGGATTCCCTGTGTCGTGGGTATCAGGAACTAGGGGTACCATGGTAGGTACATAACACCCAAACCTGGAACATATATTCGCAGATCATACAATAATTTGTTCAGCAGCGGGAACACTTAACCTCTTATTCATAATCAATGTTTAATACCTTTGATAGCTAAAATAGCTTTTGTCTTGTTTTGGTGTATGTCATTTTACATCAGAGAGAACAAAAAGAAAGCTATTTTAACTGAAATAGGTTTCAAAAATAAGTATGAATAAGAAAGTTAGTTTATTGTACACTGCTCTTAGCTCAAAAATATTATACCAACATAAGCTGGGACGGCAGATCAATGTTTTTATCCCTGACTGTCATTTGAGAACAAAAAGGGAGAAAGAGAGCAAAGATATCGTATAGCAGTATAGATAGAGGAAGTCTTAACTACTTTTAAGAGTTTGCTATGATACTTTTTTGATACCTAATTTTCATTCACAAAAGTCTGTTATTTGCAGAAGCGGTAAATCGAAGATAATCCCGCGCTGCGCCAAGCCAAATCCAAAGTCCAAATTACTGCAAACTAGAAGTTTAAACTTAGACTCGCCTTAAAGTTTGCATGTTTTGTATACTTAGCCCATTTCTATTTCCCTAGGTAAATGGAAACCAGTCTAAAGGTGCTTGGTTCCCTTCTTGTACCATTGTTGAGTAAACTGAAAGTTGTAATCTCTACATTTGGAATACTTAGTTCTATTAACCATCAGGCAACATTGTCAACTTGTACCCAAGTTTTTCTTAGTCTACTCCTTCATCTATCGAGAATCGTTCTTTCTTTTTTATTAGCCTGTTTACGTCGAGTGTTTCTTGTTTCAACCCAATGACGTTCAACCTATTTAGGTATCTATATTGACTCAACCCATTTTATTAAATTTATATTCTTGTTTCAAACCAATCCTAAATTATGAGTATATATTGCAAGTTTCTGGAGTTCCACAGCTGGACAAAGCCTCCCCTGTTGAATTAAATGGGGGGATTTGCCATAATCACCACGCTTGGCAAAAAAATTGGTGATCGCAATATTGGTGTTAAGTATACTGCTTTACTTTAAGTGCTGATCCCCCCATGATGCCATCCCCTGATGTAATCTTTTAGTCGGCTTTTATGACATCCACGGGAGGAGAAGGAGGGATCTATTCTTAGGCCGGACACTCCACGGCACAGCAGCTATCGACAAAAACCAACCGTAATTTGTGTAGTGGTCTGTCAAATGCCTTGAATTCGAAGATTTTTTGCTTGCTATAACTATACATATAAACTAATTTTTGGTAAGGTCTTCGCCAAAGTCATAAGTATACGGAACCATAATATTTTCTGAAACACTCATTAATAACTTTTGTTTTTAAAGTAAAGAGACAAGTTTGTGTGGAGTTCCGGAATGTTTGAGAGTTCGCGATGGTTTCCGCGAGTTTTTCACGTATTTACTTTGCAAAGGCTTTGTTCTAGGATTATTGCCTTTGTGCAGACTATCGGAACGGAGTCTTGGAGAAGAACGACGTAGCAGTTAGATTTTCCAGTTTGCAGCAAGTTTCAAGATAGCACAAGCGAACAAATTGTCGGAAACTGCAACCTTGATCTTAGCAAGGCTTCCAGATCTTTTTGTTAATGAGTAAGTCTAGGATCTTGCTGTTGGCCCACTATTACAGTAACCCCTATCTATTACAAGTGTACTGTGCCTGCCACCCTGAAACATAAAGTTGAAAACTCTTATGAGCTTGTAATTTCACCGGCACACATAAGTACCCTTCAAACTAGAACACAGTAATGCGAACATTACTACTTGGTGGTAGAAATAGGTATGGTGTTAATACTTTTGGACGAGGCTTCTAACATAACGTAGCTTGGTAAGTAGGTATTAGTCCCAATACGTGCCACTTAGCGACATAACTATTTGTTCGCCACAAAAATAGATCAAAACTAAAAAGATTCATTGAGCTTTCATCTCCACATAAAGAAGTGCGTAAGTGTATGAGTGCGTTCACTGAGTCATAAAGTGTCGGCACTAGTCATTGGCGACTCTCTCGGGAGTCAGCACGGAGGACATACAAGGCGTTTACGCACTGGGCAGTTCAAAAGCAGATGTTTATTGGTGAAACGTGTAATCCGTAGACATTGAAGACTTTTGAACCAAATGTCAGAATCTCTAATATTGGTGACAGATGATAGACGTTTGTCCGAGAGCGACAAGCAAATATATCATAAGATTTAAATATGGCGACTGACGATAACTGCCAATGTCTAGGTCAGGTGTGTTTCATGTGACTATAATATAACTATAAACTCTTAACCTTGTTGAGGCTATATCAGTAGACAAAATATTCAAAGCCACAGCGAAGATCCTTAATTAAAAGTTTTATAATTATAAATGCTTTTTTTTAAAAAGACTCGTCTAAAAGCAGTGCGTTTTCCAAAACCCATGCGTACACACAAGTAGTACAAGTGCGTGCCTAACTTTTGCTACGAAGCGATTTACGGTAATAGAAATTTGAGTTATTAACTTTGCGCTAGCGGCGGCGTCGGGCGTTATCTTTACGAGTGTATTTGCAATGATTCCACAGATAGAGATAAAGATAAAGATTTTATTGTCAGCCTGGAGCGAGCAAACGGCTCTTTGTGCCGATAATCTAACTTCGAGGATGTGGAAGTTAGGATTAATCAAAGCTCGTGTGCTATATGGAAAATTCTAATAAGGATTTGCCGCAGAGCTCTTAGTATGTATCTTGTTAGAAGAACAATACTGAAATTGTATAATTAAAGAGAAGTACTTAGAGGACTCTATGCAAAACGCAAAATGGAATATACACACTTAAGTACGTTCAAAGGTTATCCAAAGGTTGTATTGAAGAAATCGCTTCTAAGAGATAAGACCGTCCGTTGTACCTATTGTGATTTTTTTATTATCTTATGGTTTACAATAAAGTATTATATATTCTATTCTTTTATATATTTTGGACAAGAGTCTTGTAAAAGAGTTCATCCGGTGAAGTATTACCATCGAATCTATTTCTACCGCCAAGCAGTAGTACATAACATTGCTGTGTTTCAGTTTGAAGGGTATGGGTGCCAGTGAAATTACATGCACATTAAACTTTTCATCTTTATGTTTTAGGTTCGGCAGCGCGCGTGATATGCCTCTGGTTTCAAGCGTCCATAGGCTACGGTAACTACATACTTTCCATCAGGTGGATCGTATGCTTGTCTACTTGCCTAGTAGTATAAATAAAAAAAAAGAAATAGGTATGTACACTTTTGTAATTTCAAGTACTGACTTAGTTATCAGGTTAACCAAACTAGAAGATGGTAAAGGGTGCTCGTGTAATCTTTGTTCAAGTCACCACTTCATTTGGTAAGTTACGAATTGTTGACGAAAATAAGATACCTACTGCTCAAGATAAAGTTTCAAACAATGAATACTGTGCGAGTGATGTTGGAAATGTACTTACTTACATAGTTTCTGCATATTTTGAAGGATTTGGTTACTTGAGGTTTTGATAGAAGTTTGATTACGATTTTAGAAACCATATTAACATCTTGTGAAGTGAAGGTGTTACATGTATCTACATAGTTCAGTGAACAATACGATAGTTCATTATTATATTATTTCGTTCGCAATTAGAACTAGGTATATCAAATTAAAAAGTCAGGAAGTCAGTGGATTGAGGCGGCTCAAGACCATTTGTTGTGGCATTCTAAGGGGGAGGTCAATGTCCAGCAGTGGACTACTACAGGCTGATGATGATGATATCAAATTAAATTCACATTCATTCAATATTCAATTCATTATAAGTACAATATTCATTAATTCATATATTCGCAGGAAGTCGGTGGATGGAGGCGGCTCAAGATCGTTCGTCCTGGTATTCTAGGGAGCAGGATCATATCCAGAGTGGACTTCTACAGGCTGATGATGATATCAAAATAGGTAGGTAAGTACATGGTTTAGATTAAGAGCCAATTATACTCTGTTATTTAGTAAATGCCTTGTTAAATGTAACCATTGGTCAAGGTGACAGATAATCTTTGAAAACACCTGTCAAAAAGCATTGGTTAGACTAAACAGTTGTTTCATCGCCTGTTATTTCTTGTTGAAATCAAACCTAAATAATACATTCCCAGAATAATCAACCTACTCTCACTATGACATGTACAAAATTCATGTCAATACGCCGTGTTCTATACAAATCATGCATAACTCAACAATAATATAAATCCTATTAATATTTATGTGTAGAGGTATTCCGAAATCCGAAGATCAAAGCCCAACAAACATGTATACACCTACCTACATTGTATAAGTATGTAGGTTATATATACGATTGAAAGGGGAATATGTAAATGTTGTCAAAGAACATCTGGCTCTCGCGACGTTACTTACCTTTACAGATTGGTAGAGACGACGAATTTTTTTATTATAGAGGTACAGGATAGTCACTTTGAATAGGCACTTCTATTTTGAAGCTTCCCCTCACTCACACTACAAAACAAACCCTTAAGGGACGGTCTTAATATAATCAGAGGAAACATTGTGATGAATGATGATGAATAGGTTAAGGAAATTAATTTAAAACATGAAAATTTACTTATCTTTACTACACAATGTATATACAAACATGGTACAGAAAGGGGTCTTAGGTCCACGGTGACTAAGTCTTACTTTGAAATCGTTCCCGTCTCTCTCTAATACGCGTGTTTTAACATTTGTGTGACAGTGACAGGTACAGATCTAAGCATTAGTACGTGCTAAGCTTAAGCTAAGTAACGTCTATTTATCTCGGCATTAGAAATAATTCCCCAAAGTGGACTTCGAAACAAAATTGATAGTTATTGTTATACAATATTACTTACGAAAAATCAAAGAAATTAAGAATGAATCGTAAATAAAAATGGCATAAAATTAAGATTGGAGCAAAAACTGAGATATCCAGTATACAGGGTATATGTATACTTGATCGGTTTCCGTAACGTCCGGTACCACTGCGTCGCTAATAAAGAACTGCTTGAGTGCTTCTTGTTTCAACCCATTTAAGTATTTATATCGACTGAACCCAGAGACATGTTATATAGATGATCGTTAACTGAACCCATTTAAATAAGTTTCTATTCTTGTTTCAACCAAGACTAAAATATTTATCACAGTGAATTTGCAGTTAGTGTTTGTAATAAAACTATAATCGTCTGCAACATCAGCCTGGTAGATGTCTACTGTTGGATATAAGTTCCCCCCCACCCTGTAGAATGCCACAACGTACGGTGTTGAGTCGCCTCCATCCACTGACTTCCTGAGACTTTTATGATGTCCTTGGTCTACCCAGACTTTTTACTTTTATAAAAAAAAGTGCTTTGCTTGTTTGTATACTAACTTGACTAGTACATTTTTTTTTTAATTAATATCTTTTTAATGTTTATGTTAATTGTTCCCACCATGTCGCAAATAGCAAAAGTATGCGGTTAATGAAGTAGAGAACATGTTATGGCAATTTCACTTAGCATATCTACGGGCAGAGAGAAGAGTGGGTGGGTACCGACGATATCCACAAAAAGTTTCAAGGAAAGTCACTTCTGCTTCTTTACTTTTTCACATATTGTTTTCTAAAAACAAGCTGATTGTATGCTCCAATAAACATGACTTGTTGTCTCGCTAAGTCCCACGAGATTTCAGTTTACAATAGAAGATGCGAAGCTTCGGGCGATAGTCGTCATACCCCGTATACACGTACATGTGGAAAACTATTACATAGGTACTGAAAAATCTAGATTCAAGATTCAATCATTTATTTGTAAGAATACACATAATTTTACACGTTTTGGTCTTCAATCTAAATAACGTTGTGAACTACATTTAAAACCATAATGTGGAGCTGGTTTCTTTATGTCAGCATTTTGAATCTTAAACTAAAGAAATAGTAACAGTTGTAATAGGATCAAAACGCAACAAATGCGCTATTATATTGCCCGTTAAACAAAAAAGGTAACTAAGCACAGCAGTGCCCTCCAATCCCACGACAGGTCTCTGACTGAAAAGACTCTAATTTTTTATTGATAACTATACGAAATACATATACAAAAAAGCTGAATATCTCATCAAGTTATTAACCCATCAGAATAACAGAAGACGCAGCTATAAAATAATACGGTAATATTATCATGTTGTAAGACTTTGTAGAGCTCTAGTTCCACGGAATCATTCATATACCTCCGTCGCTCTCTATTACTCGAAGGTTCTGTATAAGAGCTACAGCAATAAAAGTATTTCATTTCGATATAATTATCGTTTCCCAGCACAATGCCCGCCGGGAGCTTCCGGCTAGTGTCGAGTTACGTATTTCTAATAACTTCCACTGCGGTCATTATCCTAGCCTCGGGAAGAACAATTTATGCTTTGGCTTTTATTTTTCTTATTACTATTTATTTTGACTAAGTACATTTTGATAAGATATTTGATGATAGTGATGATCACTGCGTTTTTAATGACTTATATTTTGACACCATATTATAAAAAGTTAAATGTTATGGATTTCTCTTCTTTCGAGGCTAATCCGAGCGACATTGCTACAAATTCCCAACAAGTAACAGTGTTACTCGTTTTGGTGTTACTCGTTGGGAACCCTCCCAAAAAACGTGGCGCGCAACACTTCGGTAGGGCTATTCTCTATCTCACGACAGGTTTACAACAGGTGTAAATTGTGCAATCAGGGCTGTCAAATGGTAACTTTTGTACGAGAAAAGCGACGTTTGACAGCCCTGATTGTACAATTTACGCCTGTTGCAAACCTGTCGCGAGATAGAGAATACAGAGGCTGGACACCTAGTCCCTCCGTAGACTTACATAGTCTCATCAAGACATGTTCTTGGTGATCTAAAGCGCAATACACACAAAGCGCGTGCGTGGGTCGGGTGCAGGTTGCCCTAGGGTCGTAAGTAAATTTGGAAATAGCACGAGGCTACAACAAACATAATAATAAATACTACATTAAATTATCTCCATCCTGGCCAATCTTTATTTCTATTTAAAAATGTAAATAGCCACAGTTATGAATATATATCGTCCGGTTATGAAAAAAAAACTAGCACCGCAAATTTTCCAAAGAAAAGATCTTTAGAAAATTCAATTTATTTCATACGACTTTTTAATTTCCTCGTATTCGTGATGAAATGTCATATAAAAACATGTGCTATCCTCGGGTGTCAGTTATCAATTATTACACTCTCAAATTCTTTAGACCCTTGAACTTATACTATTTACGAACATTAAAAGTAATTTAGTTTGGTACAAGTTCTTTGTTTTTGTTTTTTTGTTAGTTTAACTGATGAAAACTTGTGGTGGTAATTTGAACATTAAACTAATATGCCTTGCCTTAAATGCAATGCTTACATTTATCTCCATTTGCACTAAAAGCAAGTCATAGCGATAATAGTTATGAACGCGACAAGTTACAATATGACGTACAATATAACGTACGTATTTGTAAAAGTTTCTGTAGGTACAACTTAAAAAATATATTTTCGAGCTTACTTTTGCGTAAACATTTTCAGAGAACAACAAAAAACACTTCAATTAATTTCTGCCTTCACCACTTCCTGTAGATAGGTCAAAGAAAAATCAGAAAAATAAACATTAAAAAATATGGCGCCAAAATTTCCGAGTAAGGATATACAAAGCTTTGTTTTTGTGTCGTACCCCCAAAGGTTGCCAACGGGACCATATTACTACTAATCTTGCACTGTCCGTTTGTCTGTTTGTCTATCACAGAGGTATACTTTGGCAGCCACGAAGTAGCCATTTGTAATTTTCATAGATAATTATGTTTTTGTGGTATAAATCTTAGCAAAAAATATAAAAAAACAAACAAATGCGAGTGAAACTCGCACCGTGAGGGTTCTGATCTGTAAATTATTTTGAAATCAACAGATTCCTTTTTGAATTTCAGCCTCTTTTCCCTAGAAAATTCACCATCCTATTTTAGAGAAAAAAAAGTTAAGACTTTTTCTAAAACAGCAATGCTGCAATGCAGGACGAGCGAGGCAGGTGAAGAGGTCATTTATAAATGCTGTCTTGTATTTTAACCTCCTTATTCATACTATTTTTTTAAATCTATTTTAGTTAAAATAGCTTTTGTTTGGTTCTCTATGAAGTAAAATGACATTTGCTAAAAAAAAAATATTATGAATAAGAGGGTAAGTCGGTAAATATATATAAAGATATACCTTCATGTGTCTAATGAAAATATGTTCTGGTACCCTGAAGCCTAATTAAAAGACCATTGCACTTTTCCATAGAAGAAAAGTAGGTACTAAATACTTTTCACGAGCACTATTCCCAGACGGTAGTTGCATTCAGAACCAATGAATGGACTCAAAAGTCTTAATGATACGACCATTAGAATTAAAACGGCTTTGATTTTATGGAGCAAGTGGAACACTTCCGTTTTATGAGCTTCGATGAAGAGCAGTGATCATTTATTGTTATGGTTATGGCCCGTTTGTAACTCTCGTGTTAAGAATGTCTTGCGGCAAATTGACATATAGATGGCGCTACATGTTCTCTACATGTGAAAATTGTGTCTTGTACGATTCGGAAAAGACACTATTTTCAAATATTTTTGTGCTCTGGAAAGAAATTTCTTTGAAATTTTCTCTTTGAAAAATGTCTATCCTACTATCCTACCTTTTTCATATTGTATCTTTTCTATAAAATTGAATTTCCCAAGAAAATCTCTATAGTAGCTGTTTGGATAACTGTTGCTGTCATATCCAAGTATACCCAGTCAGAATTCTACGTTAGTTATTAGTAGAAATGTAAGTGATTTCCTAAAAAAACTCTCAAACAAATTCATACGTAATCATTGAAAACGGAAAGGTAATTTTGGATATATTCCACGCAATTTAACCTTGACGTATGTAAGTCTTGAGTAAATATATTTTTGGGTAAGCTGAACATATTCCATAAAACAAGTGGTTTAGTACTAGGCTTAGAAAATAACAATCATCGATTATCTGCATGCAAAAAAGAGGTGACCAAAATACCAGCTCTTTCTAACGTGGCACAAAAAAACGTCGAACTAAGAACAGAGTTTTCATCAGACAATACCTAGCCCATGCATCAAGCTGTGCCGACGTCCATATTATAATCCAAGTAACTGTTTGCTAAACAGATTAAATGCAAGTGCACTTGCCGCGGATATTCTTAGACTGCAAATATTTATACGAAAATTGTGTTTATTCAGATGATAGGAGAGGTTTTTTCTACTATCGTTGTTTCTTCACTTTTCACATCATTTTGTAAAACGGGAAATTTTCACGTACTGGTATGTTAGTGAATGCACCGCGAAATGCTCCCTTTGCGTATTTTATCGCACTACCTCGGGAATACGTGGAAGGAGCATTGCGTGGATCTCACTTGCCTTAAAGAAGACCCTTGATTAGGATTGAAACCGAAAACTTCCTGTTTTACAAAATAAATGGCATACCGTATTGTAATTCACGCTCGCCTTTTTATGTCCTTTGAGTAAGTTTTTTTTGTCTGTAATTTTGTGGAAAGTTGTTTTCAAATTAGGTATCAGTAACTTAGGTTTGTAATTACATTACATATTTTATTCATAATTATCACTAGAAACGGGATATTTACCATGATTTTTGAGATATATTGATTCCCGATATTTCATAAAATATAATTTCGAAATATTGGGAATCAATAAAGCTCAAAAATCATGGTAAATATCCCGTTTTTAGTGACAATTATGTTAATAACCATGATAGTTTCAAAAGTAATATTTTGGTCATTATTTCGTCACCTCGGAAGTATGGCAGCCCTGTAACCCAAGTTTTCCTCAAAGACCAACTATGCACAACTAGTTGTGTTATTCAAGATTATTTTTCATAATCCATTCTATTAGTACAACTGGATAGTTTTCATTTAATAACCGATGGAGAATAACCAGTGATGGCAGTCTGGTGAAAATTCAGCGATATTACTAATGAATTCACTTTGCCATCCTAACAGGAGTAATGGAGTTTTCAACTTTTACCAATCCGGCTTAGTTAATTAAAATCAATGTGAACTCTGCATCAATATATTATTTTATTTTATTGGAAAATGTGCATAATGGATACGTGTAAAGGACGGAACTTGGTGTGTCTCAACGTTATTTTCCTTGCCCCAATATTGATCCTGGAATCCTTTATACCAACATTGTATGCATCTGACTCTAAATATCGATTTATTCCCACTACCATACTTAGACATCTTACATTGCTAAGCCGAATGAGCAACCCATTGAAGTAGCTTAAATGAGTTAGCAAGATGGGACAAGTTCTGGTCGAAACGGTTATTGCACTGCGGATTGTATCAGGGTTTGTTAGTTGTTTCTATTTACGCAATAATTGTGTTAAAGTTGAATTTAAAATATTTAATTCTAGCTGTTACCCGCGACTTCGTCCGCATTTATACATTTATTTGCATTTATGCGTTTCTTATAAAGTTAGTGAGTACATAACTTTCGAAAAAATCTATAAGTTTGAGAAAGTACGTACGCACCTATATAAAATTAAACTTGAAATTGTACTACTGTAAAAAAAATTGGACCACGTATTTCCTAATTTCTTTCCAAAAACCTAAATAGTTTTCAGATCCCTAACTTGAGGAATAGATTGCCCATATAAACTTCCAACCCCTATTTCACCACTTTCAATATTATTTTTTGGGACAAAAGATAGCTTATGATATAATTTTGGTATAGATGGTATGGATAAAGGAAAGTATGTATGGTAGGATAACTTTCATGAACTAAAGAAGAGTTGGTAAAACAACGCTGCGTGCAAATTATCGCGCTCGAAGAAGCGTACGAACGTATTTTTTCCAGAAGATAAAGATTTTTGTTTGTATTGTTTTATGTCAGTTTTATATTTGTTAAGGCTTTGTTTAAGGTAAAATATTCCTAAGGCTGGGATTCAGATTTCGACTCGATCAGAAGAGATACAAAGTACTACTACGCTACGGGCTACTGCTACGGGGCTACGAGCGAGCATCTACTGCTACGGTACTACGAGAGCCTACGGGCATCTACAGGTTACAAGGTTTTGGGTTACCACTTCACGAATAAATTTTTTTGTAACCTTGTATGCCTATACCCAAGCCACCCACCTTTTGGAGAAACAAAATAGCAACGACATATTATTATACTCAAAATCATATTTATTTATATTTTTACAGGAATTTAACGCGTTTATGAATGTTTAATAATTTTCCCAATTTTATTTTCAATAATTAGAATTAAAAGCCACAACCTACTCGTAAATTATTAAGACTCAAATTAATTGAATTCATAAAGAATTAAACGCTCACATCAAAATTCTCCAACGACTACCATTCTTCAACAAAACGCAGCAACTGAGCATCTGCATATCATTCAAACACAATCCCTCACAATGCATACAGCGCGCGCCCGGCGCCGGCGGGATCGTGTGAGCCCACACAATGCATCTCAGACTGGGATCTCTTCGGTTCTTTGTGTGTAAGGATCTCGAATTCTCGATTGATATGATTTGGAGCAAACTGTCTTTATGTGAAGATCGTTTGATATTTTTCATAGACAGTCGGACGTGAAGCTTTCTGGGTATTTTATGGAACTGAATGTGCATTTCTATTACTCCGGCTAAAACTTGAACCAAAACTTCCTAAGCAATGGAAATTGTAGAACCATACATGGAAGTTATTTGTATGGATCATGAGCTCTTCTATCTAACCTTCGAAGACTCAGGACCGCTCGATAGCAGTTACCAAACGAAAAATAACTAATTACCAATCCTGAAAGTGCTAATTCTTTTTCTAATTTTGCCGTAGCTGTCCCGCAAGTCAGTTACAGAACGATCCTTAACAGGAGCATTGATATGGTGATTTCACATGTCAATTATCTGTAGATAAAAACAAGCTGTGGCGTTTGGAACCAGCAGTTATTTTGCAAAGCACTGAACACAATAACTTAGCCGTTCACGCTTACAGCCATTTCCTAGTTCTCAGCAAAAGCCTGAGGTGCTCGTTCAATGCGCCATTTCTCTCAAACCGCCGACGTGTCCACTAACCATAAACAAAACACCACCAAAGTGCCCACTGCACAATAAACCCGTACACGAAGCACGTAGGTATAAATAGCTTACCAGCTAATGCCATGGCACATTGTGGCTAAGACAATAATGTGCGACAAGTGAACTCAAATTATTATTATTCATAAAAAGGGTCATTTTAAAACTTAAAACTCACTTGACTCTGTTTCTTGCAACCACGACTAGACTAACCTAATAGACTATTTCTGTATTTTATTTTTTTGGATGGCACGACAAATAATGCGGCTCTCAAATCCAAATCATACCAACATTCTCACATTCGAAATGTGCCACAGCAACAATCACAAACTGTAGGTTACACGTAGTGCAGCGTCCGAACGATTACCTTAATCGGCACCTCCCCTTAAACTTAGGAGCTTTCTCATGTCGCCTTTGAGATCTGACCGGGGGCTTTTAGAGTACTCGATCCGATTCAAAATAAACTTTTTCTATCATAGCTCAGCTCAAAGATAGCTGCTGGCTGCATACTCAAAACTCGTTTAAATGACACAGTGTAAAAATATATAGTGTGACGTCAGTACTACGTATTAGCATTAAAAATGAGTACGAAACACAATCAGCTCAGAGTTTTTATGCCAATAGGCGCAAATGAGCCTTATGGACTCAAGAAGCGACTCTTTTTCCCTAACTAGTGAATGGAAAACTGAATTTTCAAGAGTTTAAACCTGGTGGTCGAATCGGATGCTGTTATTGACACTTTTCATGTATCTTATGTGGTAGTTGTTTGTAAGTGACGACGCGCGACGCTATATACGCTCCAAACTGCTGAAAGACAGTTTTGTAGCCACTTGCTTCAATGTATTGAAGAAAGTGGCTAAGTAACATATCTTAAGTCTAAGAGTTTTAAGAAAGATGTGGAAGGTTTTATGACCTTATTGAAGGTTAAATGGTTTTGATACCGTAACTTAAATGGTTGCATTTTTCAATTATGGTTCACCTTCATTCTGGTTCTGGACAATTGTGTGAATTGGCGATTCATTAAAGCAAGGCAGGCTTCAACGCGTGCTCCATGCACATCAGTTAATTAATGAGGCACACTTTTTGAGTTTTTTTATTCTACCAGAGCCAATATTGTGGGTAAACTAACTTCAAACTACGACGCTAATTCCTAGATTGTTTGATAAGGATCGGCTTCCACCATTACTTTTAATTCATCATCATTTACCTTAGTGCCTGGCCTTCCTTGTGGTTCGTTCTTCTAGGCGAAGTTTCCACTACGAAAATGATTAAGCCAAAAACACACAGTGCGTTCGTTAGTAGTATCCTCTCTAAACAGTGCATTGATATTGCGAGCTGTATCTGCTGCGTTAGAACTACGAGTCGAAACTCGTGTTCGAAATTTACTCTCACTTTTGAAGTCTCCAAGTTTAACTACACTCAAACTATACTCAATGTAAATAATTTAAAGTTAAACAAAAGAAAGTCACAACATTTTTGAATTTAGAATGTTATAGTTTTTCTGTAAAAAAATTAATCACGAATCTTGGACCAATCAAGTTTAATTTGAAAGAAAAGTGGCCACTACGTTAAAACGGCAGCTTTATATTTTAATACCTATATATTATTTACCCAACTACCTAATCGGATCGAATCAAAACACAGACTAACATACATACATACTATACAAACGCCTATTCACCCAAATTGAGACAGAGAACTCGCTTCGCTCATTCAAATAGAATAAAACTTGTATTGTTCCAGCGTTAAGACCGATAAAAACGAATGAATAAAAATCTTTACAACAAAAAGCTGAACTTTACTCAGAGCCGTACAATTTCCTAGGACGGCGAGATAGGTACAATATAATTAGAAGAATTTAATTAATTATTAAAGGCACAGGAAGAACCATTTCCTTTGCGACCGGACGCGACAAAGTGTGAGCGAAGTAATTGAAAAAGAATTAATTTCTTGGAAGCTCTACAAAGTGCAATTTTAATGTTTTGAGTGCCAACAACGGCTGTTGCAATGAATTTCTGATCTCCGGAACAGGTTATGAAATAGATATAGGAATAAGAATTTATATTAATGCAAAAGAAAGTGAACATTAATCGTTACTAATAATTTTAAGTTTTTGAAACGTTTGCTAAACCAACATTTATGAAGATTGCAACAATTCAATCTCTATTAAGTAGGAATAAAAACTAAAAAGAATTTATACCTTTACAGTTTTTTTCCTGCCTTTTTTCTTTCAGTCGCAGCCTATAGGTTATCTGTATTATATTTGCACATGGATAAATGGATGATAATTTTAGTTAGGTATATTTTTTACCGGAAGGGGTAGGCATGTACACATGCCCCTCTTCGAGGAAAAATACTTACATAGGTATACATGTATAGGTACTAAGAGACTACCAGCCGTTTACAAAGTTTAAATTACCTACAGCGAAATCCATCTCCATTACAGCTCACTTAACTTAAAATTTGCTTATTCTTCAAACAAATACCTTCTTGATAGTTGAGAACGGGTACGGAGTTGGGCAAGTGGGGCGCGGCCCGAGTCGACACAAATCAAAACTTGCACTTACTATAATAAGGAGGTGATGTACTGAGTTTTGTACATTTTATGAAATGAAATGAAATGAAATGAAATGAAAATGAAATGAAATGAAATGAAAGTTTCATTTGCTTGAATACAGGTACATTGGTTCTTAATCTATTAGTTGGTTCACTGTATGACTTATTTTATTCTTTAAAAATTTCCGATTCGGATTTAAGGCCACATCACACTGGCTGCACACACGTGCACGTGCACGTATAAACGTAATGCGTGACGTAACACATTGCAGCTCTCAAGAGACAAACAGGCTGCGTACCCTACGCAGAGCGGAACGTCAACGCGGCAGTGATGACGTTGTATTCAATGACATTCCCCATTGTACGTCACATCAAACAAACGCGTAATTGTGGACGTATGCGTAATCGGCCCCCGTATTCTCTATCTCGCGACAAATTAGCAACAGGCGTAAATTGTGCTGCGGTCATGGCTGTCAAACCTCGCTTTTCTCACACAAAAGTACCATAACCATTTGACAGCTCTGATTGTGCATTTGCGCCTGTTGCGAACCTGTCACGAGTTAAAGAATAGCTGGTCTGTAGAGACGTAAGTGTCTACGTTACGTGCTGCATATACGTATCCGGCGTGCTTCGACCTTGCGTGCTCGAAGTAAAATAGCAGCTAAATACTCTCATCGTCTCAACTGCGTCGCATGCAACTTCCCAATTGTTTTCAGGCTCTAACTGTTATCCCATCTGTTCTGTCGCCAATTCCGTTTCATAATTTGACAGTTATTTTAAGAAGTCAAATATAGCCTTGAGAAATTTATTGAGCAGCCCCCTTATTCGCTATGACCAAACGTAACATAACGCGAGCTCGTTACGATATCTGCGTGGAATCATCGATACATCTTATTCTGTATGCCAATGTCAGATTTCATAAACGCGACGAGGCGGTTATGAGTTGTCAAAATAACGTGTTTAGGAACCACGTTTGCGTTTAGAACACGTTATGACATCACACGTTATTGGCAAGGAATCTCTTTGTCACGGCGAATAAGGGCCCAGGAATCGCAAAATGACAGAAACCTAAATGCAAGGCCTACTCAGCGTGTTAGCTCCTTAAAACCATTTCCTAAACAGGGAAGTGTTACAGACAGTGTTACCACCAGCGTAATGTTGTCCTTGTATGTCACAAACCTAAAGACAACTAGATAGCTTCACTCGAGGCGGAAAATGAGTCTATTCATATTACAGCGTCGCCGTTGGTCGGTTTCGAGTGAAACACCACCCCTCATTCAAAACGGTATCGGACTAGCTATAGGCAACAATCAACTACACCAACAACTAAAAAAAATATAAGAAGAGCAAAGTCTAAAAAGTAATATCCCGAAACCAGTATTTACCCTTCCATATTCAAATTATATCGAAACTTCATCATCATCATCAGCCTATGGAAGTCCACTGCATGACATAGATCTCGCCCCTAGAAGGCGAAGACGAACGGTTTTGAGCCACCTCCATCCACCGACTTCCTGCGACGCATATATTGTTTTTTTTTATACTACTTGGCAAGCGAACAAGCATACGGCCCACCTGATGGAAAGCATTACCGTAGCCTATGGACGCTTGCAACACCAGAGGCATCACACGCGCGCTGCCGACCCTGAGACATAAAGATGAAAAGTCTCATGTGCCTGTAATTTCAACTGGCACCCGTACACTTCAAACCGAAATACAGCAATGCGAACACTACTGCTTGGCGGCAGAAATATAGGTGCGGTGGTAGTACTTCCCCGGACGAATTCTTGCACAAGAAGTTCCACTACTAAAACAATAGAGAGAATAGCTCTCTCCATAGCCCGGTACTAGATTTTGAGCTTATTAATACGGCCAATAGTTAGCGAGCACGTCTCAGTGCCGTAAGTCGTCATCACTGGCAGCACGCCACGCACTAATCATAGACTTTCATCTTGAGGCTCTGCGAAACTTCAAAATGCATACAATTTTATACCACGCTTCATTCAACATTTTCTCGCATAGACGTTATCGAAAATTCCCTCCCAAGTTTACAACATCCATCATCTAAGTATCTTATCTGCTCCGCCGACAAATGTCGTCCTGGCGACGAGTGATGACGTCGATCGGCGATCGTTGACACGCGCGTGACGTACGCGACGCGTCGACGTGACGGAGCGGACGCGCCGCAGCGTTGTATGTGCAAACGTTCATCTTGTGGCAACACAGTAGAGCCATGAAACTGACGAGAAGGTGATCTTGGTGACACTTCGCGTTGGCTTGATGAATTGGTACCGCAACGCTGTAGTGCAAGTTTCCATCTTGTCCTACTTTGGAGCTAGTAAAATGGCGCTAATTCTGTTATTGTTCTCGTATTCCTTTAAGTGCCACTTGAGTCTACAAGAGTTATCATAATTAACTAGGAGTTTATTTATACCAGTATAAAGTTACTGTGCCATCGTTGAGCTAGATAACATAACCTAACACAACATAACCTAAGGTTAAAATTTTAATAGGGTGGGAATGAATCGGTTTGGCGAATGAAAAAAAAATTTTTTGACAGATTACTAGCATAATTTATTTAGGTAATGAATTCAAATTATTCAATACACACTGTACATGAACCAGGTAGGTCCTTATACCTGGTTCGTACTAGTGTCATCCGTAACGGGACTCGTTAGGGCCCATAAAACGCATTCCAACACCTAACAGAGATATTTTGTACTGAATAGTTTTTGAACTGAATCGCTTTAAGAGCTCATGATAAGGCCTCAGGTATGTATCAAAATTATGCAACAAAGCTTGGAAAATTATCGAGCGTTTTACAATCACTAAATTAAAAAGTAGTAGTTATTCAAAAAAACTTATGTACCTGCGTCAGTTTCGTGGCCCGCAAAAACTGATCGGCAATGTCGAAACTCCAACGACGACGTTTGTTTATTATTTTTACGGTACCTACGCAAGTAAACTCTCGCTGTGAGGTAACAAATATTCATAAAAATCACTAGCT
This sequence comes from Epirrita christyi, assembly GCA_951392215.1. Lineage (NCBI taxonomy): Eukaryota > Metazoa > Arthropoda > Insecta > Lepidoptera > Geometridae > Epirrita > Epirrita christyi. The sequence goes on from OX595835.1 coordinate 565,331, forward strand.
ATAAACATTTCTGCATGCTTTCATCAACATTGAAAAAAAAAACTGTAATTGGGTACAGTAGCAAATGACAATGGGAAACGCAACAATGGGGATCATGTTGGCAGCCTTAGCGCTATCTAGATCTTATGAAACTTAAATAGGGGAAACTTCTTCGCCTAAATATTCCTTCTTTCAAGTTTCATAATATTTAGAGAGTGATTTTAGAAAGCTACTAAAATTATCCCCATTGTTCCGTTCCCCATAGCCATTTGCTACTGTAATTAGGGGGCTGATCTTGTAACAAAATAATTGTCGAACAGAGACGGTTTCCTGAAGCTTCAACTAATCCTACTAATATTATAAACGCGAAAGTTTGTGAGTATGGATGGATGTTTGTTACTCTTTCACGTAAAAACTACTGAATGGATTTGAGTGAAATTTGGAATGGAGATACTTTACGCCCTGGATTAACACATAGGCTACTTTTCATCATCATCATCATCAATTTTCATCATTATTCACGCGGGTGAAACTGCGGGGCGCAACTAGTACCAAATAAAGTTTAGTTTGGCAAAGTTTTGACACACAAATTGCAGTTTCACAAAAGTGAAACCAGCCAGATAATATCAAAGACGTGAAAAACATCTATAAACTCGGTTTGGTAGCCATTTTCATTGCAACAAAATTATGCCGAGTTTTGTGACGCGATAACTCTTTAAATACAGGACCGATAGGATATTACAGATTAAATTCAGAAAACTTTATCTTTTTAAATTCTACTTTATTAAGTTATTTGATTGAAGATTCAATTGAAGTTACCTGAGAGCATAGTGACTCTGTCTGCGGCGGAATTAGAAATATAGAATTATGCATATTTTACAGGTGGTCTTTCGTGAGAACGCTAGTTGAGGTATCCACGGAAATCCCTTAAGTTTTTCTAATAAACCTTAAAGAATATTTACTTTAAATACTAACAAACATAAAATGATGACGTGCACAGTTTTTCTGAAATTTTAGCCCGTCCGGGACTAAAATATGACAGAAGCAAAGGATCGCAATTAAAGGATAAGTCTAATTACGGAGAACCCAAAAAGCGGCAAAGAAATATTTATTGGCTTTCATAACAAAAATCCAAATTTTATGACTTTTCCAATATTGTTGTGTGACTTTTATCAAGTACAATCCTCTGACTAAACCTATTTTTCTTATATTTGAGTATGTATGTTGGATCTGAAGCCCAATTCTCTAATTTAAAAACATTCCAGTCACAATATAATCTCGTTTCAGTCGCAATGTCAGCTGTCACCTATATAGTAACTATTACTTAATCTTCGCATGTATAAAATGTTTTTATATTAGAGAATTGGGCTTCTGTGATATAAGACCCACCTGGTAGCCTCAGCCCACTGCAAATGCAAAACCAGTTAGGTCATGCCCACCTAGGACGCGTCCTAATCCTAAAACAAAGCTATAGCTATCATACAGTTTCACAGTTTCAGGCCTTTGAACGTGACGAAAAAGAATAAAACGTAAAGCTTATTAGTACATATAAACCAGCTTTTTAAGTCCACAGTGATTACTGAAAAAGACATACAAACATAGGTACTATAGGTATCATTAACATAATGAATATTACTAGCGTAATTGGTGCCTATCTCACCGTCGCCGGTTCGTCGTCGGCCAATTCGTCTATCACAGTGTTGCCATATTCATAATTGCAACTGTCGTACGTGAACTAGCATAAGAGTATTTCAGTTTGACATTGTTAGTCGAGATTAATGAATCTACCGTTCTATAGGCTACTAATCCTTTGATTGTGACAAACGAGCCAACTAATTAAATCGTAATTTTTCTGTTCGATTAACTCGCTTCCCGGCGCGCCGCCAGGCTAATGAGTCGATTAATTGTCATTCCATGCGATTTGCCATCCACTACCGAGGACAGTCGGGATCAAAATTACTGAAATTAGAATTTTTTGCTATAATAAATAAAAATAAATAAATAAATGTCACAACATTATCTAGCCCCAAGCTAAGCAGAGCTTGTGTTATACTTAATACAATACATTACATAGATATATATTTTTTATTATACATAGAAAATACCCAGAACACCCTGAACAAATATCTGCAGATTGTACAAATATTTGTTCCAATATTTATTCAAATATAATCCATGTTTTTACACCAAAAGTTGGTGTACTTGAATTTTTTGCCAAAGGCTTTAGCTGCAGACTATCTCAGCTATCTTAAACTACCACTTTTTTCTTCTTTGTCTGCCATTGAATACAATGGGGGGATTTGCCGTAATCACCACGCTTGGTAGGCGGATTGGTGATCGCAGTATTGGTGTTAAGTACTCAGATGGATGCTGCTGCCCATCCCCTGATGTAATCCCTTGTCAGCTTCTACGACATCCACAGGAGAAGGAGGGTCTATTCTTAGGTCGGACACACCACAACACGACACAAACTACCACATTTCACGTCAAATGACCAATTGTGATTAATTCTGAAGACTACCTTCCTAATTACTTAGGTTCCTTCAAGATGTCACTGGCTGCTAGTTAAGAGGAAAAATCATTAGAAGATTAGTAGAGAAAATCTAATCCTTTACTATCCTTCTGTACGCCGACAGCATTACTTGTCCTCTGGGATGCGATCCTGCTCTATTTCACTTTCTCTAACAGACTTTTCTCCCTGACTGTACTAGCTACTGCCACCTCGAAGAAACTCGAACAACAATTAACACTCATTTAATCCCCGAGTTACATTTGAAAGGAACTTTTCAATCGGACTTGTGAGTTGTGTGAACTTCCCGTTGGTTGAAAATTTTGATAAATATGGAGCTTGTTTCTAACTTTGAGTGTATGCTGAAACATTTTCATTAATTATGTTTTGATCGTTTAGATCGTTTCAAATCGGTGTACCTAATGCGTATAGAGGGACTAAGACGCGTTATGACTAAGGCTACGTCCCAAGTAGGCAAACTGTTCGCCGCCGACTGAGTTAAGCTCAAGGCCGTTTGTGGTGGCATTCTAAGGGCCAATATCCAGCTGTGGACTTCTACAGGCTGACGATGATGATGATGATGACTCCTTACGTTACACAAAATAGCAGTTAGAAAATTGCAACTATAACAATCAGATTGCACTAGTTTCTGATGCCTGATCCTCGTTCTACAGTAAAAGAAGGTATATCAAGATACATTTTGCTATTCATGGCAGACTCATAAACCCTGCTAACACTGAGCGAGCTAATATATATTTTTCAACAACTAGAAACCAGCCTAGTTTACTACATCCATTACCAACGCGCCTGAAGCGGCAACTTTGCATGTAAACAAATACCTGGGCTGGAATACATTGTAGGGTACTCGCATACGGGCGACTATTCACGCGAGCAACTGCTGTTTGTTGCTCCATCATAACTTAAGTGGAGGTAACCGGTAAGGCGCTTACCCCCGAACGAAGTTCGCTTCTATTTTGGCTATTATTTCATCAAACTACATACAATTTTGTACATATCATCATTACACTATAATATGTAGTCTAATTCATTTTTTTTATTTTAATTATATGGCTACCAAATGATAGCCATATAATTTTATAAGAAACTAACGCATCACGCTCGTATTAGTGTACTGATCATGTGAAAAAAGTTATTTTTTTATACTACTTGGCAGGCAAACAAGCATACGGCCCACCTGATGGAAAGCATTACCCGTAGCCTATGGATGCCTGCAACACCAGATGCATCACACGCGCACTGCCGACCCTGAGACATAAAGATGAAAAGTCTCATGTGCCTGTAATTTACCTTTAAAGCCGAAACATAGCAATGCGAGCACTACTGCTTGGCGGTAGAAATAGGTACGGTGGGAGAACTTCCCCACACGAACTCTTTTACAAGAAGTTCGTGGAGTTTGAAGAAATAATAGCCAAATTAGAAGCAAACTTCGTTCCCGTGCAATAGGGCGTGAGCACCCTACCGGTGACCTCGTCAATATGAAGTCCTTCCCTACTCTTTCTCTGTTGCTCAGGCTGGCAACACTAGTCGCCATCCAGTTCTAGTTGTTTGTGGGTTCTCTCGTGTGAGCATGCGCTTAACCAACTGCGCTTCTCCGCTTGCTCCAGCACAGCGTCCAGTAGGTGTATGATTTATGCCGGCGCGCTGCCCACTCGTATTCACGGCAGGAGAACTTTTGATTTGTTACAATAAACTCACCTCTTACCGTGAGGTACATGGTAGGACTATACTTCTTGGCGATTCGGAGACTAAATTGAGGAGTTTATTGGAAACGTTTAAGCAGTTGAATGAAAAATATTTGCAAAAATGCCTGAACCGAATAGGAGCAGCCAGGTTTTCCCAGAATTTTCCGAAATTTGTTTTCAACACCCAAAACTCACATGTAGTCATGATCCCACACTAGGATTCCCTGTGTCGTGGGTATCAGGAACTACGAGTACCATGGTACCATAACACCCAGACCCGAAACAAATATTTGCAGATCATACAAACATATTTGTCCTGCCTCTCGCATCTCAGCCGGCTACTCGACCGCCTCGCCACAGAGGTCGTCAGATTATTTTGTAAAATAAAAAGCTTATAATTTTCATATTTGCAACATGAAGTGGTTTCAAAAAGTAGAGCATCGCCTTGGCACCCTACTCTCGGGTCGGGCTCCGTATAAATCTGAACATTTTTCCAACAAGAGCTGAATTCAAAGAAGTTTAAAAGTTTCAAACAGTGTTGATACATGTGATGGAGCTCCAAACTTTGCCGATCCTTTTTCTTATATTTTTATTTTAATCTTGAACTCTTAAAAGGTGTATAACAATAACGTTTGAGAGCACTTAATCGTTGAATAATTTATTTTGCATTGAAGAAAATTCTAGTGCTTTGATATTAAAGGTCTTGTTTTTTTATCGAGGTCTTTGTGTAGATTATCTAACTAAAACGACATCATTACATTTCATTTTTATAAAATATAATTAGTTGTTAGGTAAACTTTATTATTATGTACGTTAGGTGTGTGGTATGTATTTAGGTATATAGTAAAGTTAGGTTGTGTGTTAGAAATATAATTACCAGAGCATTGTATGACAATTTATCCAAAACATAAAGATTTATCGAGAAGTTACTGATAGATCCTATGGCTTAGATCCCATGTATAGTCCTCCTGTGACCAAGGTAACAAATTACACAAATTTTTAATTAAAATTATTATTTAAATGAAAATTTTTTTACTAATAGGTTCCGTGTTGGTTTTAAGTACAGTCAAGAAACAAAATATCTACTTTTATACTCAACGGTTAACCTTGTAGTAATAGTGTCCTATCTAATCAATCTAGAAGTTTATCTGATAACAATCCCTCATTCCCCAAGAGAATACCGAATAATTTTCTTAATATTTATAATAAAAATCCCAGAAGCGACCGGGAAGGAATCACTCAGCCCCAGGGAGCATCAATATATTCCTTATCAGTCCCCCAACTTATTGCCACTCGCAGCGAAAAAATGTGAGGTGCGTTTCAGCGATTTTTCACGCCTGTGTTTCGAAGTAGACTTTAATAAGTCTTGTGAAGTTAATTGGCTGAAATATTTATGTTGTTTTGGTACGTTCTTCACTTTAAGGGTATTTTTCTTGCGAGTAATTTGACCCACTTTTGGTTTTATAGAATGACCTATTTTGGAGGCGTGGCAGAGCTGAAGTGAGATTACGTAATTCTGTTGCTATTGGTTTCAATCGATTTCAATGCTGTTTCTATTCGAAATAACGTTCTTGCGATTACCCAATTTACGCATTTAGCTTACAAAGGTAAATTGCAACAAAACTGCGTAAATTAGGTAATCGCATAAACTTAATTTCAAATAGAAACAACATTGAAATCAATAGTAACAGTATTACGTAATTGCCCTCATCATGTTTCTCACTGAATCTTTTAGTGGTTTAAAAATCTGTTAAAATGAGTCAAGATGCTCGACAAATAAATCTCAATTAGCGGAGTTAAAATCTTACTCAAATGAAAAGATTTACAATCTTCATCATCAAAGCTTCCCAAATTAAGCTTTGGCTACCCACAGCCGTGTATATCTACTTAGGTATAGCTAGCACTAGTTGCAATAATCCTTGAGAACCCTCCGATCCATCAACTCGAAACAGCTTTGAAGGCAATGTGGAGTAGGGAAATTTTTCGCAAGGTGGTTAGATAGAGGCGATATTAAGGTGTATTTTTGCCTAATGTTATGAAAGTGCTAGTTCTGCATTGACCTTGCGATCCGAAGGCCATATGTACCAATCTTGGCGATTTTTTTTACTTGAAAAATGTTTGTGCACGTTTCACGTGCTCAAAACGGTAAATAAAAACAACGTAAGGAAACTGGCAGTCCCTAGAACCAAAAACTCTCAAGGCATGCCAACTACCAACCGGTATTAGGCTCTCTGATAGAGAATAAATAGGTCCCGAGTGCGCGGTGGGAGAATTAGGAATTAATTATTACTCTTACTCTAGTTTCTTCGAGGTACTTAATTGGTTTTGCCACAAGTATACCTAAAATTCTTAAATATTGCCTGCAGAGATCGAAGACGCCTCTAGCATCTGCAGCGGTGTTCAACTATCTGTGTAAAGCCTGAACAATTAAAATGGAATCCCATTGTGAAACTCCAGAAGCACTAAGCTCAAGATAATTGGCATAGATTGTCTCCGCCATTGCCGAAGTTTAAAGAATTGACTACAGTTATCTCGCAAGGGTTAATGTGGGGGCAATTAAAGTTGCTAAACCCAGTTTGGTTTCTGGGGGAAGCTATTCAATGGTTTGAGTTTTTATTGGCTTGAGGGGTGGAAGAAAATAGATTCTATGTCTGCTAGAAGTACTTAATGACTTAAAAGTAATGTTTTTGATTATACACATTTTTATGTAAATGAAAACCAACTTTGTTTACGATGCAAGGTAAAAATCAAATACATTCTGCCTTATAAAGCAACCGCATCTACCGTTTCATTAAGGGGAAAATTAAATAGTTTTCAAATTAAGTGTCCGCTATAGAAACAAAAATACAAACGGTGTCGAAACTGCAAGTTACTCGCTACACTGGACCTGGCAAGGCTCTATAAGCGCCATTATTTGAGTAGCAACTTAATGAGTCCTTTTGATGCCGCCCTTTTGTTTGAGTTTGAGACAAGACATCAGAATTTACGCGGCTCGTCGGTGATTATCAATAAGGAAGGGAATCCAAGGGTTTTGTAGTTGAAAGGATTTTTGGAGGGTCGATTTGATTAGAAGCGCGTCGGGAATTGTGAATTTCACATTATTTTTTGTATTAAGTTTTGAAAGGCCCAAAGTTGAATTTATCTTTGAAGACCCTTCTTCGAAATATCTTATAGCTGGGGCCGTCAGTGCAAGGCACGTTTCTATATCTTTGACAACCTATGTGGTGCGAAGGGCGAGTTGCTGGCTGAGATGCGAGAGGCTGCGGGTTCAATTCCTGCTGCGCGACAAATGTTTTTATGATCTGCAAATGTTTGTTCCGGGTCTGGGTGTTATAGTACCATAATACTCGTAGTTCCTGATACCCACAATACAGGGAATCCTAATGTGGGGCATGACTACGTATGTGACTGTTGGGTATTATGTTATAACAAGTATGTTAACATATTTAAAGCCTTGTTACTTTTTCTAAAGATCTTAAACAGACTTGGTATTGTTATTATGACCTGAATGTACCCATTACTGGTGTTCATTTCCCATTGTAAAAAGTTCGCGCTAAGGCTCATGCTAAATTTAAAGACAGAAAGTGATTTAACAGCTAAACGGTATCATAATTTTAGCCACAGAAATAGCAAAACGATCGTTATAAACCAATTGGACAAAACGCGAAGAGTGAATTAAAACTTAGCGAACGAAGAAACGTGTTTAATATATTGTTATTGTGGCTAAATTGCCTGCCGACACGATTGCTGAACTAGTGAACTTTAGTGCCTTGAGGTGCACTTCAGGTCAACTGTGTGTGTTGTGGACCAAACCTAGCGAATAAATAGGTGAGCTGGACTACTCCATATGAACGATAGTACACGAGGGAAACTTCACGCAACTCTGCCTGCGTCGCTTCGTCATTAGTGTTCATCAAAATAGTTTAAACTACCTACTCACATGTAGCTTAGAATGAGCAAGCGTATGAAATAGTATGTTTTTTTATCATATTCGGCTTGTAAATGTTATAATTTTGTGACATTAGAGTATCACACCATTATACAATATGGAAACCTTTGATACGGTCCTAAAATATGATAGTATAAAACTCTAAATACTTAAAATAATGACCCTTATTTGCTTCTTGATACCTAGTCGGTTTGTTAGTAGTAGAACTTCTTGTGAAAGAGTTCGTCCGGGGAAGTACTACCACCGTACTTAGTTCTGCCGCCAAGCAGTAGTGCTTGCATTGCTGTGTTCCAGTATGAAGGGTACGGGTGCCGGTGAAATTACAGGCACATAAGACTTTTCATCTTTGTATCGCAGGATCGGCAGCGTGCTTGTGATGCCTCTGGTGTTGCAGCAGGCGTCCACAAAACTACTTTCCATCAGGTTTCCATCCCTGACACTCACGCCTGACCCCTTATGAAAGATCGTGATCCCTCTCCAGGATCCTGGCAAAATGTCTGGTCCCTTAGAGGGTTTTTCCAAGTCCAAAATATTCTTCGTTGTAAGGTTTAAAATAATTCCTTTGAGTTTATAGTCGGGAATTACGTAAGATTTCGGGTGGGCATTTAGGTATGTAGGTAGTCATCAATTGTCATTATAATGACTTTGCGTGCTAGGATGAAAAATATATTATAAAAGGTTTAGAGGACTACAATAACAAATTTAGAAAGTTAGTTGAGCGGCCATCATAGCCGATAAATATATTTTTATGATTTAACAAAGATGAAAAATATTTTTAATGTGGTATTATTCGTGTATTTTTATAATTTTTATTTGTAATTAACGTGTATATGGATTGTTTTATCTGAAATAAATTGATTAATAATAATAAAAATAAATTTCGCAAAAAAAAAATTTAATGTATTCAACATACCGTATTTACTAAATGAATTATGAAAACAAAAAGTATCGCAGCCGGTAGGATTCGAACCTACGCTCCCAGAGGGAATCTGATTTCTAGTCAGACGCCTTAACCGCTCGGCCACGGCTGCTGCATATAAACTGTCAAAATTACATAGTACTTTCACTAATAGTACGCAACTCACGGTGACCTACATAAGCGAACTTTCGCCAAAGCTTGTTTGGTTATAAGCGGCAATAGTTTGCATCGCCTTTCATTCTGGCTACAATACCATTATATATCTGCCTGTCTAGTTCCATACGCGTTTTGATCCGTTTTCTTGTAAACTTCTTGATTAATTACCTCAAATTAATTTAGTTATAGTAGTTAGTATTATTATTACACAATAATAATGAAATATGAATACCACGCACAGATTTAATGAACCCCGACTCCGCTAAAACCAATACGCGGTCGCTAAAATTAGGGAGTCAAACAATCACGCGTCAAATTGGCGCGCGGCAAACAAATGAACTCTACGCAAATGTGGTACCCACGAGGAGAGAATGACTGGAGTAGCCTTCGCTTCGACTATCGACAGTGAGCCAAGAGCTTCATCATTGTAGGTGTGCATACAACTTTTATTTATTTTTTGCGCATTTACCAATAGTTATTTGCGTTCAGTGCAATGCCGATTTTGTATCTCACCACGACTGCAAAATAACAGAAAATTGCAATTTTCCGGCTTTCCATATTTTTTTTTGCACAGCACATCTACATGTAGGTAAAAGGTATGTTTTTAGTAATTTTAATTATTTTTAATTATTTTTTTATACGGAATCCACATAAAATTTTAAAAACTTAAAAAACGCATTGTAAGGAAAATCAAAGCCTTTTTTGGCCTATTTCTTTTTTATATGTTTTGACGTTATAATATATTACGTTCTGATATATTGTGGATGACGACGTCAACCGACGGCGTTTAAATAGACCAAAAATTCCTTAAATAAGTTAATGGGTTAATTTTACAGTGACAAACGTTCTCCAGAGTTATTCCCTCATGGGCCACGAGTGATTAGCGAGCGAATATGGTGATCGAATTACAGTAACGAGCTCTGCTGATTGTGCCAGTGCATCAGCATGAGTTGCACGACGTTGCGGAATTGAAACGCAGCTGTTGCGTATAGGGTTAACCTTTCCTGAAAGGTTAACCCTATACGACGAAACCCTGGTTTCGTTACCTAACAACTAAAAAAAACCCTTACAGTGGTTTCACGGTGTTATTGCGGAGATTTAAATATTTTCAGGACCTCTAGGATGAAATGGGACCCCTTAATTTAAAAACTTGAGTGTCGTTTGAAAAGTCTTTTTTTTTATATAAATTTTATTTTTATTTGATGTTTAAATACATCTATCTTGATGAAGACCTGCCCCCCTATTCCCTAACTGACAACTGAAAAATGATTTGCAATACCTATAATAGTCGTGTTTGGGCTCTTTTAAGTTGTTTTTATGAAATGTTTAACGGTAGATGAGGCCATGGTCTGATGATGAAGCCGGGACATGTTCAAAGGATCTCCTTAACCGATAACAGTAGAATGGTAGTATTTGGGCTCTTTTGAATTACTTTTTAGAGACGGTTGATAATACGTGACAGCCAGGATCACCCAAAAAAAATGTACCTAAGCACTCCTAACGGGTCTCTTCGATTGGTAAGTAGAAGGGGTTTTCACGGTAGTAGGGGGTTTTTAATGCGGACGAAGTCGTGGGTTTTAGCTAGTATAAAATATAAAATAATATAGTAGAATAACCAGATTAAATAAATTACATTTCAACAAACAACAATTTTAATTTAATTTTTCCAATTTTGTACAAAACACTAAAAAAATAAAATGTTAAAACAAATCCGCAGCCGGTAGGATTCGAACCTACGCTCCCAGAGGGAATCTGATTTCTAGTCAGACGCCTTAACCGCTCGGCCACGGCTGCTCTTATTAACAACTACCAATTTGAAGTGACTTAATTGTAAATTGGAGTAACAGTGAAAGTCAATGGTCATGTTTAAACAGATGTGTTGTAATAACTTATACCAAACGTATGTACTTACACGGGCCGTAGAAACCTCTCGCACTATATTAACGCATTGGTATATAGGTACAGTTACGTTTAATTGGCAACCGTCAAATTACGACCGTAATACAGCTGGGGCTATGATTTTCAAACTCATGTCAATTGAATAATTGATATCTGCTGCGTTCTGCTGTGACAAGACGTTCGTCAAATGCTCCTTTTGAAGAAGAGCAAACAAAGAAGCAGCAACCGTCATTATGACATCTTAGCGCTACTTAATGACCGTCATTATGACAGGCAAAAGTCAACTATTTCTTTGACAATGGTCTTCATATTACTTCAAAGGCATGTTCCAAAATGGCATATATCGATGTACACCAGACAGAGAATGGCGAAAAAATCAGTGATTATCGTAAAAATACTCTATAATTTGAAGCATAATTTACTGCACAGAAATGTTTAAAATTCGAAAAAAATTTACAATGGTAACATATTTTCCTGAGCAGCCATGACAGGAAATGTCACGTTTATTGCTCTGTGGTTGCTTGCTTTATTCGTTCGTTGGGAGTAGTGTATCTACATAGAATGCGTTACCTACGCTAGCTTTATTACGATCATCACATCAGTACAAGTTCTTCAATTCAACATTTCGATTCTACGCGAACATATTTTCCTTGCTCCAAGACCTTGGAGCCAAGATGCGAACGAAATGCAGTTCTGGTCAAAGTTGTCTACAGCTGGTCGAAACATTTTACGACAGAGTAAATTGTATCCGCCCCGATATATTGTTTTGTCTGTGAGAAAGATATTTCAGGAACCTGCACTAAATGAAGTGAAATAATCAAAAAATGACAGTAGGACAAGGTTTAACATATATTTAGCGTTTTTCACGTTTACACAAGTGTACATCGACAAGGGCTAGGCTCCATACATCTTGGAACAACACCTTTAACACAGGACCGAGAAAATAATTGAATAAAATAATAATATGAAACTTATTGGGAAATTTTCGTTGATATAAGAATTTACTTATTGCTGGCTTATTTAGGAGTGTGTTATTACTGGAAGAAAGCATTAGCCAAGTCGGTCGTGGAAAGTAAACGCGGCGATGAGCTCACCACATATTGTTACGTCTGTATTCCTGCAATTATGCAACCCGCAGTGAAAAGAGGCCTTTTGAGGCTCTGCCTCGCTCAAAAAGCACGTGTTTATGTATGTATGTATTTTACCGATTCGTTAGATAGGACTTCTATTATCTCATCATCTTATTTCCACTCAAATGATACGTGCGATTCAAACTATCGATTCTGCGGTTCCAATTAGACAAGACGTGCTTTCTCTCGGATAATTGGGAACCTGGCTGCGTCAGCCGAAACGAGACTTGAAGCTACCTGCAGATTTTAATGTATTTGGCACGTGGGGCTATCTTCAATTCAAACTACTTTTTGTAAATGATAAAATCCAAATAACTGTATCATAGCTGTGTCGTTGTGTGCCCAGTCCAGTCCCTCCGTCACCTCTGGTGCATTTCGTAAAAACCGAGTCAGGTATTACACCAAGCGGCAAGCATTACCACACACACATTATCACATTATCCTCTATAGATCTTCATGTTTATTTTTAATGTTAATCTTTTGTTTCTGTTTAATTTTTCTTTTTGTATAATATTGTGTTGTGTTTTCTTTGGGTGAAATAAATAAATTTTCTTTCTTTTTCTTTCATTGACCTTAGTACTCAACACCAATACCGCGATCACCAATCCGCCTGGCAAGCTTGGTGATTTATGCCAAGCCCCCCATTGCATTCCATGAAGGAGGCCTCGGACAGCAGTGCACGTCTGGCGGCTACTGATAATGATGATTTATTGGACGGACTGATGTGCTTATACGGGTTACGGGAAGTCGGTAGCTGAAGATGGCTCAAGGTTCGTTATGACATTCTTTGCCTTTCGATGCCTCCCCTAGAACCTATTGAGAAGCTGATGAGCAGCAGTGGGAGTTCGGGCAATATTAACCCACGTAGGTACGTGGTTATTGAGGCTAATAGTGGGTACTGAGAGGTTGAGAGGAGGCCTGATTCCCAGCTGTGGTGCAATTTTGATATTAGCTCAAGTCAATCAATGGTTTGTCTGCATGAAAGCATTCATTAAACAAAACATTTTATTTTGTAATGCTGTCTATTTAATAATGGCTCATGTACATCAAGGGAATTTCAACTCAGTTCCATTGAGGATGTGAAAATTCCGTTACGCTCTGTTCGTTTTACAAAGCAAACTTCCAAAAATGAGTTAGGTGAGCTCCGGGAATCGAGCTCCCTGAGGAATCCAGCTTCGCCAATTACAGCTCACTTACGGCTCAAAGCATAGCTTAGTTTCGTAACTTACCTACTCATGATATATTATAATGTACCCACTTGCTTTTGTAGTATTTTTAGAGATTACCTAACTTCTCTGCTAGGTAGGTACGTAAACATTTATAATACGTAAATACAGACACGAGATAAGATGAGATTTATTTTACTTTTCTTACCCTTGGCTCGTACAGATACGTTATATTAGGTAGTAACTATTACTTAATCTTTACATGCATACGTTATCTTTCTCGCTCTAATGAATGCCTTCCTGGGCGACAGAAATATTGATGAAATTATAAATTGAATGTCAAGATTCAATTCAATTCACATTGAAATTGAATGTCAAATAATTACGAGAATTGCCTTTCAAGCCATCTCTAGGTTTGTTACTAATTTAATAAAAACTCATACCTAATTATTGAACGAGCGAAGCGAGATCTCTTTTAACTATAACGGTATTTAACAGTTAACTTAGACGAATCACCGTTTGTATTTATATTTGTCCGAGGATAACTTTCGAACCGTTAACCCGATCTTCATGAAAGTTGCTATGTATTAGTATTGGTTCAATTTGTAGCTGTTGGTAATGTAGGTTATGAGCTAATTCGGTCAGAGGTTTGCAGAAATGTTGGGGTCCAAGAGGGTAACAAAATAAGAGTGAGACAGTCAGGTCAAATGGGGTGTCATATTAAAGAACTTCGTTTGGATTTTTTTAAACTTTCGTACTAACTTTGTAGTTGTTGTGGTTTAGTAAAATTGTAAAATAAACCTTAATGGTAGTATGTAAACGCAGAAGAAAAGTAAATCTAGAAGTTAATTTCTATCGCATAGTTTAGGCATGTATTTATTTAAGTATATCACTTTCGACAACACCAGTCACTTTTGACATCATTGAAATTAAATTAACATTATATTGACGTTTGACCTTGACTTTGATATGATCTTGTTTGTATACTTATGTTTTATTAGTTTTGATAAAGGAAGGTTTATGGGAAAATACTACGACTAGCGGTAAATCTATTGGAAACAAAATTCCTAGTAGTTCTTCAACTGGTAAAACTATTTGGTAAGACTACTGGGAACAGCCGGGTACCTAGTATTATAATTTGAATCTCAAAATACAAATCCAATTCAGTAATTACATCGTTCTGGAATTTGGACACTAGTGGCTTTTACACATATACAGAAGTCTAAAAGTTATTGACATAATACATTACAAAAAATTAAGAATTTTTGCATTTGTACCCTATAAAATGAAACACTAATTTTATCTAAATATTTTTGACATTGGTTAAGAATTTATGTAGGTAAGGACATACATCGTGTGTTTTCACGAGGTTTCAGTTCGGGGCAAAAGTCTAGTTATTTTGAATGAAATGCTCAAAGTTAAACTGCGGTATGGCACACGATGAAAAAGTTAAAATTATTAAGTATTATCTAATCTACACTAAATCAGGCACTAACCAAGTGAAACTCTCCTAAATCCAACCAATAACAGGCCTCAGAACGAGTGTTTGCGCAGCGACGGCGTCCGGCGGCGCCCCGCGACCAAACACACGAACAATCAGTGGCCGGCAAACACACCCACTGTCCACCGCTACTGATTTCAATTGCAGGTGAAACCGGATTGGATACTGGACTTGTGTAGTCAGGACGTGGTGAATAGTATTCCGGTAGATTTTACACAACAATTTTGACATTTTGGCGTAATTTAAAATGACGTAGGTTTATAGACCAAACCGGAAGAGGCCTTATACACAAAGAGGGGTCCAGAACGAAAAAGAAGTTTCCGTAGGTTTTTCAGAGACCAATTTAATTGTCAAACGTGTCAAGCATCTTACCGACCGACGCGACGCGACGTAGCCAAGCTGTACGTCTATAAAAGACCTCTGTGGTGCAGCGGACAAGTAGTCGGCTGTGGGTTCGATTCCCACTGCGGGACAAATAAATAAATAGGTAAATAAATAAACTAATAAATGTTTGCATTATCTGCAAATATTTGTTCTGGGTCTGGGTGTTGTGGTACCACGTTACTCGTAGTTCCTGATACCTACGACACAGGGAATGTGTCGTAGGTATCAGGACACATTCCCTGGATGGACTGACCTGGATTCCACATACAGGATGGACTTGTCATTCGGAGTTAAAATAAAGTGCGAAACATGAAAAACGATGAATAACCTAAGGAATAATCTCCAATGCTCTACTTATCACCCGGAGGCTAAAAAAGCGATAATCTGTATTGTCCCTTAGTAACTGAAGTCGTAAATACTCTAAATAGGCCAGTTAGTGAAGCCGGCATCAAAGAGCGCTTAGTGCTAATAAACGGCCTCTTGGTGAACAAGAAATTGGGCTTGTGTGAAGAAATTGTACGGAAAGTTTTGAAATAAGCACCTAATTCATAGTCTTGAAAAAGTGTGCGATGAAAAGAAACTACTATTGGGATCTGTTCCAATGGCGAATAAGTTTATGATAATTTAAGTAATATAATTAATTTAATTAATATAAGTTTATTAATATTTTTCAAAATAAGCGTTTATGAAATAATCATTCAGCTGATGATGACGAAATTAGTATTCGGAACCCGAGCTCATTCAAATATACAGGGTGTAAAAGGACGGCTCCCGAATACTGAAGGTACCGGTTAAGCTACCTATATAAAATAGCTTTCGCCTGAGAGGTGATTCATACCGGAGAAAACCAAATTTTTTCGTTTCGTATCGTATTTGTCAGCCAGCAATGTACGCATTTATTCCGGCGGCGCGAGTTCAACGCTCCCGGTCAGCTGATCGACCCGTAGCGCCAATAATTTCTTATGTGGTTTTCATTGCTTTTTTTGTTGTTTTTATTTATTAATTTGTTTTTAATGATGTAAATTAGGTGTTTGTGTTCTTTTAACGATATTTTATGGATATTTATAAAGAAAACTCGAAAAAGCGGCCTAATTGTGAGCATATTTTTTTCGTGTTTTTTTTTCAGCTTAAATATTTTCAGAATCATGGTTTAAATGCACTGTTTCAGTTTTCGGGAGTAGTCTTTTTACGCCCTCTATATTCGACGCATCACGGGTCTAGATATATAGTGTGCTGATCAGGTGTACAAAATTATATGGAATTTGATGAAATAATAGCCTATTTTGGAAGCAAACTTTGTTCGGGTACAATAGGACGTAAGCGACCTACCGGTAACCTCATGTAATAAGCGTGCAACAATGACAGTTCCAACAAGTTTCCAAACTGTGCATTTCAAGCTTTGACCAGGCACTGTTTACTATAGCTGGGCATTTTGAACAATACCCTGTTGTTTTCCTAAATGGCTGTTTGGACACAGATGAATAAATACTAGATACCTACCTAGCCGCTCGGATTAGAGCATTCAGAGTTCGCGAGCTCCACTTTGTATGTTTGTGCAGGCAGCTTTGTCCAACTTGCAACTTTAACAAAGTAATCTATTGAAACTTTTGTTTTCCTAATAAATTACATGGTTCATTTTAGTTTTGTTTCACAATTCTGTTAGGGAACGTACTAATAAAATAATTACAAATGTATCCATCATCATCATTTAGCTGTGTCAACTTGACATGTATAGTTAGGTCTCCCCGAGGTCTCCCCATTGAAAACCATGTCAAAGGGTCTTGAGCCATAGATTCCGTAATAACAAAACATCACATACATAGTGCTACACACAAAGACATAAATGTGAGTAGTTACTGATAGATCCTGTGGCTTAGAATGTCACCGCGAGGTGAGAAAATTTCATCGATCGATTCGTTTATAATTTTCCCTAACATGGTCACCAATACCCGAGAGCATCTCGAGACGATATCTCGTCACGACTTCGTTTTGTCGCAACGACAAACCGATGCCATAGACTATATTTATGTCCAGCCTGTTTAGCAGGCAGATTGGTGATCGCAGTTTGGTGTTACTCAGGTGGATGCTGCTGCCCATCCCCTAGTATAAGTAGGTAATCCCTTACTCAGCTTTTACGACATCCACGGGAGGAGACGGAGGGGTATATCCTTAGGCTGGATACACCACAGCAACAGGAGTGTATGGTAATATCTATTTATCAATTATAGCTAGATCAACTAGCTGCTAACAAAAAGTAAAATTTTTGGTAAAAAAAATTGTAATAAGAAGGCATATGTACTTTTAAAAACCAATTACTTGGTTAAATTTCAAAGAAGCAACTTTCCATCAACAAACAGAAGGGTCAGTCCCTTGACTCATGTCCCCAGACTCATGAAAAACTTCAAACTCCTCCATTCCCTTCCCCTTAGACTTACAACGTTTACTAAGTTATTGTAAAGGAGAGTTTCCAATTTTGAACAGTTTGGGTCGGCCGGAAGTTCCCTTTGCCCCCCTCCTGCCCCGGTTACTTCCGGTCCCGAGTTCTCCGACCGCCAATGGGCCGGAAATCGTCACACGTTGTTTTTCCGGGCTTTCTTTGCGTATTTCCGCTGCTTTAGCGTCGGCTTTGTTGCGAATACGAACGTTATATTATGTTTACCTGTGAGCTATTTTTGGGATGTATTTTTAAAACAGATTTTTAATGCGATTCTTTGGGGTAAGTATGTTATATTTGTCAGTGAATGTTAAGTTCTATCTCATGTTTCCATAGAGATGAACTCATGGATGTGATAACCTATATACATAATTCTCAGAAATCAATAATTTAAACATACTGTCAATGTTTTCACTTGTGTTCAATGCTCTGGGGGCTTAGTATGGGTTTTGATAGTTTTCGAAACTATATGAAGTTTCGTTTCCATCCAATACATTTACTGACAGCGTCCTTAGTTTTCTTCTCGTTTTCGCTAGGGGCGCTGCAAGTAAATGTATGGAAGAAAACGAAACTTCATATAGTTTCGAAAATTACCCGTACTAAGCCCCCCTCACGAGTCACCGAGAAGAAGAAGAAGAAGAACTTTCCCTAGACTTTGAGCTAGTTTTTGAGTTAGTTTTGACTTTCAATAAAGAATAATTTTGAAAATTTTTGTTATTTTGACTGATACAATCATATCTCCCTTGACTTTATGCTATTTGCCAATAAAGTATTTTTTTTTACATTTTGACGGATAAGATCATTTCTTCCGATGCTCTACCGGTTATTTACGTAGCAAACAGGAAAAGTTGGTACTTAATTAATTATATTTTCACATTATTTTAAAGAAAATCTGTAAAATAATTTCCTGAGTTAGCAACATAATGATTCAAGTTCTGGAGAGAAACATCACTAAACGGGCTTTATTTATGATGCTATAAGTTAAAAGTACCTTACAACATGTTATGCAAATGAAACGGTGACGTCACAAGCACTACAATTACGCAAGACATTAATTTTGTGTTCACTTATCTTTCGTATCTGGTTCAATGATAGAGTTTTTAGAAAGGTGGGATTATAAGCAGCCGTGGCCGAGCGGTTAAGGCGTCTGACTAGAAATCAGATTCCCTCTGGGAGCGTAGGTTCGAATCCTACCGGCTGCGAACTTTTTTATCATTTCTATAATTTATTTATTCATGTTGTACAAAACAAATACGCATCTAAATCAATTATTATTTTATGCACGTCTTCTTTTAAGTATTTTGTTCACATTATGCATCCAAATTTGTTTTGAAGACATTGCTTTTTAGCTATAAGACCGCCCACTGTACTTCTGATTTGAAACATTTTGTTTGTTCTTTGTAATGGTGTTCAATTAAAGATGATCATATCTATCATCTATAAAACAACTGATACATATATAGGCAAAACAATTCGCAGCCGGTAGGATTCGAACCTACGCTCCCAGAGGGAATCTGATTTCGAGTCAGACGCCTTAACCACTCGGCCACGACTGCTACATGACGATGAGCTAAAAATAGTAATTATAATCTGGGTCATAAAAAGTGTCAGTGTTTATAAAAATAGTAATTCAATCAGGCAAATTGGTTGGGGCCCAACTGACCCTCAGTTCAGCTGGTCTAGCGGTATGCGTACCTATTGAACTTCGGATCTGTGCTCTCAGACTTCAAATCCTCCCACCGTGGACTTTTTTGGCCTGCATTGCACAGGCCATTGATTGCAGAGGAGGTCCGAATCTTCCTCTCCACAAGAACTGAGGGGTTATCATCGACAGAGCCGCGGTATAATCCAACCGGGACCCCGCGACTCAATCATGTACGTGTCGAAACATTCGTCACGTGAGGTTCGATGATGCATTGGCCCTAAGGTGAGTGCAGGTACATCGCTGGGTTTATAGTCGGTATAATGTCGGTTGCTAGCACTTTGTTGGTTAACCAAGGTGTCAGCAGTTGATGGAGAGCCTGACACCCCTTTCTATTCTGAGGCATGAGTTAGGATTTTTTCCAGGATTTTTTTATAAAAATAAGAACACCTAACACAAACCAGATTATTACGTCATCATTACCAGTCTATTATGTCCACTGCTGGACGAGGCCTCCCCGTTGAACACAATTGAGGGTATTTGCCATAATCACCACGCTTGGTGATCGCAGTTGTTATAAGTAAGTGTACCTGAGTGGATGGATTTTTATGTAAATGCTATTAAATTATATTTTACCAAAAAAAAATATCAGTTACTTGTACCACAATTTGTGCCTACTATACAAATTTAATTTTAACTGTAGGTCTCAACAATGGTAAAACGATGATGAAATGATTGTTTTTATAAACTGAGCCGCAATTTTCATCGAATGACTAATATCATCAAAATGGCCGCAAATCACCGATTTCCAGAATATGAAATAGACGAGACACTTGTATTAATATCATACTATTTCTATCTAAGTCGCTTAACCTATAAGAAATACGCGAATTTTGTAATAACCACCAACAGAAATCTGCGCCGCCCTAAATTAAAATTACTAAAAAAATATTACGAGCGTCATAAGCATAGACATTTCTTTCTCTAATTATTCCATTTTCCATATTTGCTGTTGTAAATTAAACAAACGATCCAGTTTCATGCAACAAAATGCCTATTAAAAACAAAACGAGCATTTCATTCTAGAAGAAGTCGTTTGCGGAGAAATATGTTTGTACACGGCCGGTGGCGCGTGGCGGGGCGGAACTGAATTTACACCGGGCAATCTGTGTTCCCTTCCTCTTTTGATTCTCTTATTTTCTGGTTCATTCAATTTACACTTTGGAAGAAATTTGTTTTTTAAAGTGAGTGACAAAATTTTCAGATACCTGTTTAGCGGTAACCTCCCCATACAACTAATATTCCCTGTGTCGTGGGTATCAAGGAACTACGAGTACCATAGTACTAACACCACCCAGCCCCAGAACAAATATTTGCAGACCATACAAACATTTGTCCCGCAGCGGGAATTGAACCCGCAACCTCTTGCATCTCAGCCGGCTAATCGCCCACCGACGAAGTGCAGTTAGGTACTGTTGTACTCGTAAAAGGCAGAGGTTACCGCTTTTGATGACCTGGGTCATCTAGAAATTTTATCACTCACTTTAAAAAACTAATTTCTTCCAAAGTGTAAATTGAATGAACCAGAAAATAAGAGAATCAAAGGAGGAAGGGAACACAGATTGCCCGGAGTAAATTCAGTTCCGCCCCGCCACGCGCCACCGGCCGTGTACAAACATATTTCTCCGCAAACGACTTCTTCTAGAATGAAATGCTCGTTTTGTTTTTAATAGGCATTTCGTTGCATGAAACTGGATCGTTTGTTTAATTTACAACAGCAAATATGGAAAATGGAATAATTAGAGAAAGAAATGTCTATGCTTATGACGCACTTTCGTATATTTTCGAGGTTTCTGATTTTTACTTTTAATTTTAGGCAGAGCTAAAAATTATTTTGTGGTTTTTATTACACATGTAATGTGTTGTATGTGTTGTTATGGTGCTTTGGTGTGTCCGGGCTAAGAATAGACTCCTCCGTCTCCTCTCGTGGATGTCGTATAAAGCCGACTAAGGGATTAAACCGGGGGTGGGCAGCAGCATCTACCTGAGTACTCAACACCAATACTGCAATCACCGATCCGCCTGCCAAGCCTGGGGATTATGGCAAAGCCCCCCCCCCCATTGCACTCTATGGGGGAGGCCTCGTCCACCAGTGGACGTCTGAGGGCTGCTAATGATGATAAATTACAAAAGTTAACGTATTTCTTATGGATTATGTGAAAAGTTTGTAGTGGTCATGTAATGGTCACGTAATGATCACTGATAATTTTATTTGTAATTTCTTTTGTTTTACTATTCTTATCGCGATCTCTCACGGCGTGATATCGTACAATCAGCGTCCATTACACGCCGCCTTCACAGCTCACTCACAAATCACGATTATCGCGCGGTATCTCCGCCTGTGTGCACGAGGGCTAATAGAAAATTGTTGTTTGAGAAACGCTCGCTGAATCATTTTAGTAAAGTAAGTTTAATTTTATTTTTGCTTTAATTGAAGGTAGTACGACTAAAGTTATGAAGATAACTAAATTCCATGGAGAGAATAAATTAATAAAAATATTTACGACAGTGTCAATGTAAGACACAAAGTTTACACAAAGGACCACCTATTTAAAATAGCACCTTTTTAATTTATCGACAAACTGTGTAACCTCCAATCCGAGGACCAAAACACTTAAAACTTAAGAAAAAAACACAAAAGAAAAGAAAAAAAATTAAATTAACACTTAAGACATCGTGATTTAGAATTTACGGAGATATCTTCTAACTAATATCAAAATACAGTCAAATTGAGAATATCCTCCTTTTTTTGGAAGGCGGGTAATAATAAAAGTTTAACTTTGGCGAAAATATTGTTTTTCTATAGACCCATTTCACATTACTCGCACATCTTGATATCATTTATGATTATGTTTTTGATAAATAAACTATTTTCTTGTTGTAAATACCTCTTAGCTAGCCAGAGGTCAATAACCAGTGGCCCGCAAAGCGGCCCATCCACTAGGCACCTGTGTAAAATGAGCGGGGTACTCTTAAATAAGTTTGTATGCAAATGGAGAGTTTTCAAAGTTGAAATGAATCTTTGCAAAGTTCTCGTCTTGCATACTCATCTAGCATATTCAAACTAAGTAAAGTACCTACGTCCTGTACCGGTATCCTGTGATGTAACTTTTGACATAGACCTGTATAAAAACATGGACTTAGAGGGAATAACATAACATAACTAACACCCAACAGTCACATACGTAGTCTTGATTCCACACTAAGATTCCCTGTGTCGTGGGTATCAGGAACTACAAGTACCATAACACCCAGACCCGGAACAAATATTTGCAAAACACACAAACATTTTTCCGCAAGCGGGAATCGAACCCGCAACCTCTTGCATTTCAGCCGGCTACTCGCCCGCCGCGCCACAAAGGTCGTCAATTAATCTAACAACAAACCAATGTAAGAATAAAGTAGGAATAATCTGGTTTATATTAGAATCACTGGACTTCTATGGACTTTCATCAGTAAGTTTTTGATAAAAGAGCGCCCGTCAAAAGTTACTTCATAGAATGTCAGTAGATACTAGTAGGAATGCTTCAAAATATTCCTCCACAACATGTATAAAGTATGAGTAGCTTTATAAAAGTATGTGTGGGTGCTTTCAGTGAAACACTTCGTGAGCTCTTGTTTTACAGCATGAAGGTTGTATAAAAAACCACTTTCATTCAGTACACACATTTCACTGTGAATAAAAATGTTATCGAGGTTTCCAGAATTGAATATTTTGTTTGGGTTCGACTTCTCAGTACTGAGCTTTAGTGTAGGGTTGGTCACGGGTTAAACCTCTCTGTTGTCAGTCTATCGACACTATCGTCAGCAGCGATCGTTTGTACGAACTTCAACTATAGCAAAAATGTAAAAAATTGTTAAAATAAGCCATGTGCGTGGACACACACACCTGTACCTATTGGTACCTATGATTTCTAATTTAATAATTATATTCAATGATTTTGTCAGCCTTTGCTAGCATATTTATAATTTATAAAAGTTATTTGATTTGAATTCCTTTGCTGTTACAATTTTACTCTAATTAGCTTCTCAATTTATTTGCCATCGAAAATGTGTACCGGAAATGTGTAGTCTCACGAAGCGCCAGTTTGGTATGCAATGGGCCAAAGGGGATATTGTCGAGCGGACGGACTATTCTACTTTTAGCTCTCGAGCAAGGAGGTTCAGTTTATAAGTGTGTATTGCTATTGTACTGTTGAACTGTGAATTACACGTGTGTAACGCTAAGATAAGCTGTTTCATTACACTATATATTTTGTGCTTTGGTTGACGGAGTATCAAAGTCACGCTTGATGCAACGGTGCCACAAAGGTAATGCCAGTGAAGGCGCGGGCGCAGCGGCTGCTTGGAAGTTTTATAAAGAATTTTCCAAATCGGTTCATAAACGCCGGAGATATGAGGTAACAAACATTAAAAAAAAAACTAAATTGAGAACCTCTTCCTTTTTGTTAAATCGGTTAAAAAGCGCCTCCTTTTGTGGTTATAGTCAAATCATCACACAGAGTCAGTAACAGCAACATTTATATACATGAAATAATTAGGCTTTATTTCAATCGCTTATTGTTAGTCGCTTCGGTGGACAGTGGGCCTTACGATACCGTCGAGACGTTCTAAACAAATGCTAAACGGATCGCGTCTCTGCACGTCGTCGGTGATTGCAAATTGATGCGTCGACCCAGCGCTATGTTGATTTTTGATGCAGTCGGAGTTCGAATATTTCACTACCAAAATATCGCATAAACCAGAGGCCCAATTCTCTAATTTAAAAACATTCAATTCGCAGTATAATCTCGTCTCAGTCGCACTGTCAGCTGTCACCTATATAGTAACTATTACTTAATCTTCGCATGCATACGCGAAGATTAAGTAGTAGTTACTATACGATACAGTGCGACTGACACGAGATTATATTGTGACTGGAATGTTTTAAAATTAGAGAATTGGGCCTCAGGTATCCTACCTAGTCCATATTATGTGAGTTCAAGAAAACATAAATGTAAAATAATGAAAGTTTAAAAACTAAAACCCAATAGCAAAAGCTGAAAACGAGTAGGTATCAAAATGCTGTAGAGGAAAGGAAGGCCAAATCCACGATTCTATATTAAAGACCTTACTTAATTAAAAGGTATTTGGCCTTCAACTCCATTGAAGGCCAAATACACGATAGGTACCTAACCTACTTATTTATAAAAGCCTCCGATGGGAGTAGTAAAATAGTCATTATAAGTGTGATATATTTTTGGAATGTATACTCATCCAGCTCTTTCATTTAAGAAATATTGTTATATATACATACATATATACAAATATATATACATTATATTAATATTAATTATATTTATTTTGAGGTAACGGAAAATTGCGTTTTATTTCCGCCATACTGAAATCAGTGTGACGTCATAATATAAGCTATGTTCTTGCCACGGCTTTCATCAGATTTTAAATCCACAGCAATCAAAACAATCTTGATTGCTATACCGTGTTCTAGAAAACTGACATCAGGATGTTGGAACCCATGAACTAGGAACCTGGCTCTTATGCTATGTTTTAGTAGCAATTTTGTAGTTAGTGTAGTTTTAAAAACAACTGGACGTCTGAAACCGTAACTCAATTATCTTGTCGACTGTACTGTTGACCTTGTGGCTATAAAATCAATTCGCGTCGTAGTGGTACCGGACGTAACGGTAATATACCCAAAAAACACTATTCCCTGAATTTGTAGTTTCATAGTTTGGAAGTAATAAACTTTTTTGCTGGTCCTTACAACCTGGTATCAGGTTATAAGGACCACCTCAATCTCCGAAACTGAGACTAAAGAGAATCCGTTAAAGTTGAAAGTTTTTCATTACATTCATTTGACGACCTCTGTGGCTCGGCGGGTGAAGGTTCGCCTGCGACGCAAGTGGTTGCGGGTTCGATTCCCGCCTCGGAACAAATATTTGTACGATCTGCAGATATTTGTTCAGGGTGATCTGGGTATTTTCTATGTATAATAAAAAAAAACTATGTTATGTATTATATTAAGTATATCAGTTATCTAGTACACATAACACAAGCTCTGCTTAGCTTGGGGCTAGATAATGTTGTGTTAAATGTCCAACATTTATTTATTTTATTTATAATATGATAACTAGTTTGTTAAAATCCGTCAAGTTTCCGAGCTACGAGAGAACAGATATCAAACTTACATACATAGGTACTTACATGATATACTAATAATATGTAATAACATAGTTGACTGCTAAAATCATAACCCTCCTTCAGCTTTATTCTAGTTAGTTATAAACTCTTCCTTCTCAGTCGTGATAATTTAATCTTTTTACATCCTGATTTAGGTACGATTTAGGTGACCTCGACGCCATAGCTCTCTGACGGGTTGGCAAATTAATTTACTTTTGAAGGAAACCTACCACGATCATAGCTTATTCCGTGACTAAGATAATTCCTGCGACGCTACCGAAGGCTGCGAGTCCACAGATAATCTACTTACCTTTGCAAAGTAACTGTTCTGCGGTAGTACTTGTATGCCTTCGTCTCGGAATAGCATTAATTAATACTGGTTGATTTTTGATCTCCTTTTATTAGTTTTGTTTTATACGTTTGATTTCTACAACATTCTACAATTATTTCAGCTAGTTTGTTTATGGAATAGAGCATAATATGAGTACTATGTTTCTGTTAGAGTGATAGGCAGATAGAGAAAAAAAAACATCTCTCTTTTCGCTATTCTATTTCACACAATGACATGGAGTATCAATTAGCTATTAAGACATAAATAGGTCTACAATTCTAACATACTTGAATATAGACCACAACCAAAATTAATTTTACATTAGTCGTCGCGTGTGTATCGCCAATAATTCGCGCGCCCTATCTGCAGTCGCGGGGCGGGCGGCTCGTTCGACAACGTATAGGTAAGGAACTAGTAAGTCATCTTCTTCCAAATCAACGCCCATAACATGTTGGATTAAAAAAAAACAACTCGTAATGGTCCAAATATTACAGTATTATTATCATCTGGAGGCCACCACAAGGTCACCGCTTAGACCCATTATTTCCCAGCAGCTATCACTTCTGCCAGCTACCAGCTACTTCAACGTGCTAACTCTGATAGCTGTCGGTGACTTTGGTTCTTTTACGAACTTCCTTGTTTCGGATTTTTTCGCGTAGTGAAACTCCAAGTATTAGTTTTTCCATAGCCAGTAGCCTCAATTTGTCAATGGGCCAATAGTTAGTGGTCACGTCTCAGTACTTTATTTCACATAAGCACTAGATCGAAGGCATCACATAAATATTCAAGTGTTTCTTACAGATTGTGTGCATGACGCGGCGGGCGAGTACTCTTGCAGTGGTACCATAGTACTCGTAGTTCCTGATACTCATAACACAAGGAATCCTAGTGAGGGATCAGGGCTATGTATGTGGCTATTGGGTGTAATGGCACGATCGCTTTGTGCCAAAATCTAAAAATGACCTACCTAAGCACACGTGTGTTTTTGATTCTCTGGTGTATAAGTTGCTTTACTGTTAACTATCTTAATATGCAGTTCGTCGTAACTATTTCACTATAATAGCCCTACGATCGCGATCCAGCTAATTATTAACATGCTGTTGTTGATTTAGCAGCGCGATGGTATCAGAGGTGCCAACGAGTACCTATTTAATGTCCGCAGTCAAGTGATCAAACCCCCGATTTGAGACCGCTCCATTAGGCTGACTTACTGAACCGAAACTAGGTCACAATCAAAAAAATATTTAAATTTTCTCACAGCCAGTTAAGGGTATGAAGAGTTCAGTTACATTATAATGTATAATCAACGATAACATAACTTACATATATATAACATAACACCCAACAGCACCACATCCAACCCCACATGCGTAGTCTTGATCCCCATACTAGGAATCCTTGTAATACTTACCTATATAAAGAAAGAAAGAAAGAAAGAAAGAAAGAAAAAGCATTTATTTGTGCCAAAATTACAAGAATTACACGAGAAAAAGACACACATACAAACAAGGATTAACAAAGATTATTAAAACTACACAGAAGACAAGCATTACATTAATAAAAATAGTGTGCCTCTCAGTACCTACCAGTCATACAACACTGGCACAAATTGGCGCACAGCATTATTGTATGTATATTGTATTATACTAGTACTGTACTAGTATGTCGTTTAGTGGGTAAGTCAGCCAAATCGAGTGGTCTCGAATTGGGGGGTCAGGTTTGCTTCGGTAATAAAGTTGAGTTGTTTCCCAACTCGTTATTAATTTATCTTTGAAGGAAAGTTGTGTTTCGTGCCAGTTTTGAGCGGCTTCAATCTATTTTAGTGTCGAGTCGATAAGTTACACTATAAGGAGCATTCATTTTCAGTCGCTTTATCAATACACTTTGAACGAAACGTCGAGACGAATATATCAGTTCGATTACTATTACTGCTTCATTGCCCCGCGGTACAAGATTTATGAATGCAACAGTGAAAGGGACTCGAAAATTATAAATACAAAAAAAACTAAAATATTCATGAAAATTTTCTACACTAGGATTTTGAATAAGGAATGCTAACTTTCTAATAACATATGTCTTTCTAAAATATTTTCGAATACACGCAATTTATGTATTATTATAGTGGTGTTGAAAGTGTTAATGTCTGATTATAATATGATTTGGGTTGGAAATTTTGTAAAAGTTTGTGCCTTTATATCAGTATCTGTAGTGCCCTTCTGTCTAATTACTTAAAAATGTAGAGAACCAAAGAAAGCCAAAAAAATATGAATACGAAAAACTACATTTTCAAAATTGCAATTCAACCAACACAACAGAACAATAAAATTAAAACGAAGTAAGGGCAAAGCGACACTCGTCATTTTAATATCATCCCAAGGGTTATTCTCGAAAATCCGGCAGATAAGGAGATTATCGCTAAGCATTATTAAATTCTGTGTTCTATCTATTCCTTACTCCGTGGAAAACGTCGGAGCTGACTCACTTATTTTGAGACAAGATTTTAAGCTTAGTGGATGTGTTTTGGGATTAGATAAGTTAGTGTTGGTCCCCTTGATTCAGTATCACTCGATTTGACTGACTTACTGGCTGTACAAAAAATAACTGCTCTATTTTACATCCAAAATCGCCCTCTGGCCACGTGGTCCTACTGCCTTTGTCCTACCGATCGGACCGCATGAACTTTTTTCCGGTTGGTTCGATTAACTAATCGGACTATAGAAACTGACGTTTTCTTAGACCACGTAGTCCCACTAATTGGATCACGAGAACTTTTGATTTCCTGTTGGTTCGATCAACTAATCGGACTATAGAAACTGACGTTTTCTTAGACCATGTAGTACCGCTAATTCGATGGAAAGAGAGTTTTTAGATTGTTTTTTGTTTGACAGTCTGCAAGTCAGCCGAATCGAGCGATCCCGAATCAGGATGCAGATAAGACAAACCTCTTAATTCTGCCAATTCTTTTAAAATGCTATATGTTATATCACAACAAAATGTATCTGCTAACATTAGCAAAGTAAAGAAAAGGTAAAAATGATGGTAATAAAGGTGGTTTCATTCATATGTGACATGGTTGGCCTAAGAATGAATACCTCCGTCTCGTCCTCTGGATGAGGGATTACACCAGGAGAAGAGCAGCAATACCCACCTGAGTAATTAACACCAACACTGCCAATATACCTGCCTAGCGTGGTGTCTATGGCAGATAATCACCACGTAAAAGAGTCCTCGTCCAAAAGTAGACGTCTTACGGCTGATGATGATAATACCATTTTATTAGCATCCATAATATCAGTATGAAATATGAAACACTTTTTAAAGGAGACTTTTATGTATCAGTGCAGCGAGTGTCACAGCAATTACAGTTCGTAACAGCTACTTACCGTAACCGACTCAAAAGCCATTCACTACGTAAAATAACTCCACTGCCACTAGTGATGTGCCAATTGTGTCACCGGATTTTTACATGGCATGATTTTCAACAAATATCGAATAACACGAGCCAACTTCACCACCATCATCATCATCAGCCCTTAGAAGTCCACTGCTGGACATATGCCTCACCCTTATAATGCCACGACGAACGGTCTCGATCCGCCTCCGGAGTTCTTGCAACCTTTCAAATGTCCATCGAGACAACTTGCAAGTTTTTTAAATTTTTAATTCAATTTAATGACGGTAGTTGGAGATGGCTCACTTGGTGACTATCACAACTGCAATTCCTCGAGGTCAAATCTACCAAGGACGAGCTCTACGTTAATCTACGTTGTGGCATTGTACTGCGCCCTGCCATCTTAGGTCAAAAAGTTGGTAGAGTATGCCAGGTAAACACACTTATGTGTTTCCTAATTAAGTACCGATGGCCAAAAACACGCCGAAGGTCAATTGCTCAATAGTGAGACGAGTGGTTCCACGAATCCCTTCTCGATGAATCGACTCTCTCGCTCTCTCTCTCTCTCTTCGTGGTTAGTCCACATGGTTGTGGGATCAGCTTTCTTCTACCATTATCTCTATCTCTGACATCTACTTCAAGATCAGATATATCATCCTGTCACAAAAAACCTCTGACCTTTTAAGCTCAGAGATAAGATGTTAAGGATTTTGCGGATTAGTAAGGATTTTGATAATCTGCAGATTGTTTTTGGGAAAATTCCAAGACCACAATTTAAAAGCAAACTCAAATTCAAAAGTATTGTACTCATAAAAATCACACGGATCATTTTCAAACGTCAATATACTAAAATTACTCTTGTTTGTGTAGAAAAATCAGGTCATCAAATACAACTTGGCTTGATTTGTGGTGTCTTGAGAACAAGGAAAGCTGATACATAGAAAAACTTTAGGTACCTACTCAAAAGTACAGAGAACCAGCGGAGAAAAGTTTTTAAGACAACACTTGATACCTATACTTGTATTATAATAACCAAATTTTACCATTTAGGTAGGTATTAAGGTAGGTACCGATATTTTAAATTTACATTTTAGCAGGCGAGGGGCAGACTGACATCAGTCCACGCGAATGTATTATTAATAAAGTTATCTAGAGTGTAAAACGCTTTCCTAAAATCTTCGAATAGGAAATTTAGATGCATTTTCTAGAAGTTTAGTATAGAACCGTACATGATTCCTCACAAAAGACCCACGTACATTTTTGAATCGAAACTTTGGCACATCACTGCTTCCCACTATAAAGTAACCGGCGATGTTTCCACGTCGCAAGAAATTCATTTTACTTATGAATATTATAAATTCGCGTCGCGTTCGCGTAATAATGGCCCAGTGCCTTTGGAGCCTTCGACTTGTAATTGTTTGACGAAAATGCCGGCTTTTGTACAAATTTCTGTTTCAAAGAGCGGTTATACTTTTTTCTTTTCCTATTTATTAGATGTTGTTTTTGATTTGGTCGTTGTTTTTTGAATTTTCGTGTTCTGGTTCTCTCTTGGTAACCCTGCTTTAAATAACCTGACGAAGAATTTGTTTAATCATCATCATCGGCCTATGTGTAACTACTGGACATAGGCCTCCCCTTTAGAATGCTACGACGAACGGTCTTTAGCCACCTCCATCCACCGACTTCCTGCGACGCTTATAATGTCTTAAGTCCATCAAGTGCAGGACTTTCCTCTACCGCGTCGTCCGGTTTGTAGTCGCCACTCGAGAACCTTTATTCCCCGACAGTTATCAGTTCTTCGAGCTATATGACCTGCCCAGCCCATCCACTTCAACTTGCTAACTCTAAAAGCTATGTCGGTGGCCTTCGGCCTTCTACGGATCAAATCTGTGTTTAATCTAAAAAAGGCATCCTTTGTGAGAAGCTAAATAATTCAGGCTTTGCAGGGAGACTTCTTTAATGCATTCATCAAGTACAAGTACTAACAACGCAAAAATGTACCAAATAGCAATCGAAAGATTACTTTTTGTTGTTTGTTAAGGAGATGGGACGTCATTACTCCAAAGTGTTGCTATGGGTGTTAGAAACAAGGTACCCAGTTTCAGATCTCTTATTTTTGAGCTATTCTCTCACAAATTCAATAACTAGTCTATTATTTTGTTAGCAAAGACTGTCTTTGACTCCTCATTTTGTTAACTATACACTAAGCTTGTGCTTTGTAAGTATTTGGTATACTTATTATTATTTCTGTGAATAAAATGTAATTCTATTATTCATAAACTTTATATGAATAATATCAAGTATAGACATCAAAATCGGTCCACCTAGAAGTTGGTCTAGTAAGTTGGGTAGTTTGTTTGTGTGACTCGCACAAACAAACGCAGGCAACAATCATCGTCCTCTGACAATGACCTTTGTGGCACGATGGGCGAGCAGCCGGCTGAGATGCGAGAGGTTGCGGGTTCGAATCCCGCTGCTGGACAAATGTTTGTATCTGCAAATATTTGTTTCGGGTCTGGATGTTATGGTACCATGGTACTCGTAGTTCCTGATACTCATGACACAGGGAATCCTAGTGTGGGGTCATGACTACGTATGCGACTATGGGTGTATTATTATGTTAAGTTAGTTATCGTTGAATATCTATGCAGCTTTCAAGACAAGATATTCTGTAAAGACAGGATTCAATTGTAAGGATTTGAAACTCGACTGTGTATACTTTGACTGCTAAGTCTCGGACCTCGACCACGGATTTCAAAGATAGTTCAAATATTTGTACGGTTCCGTTGTGATAATCGAACTAAGACTTAGGTGCCGGGGTTTCGAGACCGTAGTCTTACGTTTTCAAAGGATATTCGATAGTTGCATTTACATAAGGACGGATACCGCATCGCCAAAAATACTAGGTCAAGCTTTTTGAAAGAGAACACCCACGTCTTTTCCACTGTGCCATCTACGGGTTAATAAGGTAAAAAGTAGACCTTACGTTTTAGAATGCGTAATTAGATCGTTTATTAGCAAGCTATACCTAACAATGTAGGGGACTACTAAGGGGGGGGAGGGTAACTATGTAGTTCTGACCATCGACTCTTGTGACGCTGTTGTTAAAGAACTACCTTTTCCGCATTCGAACTCTATGGATGGTCCATTATGCGTGAGAGTAAACTGGCTAGAATTTAGCTGGCTAACTATCTAGCCGCCTAGATAGTTAGCCAGCCTAAAACTCCGTTCAGAAGCACAGAAGCTTCCTGGGGTCTTCGTAGGCTCAAAAGATGAATGTGATGAAATGTTCAAAGAGTATGTAGTGTTGGGTGACTCGAACACAGTCACGAAAACAGACGATGCCACGCGACGAACTGGCGACGCCGAATGGTGACGAAGACGGCACCGAGCGGCGCTGTATAAATAATATGCGAGGCGTGCAACGCCGCGTGACACTTCAACACTACGACTCTCACTGTTCACTTCGACTAAGGGCATTGTGCTATGCAGACATATTTAGTGATCTGATTGCTATTCTGTTTAATTATACCTTCGGTTATTCTGATTGTTTCAATTGCAACTCTAATATGAAATTTTTGTAGTTTTGTACATTATTTTTAGTTAAAAGTCATTGTTAGAACTATTCATTTGTTATCGTGCATTGTATGTTCTTTTTTTTAATAAATTCTGATGAGATTTGAAACAGTAGCATATGATCCTAGCAATTTCCTTACACATTTAAATTATTTTTAGTTACAATCATATCAGCAGCATTTAAACGTCCACTGTTGGACGAGGCCTCCCCCATAGAATGCAATGGGGGGATTTGCCATTATCACCACGCTTGGCGGGCGGATTGGTGATCGCAGCATTGATGTTGAGTACTTAGGTGGATGCTTCTGTCCATCCCCTGGTGTATCTTAGTCGGCTTTTACGACATCCACGAGAGGAGACGGAGGGGTCTATTCTTAGGCTGGACACAACACAGCACATAATAAGCAAAGCGAAAGATCAGACTTAAAAAAAATACGAAAAACCATCATTTTTAAAAAACATTAGAAATATAAAAATGTGAAGACCTCACTCAACCTTCTTTACATCTTCGTTTCACATCTTGTAAAATACGTATTTAAAAGAAAATTTTCATAAAAAAGTGTAAGCTTTTTAACGATTGTTAAGTTCGTTCGAGTTGGAAAGTACAAACAAAAAGGGGCGCTAACACAAAAAGGTGGTTTGATTTCTACTTGATAACAATACGGGGATGTTTACGCTTCAAAACCTACCCCAACCACGACACAAATTAATACTTCAAAATACATTGCTTCGACAACACAGACTCTACTTCACTTCGTCATAGAAACCCAGCAATGCATGACACCAACGCGGTACTGCATTAAAGTGTATATGTCGTGGTAAATGGAAACAGGAAATCAAAAAGATAAATATAGTTTTTGATTAATCATTGTGAAATAGTCATAGCCGTGTTTTTGTTTGTTAACTATTGTTTGGGTCAACTTTCTGTGATTTCAACAAGCTGTATAATAAGCTAGATATACCAAGAAAGTAAAATACTAGTTGGAATTGCTTCATAAAACTACCTTTACTTAGAAATGTTTCGTGAGGGTTTATAGATGTCACAAACGAATTTTGGCTTGCCATGCAAATTTTATTT
The DNA here is from genome assembly GCA_951392215.1 of Epirrita christyi. Taxonomy (NCBI): domain Eukaryota; kingdom Metazoa; phylum Arthropoda; class Insecta; order Lepidoptera; family Geometridae; genus Epirrita; species Epirrita christyi. The sequence continues at coordinate 599,318 of OX595835.1, forward strand.
GATGGACTAAATACATTATAAATGTTACAGGAAGTCAGTGGATGGAGGTGGCTCAAGACCTAGCATCATGGCAGTCTAAGGGGGAGGCCTATGTCCAGCAGTGGACTTCTACATGCTGATGATGATGACGATAATGATGATTAATTAGATCAGTGCTGAAGCTTATGACGATATGTAGCTTGTCCCTTATGCACTAGATAGAGTATCAATAGACTACCTAACTCACCTGGGTTGGACCACCTGCCTAGGTCACTGCATGAGTAGGTACAATAAATTGCTTCTAGACCGTTTAGACTCTAATCGGTTCTAAACTTCCTCTTCCGGAAAAGCTAGCTTCCCCTAACTTTTTGATGTAGTTCCTGTATATTTGTTGGTAGTTTAAGTTAAGTGAGGCAAAAATCTATCTACAAGCCGCTAACAGTATAGATAGGTTACCATTTTTTTATACTTCATGGCAATCATACAAGCATACGGCCCACCTGATGGAAAGTAGTTACTGTAGCCTATGAACGCCTGCAACACCGTGCGAAAGATTACACGCGTGCTGCCGACCCTGAGACATAAAGTTGAAGAGTCTCATGTGCCTGTAATTTCACCGGCACCCGTACTCTTCAAACCAAAACACAGCAATGCGAGCACTACTGCTTGGTGGCAGAAATAGGTACGGTGGTTGTACTTCCCCGGACGAACTCTTTCACATCAAGAGCCCACACGTAACTACCCATATATCGACATTTTAAAACGAAAATGAGTGTGCATATAACAAGACTTCGCCTGTGGAGCACACTCCAATCCTTTCATCACACAGGTTCTTGCTTACAAGTGCCAGATTTCTGGCCGGCTCAGCATCCACTATTTCCGGACTCAAACAAAGCAGCTTCTCCAACCAGATTACAAATCCTAGTCCAAATATTACCATTTCAGAATCCCACGTTGGGTCTTCCAATAAATTATCCAAGACAATAAATTCATTACACCAGTTCGTGAACTTTCTAATCCAATTGCTACGAATATTGGTACGGAACCGCTTTGGTCAGCAAATTGGCCCTTTTCACGGCGGAACCCGCAAATTGCCGGCATTTGGTAACCTCACCTGGGGCTTAGCAACAACGGACCCCTCAAATAAGTAGCTAAGCTTCATCAATTTGGGATTTTGGTAGTTTTACTGTATGATTATATTATTCAATGCTTTAAGCAATTTTAAGCAATGCTTAAACCGTTGCTTAAGATTTTTATAAATAAACATAAACGCTATTTAGTGTCAAATGATGCATAAGTTGTCAAATTAAAAAACCCAGCATCCTATGGTATGGTGTGTCCGGCCTAAGAATAGAACCCCCCTCATCCCGTGGATGCGTACAAGCCTTACTGAGGGATTACATCAAGGAATGGACAGCAGCATCCACCTGAGTACTTAACACCGAACTGCAATCACCAATCCTTCTGCCAAGCGGGGTGGTTATGGCAAATCCCCCCATTGCATTCTATGTGGGAGGCTTCATCCAGCAGTGGATGTCTATAAAGGCTGTGGAAGATAAGTAGCTGTCAAATTAAACAACCCAGTATACCCTTGGTGTTTTTAATTAGCTGATTTTTTATCTATATAGCTTAAATTTTTGGTCAAGAACCTCAGTTTTATTCCCCCAAATCGTGTATACGTATGAAAAATATGTATGTATGGTTTGTTGTCGCGAAGAAGTCAGCCAAAATACCAACCAAGGTACATCATTTTGCACAGATATCCATAGAAATCAGGGACAGACGGAACCCTCTTAAGGAGCTTATTGAAAATGAAGTCTATTTTACCTTTTCCTGGTCATCCCAATTGCTCGTAGCGTCCTTTTCTATTCCGAATGCAGTTTAATTGGATTAGTTTTCTATACCTACATAACACAACATAACACCCAACAGTCACCAGTACTGATCCTGGTTCCAATATGTCGTGTATATCAGGAGGAGTTTTAAGGAAAATTAAGAAATAAACCAGGTGCTGTACACTCACAGCCCTAAGTAATAACTATTCAGCATTTGTCTCTTCCTTTGCTTTATTTTTTCTCACATTCTTGTGTAGTCAGCCTGGTTGAGGTTGGCTCAACCGCAACCGGGTGCCACACAGAGACTCTTTTCTAGAAGACTCTTTATACATTGAATTTGAAATTGGTTGAAAGGAGCGTTTTGTGCAGTGAATCTTTTAGCAAAGTGGTTCTTTCACTAGGCCCTTTTCAGACCCACTATACTTGAAGCTGATCTCTTGCCTAACGCAGAGTGACCAAGAAAAAAGCAGAAGTACTAAAAAGAAAGAAGGGAGCGATGTTCATCTAGCTAGAGCCATACTGTTTTTGGAAAAGGAATATTATATTTTTTCCGGCTTCATTGAAACAAATATTCGAAAACATTTTACTTTATAATAAACAATTTTTACCATTGCATCAAACCGAGCACTGAATAACAAATCAAAAACGAATCGGGGTTAATATTCAAAATTCGTAGTCTGTACAAATACCGAATGAATTTTTATTATCTCGTAAAAATTGACGCAGTTCATTTACATAAAAACTAGCCAAGTGGGAGTCACAAATTGAGAGTTCCGTACCCATTGCACTTTATTAACCGCAACGTTTGAATGTGATATTCCCTCTTCTTTTTCGATTAGTTCAACAGTGCTTCGCGCTGAGAAGAGGTGTTTGCGGTGGCGCTGACAAATAGCCGGCCATTTTACAAATCTGGAAATCGATTTTACTTTTACCAATCATGACCAATCAATGGTATCATGATACTTGTTTGTCTTCCTGATACTGACGTCACAGAGAATCCTAGTTTTGAACGGACTACGTATCTAACTGTTGAGTGTAATGTTACTTTATAAAAGCTTCTTTCTTGCTCATACTTTGAACTTTTTTGAACAATATCTAAAACATTATTATTAGTATTATGACGTGACGTGAAAAGATTTCGTTTGAACCCAACTGTATTACTGAGCTCAAGTTATCATCATCATCAGTGACATCTACTACTGGACTCGTTATGTTTATTCTTATGAAACAGACATCCCCATAGAATGCCACAACGAATGATATCTATTCACTAACTTCCTACTTCCAATACAATATTCAACAAAAAGTAGATAGATAGAAAATTCTTTATTGCACAAGACAAAAAAAACAAGTACATAGGCGAACTTAATGCTAATTAGCATTTTCTTCCAGCTAACCTTTGTGTAATGTAGCTCTACCACCCACTCGGTAGTGCTATAGGGTAATAAAACATATCGAGCAAATAAAGTAAACATAATTAGGTAATTACTAACCTACTTAAAATAACTAGATACACACATCATAATATATATATTAAAAGTATATCGTCATACAGGTATATATAGGTAAATCATCATCATCCAGAACCAGATTTCACCGAGTGCTGACCTGCCATTCTTCGTTTATGTCATGCAATACGATCCTGTGCTAGATTTATCCATTCAAAAAAATCTTATTCAAAGAAGGAACCCTAAAAACATATCGATCTATAAGATCTTTGATTTTGCAAACAAATATTTAAAATCACAATGAAATGTACCGCTTTGAAAAATCATAAAATAAATATTTTCCATTGAAGTTTCAAATCAACGACCCACGCAAATTGGAACGAAACAAAGGATTCCGTGAATTATTTTAGAAAATTTATTCGAGCATAATTTGGTATTGTTTTCGAGATTATATCTGGTTACACGACAATGTGGTAATTCAATCGTTGTATGTAGCAGATGGATCACTTATATACACCAGGCCTCAGTAATTAAAAATACCTAAAGGTACCTTAGTAGAATTTCAGAGTTTCACTGCCTTTGCAGAAACAGATTTGGAATCAGGAATTATTTGACAACTGCCCGACTGGATTCTTATCCATACAACCTCTGTGGTGCGGCGGGCATGTAGCCGGCTGAGATGCAAGAGGTTGCTGGTTTCTTTCTTTCTTTTTTCTTTCTTCTATGGTACTCGTAGTTCCTGATACCCACGACACACGGAATATGTGACTGTTGTATGCTATGTTATGTTCTATTACGTTATACACCTGCCTTTGCTGAAGCGTAAACAGATTTGGAATCAGGAATTATTTTACTGTCTGCCCGACTGGACTCTTATCCATCCATCATACCTACCAAATGAATGCGCTAAACAGATACGGATTTTATTGATTGATAGCTGGTTTAGAATGAGAATGGCCGGTATTGAAGGTTAATAAAAATAGTTCCAACAATATTCTGAAAAATGTATACGCTCCACCCGATGTACGCTGTGTGTGTGTGTGTGTGTGTGGGCGCTTATGCCCTTTTGTACGCGAATAGGTGCCTTCTAGACCTTCGTGCTCCATCGTCGGCTGCATCATCACTTACCAACAGGTGAGTTTGCGGTCAAACGAGGGTCCATAATTGTAAAAAAACAATATCGAATGAAGTTTTCTTCTTTTTTGGCTATTATTTCATCATATATCATGAAATGTCGTACATAATCAGTACACTAATATCTAGACCCGTGGTGCGTCATGGAATTTGAAGAAATAATAGCCAATATTCGTTCGCATACAAAAGGGCGTAAGCTCCCTTTTGCTAGCTATCGGTGACCTCCTCTTAAGAGCGCTTGTCTTGGATACCTTCTGTGGGGGAAGCCTAATGTCCAGCAGGGGACGTCTATCGGCTGATGACAAATGGAAGTTACTAATTTGTATATAACTTTGTACTCGGACGACTTTTTACATTCCTTTAGTTTTAATTAAGCTTGGAGATATTTCAGCGAGAAATTTGTGTCAGACGTTTTTTATTGAAATACCTGTCTACGTTATTTTTCTTAAATGGGGTCGCGGGCACTTAATTACGACTTAACAGTAGGACGCTTCTGTTACATTTTGGGCACTATGGTCATTGATAGTATGACCTTAAAAAATACATTTCTAAATATTGTCTTTACCAATCTTAGGACTTTTGCTGGTGGCACTGCGCTTCTGACAAAAACATAGATCTTTATTCAAAGTCATCATCATCGTCACCAGCTATTAGACTTCCACTGCTGGTGAGGCCTCCCCCATAAATACAATGGAGGGATTGCCATATCACCACGCTTGGATTGGTGATCGCAGTATTCATGTTGAGTACTCAGGTGGATGCTGCTGCCCTGGTGTAATCCTTTAGTCGGCTTTTACTACATCCACGGGAGGAGACGGAGGGGTCTATTCTTAGGCTGGATACACCACAGCACGGATTCAGAGTAAGTACCTGAGTTTATTTTGCACTACACCAGAATTCTTATTCTATTTTTATTTCTTTTGTACATAACATGGAAATAAATCGGGAGTAAATAATAAAAGTAAATGGAGTCGCTTCAAACGATCTCTTTCTGAGCTTTCTATACTGTTATATAAATATTAATGTAGTAATTTGCTTGGATATTGCTTGATGTTTTTCTAATTCCTCATTAATAGTATCAAAGGAATGGTAATTATTTATGTCATAATTTCTACAAATTATTATCCGTATAAAGAAATAAAGAACCAAGAGCCACAAACGTAATGGCGGTATCTATAGAGAATAGGTAATCGTAACCAGACGAAAGGTTTTTTTTTTGTTAAAATCTGTATTTTGAATCAGTTGTAGACACTTTATTTCCATTACTAATAAGTAAAACCGCACTAAAAAGTAAAAAGTACTAGTAAGTTTAAACAGCAACGCAGACCCATAATGTACAGTTGTATGCTCTCTACCTCTCAGAATAATAACTTACTTTAGTGATTATTCTGAGCTGTATTTTTATACTCATAATCTGTCAAAGCGACGTTGGTTTAAAAATTACACTGGAACTAAAGTAGTAAAGCTGCACTCAAAAGGGACTTTGTCTGTAAAATATTTACACAGAGTTCTAATTAATACATCTCGGACTAAATAATAAACGTTGTGAGATCGGGCCCGGCGGCGCTTAGGTACAACGGCCCGAATTCTTAATGTAGGAAATCGTGCACTTTTAAGAACCTGTTTGGAAATTTAAATTGTGAAGGTATCCACATTAAGGTCCAAGTAAACAAACAAAAAACCGGCATTTACAGTAACCATTGGTATGTGCCATATAATGTATGAAAATATCTGTCAAAAGGAATTGGTTAGGCTAAACAGTCGTTTAACAGTCTGCTTATGTATCGGTGAACAAAGGTCCAATTCTCTAATTTAAAAACATTTCAGTAAAAATTAAGTAATAGTTACTATACGTGACAGTGACACGAGATTATATGTGACTGGATATGTTTTTAAATTAGAGAATTGGGCCTCTATTCTCTAAATCTTACCAAATTGTCGTGTGTCAGATAAACGTAAATCTTTGTGCTTGATTTTATCTGTGATAAATCCAATTCAATGTTGGGTCCAATTTCACCAACACAAAAACGGCCATCATTGTGTTGATCTTTTGCTTCTCTCGCACTTGTTACCCTAACTGAAAGATAGGTAAAATAATTGTTAAAAAGAACCAAGTGTGGTATAAGTGTTCCGCTGTTATACAGTACATCATTGTGTGTTGTATAATTAATACTACTCAAACCTAACCCTTACCTAATTGCCTCTCGTAACTTGAATAACCATAATGAAAGCTCTCAGTCAAACTTCGATAGCAAACTATCTCGATGCAATCACCGCGCCTTGTAACACGAGGATGAGATCGCAGGTTCAAAACCACAAATGGTATCAAATTGTACCCATTGACCGCCTCACACCACTTCTTGGGGCAATTAAAGTTACGCGGAGACAGAATCAACAGAGGAAGGCTGGAGGGGGGAGAGGCAGAAGATTTTCACATAATCCGATACGATATTGGTATCAGACGTATTATATCCTACGACGACTACGAAAATTTTATGAAGTGTTTTACATTACTGGGCACGATATAGCCTCAATCGGCTACATCGGCCAGATGATTTGTGATGGTCACTCTCTTGCCGACCGCTACGACAAAATACTCACACTTTTCAATTCAACTGATTGGTAATTGAATGCATGATTCAATTACGAGTCGCTTAAATTGTTCTGTGCAATTCATGCAATCATTGACGAATTGCAACCAGTCGGTGGTCATGTTTGAACTTTTGATCTATAGAACTTAAAAGATTGAAAAACTTAGTACTATTTCATCGATATTGAGTTTACATTATGATTGCAATTGGTCGATACCCATATATCGTATCGGATAAAGTAAAACCGTTCTAAGAGGGCGATGCCGCAAACTCGTTCTCGTCTTGCCCCAACTTCCCCGAAACTTGTCCAGCTTTATCCGGCGTGGCCCGACTTGCCCAACTTCCCTTAACTATCCGATCGACTCACGAAAGCTTTACGAGTAATTTGTTTAACAAAAGTCCGACTCCAGATTTACGAGTTGCGCCGATAGGCGTTCTAAGTTTTTATGGATTTCGTGTTACCTAACTTATTCAGGTCCACTGTCCACTGAAAAAGCTAATTCTAATTTTAAATCATGGTGTCAATACCTGCAATGGCGTCCCGCTGTGGGATGTAGTGTTTTTTTATAATACTGCGTAAGCAAACAAGCATACGGTTCACCTGATGGAAAGTAGTTACCGTAGCCTATGGACACCTGTAACACCAGAGGCTTCAAAGGTGCGTTGCCAACTCATTTAAGAATTTTAAAACGCCCTTTTTGAAGAACCCCATACTATAGACTATAGTCACTAGAGAAAACCTCAGCAGAGAGACCATACCACAACTTAAATGATCACGGGAGGAAATTCCTCTGGAACCTCGCGGTGCATGTCAATAGGTACATGCACTGGTGTCTTCCCGCTTCGTGATGTGGTTCAGCTCAACAAAGTAACGGAGCCGAACAATGGGTGGCTGCCACATATCTAAAGTAAGTTCTTTTTTCCTTGTCTTTACCGTGGTCATGATCATAACTTCACGGGTGTACAATCCTTCCTCGCACCGCAGCCTTCCTGTTGTATTCATGCCAGTGGACCGTCCAAAGCTCAAGCAAAAGCCTGTCCATACTAATTGATTATCTGCCTTGTGCTCGTGTGCCCTCTTTACCCTGTACTACAAGGCGTCTCCGCGCGACACGTGCCCGAAGAACGTTGCACAGAAGTTGGTAGTTGCTGTTTGATTCCAGGTTCCTGGAGTATGGACTGATTGGTACGTCAGTCCGCGGAACCCCAAGCATTCTTCCCGAGTATTTTTTAGTTAGATTGCACTGGTTCAGTGCCCCTGAGAGGGTTGATGATTGCACAATTATTATTACCCTTAGCGTCTGTGCTTGTAGTTACTGTATATACTCTATTGTGCCTACACAGTATATAAACGTGATTGTCCCTAGTTTCCGCACACAGATATTGTTTTAGGCGTTTTAAGGCGTTGTTAATGTAGCAGCAACAGGGTGTTCATCTATATAATGAACAGCAATCTAAGTAGATAATGATATTGCGAACTTTTCTTTGCAGCAAGCTTCGTTGCTTCAGTGGACAGTGGACCTAAGTTATAAACACTGACCCGAGACACTCAACGACACCGCCATAACTAGATTATTGGAGGTAAATTATTTATGAGCCCCCCAAACACGACTCAAATCTCAATCTGTCGCTCAGACCAAACCCGTCAGCACAAAAATCTGTTAAAAATCATATCGGAATTCTTTATTAACTTGGAAACTTTTCATCCCACTTTGAAATAAAATTGAAAGTCATTTGAAAGTGGCAACTTGTAATATGAATATTATGAAAATAATAGAGTTTCTCCACGTGCTGAGAGCCAAATCGTTTGTTATGGTTTGAAGGTTGCACCAACCGTCAAACGCTGCATTTGATGACTGGGCCAACTAACGACAAGGCGTCACAAGACGCACCACATGTTGAATTTTTACCATGCCTGTGTCACATCAAATTGGCTTTCAAAGTAAAACGCTGTTGTTAGATCAGATATTGGAAAAAGTGTGCAAAAATTTTTGCCTGCCTATGCTGATGAGCTGTTACACAGATGAAAAATTTACGTTGTTTTAATAATGTTTCTAATTTTTTGTAAGTATATAAGTAAAACTGTTTTTTCATCTGTGCGGGGAGAGGATTTTTCACTTCTATCTGCTTCTTGAAATATTTCTTGTGAACGTCCATTCCACATTTGCATTTTAAAAAATCCCACTTTCAGAGTTGTAAAGTTTGAAAGTTAAGAGTGAGCTAGGAGTCTGTACCGTAGGCACGTAGATGTGCTATTTATGAATGAATTATTCATCTTGCATAACACGATGTTCGCTGTTAGACGTAGATTTTCCTACCGATATATATATGTAAAAGTTTATGTTTGTTTGTTATTTAATATCACCCTTGTAACGGCTGAACCAATTTTGATTAAAGATAAAGATAGATTTACCTGGATTGCCTCTTAGACTATTTTATCGGTACCACGCGAGCGCAACCGTTGGCGTATGCTAGTTTACAATAAAACACGTCATGCAACGTATGTGTTCCTACTTACAACGCTCACAAATACATAGAATAGCAGGGCTACTCTTAAAAACAGTTCTAATCGCAATCCATTTTCAATCCTAATAACGCTTGTTTGGCACTCTTGAACCAAATCAAGTTTGAAATTGAGATAGAGCACGCGTTGACTCGTGAAGAACAACAGAGACAGAAAGTCGATTTCACTTAGTTCCATAAAATTCCACCAATCTCCATTCCAAATTGTGCGCTAGTAATGAATTCAAGAGTATCAAATGACCAAGTAATCTAGTATTCTCTGACGACAAATGACACTAAATCCTGAATTAGGATTGGAGTAGAAAAGGAGTAGAACGTCAAGAGTAGTCACACAGATAGGTAGAAGAAAGGAATGAGTAAAAATAACAAACAAAACATAACATACAACCCAACAATCACATACGTAGTCATGATTCCACACTAGGATTCCCTGTGTCGTGTGTATCAGGAACTACGAGTACCATGGTACACCTATACATACGCACATGGTACCATAACACCCACACCGGGAACAAATATTTGCAGATCATACAAACATATTATATTATTATTATCTATAATTGAACGAGCGAAGCGAGTTCTCTGAGTCAAGTTGGAAGAATCGGCGTTTGTATGTATGTATGTATGTATGTTTGTCCGATGAAAACTTCCAAACCGTTAATCCGATCTTCATGAAATTTGGTATGGGGGTAGATAGTATTGGTACAATTTGTAGGTATGGTTATGAGCTATATCGGTCAGGGGGTTGCTGAGATATTGGGGTCCAAGAGGGGGTAAAAAAAATAAAAGTGAGACAGTCAGATCAAGTGGGATGTCTAATGAAAGCGCTTTGGTTGGACATTTCAAAACTGTTTTTAATAAGTATTTAGCCTTAGTAGATCCATACATACATACTTACATAGCCGTTAAATATAAAACCCTTTCTTCCCCTCTTAAATTAGTCGGGCTGGTAAAGGTGTCATCGCGAGGTCTCAGTTCGGGGCGAACCACTTGATAGTACTAATTAGTCCGCTTTTTGCGATGCCTGTGTATATAGAGGCCTGTCTCAGCATATTAATGCTAAAACATAATATTTTTTAGTATATCTAACGTAGATTGATGCCGCGGCGTTTCCGGCTTAAGAATAGACTCCTCCATCTCCTCCCATGGATCTCGTGAAAGCCAACTGAGGGATTACACCAGGGGACGGGCAGCAGCATTGAACTGAGTACTCAACCTGAATACTGCAATCACCAACCGGCCTGCCAAGCGTGGTGCATGATTACGTCAATTCCCCCAATTGTACTTCATGGGGGAGGCTTCGTCCATCAGTGACGTCTAAAGGCTGCTCATGATGATATGTTCATTACCATTCATCATCACTACCTTCAGCCGTGATTCATTTCAATTTATCTGATTTATATCTGTGAAAAAAGTTATTTAATGGAATAAAACTATGGTAAAAGGTCCCTTTTTAATTACTTATAGGTACCCAATTTAGTATTCAATGTAGATCTTTCAATTATTTAATTTGAATATTACACTTATTTATCGTTTGCGTAAGTTTTATTATAAATAGTGCAGCGGGCAGTCAGTGCGGATGCAATTAATGGCTCCCGCTGTCGCCGGTAAACAGCTAGTGAGGAGAAAATCAGGAAAATTATGTTACTTAGTTAAAGAAATCCGTAACCTTTCATAATCTGCGTTTTTATTTATACTTAATCCTTTTACCACACTAGTTCTTTCACAAAAAAGATCCTTCTTAGTTTATAAAGTCCTGTGAATTGGAAACTGTTGGAACTTGAGACTATAACTCTCGCTGTACGGGTTTTTTCCAAAATCACTTCATGTTCACTTGTGAAATTATATACCTGATTTTGGGATTCAGTTTGGGGTAAGAAAATAAAAAAAAACAAGTGACTCAAGTAAATTTAAAAAAGCAAGTAATTTGGTCTAGTGGTTACTATGGTAGCCTACTTGCCTGAAACCTTCTCCACGCGAGTCCGACTCGCGTTTGACCGGTTTTTTTTTATATTATATATCAGGCTCATAGTTAAAGTCTGTTAATTTAATAAAATAAAAAACTCTACCAGATACCTACTTTTACAAATGGACACGTATTTTAACTCACGCCCATCCCTTATTTCTGGTATCTCTTTACTAATTACTAAGATTTCGTCATTCAATCAAATTTTCAAATGTTGAAACGTTCTTGCTTAATTATTTTCAGTCACGTTTCAGTCTCATTAGTTATAAAACGATTTCATTCGTATTAAATCCTTTCAATCCATTGAAATAAATTTACTTAACGATCCTCATGTAATTGAACTGTAACACTCCGTTCACGGTTTTAGTTTAAAAACTACACATCATTTTATTTATGATAAATTTATGAGTTTACAGAAATTAATGTCGTTAGTTTTTCTAATTAATTAATAAATAATTAATTTTAATAAACCCTTTTATGTATTCCTGAGGCCGTAGACAAAGTAACATTCTAATAGCGATGACGCTAGTAGAAAAGTCCAAAATGCATGAGATTGACGTAAGCTATCGATATGTCACGTGGTTTTTTGTATTGTATTACGACTGTAGAAATAGAATCGCTCCGAAGCGAATACCGTTTGTCTAGGCAGGCTGGTGTACAATAAATTGTTAATCTATCTATCTAATTAACACGGTACAACGACTCTTGTTCACTAACAGCCCATCTCACCCCTTTCTTGAGCCAAACTACATGCAACTTTGCGTCGTAGCAGGAATTCGTCCCAGAGCATCCATGCTTACATAAAATGGAAGGACGCACACGGTGGCTCCATTCTAGAACAAGTCGGGCAAGTTTGAGCAGTATATTCCCCCTTTAGAGGAGGAGTACTCAAAAATGCAATAAGCGTACCTCGTGGACCGCTCTCCTTGCATGCTTGAGCCTTGCATCTCGTTATAAAACTCTGCAGGAATCCTGAAGTAGATTGTGTTTTATTTGAACAGAAAAACAATAAAATATAATAATACAGAAAAACCTGGTAGATGGCAATAACGCAAATTAAACCCTAGGGACAAATGATGACCTCTGTGGCGCGGCGGGCGAAGGTTCGCCTGCGACGCAGGAGGTTCCGGGTTCGATTCCCGCCTCGGATTAAACATTTGCACGATTTGCAGATATTTAATAAAGTTCAGAGTGTTCTGGGTATTTTCTATGTATAATACAAAATATCTATCTATGTTATGTATTGTATTAAGTATATCAGTTATTCAGTACCCATAACACAAGTTCTGCTTAGCTTGGGGCTAGATAATGTTGTACGAAATGTCCAGCATTTATTTATTTATTTATATCGCAGCTTTATTGACAACCTCTGTGGTGCGGGGGGTGAGCAGCCAAGCTGAGATGCGAGAGGTTGCGGGTTCAATTTCCGCTGCGGGACAAATGTTTGTATGATTTGCAAATATTTGTTGCGGGTTTGGATGTTATGGTACCATGGTACTCATAAGTTCCTGATACCCACGTCACAGGGAATCCAAGTGTGGGATCAGGACTACGTATGTGACTATTGGGTGTTATGTTATGTTTTAGACCCAAACTAAGCAACCTTGATCAAAAAGAACCAGTGGTATGTAAACCCAAGCTATAATATCGACAATATAGAAACTAGTTGCGTTGCTCATTGGTAATGAGTTTGTCCGAAAGTACTTCTATTCCACCATACCTATAATTGCTGTAGTCAAACAGTAATGCTCGCATTGCTGTGTTACAGTTTGAAGGGTATGGATGCCGGTGAAATTACAGGCACTTGGCAGTTTATATTAAAGTCTTAAGGTGATGAGCGCAGTACAATAACAAAACTCAATAAAAAAATAGGAATGAAGGTAGAAAACCTTTCAGCTCAAATAATAAACTGAAAAAACCAATTTGCTATCTCCACAAAAGGTTTAAGTTTCTAGGTTAAGAACACAATTGAAATTGAACCACTTACTGAAGAGCTCGTTGAGTAGGTACATCCGTTCGACGCGACTCGAGATGAATTGTTCAAATTGCGACTGTGCAACAATTTAATCAGTCTATATTGGTAACGGGAGTGTGTTTTCTAGATGTGCTCTAAATGGACGACAGCAAAACTGATCTCGGCAGAACCAAATGTTCTGAAAGTTGAAGGTCCGTTGGATAACAGTGCCCCAGATGTTATAAGTCGGTAAAGCGGTATAACATAAACATGACACACCCAACAGTCACATACGTAATCTTGATCCCACACTATTATAGGATTCCCTGTGTCGTGAGTATTAGGAACCACGAGTATCATAATACCATAACACCCAGACCCGAAACAAATATTTGCAGATCATAAAAATTTTGTTCCGCAGCAGGAATAGAACCCACAACCTCTGGCATCTCAGCCGGCTACTTGCCCGCCGCGCCACAGAGGTCGTCAACCTTAAACGTCTTATACCTTAGTACTACATTTTTTTATCACAAATTTTATGTTATATAACAATCAAAGGGTTGATGTTGCGATGATGCGCCCACCAGATGAGACATTAAGATGAAAAGTTTAATGTGCCTGTAATTTCTTTATTTTAGAACTTAAGTTTAAATTAGTAATTTCTCACCAAGTGAATGTGCCTGTAATTTCACCGGCACCTTTCAAATAGGAACACAGCAATGCGAGCATTACTTAGCGAAATGAGTTAAATTTAAAGGCATTAGTAATATTGGCAGCGCTGTAAGCTCGTAGTGCAGTGGATTACCTATAACACGAATATTCAGATTCACGATACGCAGGCAGTTTTGTTTGACGCGGTTTGTAGTTCGTGTATGGTCCACACGGGTGGGTATCAGTATGCCCATTGTGAATAACCATTTCCGTATTTCATTTCAAAAAACCGCATTTACACGTGAAATCGCAGAAAAACCCGCAGTGAAAGTGTTACTGCAAAAAAGTATTAATTTAAAAGGGACCAATTCCTAAAATCCAGAATAACATTTTTAAGATGAATTCTACTAAAAGGCGTATCTTGAAATATGTAATCAATGTTCGATGTACCAAAGGGAAATTATCGAAATGATACCGCGGGAAGCGGAGGGAATCGGAGGTACCTACCTACCTTAATTTAAACATCTTGTAGACCTTCGAGAATTTGCTCCTGAGCCAAATTAATATTTGTATTGAATTGTTGATTTAATGTAAATTGAGTTGAGACCACGTGATGAATTTACAGATTAACGTCAGGATTTTATATTTATTAGATAAGTTTTGCTTGTAAGCCTCAAGAATCTGCAATATCTGATAATTCAATTTGATAAAATACGGTTAAACGAAGAAATTTCAATACACTTTTAATACCAATTATGTATAGAGTCATGGAGAGGATCTCAGGAAATATATTGCTGATTTATCTTTATGAAGCACATTCCAACCGCAGCAGTAGCTAGTTAATAAAACATACAGTTAACAAAAAGATTTTATATATGGAAAAAATTCACATACCTAATTATCTTGATCGCAATGTCTAATAAGTAACAAGTTGTAACCAAGGATCTTTTTGAAAGCCTGTGAAGAATCACAAATGCTGAGAAGAATTTTGTCGGCTTTATTCAATTATCCACCATATGGTCCAGTGACTGTCCAGCCTACACCACCGGAAAGATCACGTCACGCGTCCCAAAACTCGCTAAAACTTTTTTAATTTAAAAAAAACGTCCTTCAGGAATTCCGCCCCAAAAGACCTCGTTAAAATTAACAATGAAATATTGGCTCGCTAATGGCCTTCTCTAACTTGAATTTTAAGTAAATATTTGCAAATTAAGTTTTTATAATAGTAAATACCTGCTACCATTTGTTTCCTAGTGCTTTGGAATGTCGGTTCACTTAGTGTCTCAGATCCTAATGTGCATTTAGTAACTACATAACTATGTAGGTATGTTAAAGTTTTCCTTGTTAATCTTACGATTACATTTTACGCAACCAACGCTTGGTGACAAACGATTGGAACCTTTGCAAATATGGTACCTAATTAAGAAATTATAATCCTCTTAATTTGATCAATGATAAAGCTAATACATAAATTGTTTGCAAGAAACAGCAAAGTATTAAAATACGCACAGAATTTCAGGAGAATTCGCTTGAAATAATGAAAATACTTAGAGAATTTAATAATACGCAGCTCACCTTCGTTTGTTCAGAATTCTTCATAAACAAGATATCAAATTACATGTGCAAATAAGAAAAGATATATTAAAATATCCATCAGTGAAAATTCAAAACAGAATAAAATTGTATGTCTTACAAATAATGTCCATACAAGTAAAGCATTATCAACAAAAAATATCATTAGCATATTATGATTAAAAGTCATGACCTTATTATTGTGAAATACAATATAAGTAATTAAACAACCAATGAAGAAAAACCTGGTAAATAGTCCGTACATTTAAATAGTTTTTCTTGCTGTTCAGTGGGGCCACTCTTAAAAACAGTTCCAATCGCAATCCAGTTCCAATCTCAATCCAGTTTCAACGCTTGTTTGACACTCGAACCACATTGAGTTTGATATCGAGATAGAGCACGCGATTGACTTTGCATGAAGAACAACAGAGACAAAAAGTCGATTTCACTTAGTTCCATAAAATTCCACTCCAAATTGTGTGCAATTGAATTCAAGAGTACCAAATGACCAAGGAATCTAGTACTCTCTGACGACAAATGACACTAAATCCTGAATTAGGATCGAGTAGAGCATCAAGAGTAGCCCTGCTGCTGTTATATTTCCTTCTCTTACAATGATATCGTAAAGGTGTCCATCAATGTAGGTACATTAGATGTAACTGAACCCTCTCATTAAAGGTAAACTGTGCATCGTTAGACAGTAAAATAGAGCCCATTCGGCGGGTAACGGCCTACAATTAACCGGGCCCACGTTTGATCTGAGGGAGAATAATCAATGAAACAAAACAATTAATCGGGATGAAAACAAATTCAATGAAATGGTGATTGCTGATTGACCTTTTCAATTATTTATTTACTTTATTTTTCAGCCGTGACTGTCCAACTGCAGGGTAAAGGCTTTCCTCCATCCAGTCTTCTCATTTTTTAGGGTTCCGTACCTTATAAGGTACAAACGGAACCATGACAGGATCAATCTCATGTATGTCTGTCTTCCACAACCTTTTTCTCCGAATCTACTGCACGAAAATAGTTGAAATTTGATACAAATAAGGTGACGCAGTCACGGACGTATAGCGTAAATAATCAAAAACTGAGTTTAGGGATTCGTTCTAAAATGCTTAGTTTTATATAATATATATATGAAAATTGGCCGCAGTACATTTCCCGCGAGAGTCTACAGCAAAAACATACTTGCGATATCACAAGTGAGGGACAGCAGCACTTTTTTTCCTTGATGTAACAAGTGGGGGACAAAACGAGAATGAATGGTGAAAAATGCCATATAGCCACTATATGGCATCTATCTGCCTACTTCAGACAGGAAACTGTCGTGTCTTTTGTCACCTTTGTAAACTTGCTCAACTTTCTATCATTGAAATCAAAAGAAACAATTGCAAACATCGCATTCAAGTCGGTTAAGTAATTTCGAAGATATTCGCTAACATACTAACATATTAGTAAACAACGCTATACACAAAACACATATACGAGCTCCTTCTGTTACGGGTAAAAATAGCTTCCTTCAAAATCAGTATGAGTAGGAAGTCTGTTTGTAGTTTCTTTTGTGTTTAAATATTTACTTGACTACGATTTTGGTTTGTTTGTGGAGAATCGGCTGACAACAACCCTTTTCAAAAGTAATGGACTGTACAATTTACCACAAAAGTCAACCGAGTAGAGTTCATGAAACCTCCTCAAATATGTATTTTGTTTGCTAGAAGCTATGTAGTAGCTATGTAGCTATGTGCTTGGTAGTACACAGGCCAAGCTAGAGTTGGTTCAGGATGACCTGAGACATGAGATAAGATTCTAGACTGTAGTCCTCATCATCATCAGCTGAAAGCAGTCCACTGCTAGTTGTAGGCCTCATCCAAAGAAATTCACGACTAACGGTCTTGAGCCACCTCCAGCCACCAACATCCTGCGACCTTTTAAATGCTATCGAACCCACTCGATGGTCCGAGGGGCCATCCTATACTGCATTTTCCGGTTCGTAGTTACCACTCGAGAACCTTTATTACCCAGCGGTTATCGGTTCTGCGGTGTTGATAGTTCCTACAGCTAATGGTCAATACGTTAGAATATGAGTAATTTTAGTTTAAACGACGATTCAAAATTATCCTTGTGATACCAATGAATAAAATACTTTTTCATCCCACCATCTCGGAATGAGTACATTGCTTTGAATTTGTCAATATAAAAATCGCTTGAAAATCTAGTGATTTTTTGTTAGGCTTTTCTCCTTGTCTGTATGAAATGGGTTTACAAATAGACTTCTTGTTAATAATTACTTAGGACCCCATTTCAAAATCTAGGAGATAAGTACCTAAGAGGTCCATACAACCTCGTGTTACCTCGTCTTGGTAACCCTACGTTAGGTCAGGTGATTGAATTGATTGAGACCAGCATGAAATACGGTGCCTCTGAAAATGCTCTTGTGAACGATGGTAAAAAAACCAGTGAGATGAAAGTATTCAGTGCGCCTCCTTTCATGCACAATTACCAGTAAAGTTCCTTTGCATAATACATGTTTCGATTCAACTACGCGTCTTCTCTATCTCTATACCTATTTATAAAAGGCAACATCTGTCTGAATGTACCTTATAACTTGATTTCTACTGGACGGATTCAAATGTGGTGGTTAATGTCCCAGAATATTTATCTAGGCATGTGCACAATACATCCCTGACCAAACTAGAAAAACTCAACTGTAAAACTTGGAATACAAAAGTTGAGTGGAAGTGGCATAATTTTAATGATTTACAAAAATATGCAAAACAACTGAATTTTCAGGCCACGCATGAGTCAAAGGGTTAAATCTAGGGTGTTTAGTGTTAGTTATTTTGTGTATTGGATCAATTTAAACGTAAAAATAATGTATTTAAGAAACACGGTTGGATCTTGTTATAAACTCGACGTGTAGGTATTATCGTATGTCAAGTGGCAACAAGGCTGACATTCACAGACGTAGAACTTATTAAATACCACTAGCTGAACCTTCGCTATTTCGTCCACGTGAAATAGCCTTTAAATGGATATTCATAGAGTAGCTTTCTATTATATGCTGAGACAGGGCCAGTTCGGCTCCACACTGCATCGCACAGAGCGGACTAGTTACCACTTTTTTATTGTAGATTATGCTAGTAGGTATAAGTAATGGTTTATTTCTAACAATAACATATAAATACTTACTGTTTATAATTTCTACGCTTTCCTTTCTTTAACCGGACTGTTCTGTGTATCTGTGTGTGACGAATAAATGTATTTCATTTCATTTAATTTATTTCTATTGGTGAATTAATTTTTGAATCAGTTTAGTAGTTCCAGAAATTACCCCCTACAAGCAAACTAACAAACAAATTTTACCTCTTTATAATATTAGTGTAGATGTAGATAGAGCCAAATGTTTATATTTTACAAGTTTTTTGTTATTATTTTTTGGTGGGTTGCAAACATTAAGTTTAAAAGTGGCACATCGCTCCAATTTGAATTCTTTGAAGATTTTCTTATTCCGTGGTACAAAAACACTGCATTGTAAGAACACCGTAAGGCAACACTCCTATTACTACGCTATTACCGTATATTACGGAATATTCCGGGAATATTCCCAACTAATAAGCAATATTACAAGCAATCATCGGAATTACAGGGGCAATAACTTTCGAATCCCCTTCGCGTTTTATTTTAGCTATTCGTATTATTATACGTCTATTATGTATCGTTTTGTGTGGATTTTATTTGGTTATTTAGATTGTACTTACTTATATAATAAAAAATAAAAATTAACCTACGCTTATTTAACATCAAAGATGTCAACTTAATGATCTAAAAAAAAGGAAAAGATATGAAACAAAATAATGAAATCGTTAACAAAAGTAATTGAGTTTCTATAATATTAATTTAACAGTAGAGTGTAGTCTGGAAAGTGGAGTTGTTTTTTGGCATTTTCATGGTCTTAATCGGCTTATTAATACTAACGGAGCGAGAGTAAATGGGCCGTAGATATTGCGCAGTTTGATTGATCTGCATGCTTTTTAACCGACTTCCCAAAATAGGACCTCCTCCTATTTTGGGAAGTCGGTTAAAAAGCAAATTCTCAATTCGGTTGTATTTTTTTTTTTTGTTTAATTTTTGTTACCGCATATCTCCGGCGTTTATGAACCGATTTGGAAAAATCTTTTTTTATTTGAATAGATATACTTTCAGATTGGTCCCATTTTCAGAATCCAGTTCTGATGATGGAATCCATGAGGAATTGAGGGAACTCCTCAAATATTGTAGGCATACATATGGCGATTTTGATATTTTCAGCAACAAACCAAGCATTTGCATTCAAAAAGTATCATGATCCTTTCACTACTATGGTTCTTTCATAATTTTTTTTTCATCCAAAAATTTAGTCGAATACAATGGCGGAAGTCGGTTATTTAAATAAAAAGTTATACCAACTAAGATCCAATACTACTCCTACGTCTCAGGACTCCAATACTAAAATTACCAATAAGAATCCATGTCCAATGATGATCAAAAAGCTAGATAAATTTCCCCGTATTAATAATTATATGGATAAAATATCTTTTTCCAATTTCCACTGAAGCTTATCAAAGCATCGTTCCTGAAAAATACTACTCCGTATTAGTCTGACAAAGAGCCCATAAAAGATTTTTCAGTTGGACCGTCGTCCATCCTTGTCTCTTAGTTTCTCTTTCATAACTAACAAAAATGCATGGTATTTGATATATAGAAATACTTTAGATGGGGGAAGCCTATATCCAGCAATGGATTTCCTCAGGCTGGTGATGATGATAAAATATACATTTGATCGTAAAAAGGTCTCGTTAAACGAGGCGAAGTTTAAGTAGGTATATAATTTTTATTAGCCGTACCGTCAGCGAGTTAAACCCCGCCAAAGTCGTTTACAATGTGACCCCACCCTCCAACGTCGCTTTATGGAGAGAAAACTGTAAGTTGACTACGAACCCCTACACTATGCATAGTATGAGACGAATTCTGCCGGTTTTATTGAATTGTTATCCTGCGATTTTAGTTCGATACTGTGTGATCTGCGCGAGCAATCAGGGACACCGCCAGCGCTGTCGAATCTCGAACAAACCACGAAACAAACAAGAAATACGGAGGGAGAAAACTTTCACACTGAAACCTTTTTAACGCTGAATCAACCAACGCTTAATAACAGATGGCTAAGAGTTATAAACATTCAAGAAAAATAATGAGAAAAGATCATCTTACAAAGCTATCAAAGCATCCTTGTTTTACTACTTGACGTGTTTTTTTGTAAACTTGATAGAGTAGAATAAAAAAAAATAAGTAGGTAAGTGATTATTATTAATAAATTATTATTAAGCGATATTATTAGCGATTATTTAGCGATGCTCCAAGTTCTTTATTATGTTAACGAGGGCAAGTCATCTCGGAGACAAGCTGTCGTAGCAAAAGTACAACCACAATCTTTCGTAGCGTTCCCGTAGCACTTTTATCTGTTGGTACAAACATTTCGTAACTATTAATTACCAACATGAATATTTTAACGAGGTAAGGTAAGTAGTGTGTTACAGACGCCATAGCAACGCCGATATATTTTGGCCTCATATAACTGAAGTAAGTCGTTTGGCACCACAAAATATTTTTTATAGAACTTATTGCAACGCCATACGGCTAACGTCGGGCGGCCAAGATACGTTGGCTGTACTATAAAGATGGCACGTCACTTGGTATATATTCGCAAATAGTTGAGTTATTTTGCCAAGGAAAACAACATTATGTACCGATAGACTCATGGTTAATTTTGCCTTGGAAAAATAATTTAACTATTTGCGAATATACACAAAGTAAAGTGCCAGCATAAGAAGTAATATTTTGTCTGACTTTATGTAATGACTCTATGTAAATTCATTTCAAATTTTGCGTCAAATAAGCGTTCATGTGAAACGTCAAAGTGTGTGATGTAAAGAATGTGCATTTAGGTGCATGGATGTGGAATCGAGGTCACGTTTTAGCGTAGGTAGCTATATTTTAATGTAACGCTGAGTTCGCTCTCACCCGGTTTCCGAACGAACTTTATTTGACGTTTAATCTAGAGCCGGTGTTTGAATGCATGATAAGTGAACATTGTGGGGATGTAAGGATAGTTTATTAGGGTTTAAAGTTCATGACAGCCAATTTTCTTTCTATACTAGCTAGGTATAGCATGAAAAATGCAATTTTACGTGTAACATCTCATTCTTAAAAAAACTTCGTATACTATGTTCAAAAGTATTCACCATCATCATCATTATCCGCCTGTAGAAGTCCACTGCTGGACATAGGCCTCCCCCCCTAGATTGACATGCCGAACGGTTTTAAGCCACCTCCATCCAGTGACTTTTATAATGTCTTTAGTCCATCGAGTGGAGGGTCTTCCTCTACTGCGTTCTCCGGTTTGTGGTCGCCGCTCCAAATCTTTATTCCCCAACGGTTGTCAGTTCTGCGTGCTATATGACCTGTCCATTGCCACAACTTGCTAATTCTGAGAGCTATGTCGGTGATCTTGTGTCTTTTACGGATTTTCTTATTTCGGATTATATCACGTAGTGAAACCCCCAGCGTAGCTCTCTCTCTCTATCGTCTGTTGTCCAACTTCAAGCTTTTCTATACGGCCATATAGTTAGCGACCACGTCTGAATGCCGTAAGTAATCACTGGCAACACGTACTATTATAGACTTTCGTCTTGAGGCTCTGCGGTGTCTGTGACGAGAAGATATGGCGTAGTTTTCCGTATATACGCTGCTCATCGAAGTTGAATTCGTCGGTAGACCTAGTCAAAGTTGGACCGTCCTAGTTGAATCGTCTGACTTCCGTATGCTTCCGTGCACTGGTTCTGAAAAAGGATACATATCCCCCTGCTGTAAAATCACTTCAACACTTAAATCTTCTTACCACACGGTGGTCACTGCCGGTTTTGACCCTATTGATCATAGAGACATCATTAAATATTTGCTTCTTGGTCGTCACAATGAAACGAAAGTAGGTATTAGATGAATAAAAATCAGTCAGACCTAACTAACAATCAAGAGTCAGTCGATAGATTAATTGCATTCCCAAATTACTAGAGGCTGATTTCAAAAGAAAATATGACAAAGGTGGCTCGTTAAAGTTAATGGTTGACTTCGCCGCCCTTTTTAGTCCATTTCATTAAAAAAAGCTCGTTTTCCGCGGCGATTGATTTTCTTTTACAACGCCATTGTTTCAAACCCTGCCGTTTCAACAATCTTTATTTCGTTAACAATAGAGTTCATTTTAGTCTTCTTGGGTTGTATTTAAAATGGCAATTTGAACCTCTTCATTTAAAACGACATTACGATAAAAGAAAAGGCTTCGATGACTATTAAGGAATGTTAAAATTTTCTCCCCTATTGTTGCGGAGTTTTATGGAGATTTTTTAATTTGTGAATGTTAAATCAATTAGGGGTTTCTTTGAAGGGGTACAAGTGGGTTTTAGTTGCTTTATTTTTATACCCAAAAAGGTTTATCATTAACAGATAAGCACGGGGTTAAGTTTGTTAAATGGATGATGAATTTGGTACTTGTTACTTCTCAAAATGACTTTGCTTCATAACAATGTTCAAATAGATACCTAAAGATACATTTTCAACTTTTTTTATACTACTTGGGAAGCAAATAAGTATTATATCATTATCATATTCATCGGTCTACTAAAAAGAAGTCCACTGCTGGACACAAGCCTCCCTCATTAGTATGCCATGACTAACCACCTTCTCCACTTGTCTTGTGCCACCTACATCCACTGACTCCCGAACCTTTAAATATCTGTTCATCGGTATTCTATAGCACAAAACGCCGTAATTTCGAAGCATCGAATATGATTTTGAAAATGAGTCAATGTGAGTTTCTAATGGCTTGTAATCTTTATTGAGTAGGTACTGCACAATAAACATGTGTACACATATCTTGGTTCCTGAATAAGGGCTCATTCAAACGGGATCCGTCATTGACGATTCGTCGAAAAAATTCATGACGACGTATCGTGTTTTTACACATTTTTTTGGACGAATAATTAATGACGGATCCCGTGTGAATGAGCCGCAAAGTAATTGCCAACTCTCAAATCTTTCTCCAATACAAAGTTTTAACTGTTCCTACAGAAGTTCTAACTCTTAATGATTTCGTTTACTTCAAGTGTCTTAAACAACCCAGCCTAAGCACTTACAATTAGAAACTAGTTCAGCCTAAGTATGTCACTTGAATCCTCTGAACCCGTTTTAAGTCAAACAAAACATCGAAGAGGACAACTAAGTACTTAAGAATAGATTAATCCGTCCTTACCCGACTCGAAACAGAAATCACACTTGCCCATTAAAACAAGAATCAGCTCTGGGCCTACATTATGGAGCCTCCTCATTGATTAGCTGAGCGTTGAGCGGACTTGAGCGTAACGACAATCATTATAGTAAAAATTAAAGTAAGGTACAATTAGCGAGTGATTTAAGTGCTAGAATCCTGAGCGACGCGAGTGATTCATGGCCCTCGATATAAATCCGTTTTATTCAAGAGTTACGTACTATACTATATACCAATGACTACGAGATAAAGAAAGATTTAAGCGAAAATAGACATATTGCAATCGTAATCACATACAAATAGTGTGTCCTAACTTTCAAACTGAGCGTAATCTTGTATTTTGAGTGTCAATTAATACCTATAGTTAACAATTGGCGGATATCTACTGATATGTAATTACATCTTCTTGGAAACTATATAAAAACAATTTAATGTTGAGGATATTTTGTTACGAAACGAATATACTCCTACTTAACTACCTAACAATGGAGCTACGATGGTGCAACGAGCAAACAAGTCATAATAGTTTGGCTGCAAGAATTTATATCCAGATAAAAGCTCTTTTCTTTCTCTTTTCGAAGATTAACTTATGATTTCATCTGCTTAATTAATTTTTCCATTATTTTTTTTTGAAACCGTACTTTAACGCCTTGTATGATTGAGGCTTCTGCCTCAAATGAAGTGGTCACGTGTAGAATGCCTTTGCTATAAACACTCGTAAGTTACATTGTGTATAGTGGCGCGGGAGTTTTTTTATAAATTTCCCTAATAATTCCTCTCTAGATTTTAGCTCTAGGATTTTTTACTTTTTTTTTTAATTTTTTTTATCAAGTCTATCAGTTTTTTTATCAACACTTTCGTTTACGCGTACTGTAAAACAAAGCAAATATGAACTAATATGATATGAAATGATACAAATGAGAAAAAATCAAGGAAGTAAATAAGGGAATTCTTTTATAAAAAGCTCGCAGAACTGACAACCGTTGAGGAATAAAGGTTCTCTAGTGGTGACCATAAATCGAACGATGAGATAGAGGAAAGCCCTCCATTCGATGGACTGAAGACATTATAAACGTCGCAGGAAGTTGATGGATGGAGGCGGCTCAAGACCGTTCGTCGTGTCATTCTAGGGGAGAAACCTATGTCCAGCAGTGTCCACAGGCTGATGATGATACAATGGGAAGTTTTCAGGGAGGCAATTAAAAAGAAAAAATAGTTCTTAAAAATCCGGTAGATGGCGGTGACTCGGCATGGTTCTGTCTTCTAAAGATTTTGCAAAAGCACTACAGAGAACAAATTCTTTTTGCAGAGAACAAAGAAGCATACCTACGTAGCAATAACAAATATCAGAATTTCAACAAAAACTTTTTACGCAGTTATTTCATCAACGAACGCGTACGAGCATGAGCGAGTGAAGTCAGTGACACTGACAGTTGGGGCTGACCAACAAAATTTAGAGAACCAAATCTGGACAGGCGTCATCTATGCATGGATTTAGAACTATTTTCTTTTAGCTGTCAGAAAACTTCCCATTGGCGAGTCAAATATATGATTTATTTAGGCAGCAAATATTTGTTTTTAGTGATTTTCGCTCACTTTTTGTTTCGCGAGCGCTGTTCTGTCACCTTCTAACTTTAATGAGTTGGATTGTGACAAAACCTGGCATGTATCACGGCCTTTAATTACATAAATCGCGCCTTATGACGACCTCTGCGGCGCAGCGGGCGAGTAGCCGGCTGAGACCCGAGAGGTTGCGGGTTTGATTCCCACTGCGAGACAAATGTTTGTATGATCTGCAAATATTTGTTCTGGGTCTGGGTGGTAATTGTACCATGGTACTCGTAGTTCCTGATACCCACGACACAGGGAATCCTAGTGTGGGGTCATGGCTACGTATGCAACTGTTGGGTGTTATGTTATGTTATAATTAAGGAAAAGATTATCCAGATCACTCATCGCTCCGCTAATAATTCCTTGTGCACAAAGACAAGGCTATACCCCAGCCTAAATCTAATTGATTGCTGAATGTAAACTAATTGCTAATCCGAATCAGATTAATGAGTACCGACGCAAGTAATAAAACTTTGTTATTTCATGCAACAGCTTGAGGGAATAGTTTGTCTTTAGTATTGTAATTGAGAATGGAGCAACGATTACTTAGTAGGCTTTGTAAATTGAGATAAATTACTCAATTTTAGTCAAATTAACCTAGTTAAGTAAATTAGTTCAAAAGTTAATGTCAAACTTACTGCGAGTGATGAACCCAATTATTATATCATTATCTTTCTTCAAATCTAGAATAGAATACTGTCCTTACTTAATTCTAGTCGGACCAGCCCCCAAATTACAGTAGCAAATGGTTAAAGAGAACGCACAATGGGGATTATTTTGGCAGCCTTACAGCCACACTCAGAGTTGCTTAATGGCTATACTTAAGTCGTTCCTTAGTATAGATTTGGAAAAAACCACTCTCAGAGTCTGTTAACGGTTCATTAGCGTCCCTTAATAGCAATTAAAGTTAAGCACGGCAAAACCTTTACTTAATTATTTATGATTTTGACATTTCGTTTGAGGTTATATTTTTGCTGCTGTGCTGTTCAAATCTTTTGAAACTTGATAGGAGGAATATTTGGGTCAAGAAGTTTCCCCTATTCAAGTTTTACAAGATTGAGATAGCGCTAAGGCTGCTAAAATGATCCCCATTGTTGCGTTCCCCATTGCCATTTGCTACTGTAATTGAGGGGCAGGGGTGCGATTTTTGAAAGTCACTGGGTGACTAAATATCATCAAAAAGGCCGCAAATCACTGTTTTTTCAGAAGATGAGGAGGATGGGTATTGATATCATAGATAAAAGAATTTTAGTCATCAATTTTCAATATTATAGAAATTTGGAAATCGCGGAATAACAGCAATTTTAATGACGTTAAGTCACTTGATGACATTCAAAAATTGCACCCCTGCTCTCCAATTACAGTATATTAGTATTGGTGTTGAGTACGCAGAATTAGAATTATTTATTGCAGACAGACAGAAAGCGAACAGTATACACGAAAAAGCTAACCATCTTAATTATAACTTAAATATACTCTTAGTGAATTAAAAATACAACATAGGCTATCATTAAAAATATCTATATGTTGGACCTTGTGTACGAATGCGTTTAACAGAGTTAGCGCCCTCAGTGTTAGCGCGTTGCTCGCGTGTTTAGTTCGCGGCATGACAGTAGCGAACAAGCGGTGACGACGACGGCCGCAGGCCACATAATTATCAGGCACATACAGTGCAGGTAGATGTTGCTGCCCATCCCCTGGTGTAATCCTTTAGTCGCCTTTTACGACATCCATGGGAGACGGAGGGTTCTGGATTCCTAGGCCAGACACACCACGGTATAGTGGTACATTTGACCTAATATCAAAGAAACTACCTATTTATTTATCTCCACCTCTCCTCCTCTATAACGAGCATCGCAAACATAAAAAACCAGGCTTGCAATTCACCTTCTTCAATTGGATTGAAAACATATCGACAAAATGTTACCACCTGTTCCATAATTCACTACTCGATGGTATTCATCCCCCAAAATAAATAAGCAACTCTCTTTCCATCCATCAGAAAGCGCCGTCAAAGAAACGTCACGACGTAGGAGTTCCCCATATAACCGGCATCACTCGGGATCTCGGAACCGATGACACAGTATAGATTTTACGAAGCAGTAGGACAACTCCGTCAATTTCAATGTGCACCAAAATTGAGACTTTAACGACTTGACCTAATTTTATCAAAATACCTACTTGACACTGGCAAAATTGAGGAAAATTTCCCTCACAGGCCATAATTAAAGAATAAATAAAAATAAAAAAAAAATTCATAAGGACACTATAGTCATAATTGA
The DNA here is from genome assembly GCA_951392215.1 of Epirrita christyi. Classification (NCBI taxonomy): domain Eukaryota; kingdom Metazoa; phylum Arthropoda; class Insecta; order Lepidoptera; family Geometridae; genus Epirrita; species Epirrita christyi. Next base: position 627,223 of record OX595835.1, read on the forward strand.
CGACATTCGTAGCGCGGCGAGTGAGTAGCCGGCTGATGCGCAAGAGGTATGAGTTTGTATATTGCTGCAGGACAAATGTTTACAATAAATAATTGTTCCGGATCTGGGTGTTGTGGTACCATGGTACTAGTTCCTGGTACCCAAGACTCATGGAATCCTAGTGTATGATCAGGACTATCATGTGACTGTTGGGTGTTCCAATTCATCCAAATACGGATGTGGTAATTCACACGCATAATTTTTTTTCTCATTTCGATGTTTTCTTTCGCCTATTCAAGTAATTCTTGGATAATCCCGGACAAGCTCGGAGTTGGAGTGTGGAATTTACATTATGATCTTAGTATAGTTACTGCTTGTAGAGGCTATTTATACTGTGACATGAAGTTTCCTATACCTACAGTCATCACTCGGCGAGAACGATAGCTATAAACCCCAGGCCACATTTTCGACGCACCTGGCGACGGCATATGGGGTTGCCAGCTGAAAAATTCAAAAAATGACGAATTTCAGGTTATAGTGCTGGCTATTATGAGCATAATATATTTAAGAAATTGTTTTTCTCTTCTATAAAAAAAAAACAAACACAAAATTTAACTGGATTGTAAATAAATGTAATTACATGTTAGATACTAAAAGGTAGTTTAAGATAAGTTTCTTTGTGATTTACCTTACCGTAAAACTAAAAGTCTTTGAACAAACATACTTAGCAATTGCTGGAAACCTCGGGTCGTACACTCAAATAAAACCAACGTGAGCTAAACCGGTAAAAATCAGTTTAAACATACTTAAGTTACATTATGTCACGAATATATCAAATACTAGCTGCGCCCCGCGGTTTCACCCGCGTGAATAATGATGAAAATTGATGATGATGATGAAAAGTAGCCTATGTGTTAATCCAGGGCGTAAAGTATCTCCATTCCAAATTTCACTCAAATCCATTCAGTAGTTTTTACGTGAACGAGTAACAAACATCCATACTCACAAACTTTCGCGTTTATAATATTAGTAGGATAGGATATTGTCAAATTACATCACACAGAATCACTACCACAACATAAAAGAGAAATCACAAATTAGACTTGTAACAAATTGAAATAAAATATTGTAGGCCGATAAAAATCTGATAACAGGAAATCGATAAACAGGTAGGCATTTATGTTTGATCATAGCATTTGCAAGTTAATGTGGCAATGGGCAGGCCATATAGCTCGCAGAACAGACAACCGCTGGTGAACAAAACTTCCCAAGTAGTGACTACGAACCGGACGACGCATTGCAGGAAAGTTCCCTTTGCGATGGGCTGACGACATTTTAAAGGTTAAGGATGGAGGCGGCTCAAGACTGCTCGTCGTGGCATTCTATAAGGAAGGCCTATGTTCAGCAGTGAACTTCTACAGGCTGATGACTATGAAATACTCGATAGTTTTTCTTAACTGGTTATTAACTGATGACTACTAAGCTAGTAACAACAGTGATAGCGATTCTGTGCAGTATTATATAAATTTAAAATGCGCTTAAATGATCGCGCGCTCTTTCTTATAGACTGAAATAAAAGGGACCGCGATAAATTCGATCGCAATTGCCGCACGACGAAAGAGGACTAGCTACCCGCAACCACAACATAGGTTTTCCTAAGGTGCTAGTGCAATACAAATTTTTGTGTACCTACAAAATTATTATTGTTACAGTTTATTAGTATTTATTGTACGTACATACTACCACAAAGTTTAGTTTTAAACAATATTTGTAAAACATTTGTTCCATATTTTTTTATCAATTTTAATAAAGTTTATACTTTATAATTAAATTTAGCGCAGTTTAAATTTAGAGAATCGTGCACAAAATCACTACCCTTATATGAGTATAACATGTTTTTAGGACAAAGGTACAAAAGTCCAAAATTCGTGACGTTTCGTGCTAAATCCAAATGTCCGGCAACCCTAACCGCATTTCATCCCGCGATATTCACATCCCAGCGTGACACGCTAGTGTGAACGGGGGCTGATTCATGAAATGTTATTATGGAGATAGGTGTCTAAACAGAGAGGTGTGTAGTAGGCAGGGTCGCATTGCATTTGATTTCAAAGTGCTATTTTATTTATGTTTGTGTTGACATGTTTGTTTAAGCATGTACTATAAACTAGGAGCATAACCTAGAGACGTAATTTTGTTTTATACATAAATGTAGTTGGTAGGTGTTCATTGTTTGTTTTACAAAAAAACGGTCAAGAGTGAATTAGATTCCCGCGGAAAGGGTTCCGTGCAAGTAGACTACCATAGTAACTGTGGTATTCAGCCTTTGAAATAAAGCGATTGCGATCGAGGCGCCCCCGTCGAATGTCATTGTTTGGACAACGTTCGGACCGGACGGGCGAATCGTTTGTAATTTATTACTATCCGTTTGTTTGTTCTGATTTCCTACCAGTTCCCAGACCCATAAATGGGTGTCTGAACCCCACATTGGCGACGAGGATAAAAATTGTGAGTACCTAGTCGATAATTCGACTAAAAGTTGCGTAGTGTTGTGTTAATTGAATACCGACATACATGGAAAACTTTTCTAAAACTCGAGGAAGGGTACTTATTCTTAGTGATTTAAATCAGTCGTAACGTGGTCGTAACTAGATATTTTTGACTTGATTTTTAACCGGCCACACGAATTTAAAAGTTTTTACTAAGTACCCTCTTACTTGAAATAAATTTATGGTGGCTAATTATCTCGCAACACGTCGCAACCATAATGAAATGACAAAATAATGAGGCAAAATGTTCCAGTTCATGTCAACCAATTTATGAGTTTATTTCTGGTACCTTGCTTATAGCAAACAACTACCTATAAAGTTCTTGTTGATGTGAACCAACTCCAGGGAATGGACAAAAGTGTTACGAGCTTCTATAAAGTTGTTTTCAATGAGTCAATTAAACTTTTACCTACTCAGTGAAATTGTGCCACGTATTTATTTTACGCAAGTTTGCTTAATGAGTCAATTAAACTTGTACCTACTCATTGAAATTGTGCCACGTATATATTTACGCAAGTTTGCCTAAAAGACGAATGTTAATGTCTACAAAATGGTGACAGTATGGAGCGATAAATGGCAATAACCTCCGATACCTACACATGTTTAATGTAGATACGTACTCTAAGGTAGTGCATTTTGATCCCTCTGTTAATCAAATGAAATGAATTTTATTCATTGAAATCACAAGGATCATTTTGAATCGCCTTATAAACTAAAATTACTCCAGTTCCAACGCGCTCAAGCCTAGAAGAATCAGGCAACAAACAAGGCTTGACTTACTTTGATGATACGTCTTACCACAAGGTGGGAAGCGCCTGTGTGGTGCCTCGGAGCAGGAAGTTGCTGATACATATTAAATGAGAACTTAAAAACCTAAGAAAGTTAGTCAAATGCAAATAAACATCAGCAAAAGTTTATAAGACAGTACACGCTCCACTTGATATAACCAGAGACAAGTAAAACTAGTCTCTAATATAACCTAATTTCTAAATATAATGTATGACGTGACCAAGTGTTCTTAATAATTGTTCCTATGGTTTTAATAAATGAGTATGAGTATCAATATGAGTATACCTACTTATAAATAACAATCTAATAGAACCATGTAAAGAGAAAAGTACAGATATTATAGCAAATCAGCTCAAATCAGATGTAGCAATTATCTGACAAGGCTTATGTGCGGCCGCTAAAATGTATGTACACCATAACAAAACCAAGTGCTCCCAGTGTTCCTACGGTGAATAAATGATATAAATATGAATATGAATATGAAATTTGCATTTATCTTCGAGTAAGATGTTTGGATGCACCTTCTGGAAGTTTATTATAGAACTCTACAGAATTCCTCATAAAAGACCCATTTACTTTCTTCAATCGAAATTTTGGTATATTTAGTTTGGTTGTATTTATAAATCCAAATACCATGCAAGTCACCCTTTTTCATACAACTATCCAAGTGTTTATGTGTATGTAATAATATTTCATAGATATATTGCGAAATTACTGTGAGAATATTGATTTCTTTGAAACGCAAGGCGTTCAAGGGGTCACGTGACTTCATTTTATAAATGGCACGTATTGCCCGATTTTGTAAGACAAATATAGCTGGAAATATAGCTGTTTTACCCCACAGCATGATACCATATGACATAACACTATGAAGTAGCTAAAATAAACAAGCCTAGCTGTAGCTTCATCAGTAAGCTGCCTTAACATACAAACTGCATATGCAGTGGAACTAAGTCTACCAGCTAAAGCCACAATTTGCGCTGCCCACTGACCCCCTGGATCAATATTAAGCTCTAACAAAATACTAGACTTAACAAGATCAAGTATCTCCACATTTATTTTAATATTTAGTTTGATAATGTTTTAGATTTGGCTATGTGAATTTGATGCTTTTCGTTTTTAGCATTAAGCAAAAGATTATTTACTGTGATCAAAACATTATTTACAAGAACTCGTGACAGTGAACTATTTACTCTATCGTAATTTGCTTTAGATCTATCAACTTTGAAAATCAAAGAAGTATCGTCAGCAAACAGAACTATGCCACATAATGTAAAAAAAGAGATTGATAGTGTAAACTAGAAATAAAAAGGGCCTAGTATTGAACCCTGTGGCACCCCCATGACAATAGTCGATCCTTTCACCACCAACATCAACTTTTTGAATTCTATTGGATAAGTAAGAATTTACAAGATTTTGCCTGATTTTGGATGCCATAATGTTTTAACTTGGAAATTAATGTATCATGCCACACGCAGTCAAAAGCTTTGGACGATCGCGTTCTGTGAGTTCTCCTACGCTTTAAATATGTGTTCTAAGAGCATGGTATCAGCATCGGCTGTCGAATGAACCTTAGTTATTCCAAATGAATGACTGAAGAAGTCCGTGGAGGTCGAAGTGTGACAATAACTGAGTAAGAATAAGTTTCTCGAAGATCTTACTTAAAGCAGGCAATATAGAAATTGGCCTATAGTTACCTGGATCTTTATCATTTCCAGACTTGAACAAAGGATTAATTTACTATGTTTTATAAGATGAGGAAAGACTCTCGTCAAGACATCTATTGAAAATGTAGGCCATACACGGCGCAATATCAGCACCTAGCACAATTACTAGAAAAAAACTATCAAAGGCATTCATGACCTGAATATTTTTGATAACATAGTATTGTTTATGTTTAAATTCATCTGGTTACTACAAGGTTTAGATTTACCTGTTTTATTATTAATTTCCAAGTTGTATTAATTTTATTTGCTGACTTTTCTATTGAATTGCTCAAATGCAATGATTTTAATGTATGACAAACTTTTTGAAGGACTTGGAATAGTTCTTTATGTACAAGATAAACGTTGGGTCGTGCAACATTGATTCCCCAGCCGTATAGAGTTCATATAGGGTTGTAGCCCAATCAGCTAACCCGACATTCACTCTAGCTTTACAATCTCACTATGTTCCTCACTTATCAATTTAGACAAACTGGTAAAAAGGTCATTCGGATCATCTACGCACGGTACGTACAAGGGGCATTTTTAGATCAATACTGCCGTGGAATTTCATAATACGACTATCTGTGATAAGTGAAATTACAAGTATTTAAAGCACTGTGCTGTGACCATAGTGATCTGAGGTGAAATGTTTAATTACTGATGTATCAATTGGAACACTACTACAATAAATATTATCAAAACAGGTGGATGTTGTTAGTGTCACTCTTGTTGGTTATTCGAAGAGGTGATGTAAATTAAAACATTTAAACAAATTAAGCAGCCTCTCAGAAAAAGAACTAACCTATATTGAAATTTTCGCAGACTATAAGCATTTTACTATGTACAAAAGTTTTGAGCAATACTTTTTCCATAGTGGATTAAAATAACGCGAAGTCTGCGTCAGGGGGACGGTAAACACACAATGATATGCAGCTCTAGCTCAACAGCTCAATAGTCCTCTCAATAGTGAGATTTGCAACATCTTTACGTTTCTTGCATTTTAAAGTATTTCGAACAACAGTTAAGGAACCCTATGGCGTTCTTGCGTTTGTATGAACTTACAATATTGTAATTCTCATAATAAGGGAGTAACTTAAATTGTAACATCCAGTGTTCAGTTACATACATGATAATGTACATTAAAACTGTTTAAAAATGTTTCTAAGCCTAAGATTTTGCTGGGAAGGGCTTGTACATTTTATGTGGCCGGCCTTCTCATTGTCGAACTAGTTTAAATGACTGTCAGCTGACACTCCTACCCTCATTAGTACTACCTACTTCTAACCACGAGCTCGTGAACTGCGTTATAGTAGATACTTATAACGAGATCAAAAATATGAAATGCTAACAATTTAGCAATTATTAATTTACTATGTCTGCCGTCTGTTTTGACTCAAGATACTATGTATCAACAGTATCTCGTGTCAAAAAAAAAATTTCTAATAAAATTATTAGTATTAAAATACAAAACGTCTCTATGACGACATGTCAAATTGTGCAACATTAAATTAAGATTAAAAATTAATTGATTGTCTGCACTAACTTACAACTAGCTAATAATATCATATCGCATGACACCACACTTTCACCTAATTGTATTATCAGAGTGGTGTCGTAGTATCTTTAAGTTTTGTGAATGAAGGCATTTGGAAAGCAATTATTTGTGACAACTTGCCCTAACAGATCACTGCAAACCCATCCCAACGCCTATCTTATCTGAATACGCCACAGTCTTCCAAGTCTGCCACCAGAATTTAACCTGTCTAACCGGAGACTGCGTACAAGCAGAGGTGGGAACTACTTCAATCTATACAGAAGGTGTAGGCTGCTTCTGCGATGCACATGGATCAGAAATCTGGAAGGCTCTGATACAGGAAGATCGGGAGTATCGTTGGAATATAATACCTACACTTGAAAAGAGTAGAAGGTAGTAATTGGAAGATCGGTGATCATGAAGAAATTGAGGAGGACAATAATAGCGTACCTAGTAAAGAGATCGATAATTGTATAGGTACTTAATTAAAAATTACATCAACGGCGTAGTTTAATTACCGGTTAAAATAAAATTCGATTTAAAATAATAATTATGTTGTAAAATTATTAGAAGTATCACTTTAGAATAATGATGGCTTACTTTATGTTGTAAAATCACTAGAGGTATATAGTAAAATAAGAATAGTAAGTTAACTTTTGGAAATAAGCAATTGTTAATTTTTAATTTGTTAAAAAGGAAGAGATGTGGTATTCAGCCTTTGAAATAAAGCGATTGCGATCGAGGCGCCCCCGTCGAATGTCATTGTTTGGACAACGTTCGGACCGGACGGGCGAATCGTTTGTAATTTATTACTATCCGTTTGTTTGTTCTGATTTCCTACCAGTTCCCAGACCCATAAATGGGTGTCTGAACCCCACAGTAACCAATAGACCAATTAACTTATTAGTTAATTAACATAGTTTTATACGTATTTTCTCATTACGGGTATTTTTCGTTTTCTCTACGCGAGTACGAATCGCATTTGACCGGTTTTTTCAAAATATTTGCTCAGTAGTTTCGGAGATAGGGGGGAATGGTAAATTTTCGCATATTTAATAATATTAATTTATTTAATATAATATTTTATATTTATTTATTTTATTTAATATCTTAAACTAAGCACATAAAAATTACTAAAAAAATGTTTGTATTTCTCATAAGTAACAAGTTCTTTCATTTGATTTGTCACACTTTTGAAACTAGTTTTTTTTTTAATTTTCTAGTTTGCCCCTAAAAATGTAACCCCTGAAATCAGAATTCGTTTATTTATTTGTACCTAATGCTATATTTATGTACCAATTTTTTATTTATTTTTGTTTCATTAGATTCTTTGGAAATAGGCTGTGACAGACAGTCAGACAGACAGGCAGAAACCTAAGTTATTCTATCATGGTTTCGTTGGTACGTTTTGAGGTATGGAACCTTAAAAGCAATACAGGCGTCCCGACCACCGAATGAAAATCTTTAGATTGAATATCAGTTGTGTAGCTTACCCAAACTCTAGCTCCAGCCAACAGTCAACCAATTGTTCAGCAGACAAGAAACTGAAACGGGCATGTTCCCAAGAGAGCAGTTGTGTCTTTGTAATGTCAGAACCAAGAACTTTCTGAAACCTTGACTTTTTATGTTGGCTTCAAACCAATATTGTTACACTGCCATGTTGTTCAAAAACCGAAAAGTTAGCTGTTTCACCCTCTGCCGGACATGTTCCTCAAACTTCATAAAATACGTTTACCCGAAACAATAACGCGAAAACAACACCGTAATCCTTATCTATAGGTATCTACTTCATCGCACTAACAGACGAATAGTACAAGAGCAAGTGATTACTTTCTTACAACATACTTTGTTGAGGAACAAATTTTAAGGATTCAAAGGTCAATCACAAACTCTGGTCGAAGAAGAAAAACATACATTTATTTGAAATTTGTTGTAATAATAGTAGATTGTTATACAAGGGGCTAAAATGACGATATACGATACGATATGCAGGTTCTTTCCCAGATACACTCAAATTAGCAAAAGTCATTCCGCTTTTTAAAAAGGGTGACAGTCATGATGCAGCAAACTACAGACCTATCTCGCTATTACCAGTATTTAGCAAAATTCTTGAAAAAAATTATGTACATTAGACTAGAAAAATTTGTTACTGATAACAATATTATTAATAACAAACAGTTTGGAAACGATTGTCTACAAAAAGCTGACATGACCAAGCACATACTTAAGTACATTGATGCAAAATATAATACGTACGGCATTTTTTGCGACCTTTTTAAGGCATTTGACTGTGTCAATCACGAAATCCTCCTCTCTAAACTCGAACTCTACGGCATCAAAGGCAATGACTTATTACTATGCCGCTCTTATCTCTCAGCCAGAAAGCAAGTGGTAGAAGTTGATGGAACGAAATCCAAGGAGGAGTTTATTAGATGTGGTGTTCCTCAAGGATCTATTCTGGGCCCACTTTTCTTTCTCATATATGTTAATGACATAAGCATCTGTGTTGCAGACGATGTGGACCTGTACATGTTCGCGGACGATATATCTCTGCTTATTCAGGCTACGAAAAAAGTAAACATCATCCCAAAAATAAACAAAGCAATACAAGATATATCTTCGTGGTTTGAATGTAATAATTTGCTGCTCAATATTAGCAAAACAAATCTTGTTAACTTTTCTCTGAACGTAAATATGATTGGCAATGACCAAAACCTTTCGATTCGGCCCATCAACTGTGTTACCTTTCTAGGATTAAAACTAGATAATAAGTTAATGTGGGACAAACACATTGACTCTCTGGTTGGCAAACTGAGTTCGGCAAGCCGAACTCAGTTTGCCAACAGTTCACAGAACACACAGTTCTTTAATCTTTTTGATAGCATAACAAGTTATGCTATCAAAAAGATTAAAGAACTGTGTGGTCCGGATGCTGTCAAAACTGTGTACTTCTCTTACTTTCATAGCATTATGACGTACGGGATACTGGTATGGGGAAATGCGGCTAATTCCAACAGAATCTTTATTTTACAAAAACGAGCTGTAAGATATATACTTGGGCTAAAACCTAGAGATACATGCCGAAATGCATTCTCCCATCTTGGTATTATGTCTTTTACAAGTGCATAACTTTCCCAATGCCTACTTTATCTAAAAAAAAATGTTAATGATTTTCCTACCTTAAATTCTTCCCATTCCTACCAAACAAGACACGGTGGCAGCATTCGGCACCCAACTTGCAGGTTAGCAAAAATGTCAAAAAGTTTCCTGTGTAAGGAGTTAAATTGTATAATAAGTTAGATAAAGAGTTACGTGAAATGAATGGTGACATGTTTAAAAGAAAACTAAAATCAATATTGACAAAAAAAAACTACTATAATATGTCGCAAGCTCTCAATGACGACTTTATTGCCTGAGACAATTTTGTATGTTCTCCTAATTATTTATTTCTTTTTCTAATAGGACAATGCCCAAGGCAGCTATTAACAATTATTTCTAGATTTCTAATTTGACAATGCCCCTTTACAGCAGCTATGACGATCTGACATTTTCCTATCGAATTCTGATGTTCTAGTTATTTTAATTTCAATGTTTACTTTTAATTTGACATGCAAGTAAGTATATATTGTTGTATATATTGACAAAGCCCTTTTACAGCAGCTAATAATTTTTTAAATGTTATTTTAATTCAATTAAGTATGTATTTTAAATTTGGTATTTAATTTGTTGGACAATGCTTTTTACAGCAGAAACAAAAATTGAAAATTGGTTATTGTATACTTTGTTAAATTTATTTAATTAATTACTAGGTATGTGAAATGCTTGTCTGTTTCTAGCGCCCTTCCAGTTAAGTAGGTAGTTACTTAGGTACATTAATAATAGTAACTAATAATTAATTGTAACTGTTATTGTAACTGATGTATGACGTGACCAAGTGTTCTAATTGTTCCTATGGTTTAATAAACGAGTATGAGTATGAGTATGAGTAGTATATACGAGGTAGTTTTACTAGCGAGGGAGTAAATAGAAACCGAGTTTTAATGGGTTTTTAGCGCCGTGTGTTACACTCTACTTTTCACTACGATTGCGGGAAAATAAAATAATACAATACAATATGAAATTAATTACGGTCACTACCAATTCAATTTGCAATTATAGAAAAATTCTAAAGACTTCGTGCCAATGTCTTTTTTTATTTCTTTTGTAGCCGCAACGCATTGCATGCATTCTACCAAAGAGATCACAGATTGTAGTTCCATTTTCAAAAATAAAATGTTGTTCTTTTTGTATGAAACAGTAATAAGTCGAGTCTTTACTCATGATTATTCTACTTATGACTAAAGACTTTTTCGTTTTTGTGGGCTCATTGTCATTTGACAGACAAAAATTTAAAAAAAAAACTTTTTTCCCCTAGTTGTAGAAATGCTACTTTTTCTTCGCTCTGGTACGCCACAATTACGTTTTTTTTGAGCAAGAGGAGAGAAAAGAACATTGCAGGCTCCACTACTGTTCTATTTCAAACGGCTGTAGTATGACGTAAGAAAACCTCCGGTGCCTATCAGACTACAACATACGAATATTAAAACGCACACATCAGTATCAAATACCCGTTTGTGTACCGGTATTGTATCGATACCCGATATTTGTATCAATGCGTTACGGTAACGGGTATCGTTTAACGATTACCGTTATATTTTACGTTTGCTTCAATAAGAAAAGTCTGGCGAATGCTATTGGCGTGGGACATGAGAAGAAATCAAATTAGGAGACAAACAGAAATTGACAGTAAAAGGAAAATGTTATGCAGCCTACACTATATATTAACCCTCTTATTCATAATCATTTTAAGGGTTCCGTACCCCAAGGGTAAAACGGAACCTAACTAAAATAGCTTTTATCTTGTTTTAGCGTATGTCATTTCACATAAGAACACAAGCTTATTTAACTAAAATAGGTTTAAAAAATGATTAAGAATAAAGGGATATTCATTAAGTTTCGATAATAAATTTTTATTATTATTATTGTTATACACATACACAATGCAGCGGATTTAAACCTACGCTTCCACAGGGAATCTGATTTTGAGTCAGCTCGACCGGACTGCTTCATAAAGAAGCGTCTCTCAAAATTAACAAACCATATATTATCTACTCCAAACAAATAGACAGACACAGGAACACACATACACAGGCAGACACAGAGGACACATACAAAAAGTCGGTGGATGGAAGCACAAGACCGTTCGTCATGGCATTTCACATGGAGGCCTTGGGGGGCCTCCCTGCACTGAGAAAACAGTTCATCAAAAAATATGGTGATTTCACGTAAAGTAGGGAGCATACGGAAATAACCATAAAGTACGATGAAACTACTGTTGCTGCTGCTAACCATATATTATGATGAGCTGTCACCATGCATTAGTAGTTCGTATCACCGTATGTCCGGACTTACGGTGACGGTAATCGTAATGGACCATTACTTTTTGAGAGAGAGCATAACATTACATATGACTGTCATCATATTTTTGTATGCTTTCCTACTATTTTTATGTGCTCTCCTCTAATTTCCGAGTAATCCCTATTATTTTATCATACTATTTATCCATGCTTTCCTACTATTATTGTATGCTTTCCTACTATTTTGAATGTGCTTTCCTCTCATTTCCGAGTAACTCCTGTTATTTAATCCTACTAGTTATCCATGCTTTCCTACTATTATTGTATGCTTTACTACAATTTTGAATGTGCTTTCCTCTTATTTCCGAGTAATTCCTGTTATTTCATCCTATACCATTTATCCATGCTTTCCTACTATTATTGATGTGCTTTCCTATTGATTTTTCTTACTATTTTTCTATGCCTCCTGTTGTAGTATGGCTCGGGTATTGTTCCTTTTTCTTAAATATGTATGGGCCAATTAATAAAGATAATTGACACATAGAATAAGCAAGAGTACGGTTAAGAGAATGATGATGATGTATAGTCGTTCATCGTCATCACTCCCGTAACCGTACTTATGCACGGTTATGGGTCAGAGTAGATTACTAAGTGTCAATTATCTTTATAAATTGGCCCACACATATTTAAGAAGAAGGAAAAATACCCGAGCCATGCTACAACAGGAGGCGTAGAAAATTAGTAAGAATAAACAATAGGAAAGCACATCAATAATAGTAGGAAAGCATGGATAAATAGTAGGATGAAATAACAGGAAATACTCGGAAATGAGAGGAAAGCACATTCAGAAAAAAGTACCTACGCAATACAGAAAATAACCCTAATAAAGTAGGTACTTCTAGACAGAAGTACCTACTTTATTAGGTATTATTCTAGAACAGTGGATTTGGGATTTGGTGAATTATTTGCTATAATGGAAAAACATATGACGGATTAACATTTTAATTAAAAATTACAAAATATTATTAAATAACGCAAAATATATAATTTATAGTAACGGAGTAGTAGTTTTGGGGTAACGGAGGCGGGCTCGCACCGTCTCTTGCCAGAGGGCGCACGACCTCCTGTCACGGACCAGCTGAGGGTCGAGACCACTGTTCCAAAGCTGACTGCACCTTATCCGCGTCACCTGTACAAAATTGCAAGTGGTTAGGTCAAATAGATTTTTATATATGGGGGTCGAAAGTAGCTTTAAATTTGGGGAGTAAATTCTGCCGAAGTCAGCCTACAAAACTCGAAAGGAAATTAGCTAAATTTACCTAAATACAGTATTTTGTGACATGTTTACTTTATGGTACCATAATGAGTATCTCTAATTAACATGGGCTTTCACATTAGATATTTTACTTAATACGAGACTAAAATCAATACCTTATTCAAATCCCTGGTGATTGATCCTAGAACACGACGCGACTTCAGGCGTGCTGGACAGAGAACGGGATCGAGACTCGGGCTTTGCCAGGATACCCAACGTAATAAGATAGGCACGTTGAGCCCTCCAGGCGTTCACCAACCAGCCATGGTTTGGTAGGCGTCAGCAGGCAGATGCGTAGTAGAAAGGTGGAGATTATTTTATGTACAACCACATCATTTTAAACGGACATCAGCTGGGCATCAGTCGGCAAAACTGGGTTATGTACTGTCACAAGCTTTTACATCAACAGCTTGCATAAACTGGTGCACTAATCTTAAAACACTTATTTTTGTACACGAACAAATGTTAGGTATTATGAAACCCAGCTGATCTTTGTTGCACTTTGTTGCTTCAAATCACTTCACATTTTGTAATACTAACTATAGACAATCCGTAATATTTAAAATAAAATTACAAACAAAAGGCGGAGCGCATGTGCTTCCCTGCTAACTAAATAGAATAAAATGACCGGGCTAGGACCTACCCGCGTGCCGTTCGCAGTAGACTGGTGATTTCACAGTATTTTAATATGCCGGTCATCCAATATTATGAATCTGTAATCATACTTTAGTAAAACGATAAACGTATTTTTGTGTGATGATCACGGTATTTTGGAGTGCCGCGTCAAATATTATGGTTCCGTAATCATATTCGATGGTAATTTGTTACGTAATTGTATTTTTGTGTGCTAGTCATGGTATTTTGGTGTGCGGTGTCAAATATTATGATTCCGTAATCATTATTTGATGTTTGTTCATTTGTTAATTAATTTTTGTATGCCCGTAGTCACATAGATAGATAGATAGATTAACACTTTATTGTACACCAGGAATACATAAAAGGATTTATTAAAATTAGCAGTACAATGGGCGGCCTTATCGCTGAGAGCGATTTCTTCCAGACAACCTTTGGATGGACAGTAACAAGCGAAGCAGTAACGAAACGGCGGAAGATATAGTCCGTAGTCGTATATTTTAAGGATTTTATGCATAGAAGCTTCAAGAAAATTGATGCTAACTACAAAAATAAAGTGACGAAAACTGTTATATCTTAGGTATCATCGAATTTCTGCCAACCAGACATCCAGCAGACCATTTCATATTACGTAGTGTTATTTTAAGAGGAAAGCATCGTAAAGTATCGATTTAATCTTCTTATATTCTGTCACCGTTTATTACGGAGAATGGTCATCATAATATTGTATTACTTACTATTTAAACTAGATTATTTTATTATATATACATGATACAACCTTATTTTAGAATAATTCATCGTATTTTTGAAAGACGTATTGATATTTTATAATGAAGCCAAAATGACATTTTTCTCAGTGTGTGAAATCCAATTCACTGCGACACAAAGATGAAAAGTCTCATGTGCCTGTAATTTCACTGGCACCCGTACCCTTCAAACCGAAACACAGCAATGCGAGCACCACTGTTTGGCAGCAGACATAAGTACTGTGGTAGTTCTTCCCCGGACGAACTCTTTCACGCGAAGTTCTACTACTAACAACTCGAATGAATGTGAATGTGGACTCCTACGTTAACAAGATGTTAGGAGTTCCCCTGAACACCCACAATGCTACCATAAAATGCGCGAGC
Source organism: Epirrita christyi (assembly GCA_951392215.1). Classification (NCBI taxonomy): domain Eukaryota; kingdom Metazoa; phylum Arthropoda; class Insecta; order Lepidoptera; family Geometridae; genus Epirrita; species Epirrita christyi. The sequence goes on from OX595835.1 coordinate 642,251, forward strand.
CGCATCCTACACGCTCGACTGCAAATTATACATAGTCCTCAGCGACCGTGAGGGAAGAAATATTCTGTCAATGTTTCTTGTTTTATTCCTTGCTAAGCATAGAACTAGTTACAGACCACCGTTAAGAATATCATTATCATCATCACCATCATCATCAGCTGGTAGAAGTCCGTCCACTACCGGACATAAGACTGTCAGAACTGTCTGAAGCTGCTTCCATCCACCGATGTCAATGTCATCGCTCCATCGAGTAGGCCGTACAGCGTCGTCCGGTTCGGTTCGCCACTCAAGAACCTTTATTCCCCTGCGGTATAGCTCATGCAAGCAAAATGGCATACCTATTTCAATTTAAAATTGATTAGTCTTTCAATTAGAATTATGTACAGGCACTGAACTAAGCAGACTTAAGCCACAATGAGTTGACAGCGTACACCGTGAGCCAATCTAGACGATGACGACATGATCCGTTGCAGGTGCCGTCTAAGCCGGTAATACACATACCGGTACACATGTCAACGGTACACGGGACAGTCCGGTACTCCACCTAGACGAGGCCTTACCATGAGCTCTAATAGCAATTCAGTTCAAAAACTATTACAAAATATCGGTTCCGTGATGTCCGCAGCTATATTTAAAGGCACAGTAGCAGAAGGTTTATAGACTTCTGCGATTAAAGTTATTCAATGATGACGGATGTCAACGGCGAACCGATATTTTGTACTGAATAGTTTTAGAACTGAAGCGCTATAAGAGCTCATGGTAAGGCCTCTGTTCATTTATTTGGTGACTAGACACCTTCCTGTACCTACTGGATTATTCTTGATACTGGGCAGATGCATTTGTACCTAGGTGAAAATTTTAGGTTAGTCTCAATGTTTGATTAGTTTAGAGAATTATTATGAGTTGGTATCTCTTTCCAGTTAATGCTGATATAGGTAGCAAAAGTAAAGTCCAAATTTACTCTCACTTATATTATAAATGTGAAAGTTTGTATAGATGGATGTTTGTTACTCAAAAACTACTGAACGGATTTTGATGAAATTTAACAATATTATTGCTTATGCATCAGAATAGGATATAATTTATTTACCACTTATTGACTGGACTACCCGGACCACGTAGATAAAGTCGCGAGCTGGCCGCTAGTTATATTATACCTAAATGCAAAAGTTTATGAGGATGGATGGATGTTTGTTAGGTACTCTTTCACGCAAAAACTACTGAATGGATTTTGGTGAAACTTTACAGTATTATAGTTTACATTAGAACAACATATACATTATCCAACTAATATTAAAATAAATGGGGAGACACTTGATCTTGTCAAGTCTACCATTTTCTTAGGGCTTAATATTGATGCAGGGTTGCAGTGGGCACCACAAATTGTGGCTCTTGCTGGTAGACTTAGTTCCGCTGCATATGCAGTTCGTATAATAAGGCAGCTTACTGATGAAGCTACAGCTAGGCTTGTTTATTTTAGCTACTTCCATAGTGTTATGTCATATGGTATCATACTGTGGGGTAAAGCAGCAGATATCCAAGCTATTTTTGTCTTGCAAAAACGGGCAATACGTGCCATTTATAAAATGAAGTCGCGTGACTCCTTGAGAGAGCGTTTCAAAGAAATCAATATTCTTACAGTAATATCGCAATATATCTATGAAATATTATTACATACACATAAACACTTGGATAGTTTTATGATAAAAAGTGACGTGCATGGTAATAACACGAGAAATAAACACAAACTAAATATACCAAAATTTCGATTAAAGAAAGTAAGTGGGTCTTTTATGGGGAATTCTGTACGGTTCTATAATAAACTTCCAGAAGGTGCATTTAAACTTCCTATTCGAAGATTTAAATCCTGCATAAAGATGAATCTAATTAAGAAAGCGTATTACACTCTTGATGACTATATTAATGATAAAGCCGCGTGGCCTGATGTCGCTCTGCCCCTCGACTGCTAAAATGGAAATTTGCAATATCTGTACTTACCTATTTACATGTTTGTATTAGATTATTATTTATAAGTATAACAAGCGTAGCGTGTGCTGTCTTGCATATTTTTGCTGATGTTTATTTACTTTTGACTACCTTCCTAAGGTTTTTAAGTTCTCATTTACTATGTATCAGCAACTCCTTGCTCCGAGGCACCACACAGGCGCTTCTCACCTAGTGGTAAGACGGACCATTTATGTAAGCCAAGCCGAGTTTGTTGCCTGATTCTTCTAGGCTTGGTCGCGTTGGAACAGGAGTAATTTAATTTTATATAAGACGATTCAAAATGATCCTTGTGATTTCAATGAATAAAGTTCTTTTTGACTTTTGACTTTTTTGACTTTGAGAGTTTCCATATGGGCAGAGCCAATAGAGGTTTCACGCGGATGGAGCCACGAGCAAATGCTAATATAGTTTATAGAGAGATGACCTAACTGTATCAGATCAACCAATAGAATCATTTGTCAAAATAGCATCACGACATCTATGCGTATTTATATTGGTAGGTTTTTAAAATCCGATCTCAATTTAGGTAGATTACTCTAAATTTAAATAAATTAATACTTTCAGCCATTCTAAGACCAACAATATTCAGTCTGAACACAGCAGGTACAGTCGATAAATTCAATAGATTAAAAATAAAACTAGAGAGGCCACGTGACGAGCCGCGGAATAGCACCACTGTCGCATTAAGTATGTTATTGATACTCTCGAGTGGCAACACTGTGCACTAGGGCCGCCATCATTCAAATCTGTGGCTTATTTTAATCGTAACGAGAAATTTCAAAAAAGTTTTAGTTAAAATTCGAACTAGAAGTCGGAATTATTGTTCATTCAAAAGATAACTCTAGGATTCGGGGCCACAGATGTCACCATGAAACTAACCTGAAAACTGCGGTCTTCATTCAATAACTTTTGTTTCTGTAAGAAGATCCATATAAACGTTTATTCCAAGTTATAATTTATGTGGATAGATTGTTTTGTCTCACACCAACAGCGATCAGGAGTAGATTTTAACATTACCTACTGCCAGCCCTATTTTTCTATAGCTATATTAGTTTCCTCTTGTCGTTCAGGTTATGAGTCCCTCGCCGACTATTGACACTTCGCTTGCGTTATGGTTCCGCATATTTACGGCGGGCGGCCGGAACGTACAATTTCGAGCATAGAATTACGCTTATTTTTGTGTGACACCGATATTTGAATTGAATTGTTCGATTCCTTTAGATACTAGACCCTTACCCAGTTAACCAGCTTAAAAATAACCATTATACTAAAATAAATCTCCCACTTAGCAAACACAGCTTTTAATCCAGGCATTATTATACTAGCAGAGACATATTATTTTACTGAGGTTAATGTTTAATTATGAGGGAATGGTTTATATTATGTCAATAGCATAAGATATCACGAATTTAGATTTATAAAGTGGCAATTTTTTTTTTTACATCAATATTAATTTTATTAAAAACTTTTATATAGACTTTTATAATTTAGACATATTTTACTAAACCGTGTTTAGTTAGAATGAATTTTGTATTATATGTTAGAATTATTTTTGTTTTATATGAGTAATAAAGACCGTTTAAAAAAAAAACTGAGGTCAGTCACGGGTTCAGAAGACCGGACTTTAGAGCAAGTCTCCAACAGTAACCTTTTTTGTTTTTCCTCCTTGCGATTAAGTACAGAAAAAATGATGTCCATTTGACATTTTGATGTTATTAGAATTAACATAAAATCTTCATTTATTATTAGCAGCAGAGTGCGTTGGTTTTCTTTGTACCCGGGTATAGGTACCTACGTCTACACGGGTATACTTTACCCGGCCGCTAAGTAATTTAGCCCGGATTTGACTTAACCGCGCCTCATCCTACCGGATTTAAAGTAAGGACGTCATTAATATGCGTCGGGAGACCAACAACATGACTCTGGGAAGCAGAGATTGCTGACGTTTTCAAAGAGTTGCTTATTAACTTCACCGCTGTCTAAAAATTACAAAATAAACCACAATGGAACGTATTTTTGTTATATAACTTTTGAAACTATCATGGCTGTGAACAGACTGGTGGTCTACTAACTAAATGTTCTATAAAAACTGAAAGTTTTCTTTTTCGGGGCGATTGGAATATGGGGTCGGTTGTCCGTACATATTCCACAGCAAAACTCTCAAAATACCCCGTATAAAGTGTATTTATTTCGTGAATGCATTTCTGAGATGTTTAAAAATTGCGTCGAAGCCACAATTATTTGTAATCGAATTATTGGTACCTACTATATAAATATTAGTACAAGAGCTCTCAAAACTAAATGTAACAATATCTCAACGTTGTGCGACTTTTTTAATAAATTGAGTTAGGAACAAAAAGCTCCTATGACCTATATGTAAATTACCATTTGAATGAACGCCATGCCATTTTACTATGATGAACGTGAATGATCAACTTTATCAAACTAAAATTTTGATTCACGAATCTCGCTCTGTTTATCATACAAGCAAAATACGTGCCAGCACACCACACACTTTAATTACAATCATGATAAATAAGTTAGTAATTAACCGAACATACCACCCACCATACCGACTGGAAATTTAATTAAATCATCTCGCTCATCAAACAGCGCCTGTTTGCGAGCTCATATTTATTCTTTGCCGCAGTAAGATTACACTTGCACTGAGAAAAAGCACTTAAAATTATATATATAGGCTAATTTTCTAATTCAGTACTTGCTTTACCTCAAAGCCCCCAACAACACCCACTCAACCATAGCAAATTCATTATTTTGACCCCCTCTTGGACCCCAATATCTTAACAACGTCCAAACCGATTTAGCTCGTTTTATCATTTCCGAATTCTGTTAAGGCTGCACCTTAAGCAAACAGATAATTTCTTCTTTTCGCTAAAAAAGGGCATTTAATATCTCATACAACATAGATACATTTACAAAACCCTTACTAACTCTTCGGTTTTACTTTATTCGTTTTATTTATCAACATTTTTGACAATTATCTGCACCATACTGAGAAACTTAATACTCAGACGTGGTCGTAAAGACATGCTTAAAGTCAATCATTGGGCTATGGAGAGAGCTATGCTAGGGGTTTCACTACGTGATTGAATCCAAAACGAGGAAATCCGTAGAAGAACCAAGATCACCGACATAACTCTCAGATAAGGCAAGTTGAAGTGGCAATGGGCAGGTCATATAGCTCGCAGAACTGACAACCGTTGGGGAATAAAGATTATCGAGTGGCGACCACAAACCGGGCGACGCGGTAGAGGAAGGCCCTCCGCTCGATGGATTAAAGACATTATAAACGTCGCAGGAAGTCGGTGGATGGAGGCGGCTCAAGACCGTCCGTCTTGGCATTCTAAGAGAAGGCCTACGTCCAGCTGTGGACTTTTACAGGCTGATGATGATAATAATGGTTGAGAAACAATCGAATCCAGCTGAAAGTTAGAAATAGTTTTGTGTTTTTTTTCTATTGAGAGAATATTGTTCTATGTTGTTATTGGTCGAGTGGTTCCTCACAATTATAATGTAACTAGTTACGCCCCGCGGTTTCACCCGCGTGAATAATGATGAAAGTTGATGATGATGATGATGATGAAAAGTAGCATATGTGTTAATCCAGAGCGTAAAGTATCTCTATTCCAAATTTCACTCAAATCCATTCAGTAGTTTTTACGTGAAAGAGTAACAAACATCCATCCATACTCACAAACTTTCGCGTTTGATGATGATGATGATGATGAAAAGTAGCCTATGTGTTAATCCAGGGCGTAAAGTATCTCCATTCCAAATTTCACTCAAATCCATTCAGTAGTTTTTACGTGAAAGAGTAACAAACATCCATCCATACTCACAAACTTTCGCCTTTATAATATTAGTAGGATAGGATAGGATATCCGTGCATATTTTAATTTCAATATTGTACTTGATTTCCTAAGGCACAAAACAAATCTACGATTGACATTTTGCGTTCCCACCTACGAAATTTTATAAAAATCGGATGAACGGTTTGAAAGTTATATTATATCCTCAGACAAACATACATACATAACATGTATGTTATGTAGATATGAACGTCGCTTCGTCCATGTTTATTTGGAAAATTATCTGTTTAAGATCAGAGACGTTTTTTTCTCGGTTCCTGTATAAAAGTTTCGCTCATTATGATAAAGTAGGGTGCTTTATCGTAGTACGAGCTTACACTAATTGTTTTATTGCTGGCTATAAAGTCGAAAGTGACGCGATAATACAGCTTGTAAAGAACAATTGGTTCACTCCATTTACACGATAACGCAAACGCCTACTTTCTATATGATAAGTGGTTATTTACAAAGGATTCTACAAGGCGTGTCATAGCAGTCACGACGCATTTAGCCATTTAGGTCGTAGCAAGCGAATTCAAGACGTAGAACCTCGAGAAAACACTAGGTACTAATTAGTCTAGATGAAAATTACTTAGTTTTATTCCATATTCTGTTTACCTTCTTCAAGTACAGCTTTTTTTGATCAAGGTATACGATCATATTGTTTGGTTGGAAACCAGCCATTTCCTTTGTTCTTTGGCATGGCAATAATCGTACGATTCGTAAGCAAATGTCGCGCTGTCGCGTCGCTATGTTGAGCGACACGCTGAGCATGAATCGCCGCTGGATCCCGCAGATTATGGATTGGAGTGTTTGTCGTCAAGTTTGGAGGATTGCTTGAGTTGAGGTTTTAAGTATCGCTTACATTATTTAAATAGTTGATGGCTGACTACGGAAATATTTCCTAAACACAATGGGCAGTTGCTAGCGAGATAGAAATAGTAAGATCTGATGAAGCTAGCTGTGTGTTTTGTTTCAAATATATTTGGCTAGGCAGGTGGGTTTTATGCGGCAATGGGTATATATAGCGTGTTATATTATGAAATAACGGCAACGCCCGTGTGGCATGTCGTTCAGATTTGTATGTAGAACTATGGAGCGTCACCGCACCACCGGCGCTGCGTCGGCGTCGTCGCAGCGCCGGCGCCGACGCAGCGCAGCCGCAACGCCCGTGTGGCAGCGCCCTAACACGGTCGATCAAATTATGTGCCAAATGTTTTGTTTGGACTTGTCTCTGACCACCCCTTAATAGGAAGTCTTCTATAAAAATTCAGTCGTACCTAAGTGTGTAGATATTTCATCCAAAAAATTTGAATTTGTCCCCTTGTAGAGCATGATTTGCTGAATAAAATTAAATGAACGGTGACAAAACATACAAGTATTCTAACCCGAGACCAAACTATGTTTAGAACTGATTCGTTGGGCGATTACTCGATTTATTAACCAAGTTAGGTTAGAATAGCAAATGGATTTAATATCTGTAGAAGTTAGTTCATTAAATTCCCACATTTGGAGCCAATATTTGAATAATAATATGTTAGAGATGCTCTAGTAGATAATTGATTTCTAGATTAGCTGCAAAACTAGTAGAACTCTATGGTGAGAAACCTTCAAATGTTATGTGTCCGTCCGAAACAGACGCCATGCACCAATGAGTGCCAAAGACCCCATAAAAATCTGGCAATGATTTTTACCTTTAGGACAGCTTAAAAACGATACCAAATCACCATCTCATCATTAACGATAGTTCATGTGTACTAAGGCCTTACCATGAGCTCTTATAGCGATTCAGTTCAAAAACTATTCAGTACAAAATATCGGTTCCGTGATGTCCACTGCCATATTTAAAGGCACAGTAGCAGAAGGTCTATAGACGTTTGCGATTAAAGTTATTCAATGATGACGGATGTCAACGACGAAGCAATATTTTGTACTGAATAGTTTTTGAACTGAATCGCTATAATAGCTCATGGTAAGGCCACTGATTTTTGAGCAAGGCCACAGGGAAGCACTAAGTATTAAATCCATTAGCGAAAGTAAAATATCACTGCATCCTCAACACAATCTTCTACCGCCGAGGACAGAATCGGATTAGTAAATGCTAGACTGAATAATTAAATTAAAAGTACTAAGCTGCCCCGGAAATTTAGCAAGACGAGTTGATAGCCATTATGTAGAGTAAGACTGGTATAAAAGTGGTCTTGAGAGAACAAACATGACGTTGGCAGACCACCATCATTGTGCCTTTAGTTGCTGGTCTGCCAATTGAATGAAACGATTGGTAAGACTTGGATATTGTCTGCCTAGAATAAAAAATTATTGGTAAAATGTAGATGTATAATTATTAACCCAGAACTGTATGGAAATAGGGTACAGGTAATTTTGTTGTAGGTGGTGTATAATTGAATGTTACGGACCTAGGAAGTCAAATGTTAGGTCAGGACCACTGACAGGGATTGCTCAAAAGCATCTGTCAATATTCCATCCACTGTAAAGTCAAAGTCAAAGTATATTTATTGCTGAATTACATGTTTATAAGATGTCATTAGTTAGTATATTGGACACAATGTAATCTACCAATTATTTAGTTAATTTATGATCTTTAGATTAATTATATTTAGAACAAATTTCAAATTAAAAAATTTCAAAATAGTACAAAATAATGTCAATATTAAACGTTACTGTACCGTTATTAGAAACCTAACTATATATTTATGAGAGTAGCTTACTTGATTTTTACCTAGTACAAGTCGTGCGTAATCAATCCATCCGTTGTTACCGCTTCCCTTCTCCCACTGAAACGCCTCCCCCACCATCATCCACCGGCAGTTCGTGCGTCGAGCGCGATCTTGGAGCATTGGCGATTTGATTTTCGACCGAAGAGGTCTAGCTAGTAAATGAGCTTTGCGGACTTAGCTCAGTATAATTTATCGTGCACGTGGATTTACAGTGGAAAAGTTTAGCTGAGGGGTATGTCAAACATTTTGTCTGCTATGAATTGTTTTAACGATTGCTATTGACGATATTATAACATTCTTCTGATAGCACGCCCTTTGTTAACGGTTTGTGCCACTTTTTCAACAGTTAATGAGGGTATTTGTATACCTACTCAATATTTTTACACTTTTAACGGTATTTGCCGTTCGGTTTTTGGTTTTGCAATTTTCCCGTAGAAAAATTGTCCTTGTGGGTAGTTGTTACACCCAGTAAAATATTTAACATTTGTATTTGATTTTAGATTTTCGAATGGAAAATAGAATCAGTCCATCTAGGCGGGAAGGATGTGGAGAGGAAGGACGAGTCGGAGGGAAGAAAAAGCGGAAGGCAGCGAGAGCTTTGAGCTCTGATTCGAGCTCGAGCTCGAGCTCGAGCTCTAGTGCTAGCAGCGACTACCACAAACGGAGGAGGACAAAGAAACACAAAAAGCGTGATAACAGTAAGTTAGATCAATTAATAGCGAAAATTTCTGACCTGGAAAATAAATTAAGTCAAGTTCCGCGTGGGTCAATGGCCGTGGGAGAGGATTGCAGTAGTTGTGATGTAGACCCAAACATTAGTGGGGATTTATACGATGACGAACCCGTCCGGATGCAAACGCCCGAAGCTACTGACCTTCCTAGCACTGCCACTGATGACCCACAATTTGATTTCTCTGTTGGTACAAAACTAAAAGAACCTTCCGTGCCCCAAACTTCTTCAGAATTTTTAGAGCATTTGAAATCACTACAGCATTTTGGACAAATGGATTGGAAAAGTGTGCGCTATGTGGAGGTACAAAAACAATACGTTCATTCGCCTGGCTTTACCAGCCTTGAACCAAATTCAGAAATCACCAATTATGATAATTCGAAGTTCACAGCGCACATGGAGACTGCGTTCTCGAGTCTCACATTTGCCCTGCTCAAACAAAGCGAGGCAATACGAAATAACGTACGTGAGTTCCTGAACTGGGCACAACATAAAGAACAGCTCAATTATGAAAATATTTTCAGAAAGTGGAATGATGTATTTTCAAATGGGGAGTACCCTAAAATCACGGCTGATTTGTTCCAACTAACGTGCGGGCACAGGGCTGAATTGGTTCAAAATCGAAGAGATGCCATATTATCCTCTGTAAAGGACCCGATCCATAGAGAGGCGTTAAAGAAAATTCCGCCTTCATGTGCTACGTTATTCGCGGACGAACAGTTCACTGCTGTGTTAGACAAGGCTGGAGGTGTCAAAAATGTTTTTTGGCCCAAATATAAAGGTCGCATGACTTCTGCACCACATAATAACCCGGGCCCATCTGTGAAGCAGCCTACTTCGTATAGACATAACCCAAAACCATTTCAAAGAAATAAAAATGAGGGTAGAAACAATAACCAACCCAAATCAGGCCCGAGTTATCAATCGTACAGAGGAAGAGGCGGCAGCAGGTACCATACAGGGCGTAGTGCTAACGAACCGTACAAGGGTCGCAAGACCGGCTCTCCCTCATCCCACCGGGAAAGGAGAAGCCAACACACACGGAAATATTGACTCAATAAAGCCTTTTCGTGCCGGGCAACTGCAAAATTTTTACCATCGGTGGAAAATGCTCAGGGCTCCGCCCTACATTTTAAAAATGATAATGGGTTACCGTATACCCTTCATACTGAAACCACCTTTGCAAATGCCAGATCTAAATTACAAACAAACGATGCACTCGCCAGAGATGTCGAAAATAATTCGGGAAATGGAGTCGTCAGGTGTAATAAAATTGGCAAGACAGTCTCCAAGCTTCATCTCCTCGATTTTTCTGAGGCCAAAGAACGACGGCACGTCAAGGCCAATATTCAACCTAAAAAATTTGAACAGGTACGTTCTTACCGACAAGTTCACTTTAATAAACACTCGCAAAGTGTTGCAATTCCTCCAACCACAAGACTGGATGGCAAAAATAGATCTGCACCAAGCCTATTTTCACCTGAATATTGCGGAAAGCCATCGACGTTATTTAAGGCTAATTTACAACAAGAATCTGTACGAAATGGCTTGCCTTCCCTTTGGCCTGGCTACAGCCCCGAAAGCTTTTGCCTCGATAACAAATTGGGTGGCCCAAGTCTTGCGAGAACAAGGACTTCGCATAATAGTCTATCTGGACGATTTTCTTTTGGTTCACCAAAACCAAATAACCCTACAAAAGCAAATCGAAATTGCAGTAAATTTACTAGAACATCTCGGGTGGATATTAAACAAGCAGAAGTCCATTCTGATACCGCAGAAGTCTGTAGAATTCCTAGGAATCACATGGAACACGGGGCAGAACGCCAAATACCTACCGGAACGTCTGTCAGCCAAATTGAAGACTCAGGTGCAAGAAATGTTGGGAAGAGACACAACGAATCTCAAATATCTTCAAAGACTAATCGGAATATTGAATTTCGCAAGCTTTGCAATCACCAGAGGAAGACTAAACTATCGAGCATTACAGGTACATGCCAATGCTCTAGTAAATGCCCCTCCACGAACCAATACTTGCCTGTCCTCGAAAGCGAGACGAGAGCTTCGTTGGTGGCTGGCGAACTACAATTCGGAATCAACGATACACAACCCTCAGCCCTCACATTATCTGACAACAGATGCCAGCGATGTTGGATGGGGGGCAACGTTGAATGGCAGGAACCTACAGGGCACATGGTGCACTGCAGAACAGAACCTTCATTGCAACCAGAAAGAAATGACTGCCATTTTAAAAGTCCTGGAAGATCAGGGACGGAACCTGAGTTCAGGCGAACTGATGATTCAATGCGACAACAGGACAGTAGTATCATACCTGCGCAACGAGGGGGGAACCAAATCACAAGCACTGGTCAATCTGGCAACAAAAGTTTTTCATATCTTGGATCGGTTCAACATTCATATGACCATTTACCACCTACCGGGAAATTAAAATTCCGAGGCAGATCGCTTATCACGTCAGCGAGAACCACCAGAGTGGCATCTGATCCCATCTGTTACGGAGTTAGTATTCAAAAAGTGGGGTGTACCCGAAATCGATCTGTTTGCCTCTCATCGAGCCCACGTTGTTCAAAATTATTGCACACTCGACGTGTCCGACTCCCAAGCGTGGCATCACGATGTCCTGGGAACAACTTGGAACTTCAAGATAGCGTGGGTATTTCCACCACCATACCTAATACCGAGAGTGCTGGCTCACATGAACAAAGCCACAGGGATCTACCTCTTAGTAGTACCCCGATGGGAAAAAGTGTTTTGGAGGTCGGATTTGAAAAACAGAGCGCTGGGACCTCCGTTCACTGTCAAAAACCTATCGAAAGTCTTAGTGGATGTATCAACAGGCCTACCACCGCCCAGAGTGACGGAGCTGACTCTAGAAATCTGGAGATGTGGGGGTGGGACCCGTACCTGAGTGATTGGTCGGACGAACAAAAGGCACTCCTATCATCTAGTTGGCGCAAATCTACTCTAAATACATATCGCCCTGCTTGGAGGAGGTGGTTAGACTGGGCTACCCATAATAAAATAAATGCAATAAGCCCCAATGGATCCCAACTTGCGAGGTACTTAGCCGATCTACACCAAAAAGAAGGCCTGTCATTAAAGACTATAATGGTTCATAAGTCTGCGATTTCCACTCTGTGTGACCCTAATAATCACTCGAAGCTAAGTTCTCACACACTTGTCAAACAGGTTTTAAAATCGATATCCATAGCTAATCCGAAACAACCAAATCCACCGATCTGGGACATCGATGTGCTGGTATCATACTTAAATCAAAGAGATGCAGATATCTCGAACTTTTACGAAGCCTCGAGACATACAGCAGCAGTACTTCTTCTTTGTTCTGGTCGCCGGGTACACGATTTAACTCTGTTGAAAGTTTCATCTGAACATTTTTCTCAGTCTGATGGTACTATCAGCCTGTGGCCAGCTTACGGTTCCAAAACTGACACGGCTAATCGAAGACAGTCTGGTTGGAAGCTTATGCACAACAAGGATAACAAGAATTTAGATCCAGTTTATTGGGTTAATCACCTCATTCAACTGTCTCAACCAAGGAGGAGTGAAACGACGGCGGATCATCTGTTTCTTAGCACTTTTGGAAAACCGAAACCGGCTACGCGAACGATAATTTCTGGTTGGATTAAGAAGCTTCTACGAGAGGCAGGCATAGAAGATACACCGGGCAGCATCAGATCTGCCGTAGCGTCGAAAAATTGGACAGAAAATTTTCAATTAGATGATATTCTTGCGCGAGGAAACTGGCAGTCAGCCAATACGTTTAGGAAATTTTACTGTAGAGAGATCATACCTACTGTACAAAACCCTAGTTTGATAACTTCTTGTTTCGAGCCTGTAAATTGATTATCAATACGAATTAAATAAGGTCAGACTTGTATTCAGCCTATTAAAATCATATCTATGAAAATAAGTTAAAAATAACTTATAAGCTATATGAAGTTTTTCCATGTTTCGTTGATTATTGGAACATTTCAGCCATCAGCTGCCTAGTGTTCTCATTATTAAATCGTGTTCACAATAATAGAACAAAATAACATAAGTATAATTTGATATTGTTTATGGATAATTTTTGTGATGAACATTAAAGGTTTACTTTATTCACCGTTCTTTTAATTAATCTTATAGGTACCTACTATACTATTTATACAACTATAAACCTATAAGAAATCACATTGGCGTCACCATCACCACCAGGCGATAACAGACATATCTCTCATAAATATATAGTTAGGTTTCTAATAACGGTACAGTAACGTTTAATAGCGACGTTTTACCTGTAACTAAAAAACCAACTGTAACCTTATTAGAAACCTAATATTTTGAATCCCTGCCTGGTGGCCTAGGCTTATTAGGAGAAACCCAATGCTCCAAGATCGCGCTCGACGCACGAACTGCCGGTGGATGATGGTGGGGGAGGCGTTTCAGTGGGAGAAGGGAAGCGGTAACAACGGATGGATTGATTACGCACGACTTGTACTAGGTAAAAATCAAGTAAGCTACTCTCATAAATATATAGTTAGGTTTCTAATAAGGTAAGTATGTTTAATAAACGTTTTAGTTACAGGTAAAACGTCGCTATTAAATACAAATCATCAAATAAAAATTTAATCATAAGTCACCATACAATTATTCTAATGTATATATAGGTAGGTTCATTTTATGCATTAATCTGCAAATTCTCTAATTTCCTCCCTCTTAAGCCCTTACTTCCTCCCTGCATAGGTCTAATCTCCCATTGCGTCGCGATTAACGTTTCGCTCCGGGACTGTAAACTTAACTCCAGATAAGGATTACTACAACGGATGAATTACAAAGTACCTACAATAATACTCGCGCCACAGATTAGCATATACTCTCAACTCTGCCGCACTCATTTTGGGAGGAGGGATGGGTATATTACATTGGTCGACACGACATAACAACATAGCAACGACAAAAAAACTAACACGATGGTAAAGCCAGTATATGTATAGCGCTACTTTTCTCTCTCTCTTTTTTATTTGAGAACAAAATAGGATTAAGATAGGGCTATACTGGCTATATAAAAAATATAATAATATATGCTAATATATATATTTAATCTCAACCTATAATTATGCACAATAGCACTACCACCACTCACTCTACAAACAACAAAAGGTGGAAGCTTTACACAAAGGTTAGCTGGAAGAAAATGCTAATTAGCTTTAAGTTCGCTCATTTACTTGTTTTTTGTCTTATACAATAAAGCATTTTCTATCTATTGATAGGTCTTATTCAATTATATATCTGCAAATTTTTATGAAAATTTGTATTGTAGTTTTAAAAAAGGAATCTAGAGTCAGACGAAACAAAATAAAGGAAACTATAATTAATTTATAATCTTCAAGTCAGATCTCTATAAAAATAATAAAATTTTGTAGATATAATCGGATAAAATTTATCCGTAGGGTATGCAGTACGGAGTACAAGAGATACTTAGTGTTCTACATTAATCTACCAGAAAAAAAGGCTAATTCAGCCTAAAAGTAAGACGATGTGGAACCATAAGCGACCTGTAAGCAGCCACTGAGAATGCCATACGTGGCGCAAAATGTAACATTAATTTTTTTTTATCATGAAAATGAAGAGAAGAAGATCAATGCTATTCTGGGCTTTATTTTACTTGTACATGTAGCGCAGACTCATTTCCGCAACTAGCCGCCAATGGGCCCTTATTGCGTGGCGAGTGGCGGCTGCTAATGCAGCCACCCGATGTCCTCCAGGAAGGCCAGCAGCTCACTAATACCGGCGCAGGCCTGCCCGGAAGTTCTCAGTGTGCCGAGGAAAGTTCTTCTATTCTGGGCTTATAAATAAGGCAGTCAAATTATATAGGTTTGTGTATAGCACTGAGGTTGTAATTCACCTATCCAGCATTACGTCTGTACCCTGTCGGCTGTTGTAAACCAGCCCATTGATTCAGGGAGGCGGCATAAAGTTGTAGGCCGATTGTTAAAATGTCGTTGCTCGTGATCGTAAAATGTTGTGGCACGTACAGCGGGCTTGTTGTACCTATATCTGTATTGTTTAACAGCGGTATTTTTGTAAGCATTTCGTGATTGGATGCCAGATCTGCGAGTAAAACAATAGTAATAACCACTTATTTAATTAAAACGTAGTTAGAATAATCCAAGAATAATAACATCTTATTTGTGGGGTTTGACCATCTGAAATGGACCTCAAACACTGTACAAAATCGTCGGAAAAAACCAACTGACTGAAAAACTGACAGATAGATAAATATAAAATTATTGCACAAGACAAAAAAACAAGTACAAAGGCGAACTTAATGCTAATTAGCATTTTCTTCCAGCTAACCTATGTGTAATGTAAAGTGGTAGTGCTATAGGGAAATAATACAGATCGAGATAATAAAGTTAATACCTACCAAACCACCATTACCATAACACCTATATCTGCATTCATTGTAGTTTTATTAGACAATGAAAATATAAACACTTTTAGAGGGATATATAAAGGATAGTTTGGTAAAAGCACTAGCGTGTTACGCTATAATAGGTAAAACAATATTTCATACATTTTTCATAGTATCGTGCTAGACTTATGCCATAATTTCTAGAAGAGTGTAATTTTTCACGTGAAACTGCTCATTATGAAATCACCAAGAATTTAAACATACCATACTACTATTTCATATCTAGAAAAAGGATAATGTAAGCCTTGTACATAGGAAATACCTCTATCTATGGTAGGTAGGTCAAAATGAGTAGAGTGGTCAACTAGATATTCAAATAAGATTTTATTTGATTTGAAATTAACGTGGCTTGGTATCATTTTAGAAAAATTACAAATGAAACGAATTGAAAAACGAATTTGAAACGTCAGCTGCAGAATAGTAAAGTATGTGATGTATAGTCATTGTATAGTTGTAATTTTTTTAAAACTCTTTTAATGATGGGAAAACCAGATGAGTTTTTTTTTTAATTCATTCGCCTTTTTCTGAGGCATTCATATAAAGTTATCATGAGAGATAAGAGAATTGACTCTACGGCGTCGCGGAATGCATTCAAATTAGTTTAGATGAGCTTTGGAATTCCAGAAAAAACCGTTCAGACATGTCGAGAATACTTGAAGGAAATGAATAAGATCGAGTGCTTGGTCCTTTTTTTCATAGCTTTGTAAGTTAGAAATGAAATAACGGAAAGTAATCTGTAATTATTACCAACTCAATTCAATGTTGAATGAATGGCTTGGGTGGTGTGGTGCTGCCACTAGTATACCAATGTCACGTTTATGTAAAGCTTGCAAACGATAGAGAATGTCGGTGTTTATAAAAAGAAAAAAAAATGGTCAGTGAAAAAAAGTTGGACCATACTGACGGACGTCTAAGCTAACAATATTTTATAAACCTGCAATGAGAACCTGAAATCAGTGAAGCAAAACAATACCAACTATATTATTTAAGATTGCACAGAAATATTACTATGAAAGATTTACAGTTTATTTCGCTATTATATACCTATATATTTACAAAGTGTATCTACAAAAGGGATAAATATACAAGAGAGAGGAGAAATTTTAACGAAGTAGGACGAGGTATATCAGAGGTAATTAATACCTTCCTAAAACCAAAAGTATGGCACTGACAGCCGCATAAAAGCCCCAATGGTCATGGAGTATTTTCGAAGATGTTATTAATGATAATGTAACTTTTATCCAGGTTTTACTTTCTATCCATGGAACCTAAACCTTCATTCACCTGACTTTTACATCAGTCCAATCAACCCATTGGTTCTCCAATTCGCATCGGTGTCCTGTAGATCGTATTCGCAACTTTATGTCTCATAAAACAAGTGTAAAGGATCCAATAAGTCGTAATACAGTAGGTACACCTGGGGCTAAGCTGCCGCGAATGAAATTCTAGGCGTGCGGGCATTTAACTTCCCAATTTAGATTATGAGGATCAAAGTTTAGAACAAAGTTTGGTTATATGCTGTACATCGCGGTATGGAGCCAGGAAGATATTTTTATGTAAATGTATAAAAAAACATATCATTACTGAAGATGACTTTCACGTCTCTGTCTAAGAACGGCCCCAAAAAAGTCGATTATAACTTCTCTTTCACTCCTGACCTTCGTGAGCTCCAGGTTTAGGAGTAGAAGAGCCACCACTAAGTAAAAGTTAATATCATAGCGTTTTAAACAGCTTGACTCTCTCATGGCAATGTTTCTTCTGGACCTTGATAGACAGACACACGAAATGAGTACCCTATCCTTTCCTTATTATAATCTTTGGGTCCGATTAAATGTCGTATTAAACTATAAAACCCTGAATTATTATGGTCCGCGGCTAAAGACATCGTTAGAGGTAAAGACAAAGAAAGTTGAACTATGGAACATAAACCAGAGATTAACATAATATCTGCATCAAGCTCTTACTCGGTTTTAATAACCCGTTTTATAACTAAACTCTTGAAGCACTCTACAGAGACGGTCAGCGTAGTTAATATTAATGTGGATGGAATAGGTTCAGAAAGGATTTTCGGTATTAAGAAGACAATTTCGTCATTGAGTGAACCAGTCTTGGTTCACTCAATGACGACCTCTGTGGCGCGGCGGGCGAAGGTTCACCTGCGACGCAGGAGGTTGCGGGTTCGATCCCCGCCTTGGAACAAATATTTGTGCGATCTGCAGATAATTGTTCCGGGTGTTCTGGGTATTTTCTATGTATAATAAAAAATATCTATCTATGTAATGCATTCAAATTTAATTATTCAATTAATATTCGCCTAAATATTTGGATGAAAAAAAAAATGATGAAAGAACCATAGTGGTGAAAGGATTATGATATTTTTTGAATGCAAATTCTTGGTTTGTTGCTGAAAATATCAAAATTGCCATATTGCCTACAATATTTGAGGAGTTCCCTCAATTCCTCATGGATTCCATCATCAGAACTGGATTCTGAAAAAATAGGGCCCAATCTGAAAGTATATCTATTCAAATAAAAAAATAATTTTCCAAATCGGTTCATAAAGGCCGGAGATATGAGGTAACAAACATAAAAAAAAAAGAAAAAAAAAACAACCGAATTGAAAACCTCCTCCTTTTTTGGGAAGTCAGTTAATTATGTCAAAAGAGTATCATAGGTTTTTAATTTACAGCCGTGCAAAAGAAAATTCACAATCAGATATAATTTTGTCAGACCAACAAGAACTAATGCATTATCCAAGGAGTTACTCGCCACTAAATCACCATTGTTTCGCCAAAGCTCGCTTTAAAACTCATGCCTTCTCCGTGGCCTTGATTTCCGGAAGATCCAAAAAAGGCGGGAAACTCCGCCATTACTGAGATAAATTGGTGGAGCTGCGAATTTCTTCGTAAACCTCCCCCTTAATCCTCTTAAGGTAAGCATTTCAGGGTAAAATACGAAACATTGTTCTCTTGTCGTTTTGTCCGCTTGGCTCGTTCACTTGTTGATGGATACAATTACGATTTTATTTGTGGTGTACGATTGTGTAAGCTGTAAAAATCTAGGCTATTATTTTAACTTACGGAGAGAAGAGATGTTGTATAATTATGTAATATAAAACCACCCAAATGCGAGTCGGACTCGCGCATGAAGGGTTCCGTACCATTATCTATAAAAATAGCAAAAAAATCACGTTTGTTGTATGGAAGTTCCTTTAAATATTAATGTTATTCTGTTTTTTTAGTATTTTTTGTATATACAGCATACTAAATCATCTGTGGAAATTTCAACTGTCTAACTATCACGGTTCATGAGATACAGTCTGGAGACAGACGGAAAACGAAAAAAGCCAAAAAAATCACGTTTGTTGTATGGAAGCCCCCTTAAATATCTATTTATTCTGTTTTTTATTATTTGTTGTTATAGCAGCAATAGAAATACATAATTTTTGTGAAAATTTTAACTGTCTAACTATCACGGTTTATGAGATACAGCCTGGTGACAGACGGACGAACGGACAGCGGAGCCTTAGTAATAGGGTTCGTTTTACCCTTTGGGTACGGAACCTTAAAAACACCGATACAACAATGTCATACAAATGAATCTGTATTGTTTACGCAACTAAAGGAATTGTGATAGCCACATCATACAAATACCTACTCAGCATGTACACGGTGGAAGCGTTTTGCTCTTTTTGTAATTATACGACAAATTTGGATTTATTTAAAGTCACAAATATGTCAGAATCAAGACTGTCGTATGTTCGTGAACTAATACTAAGATCGCTAGGAAAATTCCAAAGATATTCGTAAAAAGTGACTCCGCTGGCCTGGCACAGATTTTAAAATAGTTCGTAGGTAATACAACTTGTACCATATTGATGCAAGCCAGCGAGGTAAGGAAAGCCATCACAAGATTTTCCTGTGGGCTAAGATTGGAGCAATGTCAAAAGTCAAAGTCAAAAAGAATTTTATTCATTGAAATCACAAGGA
This sequence comes from Epirrita christyi, assembly GCA_951392215.1. Taxonomy (NCBI): domain Eukaryota; kingdom Metazoa; phylum Arthropoda; class Insecta; order Lepidoptera; family Geometridae; genus Epirrita; species Epirrita christyi. Next base: position 662,077 of record OX595835.1, read on the forward strand.
TCATTTTGAATCGTCTTCTAAACTAAAATTACTCCTGTGCCAACGTGACCAAGCCTAGAAGAAAAAAAAGAGCGATAGAGATTATTTCATAAAATACACTAAGAAACTTACAAAACTCCCGTCATACATTTCTTAATTTGAGTTAGAGACGGAACATGTAAATAGCCCACCAGATATTATGTGGCAACCCTAACATTTGGTGACAATATAATAACCGCAATACCTAGGCCACGTCCACCTAGGGCCTACCCTACGTGGCATTGCACTACGCCCGCCACTCTCAGACATAAAAATGAAGTCTCAACTACCTGTAATTAACCATGTAATAGTCTGAAGTACCTGTAATTATACCGGCAGCTAACCCCTTCAAACCGTAACACAGCAAGCATTACTGCATAGCTAGCATATATGCAGAACTTCATCTAGTAAAACTAACAACAGTTTCTTCTTTCAGATCAAAAGTTATTTCCGGAAGTGCAAGGACTATTGAAGATGTGACCTAAGCCCGGCTCGTAACCAACTGAAAAGGTCGTTGAGGACGATTTATTAAAAATTAATTATTCAGGATATATATTTGAACCTGCGCGTTTCCTTTAAAACATCATAAGCTATCGCCCTCCCACCACACGAGCCGCCCTCAAAAGATGTCTCTTCATTTTACACCAAAAATAAAATCTTTATCCTGGGATTAGGGGCGGGTCTGCCCCTATAATTTATCTCACTAATGGTTTTAAAGCTGACATCTGCCCTTTCGGGGCCTTGGCGCAGTTTATTTTCTTATAATGCATTTTTCCCGCTTGTTTATAGCTTGGCTTTTAAATTGTTTTAGAACGGAAATGAAGGGATGTCGAAATTGAGAAAAGTGTGGAGGCGTTTAAACGAAATTACTTCTGTCTTGCCTGATTTTTATAATATTATCGAGTTACCTTCTGGGTTAAAGAATTACTAAAAGTGTTTTATTGCTAGATACAATCTATACTTCTGTTCAGGTAGTGTTTACCTATAATGGTTCTAGTGGTTTCACACCGTATAAGTACTAATAATATAAATGCTTAAGTATAAAATGTTTGTTTGTTACTGAACCACGCTGAAATGAATGAACAGAGTGGCGATTACGTAATTCTGTTGCTATTGATTTCGATTGATTTCAATGTTGTTTTTATTTGAAATTACTTTTATGCGATTATTAATTTACACAGTCTAGTTGCAATTAACTTTTGTAAGCAAAATGCGTGAATTGGGTAACCGCAAGAGCATCATTTCGGATAGAAAGAGCATTGAAATCGAATGAAATCAATAGCAACAGAATTACGTAATCGCGCCACAGATTTGGATGAAATGAAGCGTAGGTTGGTGACGTGACCCAGACTGTTTATATCTATAAGTAAATTATATGAGTAAAGCCGTGGGTTTAGTGTAGTCCTTTATCAGACTCAAAGGCATAGTAGACTTTAAAACAAATGTATTGCTTGTACTGAAAATTTGAACACGTTTAAATATCACAAGCTATTAAATTCCAGCTGAAGTTTCTCATTTATTGTACGTCTGCAGCTTAGAAGTATCGCAGATATTTAGCAGAATAATCCAGTACCGTCAACTCGAGATAAACGGATCATTGGCGATAATGCGCGGGAGCACTTACGTCACTGTCTAGGTTATTTAACTTCGGGACGTGAAATATTGGGGTACAGCAAGCAGACAAATTGAGAATGGTAAAACTGCCCGAGTTTTGCGTGGAAGAGCATGTTGTGTGTAGTTTCTATATCGCTACAAATAAAAATTAGAGTGCATGTATAATTTACCAGCTGTCCCGCTCCAACGCTGTCCCGTCTACGAGTATTTTTTTAAGGTCCCATACTATTTTAATAATATTAAAAATAATAATAAATACATAAATGCTGGACATTTCACGCAACATCATCTAGCCCCAAGCTAAGCAAAGCTTGTGTTATGGCAACTAGATAACTGATATACTTTTATACATAGAAAATACCCAGAACACCCGGAACAATTATCTGCAGATCGTACAAACATTTGTTCCGAGGCGGAAATGGAACCCGCAACCTCCTGCGTCGCAGGTGAACCTTCGCCCGATGCGCCACAGAGGTCGTCTTCGTAGATTTTCTTTCCAAACTTCAATTGCTTTTTTTCCTTAACTAATAAATAAATAAATAAAATAATTAAATAAATGCTGAACACATTTCACACTTCAATAAGAATAAATCAGAACATAACAAACCACCCAGTACAAAAATAGGAGATTGTTGCACCGAGCGGAAAGTGACTTCTTGTTGCATCGAGTGTTTCTAAAAAGACGAGTGCAACAAGATGTTACTCTGAGCGAGGTTTGCAATCTGCTTTTCTTTCAACTACAACTTCAAATTTTGTAATGCATTTTTACAAAATCTGAATTAAATTCATTGACATGTATATTACATTATGCGGGCCCAGTGTTGTTAACTCAAAACTGAATTGACATCATTTAGGGTCCAGAAGACAATATGACTAAGGGATCACAAAAAGCGAAAATCTGCGTCAGCTGACGGTGAGTCTTTATCTACGAACATAAAGTTTTATGCCAACACCAACACGGTTAGACACACTTCATCGTTGGAGTCTAGTCCTCTTTGAAGTTTTTGAAGCTACAGTATTTTACTTAGTTATTAAATAACGTTTGGCAGTTTGTATTTCACAAATATTGTCCACATGTGTGTCTTACTTTACCGTATGGGGCCTTATACTTCAATACTAACGTGGCCTACGAATTATTGTATTATTTACGCGCCAAATAAAATTTGCAGCTTTGAATACTAAATCCGTAATATTATTAGTTATGTGACGAGAAAGTAAAGAAGAATATCTAAGTCATGTGTGCTTACTTAGCTCATGTTGTGTTACTTTTCCAAGAGCACAACTCAGGAAAATGCAGTTTGCGAAAAAATAGAACTAGAATTTTTAGACTAAATAATACCTCAAATGTTTTTAACGCAACGACAAACCAGGTAATTACAACTTTCCCAGCATAATCCCAAGTTATTTTCTGCATTTAACAGTAAAACACCTGAACCAGTAACCGTTCTAATTGCTGCGTCAGCAAAAACTAAGAACTCATTCACGTTGAAAGCAGGTTGCCGGCGCGTGTCTGTTTGCTTACCGGTTCGAGAACACGCACTACTTTGATATTATATAATGCTATTGATATATAAGTACTGTTTAATTCAACGTTGTCCTGTTTTTTATAAATTAGGTATCTCATATTTTATTAGATACATAAAGCTACAGTACAGCCGACTACGAGTGACGAGTGATGCTGTAGCGATGGAGGGATGGGCCATATTATAGTGGATAAATATACTATAATATATAAATAGTTTACGTGACGTTTTAGTGTTTTTTTGTAGTTTTTTTTTAGTGAGTGTTTTACCAAACTATTTATATGTTATAGTATATTTATCCATTATAACATTTGTCCCGCAGCGGGAATTGAACCCTCTCGAAGACTCTAGTCTGGGTCGCGGGATTCTTACTAGCTTTCTATCCTTCCTTTTGTTTATTCATCTAACTATCCTGGCTTGGTTTACTAGCCTTGTGTATTACGGGTATTGGTATCTGTAAGCCCCGGCATTCTGTATATATTGTTAATGCACTCTAAGCCAAGTGAGAAATTATAATTAGCAAAAACTCGGGAGGATTAGGATGGACTGACTTAGCGGAATTTTGCTAAGAAAATTGGCAAACTAAGCAAGTAAAACATGGATTGACTTACGCCTCACGGTAGCACAGCCTATAGGTATTTTAATAATTTCAGGCTATTTTATTATACAATAAAGATATTATAACGTATTCAAGAGTTTTTATTTTCGAAGAAATGTGTAATTATTATTGTGAATATAACTTAACTGTTTACACTGTGGTTTGGTAATTTTAACTGACATCCTGTTTGCTAAATTGGTTAACGACTGAATACATGTGGAATATATGTATGTATTTATAAATAAACTTCCACCTCCGTACGTACAGCAGACTGTAAAGCTGCTGGTAACAAAACTTTTTCTAAAATAATTCTTAAAATTACTAGGAAAAAACGAATAGCTATGAGACCTCAGTTTAACAATTTATTTCTATAGTGAGATAAGCGGCAATTATAAAATTCCCTTGTAACTGGTATGTGCTTGCATACTGGGTTTCTTTGGTAGAGTAGCGCGTTGAAAAAAAATATAAAAATCGGTGTGGGGACCGGCGCGTTATAAATGGCTGGTAATTAAGGCATACACCGCGCACAGCCCGGACACACCGGGAAGACCGTACTAAAATTATTATGATCAGCACATTACACTTCTAGGACGCACTACACTTCTGGGTTACACTAGGACTACTTAATGCTAAAAAGTATTCTCTTCCAGATAATTAACCTTGGTGTATTGGTGTATTGTGTTCTTGAGTGGTTCACAGTTAATAATCTTTTGCTTAATGCTAAAAAAACTAAATGCATCAAATTCACATTGCCTAATGTAAAACATTATCCAACTAATATTAAAATAAATGGGGAGACACTTGATCTTGTCAAGTCTACCATTTTCTTAGGGCTTAATATTGATGCAGGGTTGCAGTGGGCACCACAAATTGTGGCTCTTGCTGGTAGACTTAGTTCCGCTGCATATGCAGTTCGTATAATAAGGCAGCTTACTGATGAAGCTACAGCTAGGCTTGTTTATTTTAGCTACTTCCATAGTGTTATGTCATATGGTATCATTCTGTGGGGTAAAGCAGCAGATATCCAAGCTATTTTTGTCTTACAAAAACGGGCAATACGTGCCATTTATAAAATGAAGTCGCGTGACTCCTTGAGGGAGCGTTTCAAAGAAATCAATATTCTTACAGTAATATCGCAATATATCTATGAAATATTATTACATACACATAAACACTTGGATAGTTTTATGATAAAAAGTGACGTGCATGGTATTAACACGAGAAATAAACACAAACTAAATATACCAAAATTTCGATTAAAGAAAGTAAGTGGATCTTTTATGGGGAATTCTGTACGGTTCTACAATAAACTTCCAGAAGGTGCATTTAAACTTCCTATTCGAAGATTTAAATCCTACATAAAGATGAATCTAATTAAGAAAGCGTATTACACTTTTGATGACTATATTAATGATAAAGCCGCGTGGCCTGATGTCGCTCTGCCCCTCGACTGCTAAAATGGAAATTTGCAATATCTGTACTTACCTATTTACATGTTTGTATTAGATTATTATTTATAAGTATAACAAGCGTAGCGTGTGCTGTCTTGCATATTTTTGCTGATGTTTATTTACTTTTGACTACCTTCCTAAGGTTTTTAAGTTCTCATTTACTATGTATCAGCAACTCCTTGCTCCGAGGCACCACACAGGCGCTTCTCACCTAGTGGTAAGACGGACCATTTATGTAAGCCAAGCCGAGTTTGTTGCCTGATTCTTCTAGGCTTGGTCGCGTTGGAACAGGAGTAATTTAATTTTATATAAGACGATTCAAAATGATCCTTGTGATTTCAATGAATAAAGTTCTTTTTGACTTTGACTTTGACTTTGATTGCAGAAAAAAGTTTTGTCGGTTGTGCACAGAAAGGGAATAGTGACAGTTTATCAGAAATTTAGCATTCCTACAAAATTACGTTTCTACACAAATTCAATAAAAAATGTGGTAAATGTTGACTAAATATAACTAACGCAGACTTCTCATGGACATTAGTTTCTCTCAAATCTTGCCTATAAGCCTTTTCGGCGCTACTTTACCTTGTATCTGACTACGTTGCACAAATTGTTGTAGTTCATTTATAAGCCAGATGTAGCCAGTCTTAGATGTAGCGACCATCATAGATTGAGACTGCCGCGTCTTCGCTTTAATTATGTTGCGGACGTCTTCGTACGGCGGCTCCACTAATTGTAACTTAGCCACCACTGAAGTGTTTCGAATACTGTTATAGTTCTCTGTGGGCCCGCGTCACGTGGTTGCATTGGATCAGGAGTAATTTTAGTTTATACAACGATTCAACATCATCCTTGTCATTTCAATGAATAAAATACTTTTGCCTGTGACCCAATCCTGAACTCAGTACGCCTCAATCCTTACATAGCTTTTTTCTACCCTCCGAGTTAAAACCCCGCCTTTTTGCAGATATTCCTTTAGCGATGTGTACTGCTACTATGAACGCATCGCAAAAACTGTACATGTCTTTAAATTACGATAATTTTTCCACCTCCAGATGAAAAGGGACAGAGATTAATGAGTCTGGCAAATAATTTGTTGCTGAAATAGTAAATCAGTGTAGTAGATATTAATAAGATGGCAAATGTTGAGCAACAGATTGGGAAACTTATGTTGCTCAACATTTGCAATCGAAACATGAATCCAAAAACATCAATCGCCCGACACAAGACATATTGTGTGAAATTTTGGTATGTCCCAGGCGACCAAATGTACCCAATGAATAATAGCCTTTAATTTCAACTTTTGGAAGAAAGAACCAGAGTAATGAAGGGATTACTGTGACGAGAAGATATTTCATACACCGACGTACTTTCCCAAACGCTGCCCAACCGAGTTGGATTCGTCTGCTAACCTCTTCAAAGTCGGACCCCTACTTACCTAGTTGAATCGTCTGACATAATTGTAAGTCAACAACTTCGTTAATATCGATCGGAAAGAGTGTGACATGGACATTTGACATCATTTTTGTGTTTTTTTTTTTAAAAGATAATAAAGATTACTAACGTAATTGTAAATCAACGTGATATGTTTTTCGATTTCAAAATATTATTGTTATTTTGAACGAAATTAATTTACCAGATTCACTGAATTTCATGTCCCTATAGTCCAATTAAAATATTCTAGTCGATTTTATGTTAACTATGTATATATCAAAGAATTTCACGCTCCTCTGATCAAACAAGTATACTACTAAGTATATTAAGGTAAGTACTTGATATTTTCTAAAATCTATTGAATGCATTAAAAACTTTTTTAAACGGTATACTATTGAAATAGGTTCTTCCGTTCAGAGTTACGACAGACAGATCAACAGACTATAACAGCCGTAACTTTTTACAACCTTCTTTTTGAATCAGGGTTAAAAAGACTATTAGCAGGCTGAACGACGAGCGTATCTAGCCACAGGAAACATCAGGGTAACTCGGGGGTACATTTTTGTCGGCTCAGCGCACTGGACAAATGTACCGGAAAGATAACCGCAACGGCTTCGAACCCCACACTATATGTTATGTTACACCCTGTATGTTACACTATGCTATGTTATGGAAGACATTACGTTATGACGTCGCACGGTCACTGAGCAAACCTGTTTTTTGTGATAAAATTGTGAATAGAAAATGCTTTTTGCCGGCCAAAATTGGTAATATTGGAGCCAACAGTGGGTAAAATGAGCCAAAATCTTGTATGTAGCTGAAACCATGCATTAAGCACTGGCTAGTTATACCTACTTAGAGGGCTAGTATTCAACATTTATAACTGTATTCCTGTTCTAACGAGATGTAAAAATCGTCTAGCGTTCTTATAGAAATGCTCTGCAGGCTATTCTAAAACGTCGGAAACGTTTCCGATCGGATTCGACAGTTTTTCATTTTGATGTGGTAAGTAACTAAAACAATTTTTCTCTAGTAAAACACAGTTAAAATCTATAAATATTGTATATTACTGTGTTTTACTAGAGAAAATTGTTAGAAAATTTAAAATCAAAAACGTTTCCGACGTTTTAGAATAGCCCTGCTGGTCCGCTCTACTTTGGTAAACACTTACCCTTTGTAAATTATTTAGTAAGTACCTACCTATTATATTTACCATATCTATACTACCGAAGCGAATATCAAAGGAACAATAAAACAAATACGTACCGAATAATTTTGTAGAAACGGCGACTCAATTTTCCTAAACTAACGAGAAAATTCGAATTTATTACGCCAGGTGCGCCGGTTGTAAAATAGACGATATAATTCAGAATCTTCAGGCCTGGATAGACGATCAACATTTTTACGAGTTTTGTTGCATGTGGTGATGTGGTTCGAGCTATTAAGGGTTTTGACTATAAGACTTGGACGGTAAGTAAAATAATAAAATTATGCTACAAAAGTGTAAAAAGTTCAGCCACCAATATCGTGGGGTATCCTCAGTTGAAGGTTGCAGATCCAAAGTATATATTCATCAACTCACTCTCATGTACGAATCCTATAGATGATTGGTCTCCCAATATTTAGCCTTGACTTTTACTGTCTATGTAAGTATCAACCTATTAGTTATTTGTTAGAAGTAGAACTTCTCACTGTGAAAGAGTTCGTCCGGGGAAGTACTACCACCGTACCTATTTCTGCCGCCAAGCAGTAGTGCTCGCATTGCTGTGTTTCGGTTTGAAGGGTACGGGTGCCGGTGAAATTACAGGCACATGAGAGTTTTCATCTTTATGTCTCAGGGTTGGCAGCGCGCGTGTGATGCCTCTGGTGTTGCAGGCGTCCAGAGGCATCGGTAACTACTTTCCATCAGGTGGGCCGCATGCTTGTTGCTTGCCAAGTAGTACAAAAAAAAAAGCTAAATTAAAGTTAAGTGTCTATGTATAGTGTTTATGTTAAGATATAAATTAATCTATCAAATATAAAAAAAAAACCCTATAAATAGGTGGAACTTCGCTTCAATAAGTTCAATTGTTATCATAATATTTATCATAAAAAGAAACATTATATATTATGTGAACGTTCCATATTATGACTAAACAGTATGGCGATTAACTTTAAGACAATAAACATTATTGCAATGAAAAATATCCCCATTGATGCTATGCGGTATGTTTACCGGGACGGAAATAAGAATCTACTGGACCTACACGTCACGCTCTCCTTGCCGTGGGATGCGTACATCCAAACTCTGTGTATGAACCACACCGGCACTCTTCACTGAACACTCGTGCTTAATCTGTTTTATGCCAGCGACCTCTAGGTCAAAAAAACCTAAGAAAGACTAGTGATTAAAGATGGCCGGTTGTTAGGTTTTTTATTTTAATTTGTTGTTTTCTTGAACCGTAACAGATTTTGTCTGTCATAACATTACATCACATAACACCTAACAGTCACATACGTAACCATGATCCCACACTAGGATTCCCTGTGTCGTGGATTTCAGGAACAACGAGTATCATAGTACCATACCACACACACCCGGAACAAAATTATTTGCAGATCATACAAACGTTTGTCCCGCAGTGGGAATCGAACCCGCAACCTCTCGCATCACAGAGGCCACACCGCGCCACAGAGGTTCTCAAACATTATATTAGTTGGTCCGCAATATGTTGAGGCTAAACTCGTTCAGCGCTGGCTCATACACAGAGTTTGGTTACACGCCACCGGGATATAATAATAAAAAGCTCGTCCGTCCGCACGCGAATGGGAAATACTTGGAAACGAGGGAATAAGCGAAGCATTTATTTTAATACGCTGTATTTTGTCTTTGGGTTGACTAGATAAGGAGAGTAGGAAAATACTGTACTTAAACAAATTACTAAGTATGTCGGTCTATTAAACATTCGTAGTTGTTTCAACGACTATACATGTTGGCTGTTCAAAGTTTATTATTCTTAGAGTAGAACAATTCGAAAATAATCGAGAGTGCTTTCAATAAGTAATTACCTTCTCAATCAAAAACTTTTTAAAAGACCTTTTTTTATTTTTTTTTATACTGCTATGCAACCAAACAAGCATACGGCCCACCTGATGGAAAGTAGTTAGCTTATACTGACACCTTAACTTACTGCCGACCTTGAGACATAAAGATGAAAAGTCTCATGTTCCTGTAATTTCACCGGCACCCTAATCCCTTCAATTCGAAACACAGCAATGCATACTACTGCTTGGCGGAAGAAATAGGTGCGATAGTAGTACTTCCCCGGACGAACTCTTCCACAAGAAGTTCTACTAAATACTAACAAAACCGGTGGACTGGTGCCCATAATAACTATAGATTCAAAGTTGAGAAAAAATACTTGATTGTGCAAGTGACAGAAGTTAGATAGATTTTAACCGGTTTAACTTACGTAGATTATAAATGTATAACAGAAGTTGATGGAAGCTTATTTCCAATAAACATCATCCATTTTGACGTGACAACGTCTTATAATTCGATAGAGCCGGCTGCATGCACGAAAAAACATGACTCATGCGGCGTTACCTCGCTCTAAGGCGTTCCATGTAAAGCTTGAAGTGCAAGCGAGAGCGCGGAACGAGCGACAAAGAAGACGTTGTCACGTTCAACTATCGTCAGTAAACCGACTTTACAGACAACCAATTTTGATCCATATTTGTAGGTACTTAATAAAAAAAATTAAAGAAAGAAAGAAAAATAATTCATGTATGACTAAACCAAAATTTAATTTTTTTTGGACAATTCCTAAACATCTTTAATAACTTTGTTTCCAAAGCAAAGTTATTCTAATAAGAGAACGGCGATATTTGAAAACGACTGCATGGAGGAACATAAAAACACTTTCCATTCGCCCCCAGAGGGCCAATTCCAAGTGTCCTCTCCATTTACAGTCTTTTTTACATTCACGTGCAAACAAAGTAAAACTAAAATGCACGGGAAAGTCAATGGGCAGACATACAAGTTAAACCATTCGCTTGTAAACAGCAACAGTGAAAAAACAGACCCAATGTCCACTGAAGTGTGATATTATACGCTTTCTGTACGCCTGAGCCCGATTCGAAGAATAACTCTATTTTGTAAAAATTTTGGCTTTATTTGTAATCATTTTTTAAACCTATTATAAAAGGTTAGTGTTTTGTTCTCTCTGATGTAAAATGTCACACGTCAAACAAGACAAAAGCTATTTTTAACCGACTTCAAACAAAGGAGGAGGTTCTCAATTCGGTTGTTCTTTTTTATTATTTTTTGTTACCTTCGTTTGTTTTGTTATCTTCGTCGTTTTCAAACATTTTTTTTTACTAACATAGGTATACAAAATTATTATGTATTAGGGGGTCTGTATTTTACTAGTACGTATTTAGTAAGTTTCTCGAGTGGCGACCACAAACTGGACGACGCGGTAGAGGAAGATGCACTAAATACATTATAACGTCGTAGGAAGTTGGTGGATGGAGGCGGCTGATGATGATGTTGATGATTAAGTAATCAGTTAAAACTATAGAGTTTGTAAATGCGTCAAGTTTCTGCTTTTTACTATAACTACTTCCAAACAATATCCATTTGCATAGTGTTGCTGACACCGCATGCTATCGCAATACCTGCAATCGCTACATCAACATCGTTGACAGAAGTGAATCTGCATTGCTCGTTAACGCATAGTCGCTTCAGTGGAGATTGGACCTTAAAGGAATAAAACAATCGAATTCTAATTCACATTAAAAACTGTGAACACAAAAAGCAGAGGACGCGATAAAAAGAAAACAAGGCCATACGCGCAGAGCGTTACTGAGCACCGTACTGGATCGCCTCGTGTCCACGCGGACTTATTCTAGTGTGATTTTAAAACAACTGAAAGATTCTATTTCGAATAAGGCTTCATTTGGTGAGATACGATGTGCTTTTCTTTGGTCACAGAAATCATCAACCTTTTATATCTGATATTACTTTTGAAACTATCATGGTTATGAACGTAATTATCACTAAAAACGGGATATTTACCATGATTTTTCAGATTTATTAAAATCCATTATACCTATTATATCTGAGCCAGACAAGAACCAGCTCTTTGTTTACATGTACTTCAACTAGACGCCCTAAAATAGTTTAGAAAACCACATGGTTCCCCACGGACCAATGAGCTCGACCCGTCAAATACGTAATCTCTGTCGAGACTTGCATATTTGCGTCTCTGTCCTCGCCCGAATCGGAATGAATAATTTAATTACAATTACATTTAATTAATTTGAACAAAAAATAGCAAGCTTGAATAGTCTAGTGCTTCTCCCAAATAACTCGGTTTGAAACCGTACTCTGTACCGTATTATGTTGTTCGATGTTATGGTGAGTTCGACGTAAAGTAGTCGATGTAATAGCGCGGTCGGCGTAATGGAGCTCGCTACATCGAGAAGTCGATGCAGTGTGGAGTTTGAATGCCGGAAACATATTTACTAATAGGAGGGCACATCTCCTTATATTTGTAGCGCAGACTATTTTCCGCAACTAGGCCGCCAATGGGTCCTTTTTGCGAGGAGGGCACATCATGCACTTATGCATTTTGAATACAAGTAGGCATCATTGAGATTGTCTAACCAAATATTCACCATTCATTTGTACACTATTACAAAATGTTGATATCCAAGTTTCTTCTTAAGTGGATTAGTTAGGTTCTATGAGATTTGAGTTTCCTTTTGGTATTATTTGAGCTTAGTTAACCCACAATATTTTCAATCGGTATATAGAAGCTCGGATCAGTTTTGATTCTATTTCAGTATCTATTCTTGTAATCAAATTGAAATCTTTCAAATTGAAATTAGAAAAATGCTCTATCAGAATAAGCAGCGTCCAGCGGGCCATCGTGTGCCGGTTTCGCCCGGTCGACATTTATTGTTTTAATGGCGCTCCCACTCATATTTCTCTCTCTTTGTTAGTTTTTACTTATTACCACATCGCTGCAGTGGCCTTATGAATAAATTCCCCGGAATGTACCGCTGGTGTTAGCGCCGCGATCATTTCAGATTAAATTTTCATTTCACTTTTGCCTGTGGATTTGGTATATATTCGAATGCCTACAGTTGTTTATGACTAAGTTTTATTACCAAGAATTCACTGAATTTTAAACTTCAAAATCCACAGCTAATGTCACAGACACACACACACACATACACAGGGAATCCTAGTTTGGGATCAGCCCCCTTATTCCCTATCTTGAAAGTCACTCAGTGACCAACTTTTGACAAGTAAAATTACCATCAATTGACAATTCTTCATAATATTTTTTTTTTATTGTCATTCTACTTGTCAAACGTTAGTCACTGAGTGACTTTCAGTTAGGGAATAGGGGGGCTGGACTATGTACGTGACTGTTGGGTGTTATATTATGTAATGTTCAAAATCCATAACCATTATTAGCTATGCCCGGAGGTACAAAAATTGTTCTAGAGTTTGGTCCGGTCCTTATAGAAATGTGCTTAAATACGTTGACCAAAGGCAGATGACTAACGGTCATTATACCTATTGATAGTTTATTTAAGCTCCCGTATGCATGTAGATTTTTAAATTATGGATTAACCAAAAGTTAAGTATTCTAGTTCCTGTTTAGCTTTTTTCCCATCTCGTAGTGGACGCAAGGAGATGCAATATTCATAATACGGGCTCGTCGGATCTGCATTTATGTTTATTTTCTATGTATTTTTGATGGGAGTGTTTGTTTGTAGATATTTTAAGTGGAACTGGCTTAGCTGGCTTTAGACTTTTGAAGCGATAAATTCACTACAAGGATTAAAGTTAATCTGCATCGTGAAAACCAAGACGTTATTGGCTATTTTTGTTATCTTGCGTAGGTAAGTACTTAGAATTTGCATAAAAAAATTCACGAAGACAAATCATGTAGAGGCATTGTAGGGGCTTCGTAGCGGCGTAACAAATAGTGTAAAAATGTAGTGTTAAAGTTTCATCAGCATCTAGATTAAACATCTGAAACTGAACAATGTATAACATATTAATATATTATTCAATATAGCTTCACATCATGCGGAACGTCGTGACACTTACGTAGGTAATTATTATCAAAATCAATCAAGTACTTTCGTAGATACGAGGTAACAGATTAACGACCTTATATAAGTTATACTGCTAAAATCATAACCCTTCTTTGGCCATGCTGTAGTCGGGTAAAAAGAATTGACAGTCATTGAACTACTCGTCAAGATGGTGCTTGTCTGGTGCTATAGCAAGTGATGTGATTAAAATAATGTTTTGAATTATTTTAACCATAAAATATGCATAGTTTAAACTACATTGTTACCATTTTGAACAGACAGCTCAAAGGGTTTCTATTACATAATCTGAATGCATTGCTTTGCTGTTCAATTATTCATAGTCGTTTCTATTCATAATCTAATCAAATTAAACCCATAATAATAATGTTATGCCAGTTAAAACAGTGTAGTTTGCTTATGCTTCAACAAATATTAACATTCAAACTATTGTTCATATGTGCTTTCGGACTTTTGATACTCTGGGTCCGTAGGGTACCGGGGCCCGTCGCATTTTGAAAATTCTTTCAGGTGCGTCTGGTTATAGCAACGCTTGACCCAAATGCTGGCTCTTATCTAGCTCAGTTGCCATTCAGCTGGGCAAGACGACCGACGGTAGATATGTCTTTGATTCCCTGGAACTGTGGAAGACCATTGGTGTGGGAATCAACTTGTGTGGACATGCTTGTGGCCTTTCCATGTATCGTTCACCTCCAGACCAAAGGGCTGGTACTTACTTCGGTCAGAAAATCAGTGTTGCCATCCAACGGGGTAACGACCGCCAGCCTTTTGGGCACCCTGCCAGGTGACCTAACTCTCTTTTTTATCTTGTGTATGTAGGTATAAAAAATAAAAAAAGCACAATATTAGGTATAAAAATCTTTGACAACATCATCATCATTTTCATCATCAGCCTGTAGAAGTCCACAGCTGAACATAGGCCTCCGCCCTAGAATGCCACGACGAACGGTGTTGAGCCGCCTCCATCCACCGACTTCCTGCGAGTTTTATATTGTCTTCAGTCCATTGAGTGGAAGGCCTTCCTCTACCGCGTCGTCCAGATCATTGACAACGTGACTTCAAAATTCAGTTTTTACGAAAAAATAGTCCATATTAGATATGGGCTAACATTGGATCGAACGGAAAATCTGGGTCGTTTGTGGTTATTTTTGAGTTGGCATGAACTGGTTTAAAATATATAATCAGTAGGTAAAACAAAGCTTTTTAGCGAGCCACAGTGAGTGCCCACAATCAGTTAATTAATTCAGAGTTATAGGTACTTTGGCTGTGAGCGTTAAATTCACGTGAACAAATGTTTATTTAGGCACGCAGCAGAGTACATCGACCGCAACGGGATATATTTGGGGTACCTAAGTACTTATTAGTGAAAAATTTTAACCAAAAATAATCGTCGAGTTTGATAGGTAACCCGTAAGGTAGAACGTGTGGGTCTATTATTTGAATAGCGCTGTTTTTTTAAACGAGTAGAGTTGTTCAGAAAGAGACCCGTTGTGAGATTGAAAGGCGCAACTGTGCATAATTATCCATCTTTTTTGTTTAGCGAAGCGAACAATACAATAGCGCGTCTGTTCCGTTTTGATCCTATTACAACTGTAAAACCTACCTACTACCTGTTTGAACCTATCTCTTTAGTTTATGGTTCAAAATGCTGACAGAAAGAAACCAGCTCCTAATTATGATTGTAAAATGTAGTTCACAACGTTAGTTCACAATTTGGCCACGACGGCTTACTCTCTGAACAGACTCTAAAAGCTACCTACAAAAGCTCTTATTTCCTATGCAATAATGTTGTCTTCCTCTTCCTTACGAGGAGTTTGGACTGGGAATCGTGATGTTAAATAGTAGATTGTATCATAAGGGAGCAAAAAATATTTTTACGGCGAGGGCGCTTTTTTGAATCCAGAACGAAGTGAGGGATTCTAGAGTAGAATCCCGAACGTAGCGAGGGATTCAAAGTACGTCGCCCGAGCCAAAAATACATTTTGCGCCCGAGTGTTACACTCTACTTTTCATCACCCACTATGAGAAAATAAAAGGCGCCTCATATTTTATTTCAAAACAAAACCATGAATTTCTAACAATCCGTGAATAACTTATCATTTAAAAAAAAGACTTCCGCCGTTGTATTCGACTAAATATTTGGATGAAAAAAAAATTATGAAAGAACCATAGTGGTGAAAGGATTATGATACTTTCTGAATGCAAATGCTTGGTTTGTTGCTGAAAATATCAAAATCGCCATATGTATGCCTACAATATCTGAGGAGTTCCCTCAATTCCTCGTGGATTCCATCATCAGAACTGGATTCTGAAAAAAATGGGACCAATCTGGAAGTATATCTATTCAAATAAAAAAAGAATTTTCCAAATCGGTTCATAAACGCCGGAGATATGAGGTAACATTAAAAAAAATACAACCGAATTTAGAACCTCCTCCTTTTTGTAAAGTCGGTTAAAAATGACGAAATCGCGGGCCGTCGTTTCTAATTTGTTTTTTTTTATTCAGCCGGTGGCGCGACTATGGGCCGTCGTACCAGCCAGTATTTATTTAAACAATATTTGCGTTCGCCTTCTTTAGCGCTGAACACTAAGGCTCATTTCACTCTGCAGCGTGTCGCCGGTCGCGCGCGCACGCGACCGGCGCAATTGGTATGAAGCTCTATAGTTGCTTTCACTGTGCCGCGTGCGGAGGGTTCCCAACGAGTAACACCCAAACGAGTAACACTGTTACTCGTTGGGATTTTTTTTCCTATCGAGTAACAGTGTAACTCGATGGGATACAAATTAAAAGAAATATTCCCAACGAGTTACACCCAGTGTAACACTGTTACTCGATAGGACAAAAACATCCCAACGAGTAACAGTGCTACAAATTACGACATTTTATTTTAGTTCGGTTATAAAAAAATATACGAAGCTATTTAGTTGAAAGTGTCCATACTTCGTTGCTATACTTTATCTTCGTTAGTCCATTTATTATTTTTGTCCATACACTATCAACGCCAAAATATGGCATCTTTAATTTATTAGCCTGATTGAAAAAAAAAATATTCACTGCTAGTTCAATCTCTAGTCCTTCAAATATGTTCAATAATAAAGATAAAGATAAAGATAAAGATAAAGATAATTTTATTACAAATTCAAATGCACAAAAATCTTTGTAATTTAACAGGCAGAAAAAGAAAAATAATGTTGCTTATAAACTAAAAATATTATAATAAGAACATAAATAGTTTTAACAGAAGTTTAGTTTACTTTATAACATAGGTACTAAAGGTGGTTTCCTGTGCTACAAAAGCGTACCCTCCGTGCTAGATTTTATCTGTGTTACGGCAGGGTACATGCTTCAGCCTCCTATGCTGGAACCACTTAAAAGTGGAGCAGTCGAGCATCAATAAAACATACATGTCGACAATTTAGACAAAAACAAAAATAATTTAACAAAACGCTCTTAGCAAAAAGTAAATAAAATAAAAAACTAAAAGTAGAAAACTAGTTTGCCATAGTTACATACTATACACAAACTACCCAATATCACTCCACTCCACCACTACTTTGCAGTAACATCGTTAGTTATATAATAGGTATAGGATTAGGGATCGGGAAGACAGGGTTATAGAAGTTATCGATAAACAATAAAATATTAGTTATTTAATAAATATATAATATACATTTACGTAGCAATTTATTGTACTTCCATTCCTAGTTAACTAATAAAAATAAACAAATAATATATAAAATAATAATTAACTATTAATAGAAAGCAAATTTTCAGTTTCATTATAATCTAATTGGTGTAAATATGTAAATATCGATCTAGCGCAAATAAATTTAGTATGATCACTACATGAAATGACTTTGTTGATGCGGTTGTAAAGAAAAGGAGCCAGGAAGCACAAAAAACGTTGGGCAAAGACTGTCCTGCATGCAGGAACCGTGAACACATCGTGAGCTCTTCTACTGGCTACGTTATCGGTACGCCTAGGAAACTGGTGTTGCTTTAAAACAATGTTTTTTATAAATAACTGGCGAACATTTAGTAATTGGGTCTCATTGTAGAGTTCAGCTGATGGGAATCTAAAAGGCTTATAGTTAAGGACTTTTAAAATTGAACGCTGAGTTCTTTCAAGTTTTAACATAGTTGTCTTTGTTGCACCACCCCAGGCTGAAATACCATAAGTTAAGAGAGATTGGCATAGGGTAAAATATACTGTTTTAAAATCAAACAGCAATGGACGGACAAATCTTAGTGAAACAACGCAATCGTGCAGTTTGTATTTTTTATGTAGAAAACACTGCACTGTAAGATATTGCACAGAATTGCAGCAGAGATAAGTGTTTCCAACGTGGTTGAATTTTATTACTAGTAAGTAAGTAAAGCAAGTAAAGTAAATTTATTGTTCATAAAACAGATTAAATAAAATTCGAAAACGCTATGGATCCCGCACTAGGGCTAGCCTGTATCGCGGGTATCCGTACTAAGTTTACCAAATAAACAAAATAATGGAGAAAACATGCGAGACAATAAAAAATTTAAGTAAGTTAATAGGGTATTACACAACAATAGAAACAACCAGCCAAAAAGATGCCAATAAACTAAACACAAAATATAAAATATAAACTAACAGGGTGTGTGTGTATATGAGTAGATTTGTGTGTGATGTATGTAGTGTGAGTGTGTATGTGATGATGAGTGAGTGAGGTTATACGTATTAAACCACTGGTGAAGTATGCAATGAATATGATATAATAATAATATATATGAATATAATATTATATATTATGAATACTGCTCTATATATTTTGGCTGTACAAACCGAACAGATGGAAAAACCCGGTAATAAACTTTAAATCTTTGTCTTGTATGTACTTTATCCCCACAACATATGACAACTCAGGAGTAAGTGCAAGCCCATTCTAACTGTATAGTTCTTTCTACGGTGAATCACACCAAGCGGCTTAATCTACGTTTGGCACTCGTACTTTTTTTATGGTGAGAATGACGAGCACTCCTAGCGTACTTTTTGGGCAACTCTGTATTGCAATATAAAAAAACACATATCAACTCTTGATTCTGTAGTCGGGAGAACGAGTGTAATTCTAAGACAAGAGCTGCAGTTCAGAAAATTTACAATAATATCGGGGGTTTTAGGCGCGAGCCAAAGGGTTAATAGTGATAGCAACGTTGCCAATGTCTTAAAAAGGATATTTGGTGAAGTTTCCTCTAATGGTGAAAAATGGTTACCTCGTGTCCAGAAATGAAAGTAGATGCTGGCAACACTTTTGTGCAGTCAGGTTGTCAGTGTGAGTCAGTCATGGAAGAAGAAATCCAATGGAAGTACAACTAAAATAGCTGCTGATGTTTATAGTGTGTTGCTTCTTACACCTATACTAGAAGGCACTATGTTAGAGATAGACAAATGTATTGTCATAGAACAGTCTGTTTTCCTTTCCGTACCGCTAAATATTTGTCACAGGCAATTGAAGTTTTCCCTAGTGAAGGGAACATAGCATCATCGTAGGTAAATATTTTTTGTCGATAAAATAATTTACTATGATGACGATTAAATAGTTAATTTCATCGTTGATGGTTTCCAACAGTTACGAGAAACCGGCCCTAGGTACTATATTCAAAATACAAAATTTGCACATACACGAGGCAGGTATCAAATAAAACCATAATATCTAAACACACTATTTTTTTATTTACAGTAGCTTACTAGATAGGTACACATAACTGCCGTGGTGTGTCCGGCCTAAAATAGACCCCTCCTTCTCCTCCCGTGGATGCCGTAAAGTAAGATGAAGATGTTATAGATGAACGTTCAGAACTCAAAAACTCAAGCTGAGTCGATCGATGGTCAAGTGAGTGAGTAGCAAAGATGTGACGAGCGAGTCTTGTTTAGACATTTATAAACAATTTAAGCAGATATATATAACCACTATGGCGCGGCGGGCGAGTAACCGGCTGAGATGCAAGAGGTTGCGGGTTTAATTCCCGCTATGGGACAAATATTTGTATGATCTACAAATATTTGTTCCGGATCTGGGTGTTATGGTACCATGGTACTCGTAGTTCCTGATAACCACGACACAGGGAATCCTAGTGTGGGATCAGGATAACGTATATGACTATTGGGCGCTATGTTATGTTACTATAAATAAACCAGCAATACATTAGACAAAAATATACTTATTCTAACTTGAAAACTAACGTTGGAGTAGAATCTTACTTTGACTTGATGACTGGATTGTTGACTTAGTGGTAAGAAGAGCGTGCGTACTGCATCAGGCTCTAATCTCCGCCATTTCAAATCATCATTTTTTTTTACAAAGTATTCTCGAATAAAATGTTTGGTACAGATTCGTCTATCGTTAGGGATCCAATCTGGTTTGTTAATTAATAGCCTCTAGCCATTTTTTTTAATGAATAATATCTTGAGGAAAGAATTGAAAAGAATACTCCTGTAAGAAAAACGCAACGATAAGACTAAAATATTTACTTTGAAAAGGTTCCACCCCATTTTGATAGCCGCGTAGTTTATATGCGTAAAATCTATCGATAGTCGATCGTATCAGGTGCATTGGTACAACACTATGATAACCAATACTATTTGTATTTTTTGCATAAAAATGACTAGGAATCCTTATAAAACAGGATTATGTGATGGTACTTTGGTATACAAATAGCCCCCAAACACATATAACCCTGACCCCTAAACCCCTAATCTACAATTACCTACCTAAACAAAATAACTTACCTACCGGTGGAAACTTATATTCACATCATTGTTTTGTCTCGTGGAGGAATGGGATTTACATCCCGGCACTGCACATGCCATTTGTTGTTAGTTTGCTTGCCTTTTTATGGTAATTTTAATTGTAAGTCGCAGTATTACAACAAAATTTTATAATTTTTCTCTCCTGTCAAAACAACGTTCACATGTAAACATAACCCGAATACACGAAAATGTCCTAAATCACAAGGTGATTTAGATATTTAGCTGGACCTCTTCAATTTGATGTAATGTGGTACATGACGTCATAAATGGACCCAAGTACCTGGTACGATGCAAATAAAATAAGAACAGATTTCTAAATGCTTTTCTCATTCCAACACATTAAAACATTCATTGATAAGAATGAGACGGATACAATTAAAAAACGCTGGCTTTAAATCTTACTTCCATTGACATTCATTCTTCCGTGGAGTCAGTGCACAGGACACACAATAACGTACAACCGCTACAAAAGTGGCGTCATCCAGTTCATTTCAACAAAACAAATTTATATACGTGAAAAAAATTGAGGTAGTGTTCTTCTTCGGGGACGACATCAGTACTACGCCCGAAGAAGACACGTCAGTGGTTTGGAAGTGTGGGTGTGTGTAAAAAGAAAAATTTGTAGCGGACTGTTTCGAGTCAAAGTAGGTAACTAATTATTATGTGCTAATAGTGTTATACGTTCTGCCGATGGATTTTGGCTGAACTGAAATTTGCCAGTAAAGATGGGCATAGAGAAATTAGTTCCTAAAAAACTATGTAACAGCTTAACGCCTAATTTTGAAGTTAGGCGTTTAGTTGCGGCGGGCAAGTAGCCGGCTGAGATGCCGAGATGGTTGTGAAATGAGAGTGGTTTTATATCTGGAACGGGAAAAAGGAATGCTTCACTGGAAGGAAAGTGGTGGGAGGCAGCAGCGCGGCCTGTCTCTTTCGCATGCACCATTCGCTAAGTCAAATTTAGTTGGTCAATAACTGGATTTTTGTTTCCTTGTGTTTTATGACAATGTAGAATGCGGTAAATAAAAAGTAAAAAAAATTAAACTTAAATTTTAGAGCACAATTAAGTAAAACTGTAATAGATACAAAAGTTTGATTTTAAAGAGGAGTTATACAAATGTTGTTCGACACTTTGATGTTTATTTTATTAAATTGATTGTTTTATTTTTAAATAAAAAGCAGGGATCAGCCTTTAATTAAAGTGTTTTTTTTTTTATTTTCACCCATACAAATATCTTAGTGTCACTCGTTGGGAACTTTTTTCCTATCGAGTAACACTGTTACTCGTTGGGATTTTTTTTTCTAGAAATATTCCCAACGAGTAACACCATGGGAGTGGTGTTACTCGTTGGGACAAAAATTCCCAACGAGTAACAGTGTTACTCGTTTGGGTGTTACTCGTTGGGAACCCTCCCCGCGTGCTGGCCGGTTGCGTTTTTGAACACGCCCGACCGGCCGAAATTCCGACCGGCGCCCGCGCGCCCCGCGTGTGCCGGTCGGCGCGCGGGCCAGTGCTGCAATGTCAGCTTTCACTGTCGGACGTGTGCGTGCGCGTTTTATGTACTGTTTTATGACTGTACACGTCCAGACCGGTCGAGTGCACACGCAAAACTGTGAAATGCCAACTCGACCGGTAGCGCCGCACGCAACCGGCGACACGCTGCAGAATGAAAAGAGCCTAAGATGATCCAAATTTAAAAAGGGCGCGGAAAAGATAATTGCGGCGCACTTATTTGTGTTTGATTCTTTTCAAGATGTTCCAAATTCAAAAAGGGCCGTAAAAGATAATTGCGGCGCACTTATTTGAGTTCGATATATTCCAAATTTAAAAAGTGCGCGGCAAAGATAATTGCGGCGCACTTATAGAAGCTTCATACAGAAAACACCACCTTTGGGTGCACTTAAAGGCGAACCAAGTCGTCCTTTTCGAATAGATGGGATGAAAATGCATTTATAACTAGCTTCCCTTGAGTATTTGTTCCTGAGAGCATTTTCCAATAGGTAGCATAATATTTTTGATAGTTCTCACAAACTCTCGATACCTTTAATTAATTCATCATTGTATTCTCAATATTCTTATGCATTTTTTCCACATTTTATTACGTTACTTTGGAGATCAATTTATGAACAGCTACTTTTTAGCTTTTTTCATTGTATTATCTATTTTGCCTGTTATTTGAATGTATATGGGCTTCACCTTAGCGAAGCACGGGTTATCAATTAGTATTATTTAAATGGTATTTCCACGTACTATTCTAGGGTTATTCCCGCTCGTCCCCACGTCTCGTCCCCACTGGGGACGACTATTGGTGAGCGAGTTCAACAGTCGCTACACAGCAAACGAACAAAAAAGGCGTCAATAATCGTATGAGCATCTTTAATCCGCAGAGGCGAAGGGAAGCCGGTGCCACGACGCGATTTAATTAATTAATTTCATTAAACGGAATTCCTTTACGCTAATTATGCGTGAATGCAGTCACGTAAAAAATCTTACATAATTATACTATCACACTGTACGGGTACGTACCTGTAAGCGTGGAAGACTCGCGCCAGCAACCTGCTTTCTACGTTAATGATACCTCCACTAGCGATCAACCACCAATCGCTCGCTCCCCGCTTTAAAATGTAAATGAACGCTTGGGTCGGCCAAGCCACAAAGAAAATAGAGACAAAAAACAAAAATTTATCAACGCTCGAGAAAAAGCTATGAAATAAGTTATAAGCGTTTAATTTATTCTCTTTCAACGTTCCGTATCTCTAATGGCGGAATTTTTCAGTGTGTCTGTTGTTTATTAATCAAAGTTAAAGTGTTTTATTATGCAATCTGTAATGCTGTTAGATGTAAATATTGTGATTGTAATTTATGAGAAACATAATGATGTCATATTTTATTCAAAGTTTTTTTTATCTAATGGCGGACCTGTCATTTGGCCCTCCTGGTGTTAAGTGGTTACCTTACCATTGCAATTGCAACTATCCTCTTAGGTCATGCCCACCTAGAATAAACGTCACTTACGCACTTAATTGCACTTCACTGACTGGTACATAAAGTGAAAAAGTCAAAAAGTCACATGTAACATGTAATTTAACCGGCACCTATCATTTGAAACCGGAATCCAAATAATGTGAGTTAATACTCACATTACTGTGGTCCTGCTTGATGGATAGAAATAGGTATTGTGGTAGTACTTCCCTTGGGCGAATTCTTTTACAAGGATCTATCTAGTAATAATAGAACAAAGAGTGCGCATGGGTTTAGTACTGAACATTTATTAGTAGTAGAGTAACGTTAAGGCGTTATAATGACGTTAATTTGACAGTTTGCATAAACTTTTCGAATCAGTTTCATTTAAACTTACCCTACACGCAAAATATACCAAAAAATACCCTTGTATATTTATCATGCAATTTTGTTTGTGGTCAACATATCCAATGGGAGCGTAAGATGCCATTTCTCACTATAAGACCCCGTTCCATGAGCGCAAGACAAATAGCGTGGTCGCATCGGCCCCCAGCGGGCTGTGGTGGGTTAAGTAATAAATATGCAAAGTTTCGAGTATTTCTAGACGAATCCGTATCTATGGCAATGTTTGAGTCACAAATTCTGAGCAGGTGTGCTTCATATAATATGTATTTAAGGCTTAATACTACCCATCGGTTTTACCTGTCCGTAGTTTCACCTTTACTTTAATATATTGTAAAAGTAAAGGAAACTTGTTTTCATCACAATTTTGTGTATTAATACTATCAAGTAATGTAAAAACTTAATTAAAAAGGGAAATTTTGATTTGATGTTATTGGGAATAACTGGTGGATACTGCTGCCCAACCCTTGGTGTATCCTTGCGTCCACCTTAGTACTACCAATACGGCGATGAAAGCTGATAATGACTTGGGAATAAAGGCTTATAAATATTTAATAATCTTATTAATTTATATATATTCGAACCTACAGTAATATACAATTTGTTCGTTATATTTTGAAAAACCAAATAAAATCATACGCTTTTATAGTGGCCATAAGTACCATATTAATTATTATGCTATTAACACCCCGCCCAGCAGGTAAAAGGCAAGTTTTTCTGTAATAGAGTGTGTCTGGGCGGGAACTCTAGGGCGGCACGGAAGTGATTATCCACCGGAAGCGGGTGCAATGAGCTTCCGTCTAACTTTAATGCCACTTTTTATATCGCCTTCAGGTAAGGATAAATACATGCGCAGTGACATGTCTTAAATATATGTAGGTACGTGTTACGGCAAGCAAAAGAAAAAAAACTCACAAATTTAATGTAGTAAGTTCCAAGTTTATCGGTCCATTAGTACAACCGGACGACGTGGCACAGGAAGTGGAGTGGAGGGCCCTCCACTCGATCGAACTAAAGACATTATAAACGTCGCAGGAAGTCGGTGGATGGAGGTAGCTCAAGACTATGTCCTATGTCCAGTAGTGAACTTCTACAGGACGATGATGATGTATCGAAATCAAAATTAATTCTTGCACATAAACGGTAGGTACATTAAATTAACCTCTATACGAATATGTTTATTCGTATAAGGGTCGATACAAATTAAGGAAACTCTCCATTCTTGTCACTCGTCCATATACAATTTCTAAGCTCCGTTCTTTGTACTCGCTCCAACGATTTTCAACTCCAATAAGCGAGCAGGCAATTAAAGAACAACTATTTAATCAGTATTATGGCCATCCCCTTCCTGCCTTTAATTATTATGGGTAGATGCCTTCCTTTAGAACGTGTAATCAAATTTTTGAGGATAAACGTAATTTTTTTAGATGAAGATTTACAGGAATTTTTTAATTTAGTCGTGACCCTGTAGGCCCATATAAATTCTGTTTTTTTTAATACTAGCCATCATCATCAGCAGCCTTTAGACGCCTACTGCTAGATGAAGCCTCCCCCCTAAAATGCATGGGGGGGAATTGACATAATCAACCATGCTTGGCAGGCGCATTGGTGATTGCAGTATTCGTGTTGAGTACTCAGATGGATGCTACTGCATATCCCCTGGTGCAATCCCTTAGTCGGCTTTTACAACATCCGCGGGAGGAAATGGAGGGGTCTTTTCTTAGGCCGGACACACCACGGCCACATACATATTATATTCTCTTGCGTTCTGCGAGTCTATATTATTAATTTGATCAATTTGTGGAGACACTCTAGACCATTTTGATTTAAATACTTGAATGCTTGAGACATGTAAAAGTTTTTGACCCTAGTTTTAAATACGGCTATTTAGCGGAGACCGGCAACGCTTTGCATAAGCGTACAGCTTGGACGGAAAACGAATTTGTATAGAAACTGGTAAGTATCTACAAATTATGCACAGAAATTTTGAATAACTGGAGGTTTTCTGAGGATTGAAAATTTCGAGAATTGAAGCAATATAGAAACTCGAATCGTTGCTTAAAATAACAAGGAGTGAAAAGATTACGCACGGATATTGAATAGGAGCGAAAGGGTGTGAGTATTTCGGCGAAACTGAATAGGGAAACACTTCAGTTTTACTTGAAATTCAAAAATGTGGTCATATTAATTTCCCGGTCTTAAAATAGACCTAATGCAGAAATTTTTAAGGCACTCTTTTTTATTAAACTGGTCCTCACTGAGATCAAGATATAGCAGGAAGAAAGTTATGCAGACCCCTTAGCGTACTGGCGGAAGCAAATAGCTGCCAGCTCAGCGGGACATACAGTTATTCATAGATAATACGGTAATTTTGAGTCGGATTGGTAGATAAATAGATAGGTACAGCTAATTATTATGAAAAAATAATTTATCTGCATAAATTAAAACATTTCTTTTGATTTAAATATCTGCCGAGAAAATGAATTCAAAGTACCTCTCGTCTATTTCCTTGTTTTTCACCTGCTTTTCTTTGGATCCGAGTTTAAAATGGGAAAACCGGACGTCGCATTTGGAATTGGATTGTTCTTCTGAGACAGATATATACGTACCTGTCCCGATGCCATAATATACGAGGTACGGCAAGCAGGTACTTGTAGTTTCTGTCTTCGTCGTTTTATATTCTCAAGTATTCTTAGTATTTTGCATTTCTTCAGAGTTCCAGCAGTCAGTGAAAATAAAGACACAAATATAAAAAAAAATATACGTTCAGTTTAAGTAAGTAACTTCCAAAATAATGATTATAATGTAAAAATGCTAGATTTATGGTGATACTCAGCATTGTTGGATAACGTAAATAAATTGTTATTTTATAATTATAAGTTCATTTCATTACATTAATAATAATATTTATTGCATGAAATATGGTACAACAGGATGTGAAATAATATATTAAGATTAGATACATATTTCGCCTTGAATTAGCGTGCAACTTTAATCTTACGTAAGTTCTTCACTTGTCTTCAATAATTTAAACCCTTGTATTTTAAATTTTTGTATTGGCAGGCAGATATTAATCATCTTCACTTAGAATTCTTCAATTAGACTTTTGTTACCTAAAAGGTAAAAAAGAAGTTCATAAGGTGAGAAAACTTTGGCTGTTCGTCTGTCTGTCTGTAGTAAGTGGTTCTCAGCAACATTATAACATACATGTAACTTTTACATGTATTTTAGTTTATTATCTGTATGTGTACTAGCTGTAAGCTTTCCTAAACATTGTAAAATAAAATAAAATAAAATAAATAACAAGGTGCAGATTTAGAACTCAAATTTTTTTTTAATCGTACGTAAGGTATTGAATCATATTGTATTATATTATATTATTATATATTATCGTGTGAGTACTGATATGACGGAAGTTAGGGAAGAATGGAAGAAAAGAACATGTTGTGACGACCCCACCTAAGTGGGATAAGGGCAGGGGAGATGATGATAATGATGATGATGGAAGGTCTTATTTTCGGGTTTCAGTTTTTTTTATTTATTTAAAATATTCATTCCCAGCAACAATTATACGCATTCCTGAAACCAAATTTCACGAAAAGATTCTGAAATCTGTCACCCGAAAAAACCAGCAGATATTGTTAATTTATATAGCGAGGGTTTGAAGCGGGTGTTGATAAATTTAATTAAAAGCGGTCGCCGATCGAAGCGGTTTATTGGGACCGCATTGAGCTGAGACTTTTTTATTAGACAGGGGGTTGCATTGTTTAGAAAAATAATTACAGAAAAGAGAGATTCGCTTGTATCGTTCACATTTAAGAGGTGGTTACCGGTAGCTAGCAAAAGGACGCTTATGCCTTTCTGCACGCAAACGATGTTTGCTTCTAATTTGGCTATTATTTCTTGACAGGAAATACATATTAATTTATTAAATAGTTTTTCGATGGTCAATAACTTTTCATTTAAAAAACCGACTTCCGCCATCGTATTCAACTAAATATTTGGATGAAAAAAAAATTATGAAAGAACCACAGTGGTGAAAGGATTATTATACTTTCTGAATGCAAATGCTTGGTTTGTTGCTGAAAATATCAAAATCACTATATGTATGCCTACAATATTTGAGGAGTTCCCTCAATTCCTCATGGATTCCATTATCAGAACTGGATTCTGAAAAAAATAAGACCAATTTGGAAGTATTATCTATTCAAATAAAAAAAGAATTTTCCAAATCGGTTCATAAACACCGGAGATATGAGGTAACAAAGAGAAAAACAAAATACAACCGAATTGAGAACCTCCTCCTTTTTTGTAAAGTCGGTTAAAAAGAACTGAATCGGTGCTGGGGCGTGCGTTTTGTATACAATTTTGTCACAGCAATCAAATGTAACTACGCTGAGGCGAATTCACTGCGCTGCCGCTGCCACCGCCGCCCGTTGTCTTATTGTTTATGTCTCGTTTGTCCATTGAGCGACATGTCACCACAATGACGACCTCTGTGGCGCGGTGGGCGAAGGTTCGCCTGCGACGCAGGAGGTTGCGGGTTCGATTCCCGCCTCGGAACAAATATTTGTACGATCTGCAGATATTTGTTCAGGGTGTTTCTGTGGGTATTTTCTATGTGTAATAAAAAATATCTATCTATGTAATGTATATTGTATTAAGTATATCAGTTATCTAGTTGCCATAACACAAGCTCAGCTTGGCTTGGGGCTAGATAATGTTGTGTGAAATGTGTCCAGCATTTATTTATTTGTTATTTATTTATTGTTCAGGGTGTTTCTGGGTATTTTCTATGTGTAATTAAAAATATCTATATATGTAATGTATATTGTATTAAGTATATCAGTTATCTAGTTGCCATAACACAAGCTCAGCTTGGCTTGGCCGTTTTTTTTAACTGTGTCCTTGGCGTCTAATTCTCAAATATCATAATCTAGTGATGCCCGTAGGTAGGTACTCGGAACTGAGCCGTGAGCAGCGGCCTCAGGCAAACATCTACCATTCATCATCCATCGACAGATGTCCACTGGTGGACGAGGGCTCCCCTATATAATGCTCATCCACCATTATTTGCCTTTTTATCATTGGACAGGAGTTTGAATTGTATTATTTGTGACTTTCCCGGACAGAGGTTCATTGTGCGTGGGAAACGGCTCGTGAACAGATACGTTTGTCCCGATTTGATGGACATTTCTGGTTTATTAGCTTTGTTTCGAATAACAATAGGGATGGTATATTTTTATTAAAATTGGTAGGTACTAGCTTCCCGCACGTTTAATTTTCAATATTATCTTATAACATAGAAATGTGACTTGGCGTTTCAATTAGTGTAGGTATATTTAATAAACCCTTTCTTACTTTGTTTCATTTTTTTTTCGATAATACTCCAGCCCATGCACTGAAACTTTTAACCTCAAAGTAAAAAGAAGATTTACAAGATAAATTACCTGCAAACAAAGAAGCCACAAAAATTAATTACACGGCACATCCTCAAGTACGGAATCCGTAAAGCCTGAAACAGATCGATTCAGTAGACAATATCTCGTCAGCAATAAAAGCCTCGCTCCTTGCATCCACAAAACGAAATTAAAATATATTATGCAGCGTGCAGTCGCCTCAGTCGTCGCCTCGAAATAATTAAACTCACCTCGAACAGATTAAATAATAGTACTATGGGCAGAAGATCCACTCTGGC
Source organism: Epirrita christyi (assembly GCA_951392215.1). Taxonomy (NCBI): domain Eukaryota; kingdom Metazoa; phylum Arthropoda; class Insecta; order Lepidoptera; family Geometridae; genus Epirrita; species Epirrita christyi. The sequence continues at coordinate 691,669 of OX595835.1, forward strand.
ACCAATAAGTTTTAAATTGTGGTACGCACGCGAGCAATATTGAAACTAATAGTCAGCGCGTGACAATTTATATTCCATTAGATAAGACTAGACGATCTGCATTGACAGGTAACTAATTTTTCAGCCAGTAGTATAGCTTGCATCAAAGCCTAAGTCATAATATATATAAATCTCATTTCTCATTAAAAGCGGGTTCGGAGTAACACAGGCTGCTTAAAATCCCGGCTCAACATAATTCACTGATTTCCATATCGCCGTGGGCTAATATGGATAACTTATCAACTCGGGCCGTTATGAACGCAGTATAATCTTACCAGCTTAGACGCTACCTGAAAGATAGATTGAGTTTTTAATGACAAAAGTTTAGACACTTTTATAAAATCAAAATTAGCATTATTAACTGAAATACTGCTTATATACCACCGTATAGCATTTAGAGTTATATAATCAAGTGATTGATGGACCCTCAGAGCAAACCAACCGATGGATGGATTTGTAAGTTCCGTACACATTTTTTTGAGCAATCAATTCAATCGTTACTGAACCGAACATACCTATTCAATCCCTGGATTATCTCTAGGCGAGATGCCTAAAATTCATGTCAATTCCCCAGCATACACTGCCGGGATCCGAAAATGTATTGCACAAGCAACACCACGTCTCGTCTAAAATTGGCGTAACATCGGGTATTCAGGAACTCCTGGACGCAGCGAATGGTACTAGTTATAGGAATAATTGATGTTCTGCTACTAGGGTTGTTACATGGCAACTCCTAGATACAACAAAAATAGATACTAGATACTTCAACTTTTGCTCCAAGAGATGAATGGATTAACACTTTATTGTTCACCAGGAATACATAATAGGATTTATTAAAAACTAGCATTACAATGGTTAATGCTAATTTTTAATAATATCACTGAATGCTATTTCTTCCAGGCAACAGGTTGTAGGTGGACAGTATTGAGCGAAGCAGTAACAAACGGTGCGGCGCCGGCGGTGCAGAGTAAATGATAATACTAAAATACAACTTATACATAACTCGAATAATATATAATATGAATATATAAAATAGCAATAAGTCTAGTAATTAAGTTAAATACTATATATACAACTACTATACTAATTGCCTTTTTGTATTTAAAGACTCAATTAGACTCCTTTCTTCTTTTTTTGCAATAACATTCTTCCCGTCTCACGACCTTCGAGCGTGGTCGCGGTCGGTGCTCATGAGGAAGGACCTCTAAATGTCAACGAAACGTCAGCAGGAGAATGGTTAATTACGTGATGTACCTATAGTCGTATTTTTTTTAAAATAACAAGCTTGTTTTTCCGAAACAAATGCTCAATCCATCCGCCATCTGCGAAAATAAGCACGAACAAAGTCGTTTCTATTTTACCGCGTTCTGAAATTGTTTGTTATTCAAATATATTTTCAACTTCCAGGCCATAAACGCCTCTAACTTTTAAAAACACTTTGTAGTCTGACCAAGCTTCTTTTTAGTTAGACCCCATGTTATAGGTATTAGATAAATAAGATTTTTATTCAGGTAAAAAAGTTAACATACTTACCAACTAAGATAAATTCACTTATGATACAAATTATTATGTTTTAGTGTTACATAGAAGTTGGACCTAACCTATTATGTTTGTAACTTACCTAGGTAGTAGGTTATAATAGAATATCCCATTTTTGTTGAGGTGGAAGTTTGTTTAATTACGATATGCACAGTCAAGAAACTACCCTCGGTGCTAATTTGCACTGTATGACGGCATGGCACCCATAAAGCACCATATAAAAAATAAAAGATTTGTATATATGCACTGCTATCTAAAAAGCTAAAAAATCATTTAGGTTCATCCTAACTAAATCGTATAAAAAGTCATTTTTTTTAAATGACAAAATCTGCTCTCTGTCTTGTCCACTTCCATCTTTTTACAACTGTCTGGGTATGTCTAGAATTCGCAACATGCTTGACTTGTTGAGCAAACTCTTTCCCGCTGTACTAGGCCACTAAAGCAACGCAATGGTCACAATAGCGGGCTCTTTATCTAGCCTCATACAGGTAGGGGTGGACAAGAAAAAAACCAGTGAAACGAGAAAGGAATAAAACCCACAAAAAATACGAAAAGTAATTATTTTCAAAGACAACGACAAAATACCTACGTAGCTATGCAGGCACTCATGAATACCCAAATTACCTGGAACTTATGAACGGAAAGCCATCGTTTAAAATAACGTATGAGTCCAAATCCTGAATGGAATTTGAACATAATGCATGTTTTAATTAATGGATAGGCGACTAATACTGGGATAATGGGATCGAACAGAAGAGTAGTAAGCAAGTAGAACGCACCCGCAAAGATGTTCACTAATGGAAAATGATGATGGAAAGAGCAATAGCGATAAAAAAAAATTGTTAGGAACAGTGTTTATTTTGATAATTATATTTCGGCTGGTACACTACCGACCGCCCTACCTTTTTCTGCCACAAAGCATTTATATTTGCAGCTAGCTGACCCACTCACGATGTCGTCCGGGCATAGGTAGGTACGTACCTACTGTATCTACATAACACAATGCCTAACGCATTCTAGAAGGATTCTAAGTGGTTGTTCGTCCGCGCTTTGATTTGGTAGTAGATAGGTACGTACGCCTAGCTGTACTAACTACGCACCACCCCGCATGCCACGAAGTCATCGTCTTATGGAATTGCTGTTTTTTTCGGCTGAGCTCCATGAATCATGGTTCCCTATAGCTTGTTAGATGTCACTCTGGTGATGGAACAAATGCGAATGGATATAAGGATTTTCTGGTCTAGCTGAATAGAATGTCGAAATTACGTTTGGAATTTGAATGTTGTAATTAATTGGGAGATAAAGAATTGAATCCGCAGAACGAGGTTATCGATAGCTCATAGGATTATCAAGCTGAAGTGGTAACATAGAATACAATTTTGCTTTATGTTCTGACTGCTTGTATATAAATAGATGGATAGAAATTTAATTATTTTACATAAAAGTAGTAGAATCCTACCTGCTAAAAGTATACTCTTCCAGATAACCTTGGTGAATTGCATTCAATTCACCACAAACATACATCACTGTCTAATAAACTAGCATTTGTTCACGGCTCCGCCCACGTGGAACCTCTTTTATAAAATATAGCTTTTATGTTATTCTAATGTATAAGCTATAATAATGTAAAGTTTCATCAAAATCTGTTCAGTAGTTTTTGTATGAAAGAGTAACAAACATACATCCATCCATCCTCACAAACTTTTTAAGAAGCAGGCAACGCATCGGCAATGCCCCTGGTGTTGCAATGTCAATAAGAGACGGTAACCGCTTACCATCAGACGGGTAGTAAGTCTGTTGAGCCATAACATACAAAAACTAAATATGCACAACCTATGTCATGGGTATATCAAGGCTCTAGCTACCCTTACGGGAGAAAAGCGTGTATCTATGTATATGTATCAAGTAAGGAAACATTTAATGAGGCTAATAAGAGTCAATTTCACCATACTCTGTTAGTAAGTAAATGTCTTGTTATTTGTTGGTGAAATCAAACCTTAATCTATTAGTTCAAATGAATACACGGACTGCCAAATAGGTACCTAGCAGTACGTCTCGTAACAGGGATACCGCAGCCATGTTTAGGTATAATTTAATTATTCTAAGATGGACTCGGATAGTGACATGAATAGATGAAGCTTTAGTCTATTATTTAGCCTGTCCTGGATTGGTACCTAGCCGAATAGGAATCCTGCCTGCGACAGGCTTAGCTCCTTGGATAAACATAGGGTTCACACACTCTCGTCTTTCAAAATAAAACATCCAACTCCTAATTAAATGTTCAACTAGCATTGCCTTTACTTAGCCTTTAGGCAATGTTAGTTTATTGAACTAAAAAAACTTTCAAATGTTTTAAAAGGTTCATCCACTTTGTAAAACTCAATTTAACCTGACTATAATAATATCAAGTCACCTAAATTATATTTCATCAGCTAACATTAAAATACTAAAATACCTCGGCCATCTGCAATAAAAGTTTTTTAATCTAAAGTTACCATATAATGAAATTCTCTTATAATTAACTAAATTAGTTTTTTTAGAAACAAAACCTTTTGAATCATAAAAACAAACTACAACTACTTATAAATGTACTTTTTTAAATGTATCGTATAGTTTTGAACTGAACAAAGTTTTTAGCTTTAGTAATGTTTTGTGTGCGGACATTTTAACGTTATTGCAAACTTCACTGACACCCCTAGCTTTACCAGTGCAGTCTATCTTCACGTCAAAATGTTGGGTTTCACGCAGCCCTATTGGCTTTCGGGATTTTGTATTGATATAACCGTATTGAATAGATCTTATTTCAAATACATCTTATGTTTCGAAATAACACGAACAGTAAATAAAGGATCACCAATCCGCCTGGCCAGCGTGGTGATTATGACAAATCCCCCCATTGTATTCAATGGGGGAGGCTTCGTCTAGCAGTGGACTGAAACAGGCTAGTGATGATTTAAATAAAGAATAGACTAATAAAATCATAAAATGTTAGTTTAGTTTAGTAAAAGCCAAGAGATGAAAAAAAATGTTTGTCTCATATTTAGCTAGCGAACATCACAAAGTCAAAAGTATTTTATTCATTGAAATCACAAGGATCATTTTGAATCATCTTTTATACTATAATTACTCCTGTTTCAACGCAACCAAGCCTAGAAGCCTAGCCTTCTGAGGTTTTTCAGCTAAACTACAATATGAACAGCTTCAAAAAAAATGTGAAAAGGGTCCTTCAAGGTAGGCAACGCATTGGCTATGCCTCGGGCATTGCAGATGTAAATATGCGACGGTAACCGCTTACCATCAGGCGGGGCCGTATGCCAGTTTGTCGAGCCATTACATAAAAAAAATAGAAGAATCAGGGCAACAATTTGATTGCTTGATTGGCTTGATTTGATGATCCTTCTTACTACTTAGGTGGAAACACCTGTGTGGTGCCTCGAGAATAAGGAGAACATAACATAACGTAACACCCGACGGTCACATACAATAGTCCTGACCTCACACTAGGATTCCCTGTGTCGTGGGTATCAGGAACTACGAGTACCATGGTACCACTACACCCAGACCCAGAACAAATATTTGCAGATCATACAAACATTTGTTCCGCAGCGGGAATCGAAACCGCAACCTCTTGCATCTCAGCAAGCTACTCGCCCGCTGCGCCGCAGAAGTTTTCAGAAGCTAATACATTGAAAAAGAGAACTAAAAAACACGTCACTGGAAGAGCAAGATGGCTGGGACAATTTGTATAGGTACTGTAGTACCTATACAAATTGTTCCAGCCTCCTCATTTCTAAAGCTTGCTTAGTATAATAAATAGCAAAGGATCGGTAGCCCTAAGCTTATTCTTACTATGCCCTAAGCAAGGGTTTATCTCGGCTGTAAACTGCGCTTATCTCTCATTAGCCGATACAGAGACGTCGTTAACCAGTTATGGACTAATAAAGTCTCTGATAAATTCCTCCGCCCCCTTTGGATAGCAGGGGTAGCGGAGCTATAGAGATTATGGTGGTACTAAGCATGGCTTGTTAGTGATTTTGGTTTAAGTTTTTGTAAATCGCGATGTTTAAGGCCACAGCACACCGGCTGCGTATGCGTCACGTAACGAAGACACGCGCGTCACTTTGTATGTACACGCTTGTGCACGTCACGCAAACGGTGTGCCATGTCTCATACAGTTGCATACATTACAACGTCATGGTACGACGACGTGCACGATGATGTCTACGCGTACGTAGCCGGTGTGGTGTGGCCTTTAAATCTCTTGGGTTGGATTAGGGGCAAATGTTTGTATGATCTGCAAATATTTGTTCCGGGTCTGGGTGTTATGGTACCATGGTACACGTAGTTCCCGCTACCGACGACACAGGGATTCCTAGAGTGCGATCAGGACTATGTATATGACTATTGGGTGTTAGATTTTGTTAAAGTATAAAGTTTATTAAAATTGGTACAAAAAATATGGAGTTTTACAAATATTGTTTAAAACTAAACTATTTTGTAGTATGTACGTACAATAAATACTAACAATATTCATTTTGTAGGTAGACAAAAAAAATTATGTTATTGGTGTACTCAGATGGATGCTGCTGCCCATTCGTTGCTGTAATCTCTAAGTTGGCTTTTACGACCTCCACAGGACAAAACAACTAAAACTTACTGGTACTTGTAAAACTTATGAACGCGACTGTACTTATGAAGCTCTATTCATCAGTTTCCTTGACTGGCTCCAGTGTAAGTGTATAACTAATGCTATCCCATTGATGACAATGTACAGTTAACACATTGTTACAATCTGCCATTCAATGCGGAGCTCTCATAAACCCATAACTGGCTTACGTGGCCCGTAAACTCCTTTATCGATGCCACAGTCTAAAGTTATTACAACTGCCTCAAGCTATATAACTACATGTTATCATTTTATTACAAAAGCAGACTTTGTTTATGCAAACATAACAAAACACCCATCAGTCACATACATAGTCCTGAACCCACACTAGGATTGCCTGTGTCGTGGGTATCAGGAACTACGAGTACAATGGTACTACAACACCTAGACCACAACAGAATTGTCCTACATAATATTCGAGACTTTGGTATGTGAACCATGTTTTGACGACCTCTGTGGCGCGGCGGACGAGTAACCGGCTGAGATGCGAGGGGGTTCGATTCCCGCTGCGGGACAAATGTTTGTATGATCTACAAATATTTGATCCGGGTCTGGGTGTTATGGTACCATAGCACTCGTAGTTCCTGTTACCCACGACACAGGGAATCCTAGTGTGGTATCAAGACTACGTATGTGACTTTTGGATATTATGTTATGTTTCGGCACTAAAGTCTTCATAAGAATGGACATAGTATTAGAAGAACGATGTATCTAAAACTAAGAATAGTGCGCGCCGAGACCAAAGGCACTAATGTAGAGGAGTAAAAAGGCCAACCTTCAACAGCTGACCGCAGTGACCCAGTTACTACTTTTCTGAGCTGTGACAGCTACCTGAAAGAATTCAATTTTAGTTGAAACAGCGCCGTTCGTATAGAATCCTGCATGATTTTATTTGCAAAGCTTTTGTAAACTGTAATGCGCGTTTCTTTGTAAGGTGAGTGCGAAATAATATGGGAGCATTGTGTTCCTAAAAGAGTTTGTAACGAAATATGGTTCTCCTAACTAACAACTGTGTGCTTTTCGCTGAATCATTTTGATCCGTGATTTATTACTTAAGACCTGTTAATTTTGTTGCACTGCATTGTAAGCTCTCGACAAAAATGAGGTGTTATGTTGTAATCCATACTAATTAATGCCAAACTATGCTTTACAGAAAAAACTAAATTAAAATCTTAAAAAAAATGCGTTTAATTGGTCTAGAATATGGTTACTATGATAGCCTACTTGTACGCTAGTTCAACTTGCATTTGACCGGTTTTTTGAAAGCTGGTATTTACGAGATAGTTTTTATCTATATTTGGTTTAAATTGGTGTAGCCATTTCTAGGATCAATAGCTATCAACATAGTTTTTAAAACGACGCAGGTCAATACTTACTTTCTCTCTCTCTCTCTCTCTCTCTTTCTCTCTGCCTACTTGTCCCGAATGGAACAGTCTTGAGCCACCTCTATCCACCTAGCTACTATCAAATCATCATTAATTTTAACCCCGGACTTGTTGGGCAATTTTCGTTGGTATAAGATTTTGTCCTGCCTACTGGTTTATTTAGAAGTGTGTAACTGGAAAAAAACATTAGCTGCGTTGGTTTTGGAAAGCAATGGCGGCGATGAGTTCATTACTTGTCACATCTATATTCCTACGACTGTGCAACCTACGGTGACAAGAGGCCCTTTGAGGCTCTGCCTACCCCTTCGGAGAAAAAGACGTGTGTATATGTATGTATGTGATTTCAGCCGCTTGACGTTCACACTGGAATAGGTCACTGCTGGACATAGACCATAGACCTCTTTTAGAATGCCGCACTGAATGGTCTTGAGCCACCTCCATCCACCAACATCCTGCGACCTTTACGATGTCATTGGTCCATCGAGTAGGAGCCATACACTGCGTTGTCCGTTTCGTGGTCGCCACTTGAGAGCCTTTATTCCCCAGTTTGATACCATCCAATTTTCATAATTACAATGTAATAATGTGGGCGTCCGCCCGGCGACATTCATTGTTTCTACCTTCCCTCCTCGCCCTCCTCAGGCACCACGTGCCCTTGTATTTAAAGCTTCCGCTAGTTTTTCTTATTACATCCTCGCCCCGGGCAAGCAGGGGCGAGCGTATATGATGATAATAAATCTAAACACACAAAGGTTTGCAGAATTCGACAAAAACTACGCTCTTTTCGCCAAAAAGCATTTCCGCAAAAAACGCAATTAGCAACGCAACGCCACCTTTTTATTTCGCCTTTTTTTAGAATGCCAAGTTTTTAGGGTTCTTTCGTAAAAATCCTGGGACCGTTTTCATAATTGGCGAGAGATCCTGCGATAAAAGCGATATGGGTCACGCGATCTACAAATTATGCTTTTATGACATTTTTACAGTGGTTATGCCAGTTTCCGAGATTAGAATCGAGGTATTAATAGCTTGGTTAGTTAAACTAGTATCTAACCCAAGCTTTTGTGTAATATTGGTTTAATTATCACGTAACATGACATAACCAAACACTTACGTCTTCCGAACGTAAAGATTCCCGAACACATGCGGAACCTTCTTGGCTAGTTTGGGCACTCATATAGCCAGTTGCAAGTTCTTATTGCCATTTCGTTATTTTGAAACTAATGAATAAATAAGTACTTAACTACGTACATTTAAAAAAATAATGTATTTAGTTGGTGTACCTTACATTCAAGTTTTTGTGAGCTTTTCACTGTGTTGAAGTTTTTAACAGCAGTTTTAATAGAAAGTTATTTGAATAAGAATTTGTCTTTTAAGTGCTGCTTCACTCGTAATGCAAAGAAAAATAAAACTATTGAGGCACGCCACATTTAAGTTTTCCTAGTTTTTCGAATAATTCCCCTAGCGCCAGTCCTGCCTCATGATTTAGGAGCAGGGTTTCTTTCCCCTTTATCTTTCCGAGACATTAGCCCGTGTGCCCCGTAGCGGTATGTTAACACTAATGACGGTTTACAATTAAAATAATACATTGCTACAGTTCAATATTAAAAATGTTAAATGAGAAATAATATCTATAACTTTTATACAACACATTGAACCAGAAAAAGGCCCTTCATATTATTATTTTCTACAAGGAACAACGATAACTTCTTCTGCTATTATATGATTTTCTAATGTTCTTCTTATGCTATGCTATGCTTTGGATTTAAGGTGAGGTATGGTCCTAAAATCCAAACATCTAAAAATATTCACTTTTTTATCCAAACGGCGTTGCTTAAAGTTGAAAATCGCATATCATATTTGACGATGAAACTGGTTTGTACTTCAGACTATTAATTTTGAGGGTTTTTTTGTAATACAAATCATAGATAAAAAATATATGTTAGAATTCACATTTGTTTGTCCGTGAAAAAGATTGAATCTTATTTTCAAGGAATCTGGGCGGGAAGCATCTAAAACATAAATATGATACCATTTTCCCTACATCCCCATGGACTCAGTTTATAGTAATGCACGAAACATTTTCCTTCGAAGTCACTATTTAAAAGAATCGTTAAAGCGCTCCCGCATTAAACGCCTTCAACTTTCCTCGGGGCCGTAATTAAACAAGACGGCCCCGAGAAATGTTCAAACACAACATTCCGGCGGGAACTCAGAATATTACATTAAAATCTGCGCGGAAGGAGCCTAAGTAATGCACTTCCCCGACTTCACAGCGACAACGTCCCAGCAGTATTTGCAGATGCAAGTGAATGGAACTTTGTCAGAGCAAAGTCGGGTCACAATGAAGCGACGCCGTCGCTGGAGAAAAATGCAGGAAATTTTGCGAGTGGAGCGAATTAAAATAAATCGAACCGACATTGAATTGTTGCCTTTCGGAGCTTGTAATTGCTTCGTTTCTAGCAGCGCAGCGGACTGCGCTCTAATATGGATGTGCTTTGTAGTGGCACTGAGGCTTTATGTGAACTAAGTGTAATATCTCGTCTCTAGGAGCTACATTTATTTTAGATCCTGCATTCACTCGTAGGTGCTTAGAAACCTAAATATTTCAACAAACAATAATAAAGTAAGTATGTATTACATTAGTTTTGTCCCAATATTTGTGAAAAATCATCTGCCAGAAAAAATCCACTACTGGACATTATAATGTCATGACGAACAACCTCGAGCTGCCTCCATCCACTGACTTTCTGCAATTGTTACATTTGTCATCAGTCCCATCGAGTGGAGGGGCATCCTACACTGCGTCTCGTCCTTGGTTTGTCCCGCATCGGGAATCGAACTCACACCTCGTGCGTATATAGCTTGCAGAACTGACAACAGCTCCCCAGCTGTCACTGTCACATTGCCACTTTAACTTACCAATTCTGAGAGAATATCGATGACCTTGATTCTACTACGGATCGAAACGAGGAGATATGACGTAGTTTCCCGAACGCTACCCATCCGAGATAGATATCGTCGGCTGAGCTCTGTCGTTGTTGGACCTACTTAGTTGTATAAATATATTTACATAGTGTATAGTGTGCAACTGAAGCAACAGCTTCAGTTCAGTTTACTTAGCAAGTTGAAGTGGCAATAGGCAGGTCATATTATTGCTGGCAGAACTGACAACCGTTGGGGAATAAAGGTTCTCGAGAGGCGACCACAAACCGGACGACGCGGTAGAGAAAGGCCCTCCACTCAATGAACTAAAAACATTATAAACGTCGCAGGAAGTCGGTGGATGGAGGTGGCTCAAGACCGTTCATCATGGCATTCTAAGGAGGAGGCCTATGTCCAGCAGTGGTCTTCTACATGCTGATGATGATGATGATGATGAAAGTGTGCGCCGTGGTAGTCTCGGCCTGAGAATAGGGCTCGTCCAACTTCTCCTGTCTCTCTGTTCTGATGTCGTATAAGGCGACTAAAATGTAGTATTATGTGAATAAAATGTTTTCAGGTAGTAGTAAAATGCAAGAATAGAAGGAAGTTTCCATAAAAATGGTCGCCACAAAAAAGTGAACGCTCATAACACATTTGTTAGTGTCATCAACCTACGACTAACAGCTGTTTCTGAAATCACAAGTTGCAGTGCAATGTAAGAACAAGTCTGCAAGAAATCATATTTATCTATGAATAGAAAAAGTCCGAGAGTCAGCTGCAAAGTTTCTTTTGTAACGAAAACAACTCAAATCTTCGAGCAACACAAAAGGGAGTAGCCATTCGCAGCGTTCCCCTCTGTCAAACTACAAGCCAAAGTAGGCATATGCGTTTAATAAAACTAGCGCTATTGTCTTTATTCTGAGGAGGTGTGCAAGGTTTGTTAGTGTGGGTGTCGTCATTACAGTGTTGTATTTGGATGTGTATATGCGGAATTGCGCTTGTGTGCACATTTCACTCCGCAAAAAAAGACAGAACTATTTGAATGGTAATATATCGCTAAGGCACTACTCCCTTCCGGCCCGCGGCAGGAAGCCCGTGTTGCTCGAAGACTCAAATACACATAAATAGTACAATAGTATAAAATATAGAAATAGTCCCGAAAGTTGAAGTCATCACTTGAAGCCAATGTAGCGAGTCAAGTTCTATGCCAACTTACACGGTATAAGATACTCTAGGAAATAGACTGTGGGCTCTCTAACTAGTTGCAATGTGGTTGTTGCAGTGTCGAGTTTCAAGAGCGCGTAAACAACGACCGCGAAACTTGATGACAAAGTCACTGCTCTTTTCAAGAAAATACATTTGTGAGGTGGCAGAAATATTTCACTGCATTTTACTTAGGTGATAAAACACCAACAACTTGTTCAAAACATGTTTCATGACAAGACAATGGGAATTTTACTTGTTAGCAATGATAAAGAGGTCAACGAAAAAAAATAAAAAATAAAAAAAACAAATAATTATTTCATTAATTTATTTATTTATTATTAGTAATTTTAAATTACTTATTTATTGTTTCTGTGTGGTGATCAATAAAGTGTTAATCTATAAATCTATCTAACGAAGGAAGGACCAAAATACTCCTATTAACTGTTGCCTTGAAGCGACCCAGATTGTAGTTTTGTGGAACTTAAAATGTTGTATGACCAGAAGTACGGAGTCCCGATATAATCAGAGCACTGAATTACAACACAAATAACCTCCCCAAACATGACTCCAAGTCCAAATTAGTCCAACAAACAGGCGATCAGACAGAGCCAATAAGCTGTAATCCATACACTTCGCCCGCTTCACGGTGAAAGCAGATTACCGGTGCCGGTGTACCGACACTTGCCGGTACGATTTCACCACAAAGTACCTACCGAAAGGTGCGCTTGTGGTTTCACTATATTATGTTCATAGCAAAAATTAAAAAAATGGCTTTTGACAAGTGCGTTTCTATGGATTTTCGTAAAAATATATGGGTTTACTGAGTTTATTTAATAAATCGACAAGCCAACACATATTATGGTTTGTTTAATCTATTTTAAAATCTATGAATTTTATGTTATATAGTCATCATCATCATCATTATCAGCCTGTAAAAGTCCACTGCTGGACATTGGCCTCCCCATAGAATGCGAAAACGAACGGTTTAGAGCCTACTTAGCTACTTTACTGTAAAAAGAGCATGTCTTGTCACCAGCATAGACGCGTCGTTTATCTGTGGTGCCTTTAAGGAAGGTTACCATATAATTTTATAAGAAACTAGCCCACCATGGGTCTAGATATTGGTGTACTGATTGATCATGTCTATAAAGTTTCATAGAGTTTGAAGAAATATTAGCCAAATTAGAAGCAAACTTCGTTCGCGTGCAACGCTTGGTGACCTCCTCTTAAGCGCTGGAAAGCAGTCAGTGGCAACCTGTTTTGTGCATGAATGTACCCTTTATCATGGAAAAGTTGCGTCTCTCGCCCACTTGAGCAAACAACTCGGCGTCCCATGGCGACCGTATCACAACACTCGCTGTTTGAACTAACTCCCGCAAAAACAATCTGAGACGAGCTTGTTAATAACTTATAAGTTTTGTTTGCTGATCTTAGTTGTTTTTCGCTTATTCCCATATTGAAACGAACAATTACATTGGTCTGCACTAAAAGATGGTTTAACTCAAAGCCTAACCTAAACGAACTAGCCTTTTTTTTCAATTGGACAGTATTTATTATTGGACATTTTAATTATTACACTTTTTTATTAATGGACATCATTATAATTGGACATATGTATTTATTATTGGGCATTTTTAGAACTTGACATTTTAATAATTAGATTTTTTTTATAATTGGGCATTATTACTTTTGGACATTGGTTTTGGACATTTTTCTTTTTTAACAGTATATAGTGCAAATCGTAAAAAGTAAGTCACTACATTTTTTTACGAATTGCAACGTTATGAAACTATACGAATAACATAACATAACACCCAACAGTCACATAACGTAGTCCTGATCCCACACTAGGATTCCCTGTGTTGTGGGTATCAGGAACTAAGAGTACCATAACACCCAGACCCGGAACAAATATTTGCAGATCATACAAACATTTGTCCCGCAGCGGGAATAAAACCCACAACCTCTTGCATTTTAGCCGGCTACTCGCCCGCCGCGCCACAGCGGTCTTTAGCGGGAAAAACACAGTTGTTGAATTAGGAAACGCTTTTTTACAAGAACTAAAAAAAACAGAGCGATCAATCCACTCGTGACAATCTTCTCTCTGCTGAGCTGCTGATCTCCAACTGCTCTAAAAGACAAAAAGTAACAGAAAATAACCTCAGAATAATAACGCTACAAAACCACCAAAAACAAACGCTTGGTATCAAAGAAACAAAGCGCGCGAAATGTAAAACGCAGCCGAGATTAAAGCATGCATAGTTAAAGGGTTAAGTCCTGAAGATATCGCGGTGCCTGCAGGAACGCACTTGAGTTGAGGATACATTGGGTTTTTAATTTTTACTTCCATATGGAAACATTTATTTTTATGCTTCTTGGCATGCAAACAAGCATACGGTCCACCTGGTGGAAAGTAGTTAACGTAGCCTATAAACGCCAGCAACACCAGAGGCATCAAACGCGCGCTGCCGACCCCGAGACATAAAGATGAAAAGTCTCATTTGCCTGTAATTTCACCGTTTCACAATTAAAGAAAAGGCGTTGGTTTGACATGAAGTAAAAGTTAAGCTAAGTTCATATTGCTGTGTCGGGGTGTGTCGGGTCGCCGTCTGTTGTGTCGCGGAGTGTTCATACTAATGTGTTGTCTTGTGGCGCAATACGTCGCATTTTTAGATCATTCTCATTTTAAGAGTTGTAGAGTGAATACGTGTTTTAAAATGGAATCGTCTGACGACAGTGACTTCGATGAAGATATTCAATTTTTTCTATTGATGACTATTCTAAAAATAATTCATAAATGAACAACTTACCTGATTTATTTAATGTTGTTGCTATTTCCTCCCAAGCACTATTCCTGATACCGTGATCCTTATATTCCTTACATTTTGTGTCATAGAGAACTTTGTATTGCCGTACTAATTCAATAAGTTCATCAGACATTTTAAAGAACGAAAAACAGAATTATAATAATTGCATGAACTGTGTTCCCTCGCAATAACGCGTCGTAAATGATAGATTCACATTAGTGTGGCGCGACAGATCCCCCACCACCTCTCTGGCGCGATCGGGTGTCGAGCGATTTTACTGCGACAGAACGCGCCACAACACAACACAACCTACTAATGTGAATCTATTCATAGTAAATGAACGTAAGCGATTGTGTTCTGGCGCGCCCCGACACACCCCGACACAGCAATATGAACCTAGCTTAACATTGTCATTTTTATCACCCACACTTTGCCTAGACACACATCCTTACACAACTACACGTACACACGCACGGTACCCAATAGACCACACTGCAGTTTCTTAGTACTAAGACGGATTATCAAAAATAGTGCATACCGTGTTTGTTGCCTGATTTATGTGTGCTACATCATGAAAAACAGGCGCATGTATTACCTACAAAAATACCATTCATAATAATCCTTGAAATTTATCTTTATACATAAAAATCGATGTGTGTGTATATGTTCCCTATGGACTCCAAAACGGCTGGACCGATTTTGATGAAATATTCAGGCAAAATAACCCAGCGGGCGATCTTGTGAAGTTTGGTAGCGATCGGTTCTATAGAATGTTTTTTTTTGTTAATACATACAAGTTATAAATGAAATTATTTAAAATACTTTGGACTTGGTAACAATTTTGTGACAGCTAGTAAGTTTCTCTTCATTTAGTATTGTATAATGTAAAAATCTCTGATACATCTAAATTGTGTAATCCTCATTTGACATAACTGTTAAGATTAGATAACTCTAGTAATTTGTAAAACGTCTGCTTACCGAAATTAATAAAAAGAAAAAAAGGACTAGATAGATATTTTTACAGCAAAGTCTGGCTAGCCAATAACATAACGTAAGTTTTCATTAATCATCGTCTCGTCTGGATCATAACTCAGACGTTATAAAACAGCCATAAAATGTAAAGCTTTATGTGTCTGTAAAATGACAAATAGTGATACCATTCTCTACGGATAAAATTTCTCACAACAAGCTTCAAAATGTTCATCTATTGTTAGTGGCTTCTGTAAAAATAAATACGGATTTTGATCAATTAGAGGCACGTTGGATTTTTATTTCTTCTAAGCTCACTAAATTAACTAACGCATAGAAAGGCAGGATAAGTTAAATTCAAAAAAAAACTCTACGGCATAGACACTCTACGGCGTAGACACTCTACGGTTTAGACACTCTACGGCGTAGACACTCTACGACGTAGGCACTACTCGCACCGACGCGTATAACGGTAACGCATAGAAGCACTGCTACGTGATGCGGTTACATTGACTGTCATCTTTGTGGCTGTTCTTTTTATTGCAACGATGTGTCCTCAGCCTTATGCATCTGAAACATATAAATTATTCATATTTCTCACCGAGTGGGAACCCAACTCCTGCCAATTCTATAGCTGTTAACTTCATTTAAAATAACGACTTCGTTATGTACACGCTGCACTCTGCTAGTTATGCATGATGTCAATAAAAATGTAAATAAATACGAGTGTTTCTTAGAACTTTGTTTAAAATAATAGTTTGCTTTTTTTATGTACTCCGTCTTTACAGCAGCGTTGGTAGTTTTATCCTAAAGTGTCAACTCGTCGTGCTCACTTGACCACTACTCTTCAAATACGACATCCAGCTTGTCATTCCACTTCTCTATATTTATTTAAGATAGTTTGTCTATCATTCTGTTTGTATTTTCACTACTAACTACAGTTCTGCTGTACTAATTTAAAATAAGGAGCTATTTAAAAATTTTTATATAAATATAATTATATTTTTTTATAAATACATTTGTTATGTAAAAAATTAGGTCACGCGGGCGCCTGCGAGCAATGAATAGTTCCAAATAAATTATTTCAGGATATCGAATATGGGTAACCGAGTAATGGGTATTTATTTGATGTTATTGTTTTAGAAAAATTACGACTATACACCACGTACTTTACTATTCTCCTGCTGACGTTTCGTTGACCATTTTGAGGTCCTTCCTCATGAGCACCGACTGCGACCACGCTCAAAGGTCGTGCGACGAGAACTCAGTTCTCGTCGAGAACTCACGTGGTGTATAGTCGTAATTTTTCTAAAATGATACCAAGCCACGATAATTTCAATTCTATGTTATTGTTTGTTGTGTTTTTAATTTTTAATTCTATATCTAGAATTGTGTGATTATTATTAAGAGTTATGTATGTATTTTTGAATTACCAATGTTATGTAGTATAACGAAATGGGGAATAAATGAATATCTGAACATCTGAATGAAGTTATTTATTCGTCCTCTTTTTCGTAAGCTAGTAGGTGTCCACATCTAGACGAGGCCTCCCCCATAGTGTAGGGAGGATTTGTCATAATCACCACGCTTGGCAGGTGGATTGATGTTAACTACTCAGATGGATGCTGTTGCCCATCTTTTGGCATAATCTTTAAATCACCTTTTACGAAATCCATGGGAGGAGATGGAGAAGTCAGATTGTTAGGCCGAAACCACCGTCCAATTTAAAATCGATGATTATAAATTGTATTTCTATCTCTCTATAGCATAATGGTCATTGGTTGGTTACAAAACTAATAAATTCGCTTATTACCCGATAGCTAAACTAATGTGGTAAACTTTACCTGTTTAACCATTTTAAACCCAAAATCATATACATAGAGTTGAAATAAGCTAGCATTTATTTGAAAATGAGTTTTAAAATCTATATTTTGCTAGGTCAAAACTCACGACCACCACGTTAGTACTAATTTGTGGTAAAACAAATTCAAATAATTACTATTTAGGGTACTGCGCGTATTTAGTTAACTCACTTAACATACTTGCATTGGAATCGTTAAAATGTGTTAATATAAAAAAAGTGCATGACTACAAGATGGTAGGCTTTTTTATGCATAGAAGCTTCTCCATTAGGTTAAAATAATCTTATTGCCACATTGAAATCAATCACCTGAGAAAACGAAACTGCGATCACCAATCTGCCTGCCAAGCGTGGTGATTATATATCCCCATTTACTAAATGGGGGAGGCCACGTCGAGCAAAGGACGTAAACAGACTGGTGGCGATAATTTCACATCTTAGTATGTGGACAAATCTTGCAACTGAATTTTTATTTTTAAACCAGTTCCACTCTACTGATTGAGCTGAAATTTTGCATACCCGTGAAGTTCCGATGAGCTGATTTGATGATGGAGATGGAAGGTGGCCAATATAATCTCTCTATGATTAATTAATTAATAAGGTCATGGTTCCGATCACTAATTTAATAAAAACTTGTTTTATTGAAATATTAATTAGTATAATTAGTATTATACTCTGATTTTTAATCTTAGACAATTTTTGTAAACAAACAAATGTCAAGATTATGCCGCTGTGTGTATAAGTGTCATGTATGTGTGTCATCTGTGTATATACACGTATGATACATAATCATGACATTTCTACACACAGTGGCATATCTTGACATTTGTTTGTATACAAAAATTTACTAAGATTAAAAATCACAGTTGAAAGGGGTTGACTAATTATATATACATATACTCTGATTTTTAATCTTAGACAATTTTTGTAAATAAACAAATGTCAAGATATGCCACTGTGTGTATAAATGTCATGATTGTGTATCATACGTGTATATACACATATGTTATATATAATTAGTCAACCCCTTTCAACTGATTCTTTGCTGAGCTAGAATATGTAAGTATTCTTCTTTTTCAAATATTTATTTTGTGTTTTGTTTTGTTGGTATTCTCATCCATTTTTGTTAGGTTTCATGAGTGATGGAGGCTCATGAATTTAGTGTTGAACCTTTGATCGTTTCGGTCGAATGCTCTATCCTTATTTACTTAATATTTTTATAACGAAGGCCACAAACTTTATGGCCGTGTCATCGACAGTCCGGTGCATTCGAGAAATACGGCCATAGCCGAATAAAAAACATAAATAGCCGTATTTTGTACTGCCGCTGACAGTTATGGAGACCGACTGCGATGAAATGGCGAGAGTCATGGATATTATAATATCCTGCAAAACAAATTAAATGATAGATACGTTTTTAAAGTCACATGAATGCGGTAAGCGAGGATTGTCTGGATAGTAGCAAGTGAAACGGGCGTATGGGTGTGTTTGTGTGTGTACTTGAAGATGTCACTTTCTGAACATTGACTTTTGTTCAAATTCTACCTAACATATTATATAAAATAGACATTGGATATAACAAACTAAAAATTAAAATATAATTAGTTGCCACAAAAATGTAAGAATGAGCGGCCTTGTCGCTAAAGCAATCTAGGTATTATTATTATAGCTCTTTTTGAAGGAGTTATATAAAAGGCTGATTGAATGTGCCGTAAAAAAATCAAGCTTCTAACTCAATGTATTAAAAAGATATGGCAGTAAATGTAAATTTTTTGTATGGTAACCGAATAACTTCCAGTTACGTCACATTTCTAAAATTTGGAATACTAAAAGGTTTTTTAACACAAATAAGGGAAAAGTCTAAAATTTAGTATTTTAAAATCGCCTAAAATGGGATAGTGAAGTTTGTAGAAAACTCCAAAAGGGCTCTGATGATTTTAAAATAAAGGGTACTCAGGGTATGTGTCTCACTCGCATTTTATCGTTTTTGTATCCGTAGATTAGAGGTGGCTCTACGAACTAGTCTAGGGGTTAAATAGTTAGTTAGTCTTGTTCTTTTATAATGGTTTTGATTTAATAAATAACTTCATACAGAGACGTGAAAATTTATCGTTTAACAAAATGAAAGATTACTTTTCTTGTTTGACAAAATGTTGCATCACATGACTCCACTTTCTCTCGACGAAGTTGAATTTGTCTAGTTAGCTAGGTTATTCGTAAAAAAATGCTCCATCAGATGACACCTCAACAGTTTTAGCAACGACGACAGTGACAAGCTATTTTTCATTTGGACATTTTCGACAGACCAACCACCGATCCATCACAAAAATTCGAACACACCTCGCCGCACACTATTTTATACGCTATTTTGTTACACAACGTAAAAACTATTGGTAGATAATAATTTAATATGTTTCAGTGGAACGTATAGTCAGCTCAATGTGTGTCAATCAACAATCTTGTAAGAAAAACCTTTCAGTAAAAACTGCAACCAGGTTTACATTTTATTTTGTATTCGAGTATCGAACAAGACATTGCATTGTAAGTAGAAGGTATTAGGTAACTTTTGTAACGTCAACATTTTAGGAAAGTAGAACCTAAAAATATGGCTGACTGTACGTAAGAGATACGATTATTGATGCTGTGGTACAGTGCTATTCGATTACCGAACGAGTCTTGGAAACCAGTCATATAGACAGGCGTGTTTATCGTGGGGTGGTAATAAAATTGTTGGCGGGGGGTGTGTTGGTCGTAGATATTTATGTCGAGGCAAGACCAAGCCTGCATCACTGAAAATGTTGCTTTATCATTATCATCGGCCTGTAAAAGTCCACCAAATTCCTGTGACCTTAAAAATGTCGTTGGTCCATCGAGATCGCTAAAAATAGCTGAAATAGCGTAAACACGCTGTGTTGTTTGGTTTATGCTCGAGAACCTATATTCCCCGACGGTTGTTGGTTCTGTGTCTTGCCCATTGCTACATCAACTTTCTAATTCTGTGAGCCATTAAACGCGGTCTATCGCACTAATTTTAGAAGACGAGGACTTATCTGAATAATAGTATTTTAACGCCCAGTGCGACGGGACGAGATTAAAAAATTATATACTAATAATAGGTGTAAGCGAACAGAATTTCGAAAAAAAGCCGGATTTTGCAAAAAAAAACTCACAAATGATCACCCTAAAACAAGCTTTGGCATTCAAATGCTCGTAATTTTGAACGGCAACAACACAATTTTATTTACGAATTAAATAGCTAGGACTTGTATTTTAAAGTTCTAGGTAATCGCATATTTTTTATCTATGATTTGTAATCAAAAAACTCTCAAAATGAATACAGTCTGAAGTGCAAACCAGTTTAATCGCCAAATATGACATGCCATTTTCAACTTTAAGCAAAGCCGCTTGGACAATTTTTTTTGGATTTTTGGGTGTTTGAATTTAAGGATCATACCGCGCTTAGCAGTAAAGCGCGGTATGATCCTTAAATTTTTTTGCTCAGTAGGGTTTTTAGCAATCCTACTGAGCAAAAAAAAACTAGGTTCCTGTAGGCTGCTCATCCACTTTTGTGAAATGCAGTACGCTCGTTTGCCTGCTTAAGATTCGATGATACCGTCAAAGTGAAATTTCTATGCGATAATACTATTGTTTCTTCCATAGCAGAGGACAGTAAGTATTTATTCTAGTAGGACTCGGGTTTACGATGATTTGCGCGGACTGCACGAGTTACGATCCCCCGCCACATCTATTGTGCTTGTCGCGACCGCTCACGGAAGCAATGCTGTTGTTTTTTAGTCTGCGACCGCACCACACTGAAATACAGAGGCCGTACTACAAAACTTCGTTTCTTGTGTCACCTGTTTATCTTAACTATTATATGTGCGGTTTTGGTTCGTGAATTAACCACACTGTATCGATTAGTACCACAGCGTATAGATGATACAATTATATCCACACTATGAATAGTCATTTATTTATTTATTTATTAGAAGGACCAACAGCTTAAATTAGAAACAGAATAAGGTAAACTAAAATAAGAAACAGATAAGCCAATTATCGTGGACGGATAAACACAGTTGACAAAAAAAATGCATAATCTTTCATACAAGAAGCAGGCAGTATAAGTCTAGAAGATAACATTTTAAATTCATCATAATACGCACAAAGAAGTGCTTATCTATATCAAAAACGCAGAATTGTTACATATACGTACACCTACCTACAAGCTACTCGAAGAATCACTACTCGGTAGCCGCCGTGCCGAGCTCACACTCATAACAAACAAATCCATTGCCTTCTTATCTTTGCAGATGCTATTGAATTTACTGCTCGCTCTGTACATGAATGAATTCTGTTTATAGTTTGTATTGACAATTGGGATATGAAGGAGAGGATTATTATCTTATGCCCATAGAGGGAACATTTAAATTGATCATCTTCTCTTCTTCGTCATAGTCTTCATTAGTTAAAGTCCTGCCCGTCCTGAAAGGATTTTGAAGAGATACTGACGAGTTTATTCCACGCTGTTTTGTCCTTGGCTTGTCTCTGGACAGCGGTGATATTAGCAATAGTAGATCGGCACGATCGTGTGACGTATGTCGTCTAGTCAGAGGCCGTAGACAAAGTAACATTCTAATAGCGATGACGCTAGTAGAAAAATCCAAAATGTATGGGATTGACGTTAGCTATCGATATGTCACGTGGTCTATTGTATTGTATTAGTACTGTAGAAATGGAATCGCTTCGAAGTACACTGTGGTTGTACTACTGTTATTTTATTCTTTGACCGCGCTGCTTTTTCATATGTGGCGAGCAACGCGGCGGCGGACGTCCAGATATTGTTTATTGTGACTGTTATTGTTGTATCTTGTATTTATTGTTGGGTTTAAATAAGAGTTATTAGATTATTTTATGTTTTAAACATATTCGTCATGAGTCAGTGTAGAAATCGTACAGAGTATCCTAGTTTGTATTAAACGAAACCAAGGTACTTAGTTCTTTTCGTGATTCATTCATATAACCAACTATTCCACAATTCTTTTAACTTTATTTTTCTTGACTTAAATTTATATAATAATAATAATATATTATATATAATAGATTTATGTCAATAGTTATTTCTTGGTCAAGCTGTAGGTAATAATTTTGACCTTATTAAATTATTGACGTATATAACATGTGTTCTGTGTTTGATATTTTCAGGGAGGCTCAAGAATGAATCTCTAATATTTTAACTATTGTTAGAATAAGACAACAATGTCGACGTTATTTGGTTAAAAAATTCCAAAGGCACTAATTATCGAAATTTTCCAATCACCACTATTACCATTGTAATTATGGTAATTATTTGAGCTATAATTAAATATTATCCAACAGACATACTTTCACGTTCCCACGGCTAATAGTTACACTTACTCGCAGTTTGCGATTGTAAACGGGCCATATCGCCCAATATGGATTTGTTGTTAAAAGTGCGATATTTTGGTTTTAACTAACGCGTATATATTAGTTGCGGATTTCCTCAGTGTTTTTCCCATCATTTGAGTCCTTGGTCTACAATATAGAATCTATATCACGGTTGTTTTCCTATAATTTCCATAGAGTAAGAACGGATCTTTGGTGTCGTGTTGTCTTTGCGTCAACTTATGCTTATTTAGGACCGTTTGGGCTGACAGCTCAATCTCAGGATGAGCCGGGATTTTTCGGAAACAATAACAGTGCGCTGATTGGTAAAGTGGGACGAGATTGATAGTGTACTTCGTTTGTTTTGACAAACATTCTTCTATAATCAGTATCAGTAGGCAGTAAAAAAGTGCCTACTAAAAGTCTTCTTTTTAGTCGTACACTCTTGACAGAGAGGTCGTGGTTGTGCAGGTCTTGCTTGAGTGGCGGCTCTTGCTATGCGTTTCCTTGGCTCTTTTAGCAGCATTGCGAGAACATTCGGTCGTGGTAGTTTGTGTGATGGTCTGACCACCGTGTGGCGGAGTAAACCCTTGGTCTCTTACCCTTCATCCTACCTTGCACTACAAGACGCTCCATTGAGTCTTCATTGCGTGAAAAATGCCATGTATGCCATGCATTTCCATGCCGTAAAATTAAAACATCCCCCTTTGCTCCTGGCTGACGCACATTCTTTCTCTTCTCTACTCTGTTCTATACAATCCTTTCTCCTTTTGCAATTTTAAAGAAGGATTTGAGTATCTTCAGTCCTCCAGTTCTTATTCTCTTAGATCATCAGAAAACTTATCCAGCATAATGCCTGTGCACAGCAGTTCTTTTTCAGAGTCCAAACTGTGCATCTGCGGAACGCTTTGCCAGTAGAAATCAGATAGGCATCTTCCCTGAACACATTCAAGCTAAAACTTAAAAATCATTATCAGTCTGACCTACTCACGTTTTGGTAGGAATTTGAAAATATTCTGTAAGTATTATATACAAGAAGAATAGTCGTGTTTTTTCTTTTCTTTTATTAAGGCATTTACTAGTCTATTTTATAAAGGTAGGTTAAACTGGTTGTATTTTACCCATCTATCAGTATTATTATTGTTTTATTACTGTCCATCCAAAGGTTGCCTAGAATAAATTTCTTTCAGCGATAAGGCCGCCCATTGTATTGCTAATTTCAATAAATCCTATTATGTATTCCTGGTTTTAATCTACGAGTATATATCAACAGCTATGAGACTAGAGGTATGAAGAAGGGGCCAAATTTTGTGTATGTGCAGTGCGGGTGATCTTCGTACGTAGCACATAGCTACGGACTCAGCTACGCCGCAGCGTAGCGTATTTGCTACGCTTGCCCTAATATTTTTTAACGAGATGACACCTTGCCCTACATTATTTAAATAGGTTTCTTTCCTGAAAATTGAATAATTAAATAGAACTAAAGCATTTTATTTCAATTCAACAAAACTAATTAGCTACGAAAAGAAAAATCCACGAGAAAAAAACTCAATTCCGAACCAATCCACTTTTTTCTCTGAAGCGTTCCAATAGTTAAATAATTATATCAGTTCCATTGTCGTTCCATTGTGGTAATTATTGGCAGAAAAAGGCAGAAAGTGGCAGAAAATAGAAGTATCGTCTGAAGTGCTTGCCTCATTATGCCAGGAATCTAATTTATTTCTATGAATAGAGTGAGCCCTTTTATGTAATATGCTCATTATGAGCCCCGCGAGTACATTTAATAGGGTTGCTAACAATGAAACGTTAGATGGACTTGGTACTTCATTTTATTTGTATTATGGAATGAGAAGGGTATTTCAAAAACAAATGAGGATCGTTTGTTATGATCCAGACAAATGAACTGGACCGTAGCCATACTAAAGGTAAAAATACAAGCGGATAGAAACTCAACTCTTTTTTTAAACTTACCGTGTCGAGAAATTAAATACACCTGGGGGCTTAGTACGGGTTTTGATAGTTTACGAAACTATATGAAGTTTCGTTTCCATTCAATACATTTACTGACAGCGTCCTTAGCTTTCTTCTCGTTTTCGCTAGGGGCGCTGCAAGTAAATGTATGGAAGGAAACGAAACTTCACATAGTTTTGTAAACTATCAAAACCCGTACTCTCATATCTAAGTAAATACCTACATATTTTTGTAAATTTCTCTTTAGTTTGTTAACTATTTTATTTATACATTCTTTACGACGTGTCCCTTTTACAGCCCATAATTTTAAAATTAATTTATTTATATTTTTTAGAATTATTTCAAATTATTTAAATTAATACTATATATACATATAGTTTGTTACATATTATGACATAAAATTACGATGTAATCTAATACCTATGTAAACGAGTATTTGTCGAGTCGTTGTATTTGTGACGCTCTTTTAGTTTGAACTAACTAAAAATGTTGTGTAGTTCATACTTTGGACAAAAAACAATTTCATTATACTTCATTTCATATGCTACTTTTACTCATTACTGTTGCCTAATAAACATAACACAAAATCAAAACAAACAAACACATGAAACAAATTACCATTCGAAATATATAGGTACATACCTAGATAGGTAAGCCTTATTATCTATACAGTTTTCGAACAGTGTCTGTGTGTAATTTCTACGTATTCCTATCTATTTTATGCCGTATTAAAAGATGAGTAGATACTAAAGTATTAATGTGAAGGAAATTAAGCCTGAGTATAGTTAGAATGGAGTAACGAGCAAAAACAGTGTAGGGTTTGATGGCCTCATTAGTGTGCCATTCAGGTGTGGCCCAGTCAAGCCAACTCACGGACCAACTACTAACCTATATAAATCCTTCACTTCATTAGTTTTTTCTACTAATATTCACTATCAGGTTTAGGGCTATTGTAACAAAGAATGAACAAGTGACACGAAAAAGAAAACCTACACCATATGCCAACCCCAAACATATTTTCTAAGCTAATTTGTATATGCCAAGCCAATCGTACTTGCCAAGCTAATTGTACATGCCAAGCCAATCGTACTTGCCAAGCTAATCGTACTTGCCAAGCCAATCGTACTTGCCAAGCTAATTGTACATGCCAAGCCAATCATACATGCCAAGCCAATCGTACTTGCCAAGCCAATCGTACTTGCCAAGCTAATTGTACATGCCAAGCCAATCATACATGACAAGCCAATCGTACTTTCCAAGCTAATTGGACATGCAAAGCCATAATACAATCGATCAAAATCAATTTTACGACATCCACGGGAGGGGCTGGAGGGGTCTATTCCTAGGCCGGACTCACCACATTTAGTCATTTATTCATTTAGTCATTTATTTCCTCTTTACACACATATACATGCACTTAGATATGTCAAATCAAATATTCAAATATAAATCTAATTAAATAAATAAATAAATGCTGGACATTTCACACAACATTATCTAGCCCCAAGCTAAGCAGAGCTTGTGTTATGGGTACTAGATAACTGATATACTTAATACAATACATTACATAGATAGATATTTTTTTATTATACATAGAAAAATACCCAGAACACCCTGAACAAATATCTGCAGATCGTACAAATATTTGTTCCGTGGCGGGAATCGAACCCGCAACCTCCAGCGTCGCAGGCGAACATTCGCCCGCCGCGCCACAGAGGTCGTCAAATTAAGTCTAATTAAGTTACTATTCCACAGCACAAAACAAGCTAAGACTATTGGATCAGAATTAGGGGGGTCTTCATCTGGGCTCAGTCACAAGAGTGGCCTGGATATTCCCTCTTGGCTAGCATGCATCGCATTACCTAACTAACGTTGCTTTTGTTCCGTAAGGGTGTGCAAATTGCTCACCCCTTTGTCTCGTAACTTTGGCTTGACGGCGGATTTCAACATATTATCCCAGTTATTAAAGTGACTTGCGGAAATGTAAGGGATAGATTTGGGCTTAGTTCAGCATTTTGTATGTGAAATGAATAATAGTGAGTACCTTGAACTTTGAAATAAGGAACAATCCCGGCTGTTTGCGTGGCACAATTTATCATGTTATCCTATCAAAAATATCACTTAAATGTAAAATTATAAATACATCCTGATAGTCCGCTCTCGCTGATCAATCAGCTTTTGACAAAAAGTCGAGAAAATGAGCCAAATCAAATAAACGAGAACACGGATACTTTATTGATACCCGTCAGTTAAAATCTGGAAGTTCCTGACGGGACCTACTTTTACATTATTTACTTAACAATATAATGTGTATGGCAATGGTTTGTCCGGCCTAAGAAGAGGGGTCTACCCTCTTTCCACTGTGGATGTAGCAAAAGCCTTACTAAAGGATTACACCAGGAGATGGGCAGCAGCATCTACCTGAGTACTTAACACCAAACTGCGATCACCAATCCGCCTGGCAAGCGTGGTGATTATGGCAAATCCCCCCATTGTATTCAATTGGGGAGGCTTCATCCAGCAGTGGACGTAAACAGACTTGTGATGATTTATCGATATTAAATAGGTAGGTAGAGTGCGTCTAATCTCATTGATTGATTGTTTGAAGCGTGTTAACATTATTCTCCATCTTGTAAACTGAAGAAATAGTGCACTTACCATCATCATTATCAGCCTGTAGAATTCCACTATTGGACATAGGCCTCCGCCTAGAATGCCATGACAAACGATCTCGTTCCGCCTCCATCCACAGACTTCCTGTGCCGTTTATAATGTCTTTAGTCTATCGAGAGCAAGGCCTGCCTCTACTGCATCGTCCAGTTTGTAGTCGCTACTCGAGAACCTTTATTCCCCAATTATGTGAGCTAAATGACCTGCCCTATACCACTTCAACTTACTAGTTCTGAGGGCTATAAACATACCTTGAAAGAATACGCTCATTAATATAAATGACAAATTAAATCTATTGTATGAAAGAAGAATAGAATAGAAAAGAATATTCTTTATTAAACATAAAACAAATCATGTAGGTACATAGGTGAACTTAATGCTAGGAAGAAAAAATGAAGGTGGTGCATAATACGTTGAGAAGAATTAACTAGTACTTTATATACTAAGATATAGTTTAACATACATAAGATATGTAAACATACATAACAATATGATACGGTACACACTAACAATAAATAAATAGATACATTAGGAAAGTAAGAAAATTATTTTGAAATCTCGTATAATTTTGTTCCCTTTTTATCAGAACTAATATCACAAACTATGAGACAATCACAGCATGTATATTATTTCCCAAGTGGCGTATCTAAGTAATGTATTTATTATGAGTGTATATGTACAGGTTGTTGTCCCGACGGCCGGTCCGGCTCGTTATTGCCGAAACGGCCTCCATTATACCGCAAACTACTTCACTAAATAATAGGCTTGGCCAGCCGCGGCAAATACAAACACCCTGTATATGTTTATTGCTAATAGTAATTTAAGGGGGTATAAAAATGGTGCGGTGATATTAAGTGCCTTTTGAGGTGAGATCAAAGGAGATGATGCGCGAATGGACAAAGCAATATGGTGTGCAGGAATTATATCATTACATTCATCACCTAGCTTTTTTGCTGTTGTAATTACTAATTATCACCGCAAGCTCTTTGAATTAAGGTCTATGCCACTCTCAGACAACGCTTTGTGCCCGTTGTCTGTTGATTTTGCCCAGCCTCTTTTATCTCCTTTTTCCAGTATATATTCTAAGGTTCCATACCCAAAGGGTGACAATGTCTACGCCTACGCTGTCCGTCTGTTGTTTTCTGACTGTCTTTCACTGGCTACCTCTTAAGCTTTGGTCTCGCAATCGTAACGCACGACGCTGCGGTATGCGGCTAGAAGTGGTCAGTTGATTTTGCCGCAGCTACCGGAGTAGACATATAAAGTAAATTATCTTCAAACAAATCCATTGTCGACCCGTGACGCACACCGCAGCGAATGAACGAGCACAACACCGCGCAGTGCGGTGTACCCGCTCTCCACTTCACCGCGCTTGCGCTTCGCCGCTGACACAGACTGCAACGGAACAAGAGACCATTCTAGACCTTTTCCATACGATTATGTGTCCGGCACCGCATGTCACATACCACAGCGTTGTGCGTTACGATCGCGAGACCAAAGCTTTAGCCAGAGCTAGTCAACATTTTCACAGCTATCATGTTGAGTTAAAGTGGCATGAATATAGATAGACAAATAAAAAAATAACCTAATACCACAACCAAAAATTGAATCCCCGCGTGAAGTTTTCTCTAAATCTTATTCTTAAAATAAACTCAAACTGAATCAAGACTCAGGTATACATTTTTTGAAAGTTTTCAATGAAAATCTATCACCAAATCTATGCTTGGGCATCGATACACACTTAAGCATTGTTCTGGAATACAAGCCCTACAATACGGCACTCCAGAGCTAGGCTGAAACAAGACTCAAGCATGTTTTATACGTTTTTTAATTGAAAACTGACAAAAATGTGCTCAAGTCTGTGAATCGAGACTTTTTGACAATATACAAATTTATTATTATTTTTACGAACAGCTAGTAAATACTATAAATTAATATGAATCGAAATGTTAATCGTTTTCAATCTGAAAAATAAAAATTCAATTGATTAATTATGTTGTGTGAATGTTTCAAATTACACAGCCAAATTAGTTTCGAAAATAAATGAGGATAATTCATCTACCAAAATTAAAAATAGCCACTAAGCCAAACCAAAGAGGGCTGAACACAATTTAGTTTAAAAAATTGTTATCTATTTAGCTGAACGCCCCCCGCACCTGCGTCGCAGTAAGCTACACATTTTACGGAAGCCTGGCTTCATTACACTTATTATATAGGTAGGCACAGCGTGCATTTAATCTTAAGAGAAGGTTACCAGTAAAGCGCTTACGCCCTTTTGTACGCGAACGAAGTTTTTTTTTAGTACACGAATATCTGGACAGAATTTATCTGGAGTTAATCAAATCCCCTATTTGCATCTTAATTTGTTAAACAGCAAACAGACGAACAGAACGATGTTATAAGAATCCTGTGTTTTTTTTCAATTTGTCTACTGAACCCTTTAAATAACGGATTTACCGTTATTGGTAAAGTTTGTTAGATTTAGCATGTACAATTCAAGAGCAGTGGATTTTGTGAAATAAATAAAATAAAATAAATATATAAAGTATTTGAATACCTTTAACTTAAAAAGTTGTATTGCTGTAATGGATACCATTATAATTCTTACAAAAAATATTCGTGAATAACTTAAAGTCGAAACCGCACATTTTAAAATTCATCAATGAAAAAGGCGGCAAGGCGACGTCGACGTAACGACGGGCCCAAATAAAATTATGTCCCGAATAATTGATGGGAACATTCGATCAATTAATTCAGGCCGTTAACATTCACGGGCGAAGGGAAAAAGGGAAAAAACGTAGGGAATTGCTCTCATTCATACGGAGGAATTTTCATGAACGATACCCCTTTGTTCGATTTATTTCAATCGAATATCGTGTTCAGCTTGGCCTGTGAATCCACCAAAGAGACGCGTGTAATGTGGAATTAGTAGATCAAATATTCAAAAGATTTAACTAGGAGTCAATAGTCTTGCAGTTTCTGATTTATTATAAGAGAAGGTTAGGTACCAGTAGGGTGCTTCCGTCCTTTTGCACGTGAACTACAAGTGCCATGGTACCATAATACCCAGACCCGGAACAAATATTTGCAGATCTTACAAACATTTGTCCCGCTGCGAGAATCGAACCTGCAACCTCTTGCATCTCAGCCAGATACTCGCCCGCCGCGCCACAGAGGTCGTCAATTAGTATTGTTTCAACGCGACCAAACCTAGAAGAATCAGGGCGACAAATACGGCTTGGCTTTTTTTTTGATGATCCATCTTACTTTTTTTTCGGAAGCACCTTTGTGTCAACCGCACACCTTTTTCACTCTTTTCACCGTGAGTTGCGGCGCAGCGTGACAAGTGGTGATGTCATAGCTAAAAATAATAAAAAAAATACAGAACAAATACAGTCTTTAATTTCCTACGAGAAACGTAAAATATTCGTAGAGAAAAAATAATGAGGTACAAAATTGTGTTGATTATCTAATAAGTTCATTGGTCTAGTGGTTAAAGGGTACCGGGTTTCGGTGAAATTACAGGTACTTATATGAGACTTTTCATCTTTATATCTCAACGTCGGCAGCGCGCGTTTGATGCCTCTGGTGATGCAGGCGTCCATAGGCTACGGTAACTACTTTCCATCAGGTGCGCCGTATACTTGTTTGCTCGCCAAGCCAAAAAAAGCCTACCTGTACGGAACCCTCCACGCGATTTTAACTCGCATTTGACTAGTTTATGTTAAATTTTAGTAGCCATTATACATAAAAATCCTAAGACAGCTATAATTGGCCAATAAAATAGTTAATTCGCCCGTGATATTGTCAGATTGTCAACAACTCTATACTCTGATTTTTAATCTTAGACAATTTTTGTTAACAAACAAATGTCAAGATATGCCACTGTGTGTATAAGTGTTATGATTGTGTATCATATACACATATGATACACATACATGACACTTATACATACAGTGACATTTGTTTGTTTACAAAAGTTGTCTAAGATTAAAAATCAGAGTATAGTCGGTATAGTGAAATTTAAATTTAGAAACGATTTTATTTTGCTTTTACCACTACGACTTATACAGTAGTTATATAACAGTAGATTATGTAGCGCAATCATCCGATTGGTGTGTTTGTGCAAGGCAATAGAAAATGTTGGTATTGCAAGGACTTGCTCGGGGGACTGCGCACCGCATTTTTACTCGCGGCTCAAGAAAGCTAAACATTTTATTTTTGTCAACATATACATTGCTTTCTTAATATAAATTCAATTCTTTTTCCCGTAGAAACAGGCACTTTATAATAGGAATAATTATCATCTATCTCGCTACCAAATTTCATCTAAATCGATCCAGTTACGACGTGATTGAGTAACAAATACAAGCTTTCGCATTTATAATATTATTAGTTATTAAGTGTATGAATGAAAATCCTACCTATTTAATGGAACAGTGACATTGCTCTGAAGTGTAAAGCGAAGTCAGAAACTATTGCGAGGTATTACACTACGCTCTATCGGGCGTCGTGTTTGGTTAGGTCGGGGGTTGCTTTGCAAATATCATTTGCTGCCCAATTCTGCGCTAATACAATTTTATTGGGATTGTTCAATGCTAAATCATAAGATTTTGCTTTCGTTATCAAAATATATTGCAAAACCAATGCAATATATTGTTAACTTTTCTGATGTTTATTGCAAGAATAGATTTGATACTATTTTTTTGTATTCTGTAGCAAATATAGCTATGTGGTCATGTTTAATTTATTTGTTTTTATTAATGTTTCAAATAAAATAGTCTACGCTTGACGACTAAAATGATGGCGCATGCATTTGCGTTTATAAATATTGCCAGTAAATACTGCAAAATGGGATGTAGAGTCAATGGTTCTCAAACCTTGAGCCATAAAAACAACATCCCATTCCTAGCAACAGAATCATTTGGCGTTTACCTACGTATTGTTTATTTGCCATTTAATAATAATAATAAATAATAAATGCTGGACACATTTCACACATTATTTAGCCCTAAGCTAAGCAGAGCTTGTGTTATGGGTACTAAGATAACTGATATACTATATTTAGTTTAGGTACAGTTGAAAACTCCAGATATCAATTTTAACATTCTTTTTCAATACACCTGTTCTGAGAAACTCATGATTAGTGAGTGTACCAATAATTAATGCTTGTGTTCACGCTTAATTTTACTTGAGTCAAACTTTTCAACGGTTTACACGTGTTCCAATTTCGATAGGTAGTTAAGCCACAGAATATAATACGCAGTATATATTAGTGAGTTGCTCCAACTCGAACAAAGTAATTTATTTGACTTTCATGTCTAATTTCATGTGTTGACAAAGTAGGTATTTATTCATTTAGGGAAGTTATTTTGTTCTTTGTTCGAGAGAAGTTTGGCTTGAGCCACGGCGCAATACTCTCTCTTGGTTCTTTCTTCCTGAGATGGCTCTCAAAAGAGCCTTGGATTTGTACCTTAAAAATAATTAGTGTAGTTAAAGGATTAGGATGCGCCCCGCGAGGAGGCTTTTTCCATGCACATAATACATGTCTTCGAGTTTTTTGTTCCAGGACATGCCAGTTTCCTCTCGTTTTGATGAATTCCTTCACCGTTTCGAGCATGTTGTAAAAAGCATATATTTTTTTTCGATTAAAAAACGAAGTTCTATTCGGCCTTTTCATGGATTTGAACCCACGTTCTTTAGATGAGAGCTCTGCGAGTCTTCCACTAGACCAGAGCCAGACCGTCTAGAGCCTCTGTTTGTTTGTTGGAAAAATGTCTCGAATGGTATCTTTCAAGGCCATTCAGCACACATCGGCCTTCCATAATATTTGATTCAAGCAAGGACTTGCCGTCCTAAATACACATCGGCTGGTCCTTCACAACAATAATGTATGGCTGTCGAATAGCCAATACTGTTGTGTTTGACTACGTCTT
This sequence comes from Epirrita christyi, assembly GCA_951392215.1. Lineage (NCBI taxonomy): Eukaryota > Metazoa > Arthropoda > Insecta > Lepidoptera > Geometridae > Epirrita > Epirrita christyi. Next base: position 725,043 of record OX595835.1, read on the forward strand.
CGTGTTTCAGTTGACTTTACAGCCATTTTACTTAAAGATATTTCATGTAAATGTGTTGAAATGGCCGCTTTCCACTCACCATATTTTTGTACCGGAATCTTGCAAAATGGATCTTAGTGAACAGAACGTAAAAAAACCTTGCCAAATATTCATACGTTCTGTCCAAGCCACGCCACGATGCGGCGGCCCTTGTGTGCTAGAATAAAACAATTGAAATATGACTATTCTTTCAAAGAATATACATCAGAATAAGCAAATAGAAATGGCGATGGGCAAGTCATGTTGGGGAATAAAGGTTCTCGAGTTGTGACCACAAACCGGACGACGCATTTAAGGAAGACCCATAATATATGGTACCGATTTATTTATTTATTTATTTATTTATTTAATTAGAACGGCCTAAGCCAATTACACTAATTAACATTAATTACAAAAATTATTAGCATTATTAAAAAACTTACAAAATACTTTTTACAACAAACAAATATATACCTACCTATCTATAGCAAGTCAGATATTGAAGTACAAATATTTAAATATATAGGTCAAATTATCCAAAATTTAAAAAAAAAAAAAAAAAAAAAAAAAAAAAACATTTCAAATTACACATAACAATTAATGAATGCAAAAATAAAATAAAAATCACAATATACAATTAAAGTCAAATAACCTACATTAATTACCCAAAAACCATTCATTCGTCCTCCTCACAGTACCTCAGGCAAACCAACAAGAGTTTCTTCCATTCATCCGCAAACAAATCACAATCTGGATTTGCGAATAGGAGCTTGTTGAGGGCAGTGAGGGTGCGGGGTAGCGGGGAGTTAGCGCGCGCGACGGTACGACTAAACGGAACAGCAAGAAGTTTATGTCTTCTGCTCCCAAGATAATTATTTGGAACGTAGAGGCGAAGTACCTCATTAAGCAGATCAGGGGCGTTAATCATGACCGATGGACCATAGGCATTGTAAGAGTTGTGATAAATCGATGGATGGAGGAGGCCCAAGACCATTCGTCATGGCATTATATAAAGGAAGCCCTGGGGAGGCCTATGTCCAACAGTGGATTTCTACAAATTGATGATGATGATGATGATGTTTTTTGTCTTTTGAGATTTACATGATATGTTTTTGGGACGAAAAATAATCTAGCTAGGTAACCTTGGAAAACAACGGTAGATTATATCTGGGAAAAATCCCATCAGATACGAGAAAAACTTGATCGTCTACTTGTTAAAATTCAATGTGATTTGTGACTCCGCCTACACCTATTTTAGCGTGAATTTGTAACGGTAGCACTTCCTTGTTACAATCATGTTTGTATCAGAAGATTAGCGTGAGATTTGAACGCGTTTGCTCTACGGGTGGCACTATATTACGCTAATACCCGGAGATATTCGGGGATTACGATAACTGTGCTTTGCGAAATTAATAATAGTTCAAATGTGTTCTACTTAGATTGGGATCAAAATACTCATTACAAAGGCACTGATAGCATAAATCAGAACCACTTGCTTTTGAAAAAGTTGTGTAACAACACATATATATGATGTGTGCCTTTAACACATATGACGACCACACTAGTTTTCACACCGTTGGTCACTAAGCCCTCTTCAGAGCAACCATATTTCAAGCTGGGGAATTCAGGGCAGTTCTATAATAAACTTCCAGAAAGTGCATCTAAACTTCCTACTCGATGAATTAAATCCTACATCAAGAATAATATTTAATAATAAATAAATAATAATAATAAATAAATGCTGGACACATTTCACACAACATTATCTAGCCCCAAGCTAAGCAGAGCTTGTGTTATGGGTACTAGATAACTGATATACTTAATACAATACAAAAGAAAGCGTATTACACTCTAGATGACTATAATGATAAAGCCGCGTGGCCTGATATTGCTCTGCCCCTCGACTGCTGAAATGGAAATTAACAATATCTGTACTTACCTATTTACATGGTTCTATTAGAATGTTATTTGTGGGGCGGTATACTTAATTCACCTGGGTGCACTAAATACACTATTTTGTAGACTTGATTCACCCAGGTCATTTCCGGGTGCAGTACTGTAAGTATATCAAGCGTACCGTGTGACAAGAAAGCAAGAAAAAGCATTTATTAATTTCAATGAATGCAGATCAGAGAAGAGAAAATACAAAAAAAAATAGAAGAGACACACAAACACAAACAGACAGATCAACAAAGATTATTAAAATTACATTAGGAGACGAGCATTAAGAACTAATTACGTATCCTATCCTACTAATATTATAAACGCGAAAGTTTGTGAGTATGGATGTTTGTTACTCTTTCACGTAAAAACTACTGAATGGATTTGAGTGAAATTTGGAATGGAGATACTTTACGCCCTGGATTAACACATAGGCTACTTTTCATCATCATCATCAATTTTCATCATTATTCACGCGGGTAAAACCGCGGGGCGCAACTAGTTACCTATAATTGCGAAAGTTTGTGAGTATGTTTGTTACTTCTTCACGCTGAAACGGCAGATGGGATTTGAGTGAACTTTTGAATATCTTATACCTTATACCCTAGATTAACACATAGGCTACTTTTAATCATTGTCATCATCAATTTTCATCATTGTTCACGCGGGTGAAACCGCGGGCCGCAGCTAGTTACCTATAAATCGGGTGCCTCTCAGTGCCAGTTACGCACCACTGACACAAAATGGCGTCCAGCTCAGAATTTGTTTTGCATTTGATCCTAACACACTGTGACCAAGAGAGAACTGGTGATACGAAATAGTAGTAGCAGCGATATAAACAATGCAAAAAAACAAAGCCGGATCAAAAAATTGCCAGTAACTCAACTACGGTCACTTAGAATCAAACTAAAGCTCCACTGGCAAAATAAACAACACTAGGCTGATGACATAGGATGATGACGTTTAATCCAGACAGTTAAAATGTTAATGGCGTCAACATACTTGCTTTACGAAGACCATAATGATGTCTACCACACTGGATCGTAGTGGTTGTACTAACTGCTTCTAAGTGAAAGATAACTTGGAGACTTAACGAGTTCTCGTTATCACGTTCCGCAGGTAACGGAGTAGGTAACTGCTTTAACTGCTACTTACTCGTAGTTAAACTGTACTCGCAGTGACGGGGGGGAGAGGTAATGGTAATGATTAGGTGATATTTCAATTTGGAAAGCTTGATTAGCAGTATATTCGTACTTACAAACACACTATACATAATAATAATAGGAGAAGTTAAGCAAGTACCTTGACTTGGCCCATGAGATTACCGCCATGTATGGGATATGGATTCGACGATTATCGTCCCGATAGTTGTTTCTGTGAATGGACTTATAGCGAAGAGCCTCGACCAATACCTTGAGAGGCTCTCACTAAATGGTTGGATCAAGGGTCAGATTCAGAAGGCAGTACTCTTGGACTCGGCACGCATAGTCAGGAGGTTCCTCTCTCTGCAGCCCTAGCCTCCGACCGCTTGGGCCTTGCTTCGCGACTGGAGGTTTCCCGTTTAGATATATATTTTTGACTATAATGTTTTTTATACTTATTACGTTTTTCTAGATAGTAGGTATTTCTTTATAGTAAAAAATATATTTTTGTAACGAGATTTTAAATAAATTAATGTCATAATAATAACACCCAACAGTCACTACGTAGTCTTGATTCCACACTAAAATTCCCTGTACCGTGGGATCAGGAACTACGAGTACCATGGTATCATAACACTCAGACCCGAACAAATATTTGCAGATCATACAAACATTTATCCCGCAGTGGCAAATTGAACCCGCATCCTCTCGCATCTCAGCCGGCTCCTCACCCACCGCACTACAGAGGTAGTCCATATTGTTACAAATACAATACTATATTGTTTCATATTGTTACAAATGTAACAATATGGTAGTAATGTACCTAGCTTTGCTAGGAGCCGTTATAATGTGAAATTCAATTAAATTAATTAATTAATAATAAGATAAGACCAAAACTCCAAATCCAAAGCCACTTTCGTGAAAACAGTAACATATTGTCTAAAAGACTAATCATCTTGTTCTTATTGAACCGATTCTATTGTATATGATACCCTAAAGGATGAAACGTCCAGTGATGAAAACATTGAACAAATTATAATGAGAAAGTAGTTCAAAATCGTGTTTAACTGTATTCTGTATCTGAGACATGAATCCTTCGTCTATAATCCTGTTATTGGTCATCAGTGGTCAGATTACGGCATTGTGGAATATGTTGCACAAACACATCCATTGATGAATGGGCGTAAGCTTCTTACTGATCTGATTGAATACCATAGCTTGGAGAGAATGGCTAGCATACTTTCAAAGCATTATTTACTAGCAATAAATCGTAGGTAAAGGGTATGGCAGCAGCCAAGCTGCATTTATATGAATTACGGCTTACTTATCGCAACAAAACGTGCATCGCGACATAGTCCAAATCCGAAACAGATCATTTTAGTATGACGTTGCTAAATTGTGTTAAAAAGCACTACACAACGCGCCGCTTAAATGAATTGTTACAAAACAAATTGAAAGTTGTTACATAAGTGTATGGAGTTGCCTAACTGTTCTTGAAAGGCTGTGTTGAATACGTGAGCACATAGTTTACGTTTCATAAATATGTAGATTGATAAACATATCAAAGACTTTGATGTATGGGATGGTTGTGCTATATTTGAAAATGATCGACCTCTGTGGCGCGGTGGGCGAGTAGCTGGCTGAGATGCGAGAGGTTGCTGGTTCGATTCCCGCTACGGGACAAATGTTTGTTAGATCTGCAAATATTTGTTCCGGGTCTTGGTGTACTATGGTACTCGTAGTCCTTGATATCCACGACACGGAATCCTTGTGTGGGATCATGACTACGTATGTGACTGTTGGGTATTATGTTATGTGATCATGTACTCAAATTATACTATGCATAGCAACACTGCTAAAGATTGAAAGAGCTGTTGCAAAAGATATTGAGGCTATTGAAGCTTTGAAACTGTACTGTTCTATTTAAACATTTGTACTTCCTTTTAACTCCTGAGTATTACTACTAACAAAATCGTATGCATTTTATAAGGAGCAGTCCTAAAGTGAAACGTTCCAACAAGCCGATTTTCAGCTTGAAGGAACTTCACGTGCCAAGGGTTCCGTAAACATACCGAATTGGAATCTTTAGGAAAACGATTTTTCCTAAGGGGTCAGGAATCAGTCAACCATTGCTGAAATTCGGACCGAATATTGTATTTATAAGATATTGTGTGTTTGCAAAAAATCATAATTCATTTTGTGAAATTGGATATCCTGTAAACTTACAAAGACAAAACACCGAAATAATGTCTCTTGTGGATTATTCAGTTTGAAAAATACTATGTACCTAAATCAGAACATAATCTGTATATTAATAATAAAATATGATACGACGACTTAGATGAGATTATAATTGTGAATTTAATCCTACTAATATTATAAACGTGAAAGTTTGTGAGTATGGATGGATGGATGGATGGATGGATGTTTGTTACTCTTTCACGTAAAAACTACTAAATGGATTTTAATGAAACTTTACAATAACATAGCTTATACATCAGAATAACACATAGGCTACAATTTATAAAGATATTGTGTGAATTGTCCATAATATGACGATAAGTGTCAAGTAATTAGGAAAAAATCTACCATCTGCGAGCTATTCTGGCGTGCGCGGCCAAAACCGCTAGAGTTACACATATGTAATGTATGATAGAAATATTTATCTTAAATAGTTCTACAAAAAAGCCCGCCACAGTATATATCTATATCTTATGTGTAAGCCATTACAGCCAAAATGTGTATAATATTATAAACGCGAAAGTTTGTTACCTATTATGTTTGTTACTTCTTCACGCTCAAATAGCTCAATGAATTTGAGTGAAATTTGGAGTGGGGATAACCTTACATCCTGGATTAACACATAGGCTACTTTTCATCATCATCATCATCAATTTTCATCATTATTCACGCGGGTGAACCCGCGGGGCGCAACTAGTGTAAAATAATGACGAGAATTGCCTTCCTGCTCACACGTTGGCCAAATCAAACAGCGACAGTCGCACAATTACTCACACGCACTCGCACATTGAACAATCTCGACCGCAGTGTAAGGTGATCCCTTTAATTGCCGTCCACATCAAATGACTGTTAATGGTAGATATTGTAGCCGATTGCATTGCAGGTACGTTCTGAGGGAGGATAAGGTATTACCTACTCGCAGATCTACTTCTTTTACGAGAAACACAGGCATCCGAAATTCTTGGAATTTAAATTGCTAGCTTCCACATCATATTGAGTCAAAAAGACAGAAAGATAAAGCTCATTTCAAGCCGATTAGAAGAGACAGTGGCCTGACCACACAGCAGTGGCGTCGCGGTGCGGTAAGCCGAGGCCGGCCGCAACGCGCTCGTCTCTGAAACAATGCCTGCTTGGATGCACGCATGGCTAACCACGACTGCCTCTATGCACTCTGCCCACTTTGTATAAAATATTATCAGCTAAATGCTTCCACGGAAATATAATGCTCCTAGCGAATTTAAAACGCTCCGCTAAACACGTTACTTTAAAAATTCACGAATTTAGCGAGAGCTTTATGCCTTTTAATAACCACTAAAGTTGTTCCTAATTTGCACATTCACATATCAACGAAAGCATTCCTAAGCAACATTTCAATAACATGTCGCTACATAAAACATTTTACGTGAACATAAAAATGATCCCCGAACATTTCAAATTGCTTGCATAATCGAACGGCAACCCTCTCGCGATTCAAAACCCCTAACTACATTAAACTCGAAGACGTAGATGATACGACAACGCCGGGGGACCGCCGCCCGATACAATTTACATATCCCCTATCTTCTGAACATTTTAATATTATCCACATTTCATGGAGTTCATATTTTCCGGAGTAACACTCAAAACTGCTACTTCAAATTCCACTACTGCGTTCCGGAAAATAAAGAGAATTTACTTGAATTCAATATGGGACAAAACTGGCTATTTGCGGAGATGTGGGTCATATGTGGTTGAGGATGTCATTAAAACTTGAGCCCGGAAGAGTATCTGCCACGACGATTGCAATTTTAAAAGGCTTGTTGGATCAGTACGTGACATCCCCATTCTCATAACTTATCCAACTTTGTTGAACCTCTGAAGAGCTCCTTTTTGTTTATTTTTAGATATTCAGTTCCTCCGTCTAAATTGTGATAGACAGTTTTATATATAGGCAATCAGAATGAAGATCGATTACCTAGCTTGGCTACAATATCCTTGGAATAGGTTTTAGAACTGGCATCCACCCGTGGCGTTGCTTACATGGTACCGAGATAAAATAGCTTACATATTTAACATATTATTATAATATATATTATCTATTATTCTATCAGTTTACCAAATTTCATCTAAATCGGTCCTACTGTTACGTCGTGACTAAGTAACAAACAAACGTCCAAACTTTGTCACTGTTATGGCAATAATAGTGGATTCACCATTGACGAAATTGAAATTGAAGATAAGTAGGTATACCGGCCTATCTATCTATCATCATCAACATAAACCTGTAAAAGTCCACTGCTTTATTCTCTACAGGTTGTCAGTTCTGCATGCTATATGACCTGCGCATTGCCACTTCAACTTGCTAATTCTGAGAGCTATGTCAGTATCTCCTTTATGAAAAGAAAAAACTTTTCGATTGTATTTGCTCAGTATTATTTATGTTTCACGTACACGTGTACGTGTTTATTTTTAGCCCGTACCGCTCCACTAGGGCAAAGGTTTTTCTTACCAAAAATAGACACGGATACTTTTTATATACCTACAACTTTAATTTATTCATGAGGGAGTTGACATTTGTTTGTGAGATGCCTAATTCTCAGTAAGGAAACCTCCTCAAGCTAAAATCATAACTTGCTAAGTGAAATGGGTAGTACCCTGTTCCGAAACTTCATGCACAAACACAACCGTACTTTATGTAACAGGTAGCGGGTAGCTGACGTAACATATCCGGTTTACAGGCTGTAATTGACATTGTTACCTAGTCCACGAAAAAACGCTACGACTTTTCAATCAAAAATGAGAAGACAATGTGGTGAGACATGGTCGTGAAAGGAGCCTCGGCGAATTGCACGGAATCCTTCCACCTAACTGGTTCCTTATCCATTGGCTACAAGGCCCTTCCCAGGGCTACCATAGGGTACCCTAATGACCTTAAATTAGTGACTAACTAATTACATGACGACGAAGATGATCATCAGTTTTTAGAGATTTTAAGTTTTAAAAAAATGCAACTGCAAATGCAACTTAATCTCAAAGTTACTTACACCAGATCTCAAAACATTGGAACAGACCCCAGATTTCACAAGGCGCTCCTGGGTCAGTGCCTCCTATTTTGCCTACTCATGCTCAGACCCACTTCGATCGATCTGGGATCCCGGGTGTAACGTTTTCATGCTCTTCTCACATATATTCTTGAATATTCAGACTTGGACTTAATATTCTCAAACAGTGGCAAGGATGGTCATGGTCTAAGAATAAGACTCTTCCAACTCCTCCCATGGATGTCGTTGAAGGTGACTAGGGGATTATGTCAGGGGATGGGAAGCAGAATCCATCATACTGCAATCACCGATTCGTTAGCTTAGCGTAGTGATTATGGCAAATCCCCCATTGCATTTTATGACCCTCGTACAGTAGTGTTAAAAAAAAAAAAAAAAAAAAAAAAACAAAATAAAGATCTCATTTAGCAGTAGATTCATCGAGTAATCTTCCACGAGCTAGCTATAATTTCTTCCATGTACTTCATTCTGTTCAGATTATCTTTACAAACTTTATTTTTCCATCGAAGTATTCTAACCGAAGCTATCTAATTTCACTTTAACTTGTGAGCCACGTTTAGCTTATTTCAAACTAGCTAGTATCTACTTAGATCGTCATAGAGCTTATTTCAAAGTAACAAAATTCAATAACGAAAACCTGCAAAGTTTCAGTAGGCCAAAAGCTACTCATTGTCTTGCACTCCAAGCGAGTAAGATCCTTATTGCGTTGATAATAAGAGTGTGAAGTATGCAGAGTTAAGTTTGTGCTTATTTATTAAGAAACGAGCGATCTCGTCGCAAATTTTACAAGGGAGCCGAAAGGGCTTGCAAGTTAGATTAAAATAGTTGAACTGAGTCGTGGGCCACGGCTCATGTGACACCAGACATGGTAGTCGGTGTTAAGAATTATTATTTATTACCTAAGAAACTTGTATGCTGTTTTCTGGGAATATCCACTTGAGACGAGTACTTTATGAATACAAAATAATCACTCAGTACTTGCGTAAATATTAAATAAAGCTATCTGGCTAGAGATAAACCTCCCAAAAGACATGTGGTAGGGTTTAGTCGACGATGCAAAATTTTCGATATTCTTGACCTTGCTACCTAGTTGTGTTTTTGAAAATAAATATTGAGTTACAGAGAACTTGAAGCAAGTTAAAACAATCTTCTTACAATCAGACAATACTTACTACCTACGATATTCTACAATCTCGTAGCGTATCGTAGGCACGTAGCACGTTTGCTACGGAGTCAGCTACGCCGTAGTGCACGTGCTACGCTTTGATCTATTATTATGTTTGTGGATGAAAGTGCCGAAATCTGGGCATAGTGTGTGTACCTGTCTTAATACTTATTGATAAAGAGTTTTTCAGTTAAATTTATTTGAAATAATAATTAACTACGGCATTGTAAGAAAATAATCTATGATAAAAGCTAGACTAAGCTTGTTTAATTCTTAAGTTTCAATTTATGTTTTGAATTTTGAAGAAACTTAACATGAATTTATTTTGTACTGCTATCCTGGCATGATAACCCACCCTAACCTTATCTCAATTATTTTCATTCCATCAGTGTATGGCTGCACAGTGTACACATCCTATTTAATCTCGTATGTATGTAGACATGCCCGTGGGAGCCTGACATCCCCGGATTAAGATATGTAAATGAGATCGACTCACAACACGCACGCCGATTGGATGCTCTGATCGTCCTAATGTGAGGCCTGTATCACTTTAATTAGCAACAATTTATGTCGGTACGTGAACATTTCCCATTTTACAAAATAAATGCCAACAAAAGTTATTTAAGTAAAACATTAAATGAGCTTTGTTACGCTGGTTTTGAATATTGTTGAGCTACAAGCAATTTGGACTCCGAAAACCTCGGGTGCTTGCCGGCTCTTATTTAATTTTGTTAAATGGACTATGACCTGTCGCACTTTGTGTTTAAGTATCAATATCGCTTGCATGTGTATCGTCGGAGTGAATTTCTGTACGTCAGTAGTTACTATCATGTATACTGTGCTAATGTCAACAGGGACTTGATAATGCTGTAGGTATGCTAAATAATGCAATCAAATATAAACAGTAATCTATTCAATTACTGCTTTAGGGAAGCAAACAAGTACCTGTGTTTCTTTCGATAAAGGTGTAATGAAATCCTTCCCCTCTTAAACAGTACCCTTAGCATAGTTTTTAGCGCCATCGCATCGTGAAGTACAGGTGTGTTTCGAGCTTTGATTAAATCTTGAAGTATAGCTTTAATAAATCTTACGATTTTATTAGTAGCAGTAAAGAAAATCGCATGAAACTCGAATGCTAAAACTCAAGTAGGTTTACTGCATTTCTAAAGAGATTACTTGTGTGGTAAAATTTCCTCATATAACGGCTATTTTCTCTTTTTCTAGGTTATTGTGAATAGAAATCTGGTTATTTTCAGGAACCTTCAGAAAATTGCAAATTCAGTTCGGTTTCAACTAGGTATGCAGCAAAACAAAACTAGTTTGCATTTAAATTCCAATCCTTACCATCCCGGTAAGCTCAGCCAGGTGTCGCTTGCCATCACAGATAGTGCAACACTTAGCAGCTAAACAAGCTTCTGACTTTAGGGCTGGTTCACACTGCGGAACGACGGCGATGGAGCCCTACATTATTAGCTGTAACAACTAATTCTAAACAAGCAATAACTGTTGAAGATTACAATCTTCAACAGGTACTGTACACCCTCTTAGAATGCGACGACGAACGGTCTTGAGCCGCCTCCATCCACCGACTTCCTGCGACGTTGTGACAAATGTCACAGCACCTAGTTTTATTAGTTTTTATAATCTTTTTTGTGACCTATGTACTTAGGTCAAAAGCAATAGGAAACAAAATCAAATAAAATCTTTAAAAAAAAAACAAGATGCCTTATCCGTATTAGAGATCTAAGGGGGAGGCCTAAGTGCAGCAGTTGCATTTTGAAAGTTTTGTTGAAGTTTGCAGGTTGATGATGGTGTGACTTATTACGACTTATACTTGTAATTACGAATTAAAGCCGGGCGTGACACTTGTATTTTGTGTAGTGGTACTAGTGGGATAAATCAGTACCAATTGTACCATCAATGGTACAACTCAATGGTACATCTGGGACGGAGGGGACTTTTAATATCACAGTCGCCTTTCATAGTATTATGAGAATTATGACAACTAATATAGCAACAAATGCTATAAAGTAAGTAGTATAGTGAAAGTGTCTATTAGAAAAAAAACACAAAAATTACCAATACCAAAGCGAATGATCTAATCTAGTTAGCTGACAAAAAACAATCGTGAGGTGCAGTCGCTTTGTGCGCAGTGTAAATCGCTCTGAGCAAAGCTACGCAGCTCGCCGCCAGCTCGCTAAATTACCTGAAAGGCGAGGACAGCAGATAAGATCGGTTGGAGCCCGCTGGAGCTCACTATTAGTTAATGCGAATACCTTGCCGTAATGAGTGGAATCTAGAGTAGGTTGGGATGCATCGTTGAACGAGTTTAGAAGTTTTAATAGAAATCAGGGGAGATTTGGACAAAATGGAACAAAACGCCATCTCGGTTCTTAAGAAGTTCTTTTGCAGCCACTTATTACATATAGCGTGAGTGTCTTCCACGCTACAGAAAAACTAGAGCCATTCGCTCATGTACTGTCTATAATTATTTATATTTACGAAACGATTTTCGATAGATTCAATTTTGGAACCCTTGGATACTTATATGTTTTGTAATTTTTTGGTGGTTATCGATGGAATAAATTCGTACAAAAATTGCAATTCTAAGGCTTCGATAGAACAAAACATTACCCATGCTCTTCTGTCTGTACTTTCCTACAAAAAGTAAGTAATCTAATGGGTTTTTCCGTTCTCAGAAAAACCCAATAATAAGGAATATCTATCTTCAGAACTTATAATGTTCTGTGCCTGTGTACACATGCAAACTGCCATGGTGGATATAATTCATACGCCATCCTATTTCCTTAGAATATCTTGCACAACACCGATGTAACCTATACAGGTAGCTATTTTTCTTGATATTTATCATCTCTTATACGTTAAGTACACCGATGCACATATTGAATGATACTTAGGGACTTTTTCAAACAATAACACCTAGCTACTCGTATATGTAGGATTGTAATAACCAAGCAAGTATGTTCTAACGCTCCCAATCGCAGGCGTGTAGATTCATGTTAATCAGCTGTAATCCTTGTTTGCAAGCGGTAATAATATGCGCAAATATCTCGCGAGTAAACCGAAGTAATTAGTTTTGCTAAATATATCCTGCTCAAGGATTAGCAAAGGGCACGGGATAACGGAAGTACTCGAGTGATAATTTCTCGATACTGGGGACTATTGTGTTGGTAGTAATGTAATTAGACTGGCTGTAAAACAAATTGGCTTAATTTTAGGCAATACTATATCTATAGACACATAGGTATGTATATAATTAATTACACTATGAGCTAAGTTAAACTAACTTTTTAACTAAAAATAAATTAAGCTAAGTGAGAGTCAGACTTGCGCTCCGAGAGTGCACAGATAATGAAAATTTCAGCAAAATTCCCGAGTCAATTCCTATACAGAAAACAAAATCAATCTCTTCCTGTTATCTATCAAATTCCCAAAAATATTGAGTAAATTGACGAAGTGGCCATTTACCGAACAGATCGGCCCGGGCAGGGCAAGGGCATTGAATTAGCATAACTGATCCGATCGGCCCTACGGCTGTGTTCACGTAGATAGCCGGTGCCTGTCTGCCAATCAATCTGAGCCGTCTACAAAGTGCGTGGGAGCTGAAGGTAAGGGCCTCAATTACCTTTATGTGACACATCGCGGTGGCCATGCGAGGACTGCAATCCCTGGTTTTCGGGGCTCAGCTTTATGGTGCCTTCCAGGCTTGCAGGTGGCTTCAACCGGGTTTTTCGCTGGTCATTCTGTGGCGTAGGCTTCCGGATCTTGGCATTTTATGGACAATGACGTTGCTTGGCATGGCTTATCGTGCTTCAGTCCTTATTCTAAGGGCTTATCTGCCGCGCTCTGCTACGAACTGTCAAAAGTGGTTCGCGGCATTGCATACTTGCATAGTACTATACAATTATAACTCTGTGGCATCGTCGAAAGAACAATCAAGATACGTTGTAATATTAAGACGTTTTAATTAAGTTAATCTATGCTAAAACTACTCTAGAAGCATCAGGGGATGCGTGAGGGAAGGTCGGAGGTCCTTGCAACCTATTTCACAATCAAAAAATATTGGACTTTTGTATCGGTCATAGAGTCAGCGGCAATCTGCTTTCTACGAGAAGTCGTCCTTTGAGGCATCGAAAAAGCAATTAGATTGGGATACAATGACTACCTGTAGTATCTTCAGTACTTGGAATAATTGAGTTGAAGCTCTTTGTAAAGGCATTGTCTACTTATGTGGGCTTTTTTGGAAAGGAATCTTTTCGAAGTTAAGTTATTTTATTCAAAGACTTTTCCTTAGTAAGTAGGTTTGTTTTGTTATATTGAATAATAGAAGATACCTACCTAAGATCGAGTCAAGCAAGACTTTCTTATTTACTCACCTGTTTTGCCTTGTTTAATTTTATGAAGCTTTTGTAAAATAGGCTTTGTAGGGTAGTAGCCTTCACCCTACAGAGCCTGTTTCGCATAGTCGCATTCGCAGTCGGCCCACGCTCGGTGTGGCGATCACTACACGTCTAAACTTAAAACATCTATGTATACCTAACTTATCTTACTTAAGCTTAGAACAGAACATGATGCTATTGAACGAAGCTGTTATGCTTGTTAACAATAGCAAAGCCTAAGATTAATCCGCAAGAGTTTCGAACTTTGACGAAGTTGCGGATTTCAGCTAGTCTACTATATAGGTAGAGAGCTGAGTTCATGAGGCTGATGTCAACTAGACCAATGTGGCTTTCACAAGACACTTTAAAAAAAAAGTAAAAATAAAAAGTAAAAGTAGAAGCTAAAAGTGTTTTTAAGGTAACGCCATGTTAGTAGGGAAACCGTATTCAAATCAAAAACTTAGAAAAAGAAAAAAGGTTGTCTTATCGCTATAAAGCGATAAGACCATCTATTGTACAACATATTTAGATTTAGTTTGGTTTGTTAAATGTTTTCTTTTACATTATTGTGTGAAATAATACGTATTTTCTGTAATCTACACTCGAGAGCAATGAATCCGGGTCACTTAAAGATGTTAAAAATCTCGGAAACTAAAAATGATAGATTAATGCAATAAATTGTATTTAATAGACAATGTAATACTCCTTAAATGAAGGTAAAAAAAATATGAGTCACCATATATTTTATTAACACAAAATTACATAAAGAAAAAAACTGCTGATCTCTCCTTAAAACAAAAATAGGAAACATGAAATTTTTGAACTTTATTACGATTTTCTTGAATTTTAATACTTCGTATTGCCTCCTCGTGCTTCCATATAATGAATATAGAGCACTATCAACATGGTTTATGTACCCACATAAATGACAGATTACAAACAAAAGCAAAACCAAATGCTGTAATTTCGTAGTTCCATCTTCGAAAGTGGCCCTTTTTCAAATTTGATTTTTTTATGATATAACTTTACAATAACTAAGAAGTTTTAATACCTTCATTTAAGGAGTATTACATTGTCTATTAAATACAATTTATTGCATTAACCTAGCATTTTTAGTTTCCGAGATTTTTAGGATTCTTTAAGTGACCCGGATTCATTGCTCTCGAGTGTATTATAGTACAGTCAAATTAGGTGATTTTTTGCAAATGTGTGGAACTAATTAGATGTAGTCATGAAAACTTTTCTAATTGTTTTGTATGGCTTAAAAATCACCTCTAATAATAAGCATCAGTAATTTCACCCTCCGGAACAGGGTGAAATAGGGTGAAAAACCTTAAAATATCCGTAACTTAATGGGGGAAATAGAAGTAGTCGGTGCAATTTGGCATAGACTTTGAACCGTTATGATCTACATTTGCACCAAGTATTTTTTAAATCCGACATACGGAACATACAAAAAAAATCGTTTACAAAAAAAACTTTTTGTGGTTATTACGGCTCCGGGAAAATTAAGTTAGTCGGTGCAAATTGATAGACTTATCAGAAAAATGCTCGAAATACATTACCAGGTTTTCACCATGGTGCGTCTCACGGAAGGCACTTTTCCATATTTTATTGTCGCTCTACTTCGGGGAAAATTAATGTAGGTCTGGAAATTGACTTAAACTTATTCATTTAATTAGTACTACATCCGCCGGAAGTTTTATACTGGTTTTTTTTTTACGGAAGATCCATTTGTTCAACACTGTGTTCCCTACATGCACGTCGTTTTTATTAAAATCATAATGCACTAAAACAAACTCTCTATACGTAATTTAACTTACATCAAGTAATTTTTTTATATTTTAAAATTTACGGCCTTTTTAAGTTTGTACCTAATATTTAAAAGGGTTCCGTAAGCGCCAGAAACGGTGCAAACCTAGGATAAGCTTCTTTTCGTGTCATCTAACGTTTACATAAGAATCCACGACTACACGACTTAGGTCCACACTTTTTGCTAATTTGCCTGTACTATTAGAGCTCTTGTAAATAGTAAGTATGGAGACAATGATTACTTCTTTTCGGTTTCATATTAACTAATACCACTTTCACCAACCAATCATCCTGCTTTAACACTTACGACACGAAAAACGTGTGAAATTAGTAAAATTTTCAAAGAAACCTTCATAGACATGATAAGTATTGGTTGGTGAATATGGGAACTTGCTAGCTAGGACCACACGCTTTCATTACAACGTGGATGTTATACGTATACCTTCTATGTCCTTGAATTATGCCTGGGCCCTTCAACGCCGCTACACTACCACACGTATCTCACAGCCCGTACAACGTTAGTTTAGGCGTTAATTAGCCGATATCATCAGCACACTGAGAATTAAACCAGTAATTGACCAGTCTTGTGGTCATAAATACACATAAAGCTTGTGCTTATTAAAGTTATGGTTACCTAATTAACACAACTTGAAATGGTTGTTCTTACAAAACCCAGAACCAAGACGGTGATCAGCGGGCAAACTGTACCATGCATACCGCGTACTTATTATATTGATGAAACATATGGTAAAATTAATTAGAATGAACGAGAACTTAATGAACCATTCATTTCAGATCCATTTAAATTCCTGCAACTGCCCTGCAAGTGCTTGCAAGTATTCGAGCAACACGGACTTCCTGCCGCGGAAGTTGCAAGTCAATGCGACTATATCTAGTACCTACTCTCCACAGCTTTACGGCTGGGATACAGAAGACTACGCAGTGACAAGTGCGTTTGTGGTGAAAATTTCGTGGTAAGGCGAGTTAGCGTAGCTAAAGACATTTTCGTAGGTCCATAGTTCACCACACGTCATATCCTATAACCCTATCTTTGCTCTAGCCTCAGGATCAAATCCTGCAAACACTAGGAGCCGTTTCGAGGCGCATTTACATATTTCAACAATTAGAGCGCCGGATCCATTATAATTAATCTATAATTACGAGTCGCGAGTATCCTTATCCGTAGTTTGTTTGCTAACGGTCCAGTGCTCTTCAATACCGTGGCACTACAGGTAGATGATTGTTATCTCATCGCGCTGAGAAAGATGGTTTTTTCTCTTTCCACAAGAATGAGCGAGAAGAGATTGAAGTCAAGTTCTCGTGTCTCATTCATGCTATAGCATGGAAGAATTTGTTATAGATAGAGAAATGTGGAATATAACATTTAATGCAAATTCAATAAAAACAAGATAAAAACTGACAGATCTTGTGACTGAATTCACGTTCGTAATTTTGTCTAAGATGTAGGTAGATACACTGGACATATTGTCGTTGTCATTGAGGTTACTTTAAAAATGCATCAGAGGACTTTTTCTGCTCTTTCGAAAGGAGACGTCGTTATATCATGTAATTTTGGTGGCATTTTAACCGGTGTAGCGTATAAAAAGCACATGGTAGTGAATTTAAATAAAATTAGTGTATTGCGTGTCTTTTCGAAGGGGTGGAAATTGACCAGAAACATTCTAGTAAACTGCCATCGATTTACTAGAACATGACTTGACAGTGGACTTGGCGACTTGACATTATTTGATTAATCTATGTTACTTGACATTGGCAAAATTGAGTACATCCTCAGATGCCATTAATTAAAAAAAATGCATCAACAATAAAGTCAAAGTCAAAATCATTGAAATCGCAAGGATCATTTTGAACAGTCTTATAAACTAATGGTCTTGCCACTCTGTCCATCTATTGGTTTACCTGTCATCATCATCATCATCATCAGCCTGTAAGAGTTCACTGTTGGACATAGGCCTCCCCTTTAGAATCCCATGACGCACGGTCTTGATCCGCCTCCATCACCCGACTTCCAGCGACGTTTATAATGTATTTAATCCATCGGCTTGAGGGCCTTCCGCTACCGCGTCGTCCGCTTTGTGGTCACCACTCGAGAACCTTTATTCCCTATCGGTTGTGAGTTCTGCGAGCTATATGACCTGCCCATTGTCACTTCAACTTGCTAATTCTGAGAGCTACGTCGGTGATCCTGGTTCTTTTACGGATTTCCTCATTTTACCTGTTTACCGGTACTGTTTACTTAATATTTTATTCTTTCTTACGCCCAAAAAGCCACCCGCAAATCACTGCAAACCACTTTTGTTTATATGCCAAAACTGTCTACTCTTTCTACTTCTACGAGTGCTACACAAAATTCCGTGTACTACTGTTGTTTATTATGCCAATATTATAGCATCGGAAGTCGAGTTAGAGTCGTATACATCGCGCCGCTTTAAGATATGCTAATGTTATTAGGCAGATCCTCGCGTATCTTAGATATACGCTGATACGCAGCGCCGATATTTTCCCTTTTATCAGGAGCCTGTATTGGGTAATAAGATCATTAACGTTAAGAAAGACTACGATCAACGCTAAGATAAGAGACGGAACCCCTGCCTAATAGCAATACCTTGTTGCCATTCTGAACAAAATGTGACCTATGCAGTGTTAAATTGCTCTTGGAACCCAAAGTTATTAAAGTTAGTAGAACTTCTTGTGAAAGAGTTCGTCCGGGGTAGTACTACCACCGTACCTATTTCTGCCGCCAAGCAGTAGTGCTTGTATTGCTGTGTTTCGGTTTGTAGGGTACGGAGTGCCGGTGAAATTACAGGCACATGAGACTTTTCATCTTGATGTCTCAGGGTCGGCAGCGCGCGTGTGATGCCTCTGGTTTTGCAGGCGTCCATAGGCTACGGAAACTACTTTCCATCAGGTGGGCCGTATGCTTGTATGCTTGCCTAGTAGTATAAAAAAAAATTAAAAAATAAGTTGAAAAGTCACATGTGCTTGTAATTTCACAGGCACAGTAACATAGCAAAGCTGCAAACAATAGGCATGTTTATAATAATTCCCCTGACTAATTTTTTTGTATTTTTTATTTTTAGCTCTGCATTAGTCATTCTTATTGTAGTAAGTTATTATTGATGCTCTCTCGTTATCTATAAAATAAACCTGAAAAGCTGAAAGAACGAAAACGGGATGTTTCCCGCAAACACAGTGCATCGAGAATTCACGTCGAACATCAAAGGACATTCACGTCAGTACAATGGCCGCAGCGTGTATGCGAGTGAATGCGCGCCCGCGCTGCCGATGTTCCGTGTAGCTGTTGCCAGAAGTAAATGAGCAACTAAGGTATCCAAAATACAGCTAAGCAATGACAAATTAAACAAACACCTAGTACGGGCCAGTGTTCAAAGCTTTCTGACTTCAGAGCACCCGGTGCATAGTGAAAATTATTCATACTCTAAAATATTCTTAGGTACTATTTGTTGACCTACAAATTAAAAGTTGGCTGTATAATGTTGATAGATGTATTTACTTTTAATTCGTAGTTGTATTTGAACAACCGAGTTGCTCAGCTATTTCTGCAACTCACCCAGTAACTGTTATTTTGTCTGTGGCGCGTTTTCAATAGGTAACATTCAAAAAATGGGACGAAGAAAGCTCGCTGCATGTGGCCGTATATTCTGAGAATTCTGTCGTCACAATGGCGACGATGTACAGGAATTCGTTCCAGTTTATTACGTTGTACACAATGACATTCTGTACCTTGTATGTAGCCGTAGTTGCCGTACTTTAGAAAGGACGGTCTTCTTTTTAAATGTGTAATAATATGACAGTATCTTTAGCTACGCTCATGGCTACGCTGAGGTTACGTAGCTATTTGTCAGAAGATTCATTGCTACGAGCGACGTCGCGTCGTAGCTCTGTAGGCTATTTCCAGTTAATAGTAGGTATGGTTAGGTAGATAATTAGTAGTACGAGCAATGTTGTAGTTATGCAGTCATTTACAGAAAACATGCGCAGCTATTAGCTACGTTGGAGCTACGACGTAGCTCGTAGCAATAAATCTAGGTTAAACCTACCCACAGATTAGTAGCTCCAACGTAGCTGTACAAGATTAAGTTACAAATAAACGTACATTTTTGATGTTGTCAATTATTTTGATCGAATACGCCCAAATGTCCCATTCCAAGTATTACGGATTGTATTTCGACAGTACAAACCCAATGAGAATTCTAATTCTCTAGATTCCAGCCAAACGTCCAAATATGCGTATATTAGGAGATCCTGGCGATAACTGGAGTCGATAAATGCCTATCTGCTGAATATGTTTCATTAGGAAATGGAATGTGTTGGGTCTATCGGCGTTTAGCGGGGTATGCCTATCTATAGGTACCAATTGATGTTGATCATCCTGCATATAAACTATGTGTGTAGATTGACCCAATTTGTTAGTCCAATGAGCGAATACCTTAGCTGGCCATAAATAACCATCCACACCGAACATAACCTCAGTATGTAGCTGTCTACTAAGCACACCAGATTAATTGGCTCTATTTTCATGGCCCAGGATTTTCTCCCAATAATGGCAGATTTTCTCTCATAACGTATTCCCATTAGGTTGGCTAAGATGAAAGAATCATCATCTCAATAATACGTGCCATGTAGGTACATTCGCGGCACAAGGCACAAATTTAAACCAATAGCCAAATTATTCGGCTTCGACGATGGATCAGCTCTACCTCACAGTCTTTAAATAGCTCAACTGTATCATTATGTATTTATTAATTTTTGCACATATTTGTAGCATTCTTTCTGTAAATAAAACTTGGTAATACACACACCCATTTACTCACACACACACCAACTTACTCACACACATTCACACACTTACTCACATACACATTCACACTAACACAACAACAAAGCACGCATGCTAAAATTTTACTCTTTCTTTTTTTTCATATTGTATTTCTTTATAACCAGATTAGCATTTATGTTCCTTTCGTTTTGTCATATTTTGTGTAACCCTTTTTTGGGCTTATTGTTTTATTTATTGTATTTTATTGAAACAAACTGTAACTCTGTTGGATTACTAAAAATAAAATAAAATAAAAACAAAATGTAGAAATGTAGCAAAAACTAGACCACGCCAAACTTGATTTGCTCCACGTACGGACAACTTGAACTTTCGAACCTCTTTTGAACCTCGAGGTACGCCTCAGAATAATCATTATTCTTTTGTTTTCAACTTTAAAAAATCTAGAAAACTACGTAGGTAAGTCCCTTGTTAAGTCTTATCCGATTATATCTACAAAATGTCATAAAGAACTGACGAGTAGTTTTCAGTTTTTTAGAATTTACGAGAAACTACGTTTTTTCAATCCGCCCGTCTTTAGCTTCCTTCTAAAGGTCAGTGTTCATAAAATTTTAAGATTAGATAAGATAAGAAAAATTTATTTTTAGTAAATACAATTACAAATGGCATCAATAAACACAGTTATAAAATATGACATCCAATGAAAAGAAACTAAAGCTACACACTTAGTTATAAATAACAGACATTCCACCGGGTCCCAAACCAGGCAAAGCCTGTACCTAGTTATGTTACCATCGTCCACTCATCGGGCCATCTTTAATGCAGAGTAAGCATTTCCTCTCTAGATTGTATTAGCGCCCACGCACGTATGCAGGTGCATAATTGCTGACGTTGCGTCTGGACCATGGTACGTTTAGGCTAGAGTTAAGGCAGTCGTTATTAAGCCACCACTTGTAAAACAGTTCATAATTAAAATCATTTAAACTTCAATGATAATTTTGTCTTTTAAAAAAGCTTTCCACGGTTTCCCCGTACAAGTCTACCTTGGTGACCCAGGAGTTTATTATCCTGGCTCTGAGTTGGTAAATAGTATCAACAGATTAAAAAATAAAAAACAATAACAAACAACAACAAAAAAAAGTGACTCATAGGAAGTTTTGTGTCTATAACTTTTGTGCCTACGTATAATTATGTGCGAGGGCAAGGGCTCAGAATGGCATGGGTAAGTATGAGTGTGTGTGTGTATTATTATGTGAGTGTGTATATAATATACACATATATATATATATATATATATATACACACACCCACCCATATATATATATATATATATGTATGTGTGTGGGTGTATGTATGTGTGTGCGTATTTGTGTGTGTATGTAGCGCACGAGAGGGTGTTTCGGTGTGAATTGAAGAGAGTTCTACAGAACGATTGCGGTAATTCCTTCTGTAGAATCGTAGGATAGAGACAACAACCACGTTTTGATGATCTTTTTGGCTTTGCTTTTGTGCTTTAGATACTTGGTACCTGGGTGACCGAGCTTTGCTTGGTACTACCTTAGTAGCATACTACCTATCCTACGTAACCTTCCTAACTAGTTTTAGTCCAAGATTAATTCTGGAGTCCCTTGTAGCGGGCTGAGAAGCAAGAGGTTGCGGGTTCGTTTGCACGATTTGCAAATATTTGTTACTGGTCTGGGTGTTGCGGTACCATAGTAGTCGTAATACCCAAGTGTGGAATAAGGACTATGTATGAGACTGTTAGGTGTGTTATATGTAACGTATAGAATACTACCAGGAAAAAGAGAGCATACACCAAATGCGTTGTTGGGACTAGCCTCAGTCTGCCCCCAGTAGGATCCTGAGGATACGGGGACTGTACGTATAAACCTATATATTGTTTCACGATGTTTATGGTGTAATATAATATCGTAGTCTAATAAACAGGTACTTTCCTACACTTTTGTTTAAGTAGGTACTTTCTAAACTACGTCTATGAAATGAAACTCCATGGACATTGAGTAGTTACTTTATTCAGAAAAATTGGAAACAATCCATCCATATCAACTATGCTAACAAAGAAGTTATATAATTATGTCAAACTTTTATAAAACTAAAGTATACGTAATCAGCATAAAAATTCAGTGCAAATAGTAAGTGCAACGCCTCATCTCGGCTCAAGTACGTTAGACTAGTCGTTGGTAAAACAATACTAGAAAATAAATAAATCACAGATAAAACTACTCATAAATACATAAATCATTAATCTTATGGTGGCCATACACGCAACGGTATACCATACAGGTTTACCTGTACAGATTACGTGTTCAGGTAAAACGGAACGTGATAAAACCGTACAGTTATCCCTAAGTTTTTATCACATATACGTTCCGGATTACCTGTACTTATAGGTAATCTGGGGGTTTAGTACGGGTTTTGATAATTTTCGAAACTATATGAAGTTTCGTTTCCTTCCATACATTTACTTGCAGCGCCCCTAGCGAAAACGAGAAGAACACTAAGGAAGCTGTCAGTAAATGTATGGAAGGAAACGAAACTTCATATACCTATAGTTTTCGAAAACTATCAAAACCCTTTTTCGAAAACTATCAAAACCCGTACTAGACGTACTGTTCAGGTATACCGTTGCGTGTATGGCCACCATTAGACGCACTACACACACCTTTAGCCCGGGTTGAGACTGATCTCACATGCTATGTATGCTATACTATCTAATAATTATCAGCCTGTAAAAGTCCACAAAATTAGTAATTTTTGGACTAAAACTGACCTAAACTATAATATGGATGTTAACTTTTCAAATATTATAAAATATCCTAGGCAAAAAAATATAAAATACACTACGGGCCTGGCGGCTCGGGCGTCATTCGAACTTAGTCGCGCGCTGCTATTGGCTGGCGCTGGCTAAGTTCGTTGACAATAGTAATCGCCTTAAGCTGTTCCCGCTCGTGCGTCTATCTCAGAGTTATTTTAGAATGTAATATAATAATTAATTACAGTTTTTTTTACTTGGTTGTACTTAGGTAGTATAAAAAAAAACTATTTAACATTTGACAGACACCAGGCTTTTCAAAGTAACATCGGCTTCCATTTCAATTCCGTGCGGCCCGCGCGGAAGTCCGTGTTGCTCGAAGCATTTCAATTAAAAAATATGCTATAACGCGCCGTCGTTAGATTTGAATTTTGTAAAATCCTTTCTCAGTGAGCGCCTAGAAGCCTAAAGGCACATTCATGCCAAATTTTCTAGATTTATAGTTCTGGAGATCTGAGGATGAGTCGGTGTTTTTTTGGCAACGCTTATATAGACATATTACCTAGATGTGAGATCGGTCCCGGCCCAATCAATAAAAACTTAAACATACCTAAATTATATTATGTGCTGTAGTGTATGTATAAAAGTAAATGAATCATAAATGCTTTAATGGCACTGGAATCTAAAATGATTGTAAGACTAAACAAACTAAACATTTATATACTAATACACTTTGTGACTTAAAAGCTAACAGTTGTTTAGAATACGTGAAACTAACTCTCCTTTGTCATATTCATAGAAAAAAAAACTTTTGGCTGTGCCCTGCAATAAAGAGTAACTAAAATATTTTATCAGCATGGCAACACAGACGATCCTATATTCTAAAATGCATCTTAGAACACCTAAGACAATCAATTCCAAAAAATCTTTAAACATTACTATGCCATTTTCTAACCATCCACAAGTTTTAAAGGCTGATAATTTTATCAAAAGTTTTCTTTTCTCAAATTCCCGCTTAAAAATAACCTGTAAAGTGACGTAGATAGAATAAAGTAGGTGCTTATATTAAGCTGAACTATTACTAACATTTATTAAGATTCAAGGGGTGTATAAAGGATTTATGTTACTGGAACATTTGAGATTGTTACACATTAGTTACAATTTTGTAATTATTTTTGAGAATGACAAAAGGTTTGGACAGTTTATGATCAATTCAGTATCAATTTCAATCTGTCAAACTACTGAGGATCATTTTTGTGCCAGATTTCTTAGAATACTTAGGTGATTTCCCACTTTTTGGCCACGCTAGTAAAACCACGGTGCAAGTCACAATTAGGACGTTTTATCTGTGTTTTTTTGCCAATGCTGTTCCAGTAACAAAGATATTCAGCTTAGCATTTTACAAACCACAACATAGAAAGTCTGTTTTTCAGAGTGTGTGTCACAGAAATCAGTAGGTTCCTATTCTACCTACAGTTTAAAAGTTAGGGATACAGCCCACACATGCACTCGAACACACGCGCAATCATACACACACTCACACGCACTGACACGCACGTCACAAACTAAATTAAAGTTTACTGTGACGACGAAATGTTTAGTATAGCTTGAAAACATACTTATAGATAGTTTTATACATAGATTGATAGATAATAGCCTTCCTACACCTAAAAGGAATTCCTCATAATTTATGTGGTCTACCCACGGTATAGTTTCGCTAAGGTTTAGCTAGCTTTCTACCTTCATAACGAGGCACGTTTATAAATAACCCAGCAGCTCTGTAGTAACTAGTTTTCGACGCACACACAAGGATTCTAATATGCAATTATTGAGAAGAAAGTGAGTCCCAGTTTGTTTAGAAGAACCTATTAGGTGACCTGATGCTAAGCGGTAACCTCCGCCAATACCACTGCAATACCACCTAAGATCTGGGCATGATATAACAAGACTCCACTTATGGTATAATAGACTATTTGTTCACTTTTAACCACCTATGGCCCACCTAACGCTAAGGGGATGTGTCAATTTAATAAGTGTCCCATAAAATAGATGAGATAGAATTGGTTATACTCTATTAAATGTAGCTTATTAGAATGACACATGCCAAAAGCCTCGAATAGTGCTGGGACAATTGGGATCAAGTCGAGATTTATGTCTTTTTATTGACTGAAAGATTTTTGCACAAATAATATTTTCTAAAATCGTGTAGGTAACTACAACCTTTTATTGTTTTCGAGTTTTTATAGATTAAAAGCAAAACCATCTAACTAAGCAAACCCCAAATCCACGAGATTCACTGTTCAAAACAGTTTTTTTTTTGCATTGTGACAATAAAACTATAGTTCAATAACGATACAGAATAACAATAACGACAAATTAACAAAAACTCAACAAACGAAAAAAACGATACGGGTGATACGGGTGCCGGTGAAATTACAGGCACATGAGACTTTTCATCTTTATGTCTCAGGGTAGGCAGCGCGCGTGTGATGCCTCTGGTGTTGCAGGCGTCCATAGGTTACGGTAACTACTTTCCATCAGGTGGGCCGTATGCTCGTTTGCTTGCAAAGTAGTATAAAATTAATGCCGCGGAAGGTCAGAAAGAGAGGAATGGGAGGAAGGGGAATGTTGTTTTATGCGACATTGGAATTAACAGCGTGTAGTTATTCTCACTAGGTAGCTACATGCGGTGCTCTGGTGGCTCTAGACGAGTCGCGCGTCCTGCTCGTGTTGCAGCAGGTCAGCGAGGTTGGAGATCTGTATCTCCTGCACGCGGCGCCCTGCGAACTGGATGTAGTCGTGCGAGGGCGCGTCCACGCTTCGCTTACGAACTAAAAGTAAACAAAGTTTCATTTAATTAGCCGCGGTGTGTCCGGACTAAGAATAGACCCCTCCATCTTCTACCGTGGATGTAAAGGTCTTACTAAGGGATTACACCAGGGGATGGGCAGCAGCATCCACCTGAGTACTTAACACCAAACTGCGATCACCTATCCGTCATTTAGATTATTGTTCATTATGCGTCAGAACCAGCGACAGAAAGCGAGCAAAATTCAGCGAGTGAAATTGTTCAGCGACAATTTTAGCACAGTTTTACTTTATAGAATGCTGCATTGATTAAATTAGATTACCGCATTCAAGTAATCACCTTGATTCTGGTTTCCAGTGACGGCATTGTAACATATTTGTCAGTGTAGATGAACTGTAAGATATCATGTTACGAGGGGCATCTGGCAAACGTTGGTTTGGTAGGTATATCAGACGACCTATATGACAATTTTTGCAAAAATTTCTAAATGCAAATTTGTTATCCAAGCGGCATTGCTTAAAGTTTAAAATTGCATGTCATATTTGACGATAAAACCGGTTTGCACTTCAGACTGTATTCATTTTGAGGGTTTTTTTGAATTAATCGAAATATTAGATATATAGATAAAAAATATGCGATTAAAACTTTAAAATAAAAGTCTAGCTATTTAATTCGTAAAAAAATTGTGTTGTTGCTGTTCAAATCTAAGAGCATTTGAATGTCAAAGTTTGTTTAGACTGGTAATTAGAGCGATTTTTTTTTTTTTGCAGAACCATACTTTTTTTTAAATTCTGTTTGGTTACAACTCGTGTAATTACCTACCTGTAGTTTCGTGTAATTTATTCAAATATTAAAAAAATCTTGATTGTTTTAACAGCTCCCAGTAGATACCAGACTGTTAGTGCTCCGTTCGACAGAGACGACGCTCTACGAAACCGAAACTAGCCGATTGTCTCCTTCTTTAGCTCGATGTGCATTATTTACCGCCTACACCTTGTAACTGCACAGAGCGAAATGTATGCAACGTTCAAGCGACAGCAAAACTCAGTTGACACTTACTGATGAGTCCTTCTTCCTTGTGCAGTCTGTAAGTCGGTCTGTCCTCGCAAGTGGCGCGCAACGCACGCGCAGCACTCGCGAGCTGCTGCAGCGCGGGCAGCGCGGCGCGTAGCGTGGAGCGTACGCGCGAGATGTCGAACTTAGCGCCGTCCTCGATGCTGAGCACCAGCACCTCGGGACTCATCACCATCTCGGGGTCCAACTCCATCATGAAGCAGCGCTCCGAATCTACTATACCTGGAAGTCACAAAAGTTATTTTGAGTATAACGCTCTGTTAATAAAATTGTTGGAATTAGAACACATACCTACCTACTTATCATCCTACCTATTTGACGACCTCTGTGACGCGGCGGGCGAAGGCTCGCCTGCGACGCAGGAGGTTGCGGATTCGATTCCCGCCTCGGAACAAATATTTGTACAATCTGCAGATATTTGTTCAGGGTATTCTGGGTGTTTTTCTATGTATAATAAAAAATGTATTGTATTAAGTATATCAGTTATCTAGTACCCATAACACAAGCTCTGCTTAGCTTGGGGCTAGATAATGTTGTGTGAAATGTCCAGCATCTATTTATTTATCATCATTCATCATATCTAGATGATGGTTCATAGCTGTATAAGTGTTAGGCGCTGCTGTAGAGCTATGTATAGTAATCTGCAGCGTTCTATTGCAATTCATACCAATTTCATTAATATTCTGACGACCTCTGTGGCGCGGCGGGCGAGTAGCCGGCTGAGATTTGAGAGGTTGCGGGTTCGATTCCCGCTGCGGGACAAATGTCTGTATGATCTGCAACTATTTGTTCCGGGTCTGGGTGTTGCGGTACCATGGTACTCGTAGTTCCTGATACCCACGACACAGGGAATCCTAGTGTGGGATCATGACTACGTATGTGACTATTGAGTGGGTAGGCGCTGCTGTAGAGCTATGTTTAATACAGTCTGCAGCGTTCTATTGCAATTCATACCCTACGATATTGTTTGGGCGGCAACTGTCTGTCATTGTCCGGCGGATGAAAGTGCGGACGCACGCTCGTCTCGGACAGTATGACAAGTGCGGGTCGCGTCCGCTGAAGTGCGGTTTTAGGAGCAACCCACGCACGCTATGGATGTAACGCTTGCAGCTCTTGGAGCCGCTTTCTAAACTAGCATTAACGCACCATTGGTCAGCGCGATATCCTAGTCTTTCAGAAACTCACCAGTAACGTTAGCCTCGAAGTCATGTATGAAATTCACATGCCGTCCATTATCCATAACCGATATCTTCTCGACCGAGTCTCCAATGTCGAACTGCTCGCGTAGGCCGGTGAGGACATCATCGGTGGCGTCCTCGCTGGCAGTGCTGAAGACCTGAACATCGGGGTCCGAGGTCCAGCGGAGAGGCATCACCTTGTAGCTGGGCTGGTCGTAGAAGGCTGGGTCTTCGGGTAGGTCCTGAAAATAGAGATTTAGCATTGAGGCCTGTTTTCCTTTGAAGATGGACTACGTACGAAAAGTCTACTTTCGTAACGGTGTACGGCTTTGCCTCCATGAGCTGCTTGTCCACACGGCTCATTGTCATCATCAGCCTGTAGAAGTCCACTGTTTGACATAGGCCTCCCCACTGGAATGCCACATAAAGAATAAAGAAGCCTTCTATACACTGCGTCGTCCGGTTCGTGGTCTAATAGAGAACCTTTATCTCTTAACAGTTGTCGGTTGAGCGAGTTATATGGCCTGCCTATTGACACTCCAACTTCCTAATTCTTTATCCTGGTAGATAATCTAAACATAGCCAACAATTATGTTGATAAAATGTTGGCCATTGCAACCATTGCCTAAGTAGGTAACCTCTGCATTGAAATCATTGAGATGAGAGATGTTTTGAGTCTGACAGTTTGTGTGTCTTTACCATTTTGACTAACTTACATACATACAAATGCCATTTTCCCCAAGTTGGAACTAGCTTCGCTTGTTCAATGAGATTCAGTTAAACTTCTGGGAAAAGTCTCGTTAGTTATCGATTGACCTAATAATACCTGTTTCTAGGTCACGCAGGGAACGTCATAAACCTAGCCCTATCCAGGTTTCTGGGTTGCTGCTTGCGTGTCCTAGTAACCTAGATTTGGTTCGTGATTTTTAACAAAAACCAGTTGTATCTGGAAATATAATTTCTCATTCTAACTACCTTTTCAACAATGTCTCTGGCTGGAGTATAATCTGTATACTTGCACAAAAATCTGTAACACAAAAATGTATGTTTCTTTTGTTTGTCCCGTATGCGTTTCTATATTATTCATTAAGCTGGGGCTATGATCCTAAAATCCAAACATCCAAAAATTTTATCCAAACGGCTTTGCTTAAAGTTGAAAATCGCATGTCATACTTGACGATGAAACTGGTTTGCACATCAGACTGTATTCATTTTGAGGGTTTTTTTAAATTAATCGAAATATACAAATCACAGATAAAAATATGCAGTTAGAATAAAAATACAAGTCTAGCTAATTCTAATTCTTCTTTTAATTCGTAAGAAAAATTGTGTTGTTGCCGTTCAAAATTAAGAGCATTTGAATGCCAAAGCTTTTTTAGGGTGGTAATTTGTGCGATTTTTTTTTTTGCAAAACCAGTCTTTTTTCAAAATTCTGTTCGGTTATAACTATTATTAGTATATTGTTATACCTACACTATTTTTTGCATCTCATTATTTAATCTCGTCACGTCGCATTTGGCGTTTAAAATACTACTTTTGAGATCAGTCCTCGTCTTAAGATTAAACTTTAGTGAGTTATTGTGAGCACGCCGGGGAAGGTTTCCGACTATGCGCGGACTACGCGCGAACTACACACGGACGAAGTCACGAGTGGGCCGGGTAGTATCTAATAAACCTCTGGTCCAAGTATTGACCAAGTATCCTATCTCTAGTCTTAGTCACAAAATTATCTTATGTTAATATAACCTAGAATTTTAATACTATAAACCTTGAACTCTTAAGTGGTTTGAAGCCCTACTCTGCCGAACTTCCCACCAACCTGACCGACACTAAAGACTTTAATCTAATTGATAAACTACTTAAACCAAATGAACGACATTTATGCATCAAAACAAAATAAGTATAACAAGCAATGGCGGCGATGAGCTCACCACTAGTCACGTGTATGTTCCTAAGATTATGCGACCCTCAGTGAAAGGACACCTATTGAGGCTCTGCCTACCTCTTCGAGGAAAAAGGAGTGTGTTTATGTATCATGCATGGTATGAATATTTTTTAATCATCATCACCAGCCTTTAGACTTCCACTGCTGGACGAGGCCACCCCCATAAACTCAATGGAGGAATTGCCAAAATCACCACGCTTGGCAGGCATTGGTGATCGCAGTATTCATGTTTAGTGATAATGGGTGGGTGGTGATGGGTGGATGCTGCTGCCCAGCCCATGGTGTAATCCCCCAGTCGGCTTTTACGACATCCACGGGAGGAGATAGAGGGGTCTGTTCTCAGGCCGGACACACCACGGCAGCACGGACGTTTATCCTGACTATAATACGGAACCCTTCAATGCGCGTGGTTCGACACGCACTTTACGCCTTTTTTTCTTTATTTTCAGTGGTGGCCAAACCGGACAAACTGTTATTAGTTTTTTATCTTTGCTATATGTAGGAAATTATCCCGAGGCCGTCCCATAAAATTTTAATCCATTTTATTCCATAGGTTTTCATTTCGATGTGGTAAGTACCTAACTAAAACAATTTTCTAGCAATTTTCTCTAGTAAAACCTTCGAGCAACACGGACTTCCTGTCGCAGGCCGAGTAAAACACAGTATACAATATTTTTTTTTTACCGTGTTTTACTAGAGAAAATTGTTTTAGTTACTTACCACATCGAAATGAAAAAGTAACGAAGCCGATCGGAAACGTTTCCGACATTTTAGAATCGCTCTGCAGATAAGGCGTCTAAAAAAACACTCAATTGCACGCCAATAATTCGATGGCTGGCCAAGAAAGCGCGCTGCATAGTAGCTACTAGTAGATATCTGAATTGAATATCGGTTCGTTTGTATATAGCGAGGGCTGCGGTGCGCGCCGTTGCGCTCGTCGGTCGGTCGGGCGAGGCGAAGGCTACTGGGTCAAATGGGAGCTAGGTCAATCCGATCAGAAATTAATTGCACTTCTCAATTCGTCAGAGTCAATTCGGAGTCAATTTTATGTTCTCATGCAGTAATGGACGTCTTTCCACTGATGATCACGATACCACTTTGTTAGGAATGTTGCCGTTTGTACTAGTGGTAAGACGGAACATCAAAGTAAGCCAAGCCGTGTTTGTTGCCTGATTCTTCTAGGCTTAGTCGCGTAGGAACAGGAGTAATTTTAGTTTACAAGACGATTCAAAATGATCCTTGTGATTTCAATGAATAAAATTATTTTTGATTTGATGTCGTGTACGGTCTGTGCAAACATCGGATCGGTGTGTTGCTTACCTAACAAGGCCCACCAGCGCATTTAACCCTGGTTTAAGGTCTAATTAAACGATGGTGCAAAATAAAATAACTACAGAGTTAATTTAGACGACTTCTGTGGCGCGGTGGGCGAGTATCCGATTGAGATGCGAGAGGTTGCGGGTTCGATGCCCGCTGCGGGACAAATGTTTGCATGATCTGCAAATATGATTATATTCGGTGATTTATTGGTCACCATAACCCTCATTCACAAGCTTATTAGGGAACTATTCAGACTGATATTGTGATGTAGTGAGCCGTGCGTCCGTTTGCGTTCGTGAACTTGGACCCCAGTACCTTGATAGGAATGGTGCAGAAGCCCTGGTAACGAGTGTTGGTCGTCAGGGTCAGTTTTGGCATCAACATCAGCAGCAGGCCGAGCGCCGCCAGCACGACCAGCCCGGTTATGGCGAAGGTGACGAGCGGCGGGACCAGCACCCGCGCCGGCATGCGGTACGCCCGAGGCGGCTGATTCACGACGCGCATCTGAATCACATGCTCCTGTGGAGGAAGGAAGAGTTATAGGAGATCCATGGAGCATTAGCAGGTTAACTAAAATCCGGACAAATTTTGATAAATAAAATTTACTATTTATTTATTCAAAAAACTATTATAACGCCTAAAGTGATGTAAATTAATCAAATTAGGTTAAACTAAAAAAACATGTTAAATAATTAGGTAGCTATTATTATAGGTACCTACAACAGCTTTTAGACGTCCACTGTTGGACGAAGCCTCCCCCATAGATTGCAATGGGGGATTTGCCATAATCACCATACGCTTGGCAGGCGGATTGGTTATCGCAGTTTGGTTTTAAGCACTCAGGTAGATGCTGCTGCCCATCACCCTGAGTACTTAACTTACTTATAACTGAATTACTTAATAAAGCTTTTACTACATCCATGGGAGGAGAAGGAGGGGTCTATTCTTAAGCCGGACACACTACATCATCTAACGCCTCCTAAATGAAATATTGGTAGGTAGGTAAAGTGTGTGTGAATTTATGTACATAAGAGTAAGTACCTAGTTAAATATACATAAATTAATTCACTCCTGTCACACAAAATAAATACCTAAATGACTATGTACTATTTTTATTCCTACTTCGGCCTGCTAGGTTCGCTATTTTGATTCAACATTAAAAATCACAAATATATGCAGAGTTATAATGTAACTAACTACCTACTAGGCACCATTCAGTATAAATTCCTCGTAGCATTATAACTTGAATTGATCTGCCCTCCTGTGGACCTCACTACAGAGAGTAGATACTTTTTGAATGGAAAGAAGAGCCCTAGAGAAAGGCTTTGATTGTGACATCAAGACAGAATCCTTTTATTTATATTACTTTACTGGTCCAGATATGCTAAAGATAAAATACAACTGAGATGTGCTTACAAAAAGTATCATAACATAACATAACACCCAACAGTCACATACGTAGCTGATGACGAATATCCCACATTGATGGACAAAATTATGCAATGTCGAGCAGATACTGGCTGTTGGATTATGACTACGTATTTGTTGACTGTTGGGTGTTGTTATGTTACGTTTTAGCATATAAAAAAAACTTTATTACACCTGCTGCAGTTAGACACTGTGAAATAGTTTATTCATCATCATCAGCCTGGCAAAACCCACTGCTGGACATAGTTAGGCCTCCCCCATAGAATGCCACTACAAACGATCTTGAGCCTCCTCCATCTACCCACTTCCTGCGACTTTAATAGCGTCCTTGGTCCATCGAGAGGGTGGGGTCTTCGTTTACTGCGTCGTTCGGTTTTAGCTCGCCACTCGAGAATCTTTATTCCCCAATGGATGAGTTCTGCGAGCTATATGACCTGGCCATTGCCACTTCAACTTACTAATTCTGAGGGATATGTTGGTGATCTAAGTTATTAGCTTATTAGCCGCGGTATTAAGTTTCAAAAGTCGTTTTTTTATGACGCACTTGATTTAATTTTTATCCTAGCCATATAGCTATTCCTAGTAACATGCATCAAGCCAACTTAATTGTTAGTGTTTTAATGCTTTTTTGGTGTTGTTATAATAAGCAATTTACAAGTGAAATTATCGGAATTATTGTATTATAAATATGCATTTGCAAAACCTCACCGGAGCTTTGCCACTGACCACCGGAGTAGTCTTGGCAGTGAGGCTAGGTCCCGTTATGAACGTCATGTTGCGTGCTGATCACCTTTTTCAATTTGTTCTATATTTGCACACAAATTTTCAGTAATTTAACTTTCAGTTTGCACCAAAAGCTCAATCAAATTGAATCGAAGGAGCTTATCACCATCACATCAATAATCCATCTCATAAAATAGTTGCTGTAACAAAAAACAAAACTTTTTTTATTTTGGCAACATTTTTGTAGGGTTTAGTCGATTATTCCAGCCACCAGATTCCATTTTTATCGCCATTCGTACACTAGTAATTTCTCTATTTTGTCTATTTCCTTCCAATGTCTAATTGTCTATAGCTTGGATGGATGGTGTCAAAAAAAAACGAAGAGGAAACGGACGATTTCGTATGGTTTTCGTGTCGCGTAGATTAATTCCATGAAAAACGAGGTTAAATGAATCATCAACGCGCGCAGTGTTGATAAGTCATGTTTTATTAGTTTGTTTCAGCATAATTTTCTGTTATTCTTTGTTTAGTAGTGTATATACCACGTTTTGAAGTTCGACGGCAAAACGAAAATAAAATGGCGACCGATCAAGCGAAGAACCGCATGAATGTCTTCAAGAACACAGGCAAAGATGTCGACGTAAGTATCTAAAACCCATAGTCTAAACAACTCTCTGGACATGAGAAATTTCCTTCGAAAACATCGCCTTGACCGCATTCGTACACTATTTTCAGGAAATGCGCAGACGGAGGAACGAAGTTACGGTGGAATTGAGAAAAAATAAAAGAGATGAGACGTTACAAAAGCGGCGTAACGTGCCGATCAGCTACTCGACGGACGAAGAGGAGAGCGAGCGCGCGCTGGCGAGCACCGACCTAAAGGCGCTGGTGATGAGCGCCGCCAACGCGGCTGAGCCTGAGGGGCAACTCGCGGCCGTGCAACAGTGCCGCAAGCTGCTCTCCTCCGACAAGAACCCGCCCATTGACAGCCTCATCGCGGCTGGTATCCTGCCCGTGCTGGTTCAGTGCCTATCGCGCGCTGACAGCCCTACGCTGCAGTTCGAGACGGCCTGGGCACTCACCAACATCGCATCTGGCACCTCCGCGCAGACCAATAAAGTTGTGCACGCCGGAGCAGTCCCCGTCTTCCTCCAGCTGCTCATGTCCCCACACGAGAATGTCTGCGAGCAGGCCGTGTGGGCGCTTGGAAACATAATCGGAGATGGACCGGTGCTCAGAGACTTTGTGATCGAACTTGGAGTGGTGAAACCACTGCTTAGTTTCATCAAGCCAGAGATCCCTATTTCGTTCTTGCGTAACGTCACATGGGTCATTGTAAACCTCTGTCGGAGTAAGGACCCTCCGCCACAAGTCAAGACTATTCAAGAAATTCTTCCAGCACTCAACCTCCTTATAATGCACAGTGACATCAATGTAAGTACCTACCTAACTTTGTTTTTTTTTGTGATGACACAACAGCTTCTTGAGTCCAAACATGTAAAAAAAACTGCAATTAATTAATCATCTGGCATACAAATCTATTCCTATTTTTTTTATTTCATATTAGTTATGTAAGTTATGTTCAACATAAGTCATGTGTGGTTGAAAACAAAGATGTTCCAAAAAATATATATCTCATTGAACAGAACATAACACCCTCCCTGTGTTGTGGGTATCAAGGAACTACGAGTACCATGTTACCACAACACCCAGACCCAAGACAAATGCAGATCATGCAATCATTTTGTTCCACAGCAGGAATCGAACCGGCACCCTCTTGCCTCTCAGCAGACTCGCCCACTGCGATTGAGGTCATCAAAACTTGCAAATGTTATCAGTTTTTAAGATAATACTGATCTTTCAAACTTTGAATGTGAGAAAAGTTATAAATTACAATGTTTAGGGCAATGACATTTTACTAACCAACTAAATCCAGATAAGATTTATTACAATTTGTTTGTATTTCCATAATCATTGTACAAAGATAATGTATTCAAATCATCCCACTTGTTTTTGCTTTCTCAATGATAAATCATTTTGTAGATTAAAGAAACTTTTGTATGTGTAATTTTTATGCTAATTTGATTTTATCTTAAATAGTGTTATCAATACAAAGATATCTTTGATATAAAATCCTACTATCCCCAAATAAGATAATATTTTTTTTTATTAAACACTTGAATATTGGTTAGACAACTTATACAACTTGAGTAATGCTGAATTCTTTGTGTAATAAATTAACTGTTTAGGAAACAGTTTCAGGCATTAGTGCTGTTCAATTATTTGAAACAGTAAGAAATTGATTGGAAGGAGACATTCTTTAATTGTACACACTCCATTAAAAGAGAAAGAATGTCCAGTGTCCAGAATTAATTAAAATTCTTTATTGTTCTTAATAATAACTAAGCATGTAACAATAAAATTAAAAGTAAATAATGTGCAATGGGCGGAGTCTTATTGCTAAAAAGCTATCTCTTCCAGAAACCCTATGGAAGGAGAGGAGCTTAAATTTTATAGAAGACTAGTTGCGCCCCGCGGTTTCACCCGCGTGAATAATGATGAAAATTGATGATGATGATGATGAAAAGTAGCCTATGTGTTAATCCAGGGCGTAAAGTATCTCCATTCCAAATTTCACTCAAATCCATTCAGTAGTTTTTACGTGAAAGAGTAACAAACATCCATACTCACAAAGTTTCGCGTTTATAATATTAGTAGGATTGATCAGGGGTACTCTAAAAGTTTATACATTGGATTTTAAATAAATAAAATAGAAGAATCTACCTAGAATAAAAAAGAAGATACTTAAATATAAATAAAATAATTAGTACATGAATAAATACAAGCCAAAGTAAATAAAAATTTGGCATAGGCAGAAAGTTTACCTTGATGTGTTGAAAATCAATTCCAATAAATGCAAGAAATGTTTTTTCTCATTTAAATCTGCTATCAGTTGGTGCACAATAGGTGGATGCGTTCATTAATCAATTGGCTTGAATAAAGCCCTGATTGCCTTCCAGGCTCATTCTGTATTGTTTATCCAAGTACAGGTTTCCTTTCTTTTATATCAAGGTCCTCAAAGATTTCATTGTTGGTTGTGAACCATTAAGTTCTTGTTTTGACAGAAAAAAGATTGCTGACCCACCTTTAACTTGCTTACAGATCCTCGTAGACACGGTATGGGCCATCAGCTACCTAACAGACGGAGGCAATGACCAGATCCAGATGGTCATAGAATCCGGTATTGTGCCCAAGCTGATCCCCCTGCTGTCCCACAAGGAGGTCAAGGTGCAGACAGCCGCACTCCGAGCGGTCGGCAACATTGTGACGGGCACCGATGAACAGACACAAGTTGTACTCAATTGCGACGCTCTCTCACACTTCCCTCACTTATTGTCACATCCAGTAAGTTGAGATTGTGCTTAACAACCATCTGTATGTTATGGTCTCCTAATAACCAGACTGAAAATGTGTCGTGAATTGTCTCGAACATTCACGCCTATCCCTAAAGGGGTGGGCACAGGATAGCTAGTTATCCTTCTCTTAGACTTTGTAGATTATCATGGAATTCCAGATGCTTTCATCTACCTTATAACCAACATTTAACTAGTATACATATCAAAAACCATTTGGTGCTAACATAACATCGGCCATTCATTGTCCATCTCTCCTCACAGAAAGAAAAAATATGCAAAGAAGCTGTCTGGTTCCTCTCAAACATCACAGCGGGCAACAAACAGCAAGTTCAAGCGGTCATCGACGCCGGCCTGCTCCCTAAGATAGTTGAAAATTTAACCAAGGGAGAGTTCCAGACACAGAAGGAAGCCGCGTGGGCCGTCTCTAATCTAAGCATAAGTGGAACAAAGGAACAAGTAGCGACCCTCATCGCGTGCGGAGTCATACCACCCTTCTGCAATCTTCTCAGCTGCAAGGACACACAAGTCATCAATGTGAGTATTGGTTTTTTGTTACTACTATCTGATTGATCATGGTGTATCCAGCCTATGAATAGACCCCTACATCTCCTGCCGTGGATGTCGTAAAAGCCGACTAAGGGATTACACCAGAGGATGGCCAGCAGCATCTACCTGAGTACTCAAAAACTACTGCAATCACCAATCTGCCTGCCAAGCGTTGTGATTATGGGCAATCCCCCCAATTCATTGTATGGGGAAGGGCTCATCCACCGGTTTATAACGAATAACCTGACCCTGTCTTAAATAGGCAAGAAGACAAGATACGACAAGTCGCGATGAAATTTCATAGAAATAGTTTTACGGCGTGATTAACAAACAAACATTCACATTTTCGTTCGTTCATAATATTAGTATGTAAATATTGCTTTCGTGTTTCGTTAAAAGTCTGAACAAAGAAACAGCAATAATATTACCAGAATATTACTAGACAAAGAACATAAATTTATTCAACTTATTTCTGTTGCACTTGCCTTGAGACATTGTAAATGTTTAGTGGTGCATTTAAAATATTGCAACAAAAACCATGGCAATAATAATAATAATAATAGATCTCTAGTAACAGTTTTACATGTACGTCTTTTACTAAAAACTGCTAAGATTGTAGTGTGTAATTCTGGGTAACTATTCATTCAAATTAATTTATTGCGTATTAGGGGTTAAAGTATAGTTAAAATCTCGCTGCAGACTCGGTCATAAATGATTCGAGTGTTTCGCTCTCTTTCCCACTCACGGGCCTTATGGGCAGGCCACGCCCACACGTAGTCCTGTGCATTACTGCAGTCGATGAGTGATATCGATAGTTTTATATATTTATAAATGGGTGATAGAAATAAATACATATTTTTTTTATTTTATTACCAAATTTACTACAAAGCATATTAAATATATAAACAAAAGAACGTATATATAAAACTAAAAATAGAAAATTAAAATTCTTCGTCTGAGTCATCGTCATCATCATCCACATGAATGATGAACTCTTCGCATAAATGTGCTTTTCTGAAGTCTTCATCTTGCAGCAATTCTGCATGTTCCACACATTTTTGCCAATTTTCAATGGAGACATTGGAAATGGCTTCATCGACTAACTTCTCGACATCAGCTATCTTGAAGGTTTTGTTTTTCGTTGCAACTTCATTTTTTACTTGAGCCCACACCAACTCGATGGGATTGTACTGACAGTGGTAAGGCGGCAAGCGGATAACTTCATGACCATGCTCCAAAGCCATTTGATCCAAGTGATATGTTTTTTCCGGTCGATGTCGACGCACCTTTTGTAAGAGCTCTGGTTTTAACTCTTTTGATGTAAATTCAATTCCATGCTCTCGAAGCCACTCTTGAATTTCGCTCTTTCTGGTGCTAGATGTTGGTACAAGATTTATTTGCTGGGAATGGTAGCTAGCATTGTCCATTATAATAACAGACGGTTCTTCTAGACCTAGCAGCAATTACTTAAACCACTCTGTAAAGCCTTCGGCATTCATTTCGGAATGATAATCATCATTTTTTGACTTTACAGCATGAAATACCCACTTTGCTTCTTGTAAAAAGCCGTATTTGGCGCAGCCAGCATGACAAATAATGAGCCTGCTCCCCTTTCCAATTTTAGTGTTCAAGCCGCCATTACCATCTTTATCGACCCAAACACGCTTACGGCTGTGATTCTGGTTCACCCAAGTCTCGTCTAAGTAAATTTTTTTAATGATTCTGTTATCGATAATGGCTTTGAGCGCGCGCAACTAGCGCACATCCCTACTCCGATTATGATTTATGACCAAGTCTGCAACGAGATTTTAACTATACTATAGTAACATTTGTTTAGTGCTACAGTTAAATGTACATAATCAATGTTTAACGCAAGCAATCAAAGTTTGTAAAATAGTATATGGTACCTATAATACTGTCATTAAAAATGTTATTTATAATTTTAAATGAACAGTTATTCAAAATGTAATTGAAAGAGCGAAGCGAGTTCTCTTGAGTCAACTGGGGTGTATTTGTATGTATGTATGTTAGTCAAGTTATGTAGTCTTGGAATGATCTCAAGGTGGTCCCGTGCAAATTGTATCTTAAGTGTTTTCTGAAGTTGTTCAAGTATAAATATATGTATGTAGGTACATACAACTTCTTTATTTAGGTAAAGGTGTACAGTTAGTAGCGGGTATCGTCATAGTTTTATTAGCCAAGAAACCAACAACCCCCTTATTCGCTATGACCAAACGTAACATAACGCGGGCTCGTTACAATATCAGCTTGGAATCATCGCTGAATCGTATGGGTGATGTCACACGTTATTGACAAGGAATCTCTTGTCATAGCGAATAACCACCCAGGTAGGATCAACGACTACAAACGCGACAGCGCAACACGTGTGCTACTGCCGCGGCGCCGTCGCGCACTTAATAGTTGGCTCGGCTAACGCGAATGAGTATGTATTTAGCGACACTAGTGCCAGTGTCACTTCTATAGTAATTCTTATAGTTGTTGTGTTGTGTGGCAGGTGGTGCTGGACGGCATCAGCAACATGCTGAAGATGGCGGGCGAGAGCGTGGAGCAGGTGGCCAACATGATCGAGGAGTGCGGCGGCATCGACAAGATAGAGGCGCTGCAGAGCCACGAGAAGGTTGAAATATACAAGATGGCGTACGACATCATTGAGCAGTACTTCGCGGGAGAGGTAACATTACATTTTACTGATATAAATACATTTATTTCGTAGTTCCGGATACCCACGACACAGAGAATCCTAATGTGGGGTCAGGGGTGCGATTTATAATATCACCGAGTGACTAAATATCATCAAAAAAAAACACCGTTTTTCGAGAAATGTACTGGAAGAGGCACTTGTATTGATATCATAAAAGAATTTAAGTCAACAATGAGTTTAAATGTATAGTAATTTGGAAATCTAGGATTAACAGCAATTTTTCTGATGCTTAAACACTTGATGACATTCAAAAATCGCACCCCAGAACTATGTTTGTGATTGTTGGGTGTTATGTTGTGTTTAAAATCATTGTCACAACAATTTTAAAGTGATTTATCGCGTATTATAGTTACATTTGTTATTCCTGACGGAAAAAAGCCGAGGTTGCAAAGCACTCCAAACGTGAAAAAAAACGCGATAATTACGTTTAAAATTTACAATGTTTAGCAATTTGCTGCAATCGCAAAAACCTAAGACATTATTATAAAAAGGTTCACATTTGTTTATAACAAAGTTACAGTTTTGCCGATGTTAGCTGCACAATAGATTTAT
Source organism: Epirrita christyi (assembly GCA_951392215.1). Lineage (NCBI taxonomy): Eukaryota > Metazoa > Arthropoda > Insecta > Lepidoptera > Geometridae > Epirrita > Epirrita christyi. Next base: position 766,105 of record OX595835.1, read on the forward strand.
TAGGAACAATTTGTCTACGCGCATCATGACGGCCAACTTCAGCCCGGCTAAGATCGGCATTAGTGGTTAAAGGCTACTCTTCATGTTTCTAGAGGTTGCCAGTAAGAAAAGATTCCCTAGCACTATTGCCACAATGTATTCCTTCAAGGCACCTACTGAGTTATTACTTCCAGTTACTCCGGCCATCAGCTCCGTGGCTAGCAATCTCATGATTCAGTTCCTCTTACTCTCCAATCGTAGCTCAGTTCCACCACCCACCGATTTAGCTTTATTTGGCAGTAGTTGACAACAAAATGAATTTTAGATAACTGCAATTGTCATAGCCTATACCTATCTAATTAGTGTAACTGGCATTTTATTAGCACTTACATACATACATAGTCATGATTCCCACACTAGGATTCCCTGTGTCGTGGGTATCAGGAACTACGAGTACCATAGTACCATAACACCCAGACCTGGAACAAATATTTGCAGATCATGCAAACATTTGTCCCGCAACCTCTCGCATCTGAGTCGCATCGCAGTCTCATTCAGTTTGTCGTATGATAAGTTGTTGGATGTGAAAGAGTTTGTCCATTTTGTGATTCCAGGAGGAGGATGCGTCCCTCGTGCCGCCGAGCGCGGACGCGGGCTTCCAGTTCGAGCCAGCAGGTGGCGCGCCGCATGACGGCTTCCGGTTCTAGCCGGCCCACCCCACCCCTCGCACCCGGCCCCCCGGGGCCCACGGACCCCCCGCGCCGAGCCGGCGGATCCACGAACGAGCCGCGACGCGCTATTATTCTAGTTAGTTATAGTTGACGCTGCGTTTTTTAATAATAATGATATTTTAATGAAATGTCGCCCTCGCTCGTCGAGTCGCCGCTCGAGATGGCTCGCATTGTGATGTTTCAAGTTTTTAATTCATTGTGATCGGACGATGGACGCGAAGTGGTAGCTTTAACGTCGAGCCATGCGTACGTACGCGTACGTGCACGTATGTGCGCGCTCCGCTTCATCGACGCTTTTTATAATAACATAGTGTTTATGTTTCGTTTAACTCAAGTGTAATGTATCATACTGTCACACGGACGATTGGACGCGTTCCGGTATATGGAATTATGTTCTGACTAAGAGCCCATTTATATGTATCTATATATCAATAAATTCTGTCCAATATTATGCTTTTATTTGGAAACTACATGCTTTCGTTAGAGAAGATAGATGGAAGGGAGACGCGATGCATTCTGCCTCTGCAAAGCTTCAGGTCCAACTCGAACTTTTTCTGTAAAGAAACATGACATTACATTACAGTCGTGGGAGACGCTATTGTACAGCCAGATATTGCACGGCCATGATCGTAGGAAGTCAGTGGCACGAATTATCAAGTTGTGCATTATCATGCTGATATCGGCCGTAGAAAATCGTCACAGGGTGATAATGTGAAATTGGACCACGGGACTATGGGGCTGGTCCCACCGCGCCGCCGAGTAAGCGATGAGCTATCGGCGATTTTCTCGCCCAAGAAACCGTTTATTCCAATCTTTCCTACCAACAGTTCGATAGTCTAACAGTTTGGACAAAATTATTCCAAACTGTTAGCCTGACCTGTCGGACAGATTGGAATACGAACAAAAGATAATCGCACCCGTGTAAATAAAAGAGAGATTATATTTATAGTTCATCGCTGGCTGTTCACACTGCCGGCGAGGACTTTATTTTCACTAGTTCTTTTCACACCGGGCGACAAAACTAGTCATCTCTATCAAGTTTACTTATATTCATGATAGGACGCATCAGTTTATGGGCATGTCGCGTCGAAGAGGGCGGATGCTATCCTGCACCACTGTAGTCTTGGATGGAATCTTACCTTTTTGAGATCGCAAGCGTAGCATTTGACGTTGCTGTAACTCTCGTCGGGAGATTCTTCGACAAGTGAACGCGCGGTCAGCCTGCTATTGAGCGACTCCGCGTCGTAGAACAGGCCCACTTTGTGTTGGAAGCTAAAACAACAAGAGTGATACACACCCTGAATAACAAAGTTTCCTCCGTTCGAGGACTTTAAGACCCTCGACGTTCGGTAACACACTTGAAGCTTATGAGCACTTCACCTGTGTGTCACCGACTCGAGCCGAGTAAGTTTGCGAACCCCTATATCCATAGCTGGGCATTAACTCGTTAATCCGTTAATCGTTAATTAACGAAGTTAACATTTTGATTAACGGATTAACTTTTAAAAATGTTAACGGACACGTTAACTTCCGTTAATATGCAGAAGTCCGTTAATCGTTAATCCAATGCCTAATAATTTCCTGCCAGGCGGCACGTGGCAGCGAGTGAAACAAAAACAAAACTAGATATATTTTGCTGGCGCGTGCGAGTGAGAAAGAAAACTGCGAATAGATTTGTTTCGTTTGATCATTTCATTACTTAGCGCCGCGGCTTAGAGTGACGAGTGTTTTGTTTGTTTGTTTCATGTTTGTTGTTATTATAAATTACTGTCAGTGATCATTTGCGTGTTGATAATTGATGCTGCATTCCTCGGGGAAAAGATATTCATAAATCTATTCATTAAATACAATACTGCTATACCCTCAAGCGCTGCAGTTGAACGTCTTTTTTTCACGGGTAAAGACATTTTAACACCAAAACTAGCCTCGCTTTCAGACGAGAACTTCAACATGTTAATGTTCATGAAAGGGAATATGCACCTTATGCCCGACGATTAAATTACACATTTGAATACAAAACAAAATACTTGTATACAAGTATTTTGTTTTGTTCCTAACCTGTTAACTTCCAGAACCTAAACCAACAGGTTTTATAAGTTCACTAAAGCAACGATATAAAGATGCAGATTTACACATATTAACGGATTAACGTTAACTTGCGTTAATTTTTCCGAAATGTAACGCTTTAATGTTTAACGAAGCTAACTTTTTTTGTAACGGATTAACGATTAACGAAGTTAACTATTTGATTAACGGTGCCCAGCTATGCCTATATCACCTACTTAGGCGTAAGGTCCGGTCTTCCAACGATTTGCACGACTAAATGTCCAAAAGACATAATGACCAATTATAAAAATATCTAGTACTAAAAATGTCCAATTATAATAATGTCCAATTGAAAAAACGTTCAAATTAAAAAAAAACAATTGAAAAGGCTAGTTCGTTTAGGTTAGGCTTTGAGTTAACACAGGGTACCACGGTATATACATATACGGAAGGTAGGACAGGTATGTAGTCTCTGTAGTTGGTTATTTTTATGGTTGGTTATTTCTATTAGAAACTCTGTGGCGCGGCGGGCGAAGGTTCGCCTGCGACGCAGGAGGTTGCGGGTTCGATTCCCGCCTCAGAACAAATATTTGTACAATCTGCAGATATTTGTTCAGGGTGTTCTGGGTATTTTTCTATGTATAATAAAAAATATCAATCTATGTAATGTATTTGTATGTGTAAGTATATCAGTTATCTAGTTGCTATAACACAAGCTCTGCTTAGCTTGGGGCTAGATAATGTTGTGTGAAATGTCTCCAGCATTTATTTTTTTATTTTTTATTCTTGGTCAGTTTTCTAGAGGGCCTTTTCTGGATCTGATCATTTTTCTAGTTGGCCTTTTTTAAACTTTTTTCCGACTGTGGCGCCTCACTGACGAGCGTTCGAAGTGAGTGCGGTCACTCGAGTGAATTCGAGTTTTACAGAATGATCTACTGGACATTTTTCTTTTTTGACATTAGTCGTGCAAATCCTTCCAACTTCCGCATCTACAAATGGTCCTTTCCTTCTCATATTTTCTTCGCAACATATTATGTAGTGGTTTACATTCTCTTTGGGTAGTGCGTCTAGTCCATGGAAGAATAAATGTCTAGTCTAAAATCGCACGCCCCTCCACCGCTTTTTCTTAAAACTTGGCACAAGCTTGTCGTTCGAAAACGATCCTTAAAGATACGGCTTATGGAATATTTTATTTTGACGTAGTAAAATATTGGAACGTGCACTATTTAGACTGGATGCATTTAACCTAATACACTAGGTGGGTAAGTACTTACTTGGGCAGCGGCTTCGTCCAGTGGTTGTCGAGCCTGTTTGCCTTCATAATCGCATTTAGGCGTTGCAGTAAGCCGTAGTTATCGCTTTGGATTTTGTTTTTGCGGTCGAGCTCCCGCTGACACTTCTTCAGTTTGAGCGCCACGTGGGGTCGAGGCGGAGGAGGGCGGTCGTCGACGGCGGGCAGCGCTGAGCGGACCTTCATTATGGGTTTAGAAGCTGTTCTTACTTTTTTTTTTATAACCCCCGACATTCACATTCATGGTAGTCCTGACCATACACTAGGATTCCCTGTGTCGTGGGTTATCCAGGAGCTACGAGTACCATGGTACCATAACATCCAGACCCGGATCAAATATTTGCAGATCATGCAAACATTTGTCCCGCAGCGGGTATCGAACCCGCACCTCTTGCGTCTCAGCCGGCTACTCGCCTGCCGCGCCACTGAGGTCGTCTCCTCACTGACTTAGCTCTGAGAACTCACAATCACAATCCTCGAGCGGAAACCACAAACTGGAACACGAAGGTGTAGGATGACACCCCATCAATAGACCGATGACATTGACACAATTGCAGGAAGTTGGTGGACGGAGGCGGCTCAAAACTTCGTCGTGCCATTCTTTGAAGGAGACCGTCCAATAGTAGAGGACGTCTTTGATGGTTGAAGGTAAATGTGTGTCTTATATATACTGCGCACCCTCACCTCACACATCACATAGACACGCCCTTTTTCCTAAAGGAGTAGGTAGTGCCTCCATAGGCCTCTTTTCACTGTGGGTCGCATAATCGTAGGATTGGAAAAATCAGTAGACAGTAGAAACAAAAGAAATAAAAGCTATAGACTAAAGACTAAGCCAGGTTTGTGCTTTGATAGAACGGGCGGCTGAGACTTGGAGAATTATTGAATTATTCTCTAAGGGCTGAGATAAACACTTCCATGAATAACAAAATAAAGTTATTTTCATATCGTTTCCAAAGCCCCACGAACATGGACTCTTACTTACTCGCTCGCTACATGAACAAAGTTTTTTCACCTTTGAACGATGGTCCTTGAACCGGCGATCCTCCCAGGGCTGAACTAGCAGTTTATCGCGAAGCGACAGCATTGAGAGTACTTTATGTGAATCAGTTTTAAATCGCGAATAGCACGAAATGTATTGCAACGGAAATAGAACTGTTTGATCAATGGGGCTGTTGCTATGAGTTACCTAAAGCAATAGGTAACTGAACAACGCTATTGTAAGTAAATCAATAATTTAGCGATATTGCATCCGGGCATTCTTGGTATTCGAGAATAAGTTTAAGCTTCAGAAATAGATACACGTATACCTATTCTACAAAGTAAGGCCGTATTCTCAAACGTTTGATATAAGTTTTAGGCACCTACAATAATATTGAATACGTACTACGAGAGCTAGGAATATTTGTTCAGAATATTGATTCGAATAGATGTTGGTGATAAAAATGAAACAGCAAAAAGCAAATTAATAAATAAATTATATTGTTGAATAATATACACTGCACTTACAATGGTATCATATAATGCTCGTTACAGATAATATACACGAAAACGTACAAACATGGTTACACATACAAATTATAAAATAATATACTTTGAGCAATACAAAAATAAAAAACTGAATCACTCTAATAAATCTAAACCTACACTTTAAAACATATTCAATGTAGTTTAATAGAAAAATTATAATCTAGTATGTACCCGAGACATACCTAAAACTCATACAAGCAATCCGCAGTGTAAATACGACATTAAACCTAGGAATGTAGGCATTCTCCTAAATTTGGCAATGTTTAATTTGATAAAGCTTTTACGTTAAAAATTAATGCTTTCATATTCTAGACATTCATTATGCCATCAATATTGGTACGTTCACAGACACTCCAACATTCTCACAGTAACACAATCAATATAGCCTTCTAGAAGTATCTTTGTGCATTCCTCTTGTCTGCTTATGCTGCGTCGATCGGAAGACATTCAATTATACATAAGACCCACTGTCAACCAAAGCGTTGCGTATTTGCGATTAATACTGTCATCGTCAACAGCCGGTAAAATGCCACGTCGAACGACGATATTATGCCGCGATGGTATTTCTGGTATACAATAGTATGCAGCAACACTTTAGTGGTGAGTGGATCTTAATGGGTAACCGAACATGAGCATGTGTACAAACACTACACCATACAACATTGTGTTTATCTCTACCGACTTGCCTCTTTATTCTAATTACATGAGTATAAAACGTATTAAATACCTCAAAAAGACCTAGTTACATATATAAGGAAACCTGCCTTTTGGAATATAACTCAAGTTTCATTTTAGTTTTGAGTTAGAACAGTAGGTCCTTTACCACAAGCTCTTGTCTTAACTTATTTACAGCTGATTTTTACAAAAAAAAACTGGGAATCAAGCCCAATTTCCAGAAGTCAATTCAGAAAAATTCTTCCCTATGTGCAGAATGAGATTTTAGGATTATTCTGGGACCTAAACCATAAAAAAACACTACCCCTAACTAATTCATAATCATTTTTTAAACCTATTTTAGTTAAAATAGTATTTGTTTTGTACTCTCTGATGTAAAATGACATGCCAAAATAAGACAAAAGCTATTTTAGCTATCAAAGGTTTCAAAATTGATTATGTATAAGAGGGTAAATGTTTCGCAGCTCGCTCTGCTCGCCGGAATCTTGTCTTTTTTTGCTGTGCTCTTTGAGCTCATATTCAAAACACAATTCTTTCGCTTCGGCTCGTCGGTATAATCTGTATCGCTTTTGTTTCCCAAAACACAGTTCTTTGCATAATGACGCGTTTTAACCAAAGTTTTAATGAAAACGGGAATAATTTGAATTTAGACAAAGTTTTGTGGTAAGGAGGTCAGTGTTAGAGGAAACTGCAGTCACAGTTCAAATGTACCACACGTAATTGATTAGTGTGCAATTGATATCTCCGAGATATACTCTCAAGGATGCTTTCCTAGAACATAAAAATATAAGAACACACACACACGCACACAAAACTCAAGAAATTACAGTTTGAAGTTTCTATTACAGATAAATGCAAGTATAAACTGAGGCCCAATTCTCTAACTAAAAAATAGTTAGAATAGAGTTCCGATCATGTTTAGAACTTGTGTCGATTTAGAAAAAATGAAATTAAAAAAAAAAAATGAATACCATTTCTTAAATGTCAGAAATGGTAATCTCCTAACATAAAATACAACGCTGTAATGTGATTATATCGAAATGTGACCGAAACTTGAAGGTTCCAAGTTTTTTCGATAATTTTAGCATAAGTAGATGGAGTCTCTCTTTACTCTTTCCAATTATATATATAACTATCCTACTCTAATGGTAGTCACCGTGAATTGAAAGTAGACTAAATTGTTATTTATGAGGGAGCAGAATACCAACTTTCTGTCAATTTACAATTCAGTCTCGATTCGGGTTACTTTCAGTGTAGTTTTAAAATAATTTAGAGAATTGGGCCTCTGGTGTCCATTCTGTGCAGCATTCTATAGATCATCATCATCAGCCTGTAGAAGTACACTGCCTTCATCCAGACTTCCTGTGAGCTTTAAACTAAAATATCGTCGATTCACCGGAAATCCTATAATGCGTCGTACCGATTTTCGGTTCTGCGAGCTATATGGCCTACCCATTTGCCACTTCAACTTGCTAATTCTGAGAGCTATGTCGGTTATTCCAATCATCAAAGAAAGAGCCTTGGCTCTTCTACGGATTTCCTCATTTCGGATTCTATCACATAATGAAACTCCGAGCATAGCTCTCTCCATAGACTTTGAGCGATTTTAAGCTTGTGTATTAGGACAGCTTGCGATTAGCGACCACGTCTCAGTGCCGCAGGTTATTAACTTTCGTCTTGAGGTTTTGAGACGATAAAATATGGCGTAACTTCCGAAACGCAGCCCATCCGAGTTGAATTCGTCGGCTGACCTTTATGCTGAAGTTCGACGTACCTAGTTGGATCGTCAGTCCCAAATAGACATAGTGGTCAACAACTTCGATGCTATCGTTCCCAACGTGTACCAGCATAGGTCCGATATGATCACTTCCCATGATGTTTGTTTCGTCGTGTTCATTTTAAATACCACCTGTTAGGAGACTGTATTGAGGCCTCTGAGCATTGTGCCAAGGTCTTCCAGCGATTATGCCATAACTACTATATCATCAGCAAATCGTAGGTGAGTGATGTATTCACCATTGATGTTGATGCCATATCCGTCCTAGTGCAGAAGCTTGAAAACATCCTCCAATGTAGAGGTGAACTGTTTCGGAGAAATAACATCTCCCTGTCTCACACCTTTCTGTAATTGGATAGGATCCGGGCTCTGGTCCTAGGCATAGTGGCTGCTATACAAACACTTCAACCCTTCAACATTATTCAATCTGGCACGTCGTAAAGACTGTAACACTGCCCAGGCCTCGACTGAATCAAAGGCTTTCTCGTAGTCCACAAACGCTAGACATAGCGGCTGATTATACTCTTCGGTCTTCTGTATAATCTGCCGCAGCGTGTGGATATGGTCTAAGGTTTAAAGCCTTTTTGGAACCCAGCTTGTTTAGAACGCTGGAAGTCGTCGAACCTACGTGCGTGGCGATTGGAAACTACTTTCGATCGCTGCTGACCCACATCTATAAATGCTTATACACGTAGGTCAACAGCGAAATGGGTCTATAATTCTTCAAGAGGGTTTTGTCACCTCTAACTGTTCTTCTTAAAGAACAGTACCACCCCGCTCCTGTTCCACACCTCTGGTGTTGTACCACGGAATTTTATAGCTTCTAAAGGACTTGTAACTTTTTAAGCGCGGTTAAACTTTACAGAATGCTGCACAGAAACATTGAACAACACTCTTTAGTAGTGTCCTGTATCCTAATCTTAGCACTAAAGTCTGCATCAACTATTTCTACACTAGCAATAGTGCCCAACCGTTTAGCTGTCAAAAATAAAAATGTTCGTACAAAAATAAATCGTATCGTTAAAAGCTACTTTAATACTTTTTGTAATGGAGTGTCTTTAACAAAAGATGCTTGGACGACTTTATTTTCTTAGGAGTTCAAAAAGGCATTCAATTGACCTATTTTAGTTTCTAAACACTAACTGAACTTTAAACAAAACGGAGCTCGTACCGATTTATTCACATTTAATAATATTGTTATAAATAAATTAAAAGAAAGTTATAAACGTCAAAAACAACAAATCAGCTGCCATAGTTTTTGTCACAACTAAACTCATTCTCATAATTTAATTACTTACTTAAAGTTAATTTATAATTATAAATGGGAGCAGTGTAAAATAATATTAAAAGTGCGGGTAGTAAGCGAAAGCTTTGTGATGTCGGCGTATATGACTAGCGTTTGTCACATCAGTGGAAATCAACCAATGAGATTCCGTGCCCACGGAAACAGTTCACACTACAACGTGTTACAATTATAAGTAGAATGTAGTATGAACTTTTGCCGTATCCTTACACCCTAGAAAGGGATACCTAATTCGTTGTCAAAGACTACAACTGAGAATTGTTTTAGGATAGACTAAACGCGCTCACCTCACACTAGTCAGCCTTTCATACTTTAGATGGTAGCTTATTATTTATGATATAAACCGTGATTTATCACACACGATGATAAAAAATGTACAAAATTGCCACTTTTCCAAACATTCCGCGATAATCCCTGAGAATGACTTACAATAACTTACAATAGCCAAACATCACAACAATATATGCATTTACGTGTTGTATACTTGTATACATCGTATAATCAGTATAATATGCTATGTTCAATAGTAGAATGTATCCATTGAGCGAAGAGTCGTCTACACCTCCATTCTGCAATACATTGCTTTTCGCAATCCGCTCAAAGAACTCATTCGTTCTCAGAGCTCAAGCACACGGCGTATTTTAAGGCACGGTATGATCCTAAAATCCAAACACCCAAAAATAAAAAATAAATATCGAAAACGGCTTTGCTTAAAGTTGAAAATCGCATGACATATTTGGCGACGAAACTGGTTTGCACTTTAGACTGTATTCATTTTGATGGATTTTTGGAATACACGAAATATACAAATCATAGATAAAAAATATGCGGTTAGAACTATAAAATACAAGTCTAGCTATTTAATTTGTAAAAAAAAATGTGTTGTTGCCGTTCAAAATTGAGCATTTGAATACCAACGCTTTTTTAGAGTGGTCATTTGTGCGATATTTATTTGCAAAACCAGACATTTTTTCAAAATTCTGTTCGGTTACAACTTAATATTAGTATATTGTTCTACCTACAATATTTTTTGCATCTCATTATTTAATCCCGTCATGTCACACTGGGCGTTCAAAATACTACTTTTGAGATCAGTCCTCGCCATAACTGCGATACAAACGCGAAACAGACACGCGGTGGTATATTCAATTTACTTTAACGAATTTGTATCGCGAAAAATAGGGGTGTTCTTGAATCGCACTGATAAATACGCCGTGTGCATAAGCTCTTAGAATACCGAAAAAGCATTAAAACTATAAATATGTATAGGGTACACCCACGTGAGTCCCATAATCTTCCTATAGTAATATAATTACTGATACTATATTACTATACGTTTTAACTATAAAAACTCATTTCAAAATTACACTACTTACTGGGAGACTTAACTAAAATTACATTTAAAAATCGCTCTTTTACCATTACTATTGAGACGCGTCAAAGAAGCCAATTTTTGGTTTATTATTATTGTTTAATAATTAATTATTATTATAAATCGGGCATTGCATCAACGCCTAATTACACTAGATATAAGAGTATATTATAGGGGTTAAATTGAAAAGATTCCTATATATGGCCACATTAATAAAAAAGTTACAATGTACCCCGTTGCTATCTAACTTTTGTGATATTAGATATATGACTGTGGTGTTAGTCTAACTAGTACATAACTTTTTTATTAATCGCCAGCTTATTGTACTATGACAACGTTGCGACCTGCCCCCTCTACGATATTTTTTTCTAGCCCATTTTTTATTCAAATCCAATCAAAGGTTTTTTTATTTAATAAGGCCTTTAGTGTTAAAAACTAATTTTGAGCCCAAAACTAATGAATACCGAAAAATTTTGATTTGTGATACGCCGCCGTTTTATACCATGCTTGATAATCGTAATTTTAATTTATTACAAATATTTTTTCATTAGTTAATGGTACTTTGGGGAAAGTCATTAAATATTTAAGAACAATCATCATTGACAGAGTTACCCAAATCGTCAAATCAATACAAATATGTACTAGAGTATGTTGTTCCTCACTTATCACTCACCATAATCACATAAAAGTCATGTCAAAGAAAATGGTCACAATCTCATCAACAGTAAAAGTAAATAATTTCTTAATTTGATAGTGACTACAGTGACATCTGTCAGTTATGACGATAACTTCATTTGGTAGTGGGATCGATCCATCCACACTCCTATCTACAAACATAACCTTGGATCAAACATCTGCTAATTAGATAACTTCAGCTTTCAAAATAAGAATCAAACACTAACATTGTTCACCCGGCTTGGTTCGAGGCGTAATAAGGTATAGGGCGGTCGGTAGTCCCGCCCCTCAATTGCAGTAGCAAATGGAAATGGGCAACGCAATAATGGAGATCATTTTGGCAGCCTTAGCGCTATCTAAATCGCATGAAACTTGAATATGGGAAACTTCTTGACCTAAATATTCCTCCTTTCAAGTTTCAAAAGATTTGGACAGCGCTGCCAAAATGATTGCCATTGTTGCGTTCCCCATTGCCATTTGCTACTGTAATTGGGGGGCGGGTCACAATCCTGGCAGTGGACGACTAATTGACCCAGGGCGACTAATCGACGGTCGGACACTACTCGATTTGCTAATGAGGGCTTTTCATCTTCGATTAAAAAGAAAAAAGTAGTTCAAATTGGTTCGATAGATGGCGCTGACTCAACTGTAACAATCAAGATTGTCTGTGGTGCACGCGTACAAAACTATTATCTAAGTAGTCTGTGGTTATTAGTCATGATATTCTGTTTGTTTACTTCTTGAGTGTGCGCTAGTGATTTCGTGGTGTTTTTAGAAGTAGGCAAAAATAAATACCACGAAACGAATTTTTTTTCTACGTTGTTGATGTTGACATTTCACTTTTCTTTTACACTTGACTGCTACGTTGCAGAGCAGCGCCATCTATTTTCAACGCTGAAAACATGATTTGAAACGGCCGTGAAAATCCTCATTGGTAGGTGTTATAGGCGACGAGTTGGCCCAAGGCTAGTATGAAAACGTGACTAATCGACTCACGACAGGGGCGGACCGAGCACAGTATTTCCCCATTTGTTCTTGTCTATCGGCGAGGAGTTGCGTCGCAGCGACTAGTCGGCTCGCGGCAAGGGACGCACGAGGTACAGCTTCTCGCCTTGCTTGTTGGTGTATATGGGCGCGCGCTGGTAGTGCGCCACGAGCTGGTCCAGAGTCGGGAACTTGCGCTGTCCGATGCAGTAGAGCGCGCCCTCCACGTGCACGCGGAAGTGCTTGTTGCGACCCGGCGCCTTCAGCGACACAGAGAAGTCACCCACCTGCGAACGCAATACGACAACATATATAACATAACATAACACCCAACAATCACATGCAGTCCTGCCCCCCTATTCACAAGCTGAAAGCCACTTAGTGAATAACGTTTGACAAAAAAAAAACAATCAATTGACAATTATATATCTTACATCTTTACATTAAATCCTCAATAAAGTGTTTTTTTATTATTATTTTTAATTCTTAATGATAATTTCGAGCTATTGATGGTAATTTTACTTGTCAAACGTTAGTCACCAAGTGACTTTCAGTTAGAGAATAGGGAGGCAGATCCCACACTAGGATTCCCTGTGTTGATGACCCATAAGGAGCTACGAATACCATGGTACCACAACACCCCAGACCAGGAACGAATATTTGCAGATCATGCAAACATTTGTCCCGCAGCGGGAATCTAACCCGCACCTCTTGCGTCTGAGCCGGCTACTAGCCCGCCACGCCACAGAGGTTGGCAAACAACATGAGCCACATCAGTTGCGTTCCCTTTTGTCATTTGTTACGGCAGTTGTAAAGGTATAGTTACATTGGTCTCCGAGTCGCGGATGAGGAAGTCTCCGTCGTGGCCGTGCTGGTTGAGCAGCAGGTCGCAGTGCGTGCGCGTGATGGCGCCGTAGTACCACGCCCGCCCCGCGCACCCCGCGCCTGGAGCCCCGCCGCCCGTGCCGCGGCCCTCGGGACCCTCACTGAAATTAACATCATAACGTCATCATTATTATTATCAGCAGCAGGCCTCCTCCATAGAACATCTCAACCAGCGGTCTAGTACCGCCTCCATCCACCGACTTCGTTAGCATTGTCACACGCTCGGAATCACTCGGGGGCCGGCGGATGGGAGGGTACTCACGGAGGCATGGTGAGGTAGTCCGCCAGTTCTTGTAGGTAGTTCCTCGGCACGAGGCCCACGTGGCCGCGGTTGTCGCGCGCTCGGAACCACTCGGGGTCCGACGGAGGTCGCTCCACGATCTCGAGCCGGTCCCCCTTCTCAAAGGAGAGCTCCTGCTCGTTGCTCGACGTGAACGAGTAGAGGGCCACCTGGAAAATCATTCATAGAATTGAAACTTTCGTGGTTGGAAATCATTTAAAATTCAAAAAACGGCAAACGGCAACGTCATCAAAAGTGACGAAAAACAGCGGTAATTAGCCGTTTTTTCAATTTAAAATTATTCATGTTATAAGCCGTGCGTACATATAAAATTTGTCGTTTGATTACGAGGTATCCCAGTAAAATCTAACGAAAATCTTATATTATCATCATCACTACATTTGGTAACTACGAGTATTATGGTACCACAAACACAATCCCGGAACAAACATTTTACAGATAATGTCAGCATTCGTTTAGCCCACAGTGGAATCAAACCCACACCTTTCGCGTCTCAGCGGCTAGGGCGCGCCATCGACTGATCTTGTCTCTCTCTATTTGCTGTCACAATACATTTGTCTCACCTGCATGCTGAATGGCACCCTCTAAAAGCTCGCGTTTCGTATCCGCCCTCACTCAATGCCGGGCACCAGACAATGGAAATGCCCTGGTGGTACGTGCGGTATAAAACAATACCACCAACTAGAGTTATGACAACAAACAACCCAAAACACCGATGAACGGAAATAAACCACAAAACCACTTTATAGCTCTGGTATGACCAGTGTAGCCCAGAGTACCATTGTGGTTTATTTTCTGATAATAAAAATCTAACAACTTATACCTAGGATAACTGGGAGTGGCTCCTAATTATTAGTAGTCAAAATAAAACCTTACAACCTTCCTAGGGACTACATAAACAAAGATTAGTCGGAGATTGTTTAGACAAGTTTTACAATTTACAAAGAATGTGTGGTTTTGTTTGTTGTCAATACTCTATTTCAGACAAAGTTGTATCGTATAATATACCCACCGTACCGGGGTATGGCATATGGCCAGTGATGCGGTGGGTCCGTGCATAAAACTCAACTACATACTAAGAATAGTAAAATAAATCTATAAACTCACACTGACCACAATATCGAGCACATTCTCGGCCATGGCGTACGTGTGCACAGGGTCATCGTCGCCTTCTTCACTCGTGTAGTTTGATGGAAACCTGGTAATAACAACTTGTATTTTGTTAACAATTTAATTGAATGATCAAAGCGAGTTCTCCGAGTCAACTTGGAAGGATTGGCGTTTGTATATATGTATGTATGTGTGTTTGTCCGATGAAAACTCCCCAACTGTTAATCCGATCTTCATGAAATTTAGTATGGGGGTAGATAGTATTGGCACAATTTGTAGGTAAGGTTATGAGCTGTATCGGTCGGAGAGTTGATGAGATATTGGGGTCTAAGAGGGGGTAAAAAAAAAGTGAGACAGTCAGATCAAGTGGGGTGTCTAATGAAAGCGCTTTGGTTGGACATTTCAAAACTGTTTTTAATTAGTATTTAGACTAAGTAGTTTCTGAGATATTAGGGAAAATCGAAAACGTAAAATTTAATTAACTGGTCGCACGCACTGGAGTCTGGACCAACCCATCGTCCGGTAATTTGTGAGGGCTAGCGTGTTTCACGAAACACGTTTGCAAATCGCTAGTGTGCAATAAAATCTGCCCAATACGCATTTATTCAAGCTCCAAATTTATAATATTGTTTGCATAAAGATGTTTGTTTTCGTGTCACTGGCTCTTTCTTGGGAACCAGTGAACTGAGTTAGTAAGCAGGCAGGGCCTGCAGTCTCGACATTGATAGCGATCCGATCGTAAACTACCGATCGATCATTATTAGCGAAACTATTCGCTTGCTGTACCGACGTTTTCACAAAACGCTAGTCTCTACTACCAAGAAACCGTGCAAGATCGTAAATTGAGACGTCGCAAAGTTAACGAAAAACCGTATTCATAGTTCAGTATTTGACAGTATTTGAATGGAAACTTTCTTCTACGTTATGTAAGTAATTTTCTTAATCATTTGATGTCCGTACAAAATATTTTGAAGTTATGAGAATTCATTTTATCTTTATTATTTAAATTGGACTTATGAGAAAAATAAAATGAATAACCCTCATGGTGTCCACTCACATACGCTTCTTCATGCACCCTTGGTGTGTGGTAATCAGCCGATCTCCCCTTGAGGGGGGGGTCGGGTAAGGGCCTTGAGTTCCTGCTCTTTGCCCTGACCTCAACTCTCAGGGGCGACTACCCCTGGGTCAATGGGTATTGCCACAAACGTGGCGATGCGCTGCCTTCCTGGAGTTGCGCTGGCATCCTAGCGGACGGCGCTCCAGCTCTTCCACTCTATGCGGAGTCCGGTGCGCCCAGGAGCTCCCTGGGCAGGGGCCTCCATGGTCCATGATGTCTGGGGGGCGCGCGTGCAGAGGGGCGAGGGCGTTCAGGTGGGCGTGGCGGCAGTTATCGGCGCTGTAGATCATTTGACGCGCCGACATCACCACGAATTCCTCGACGCTCTCGATCTGCACGTCGCGAGCGATCACATAATTCCGGACGTAGCGGCCCGCTCCTATGCACATCCGCAAGGAGACATTCTGGATGACTTGGAGTCGCCTACGCTGGGTTGCGGAGAGCAGCGTATACCAAGCCGGGGCGGCGTAAGTGAGCCGGGACCGGATATACATCTTGTAGATCCGCACCTTGGTCCTCAGCGGCAGATGGGAACTCAGGACAGGTCGGAGTTGGGCCCGAGCGGCGCGCGACTGCGTGTCCGCGCGGTTCGCTTGAGGCACCATCTTCAACGACCTGTCAATCTCGACGCCAAGGTACCGGACATGCGACTTCCACTCAATGTCCTGGCCCCGAAGCTGTAGAGGAGGTAGGGCTGTCCTATGGCGCGACACGTGGAGCGCTGCTGTCTTTCCGACGTTGACTGTCATGTGCCACTTATCTAGCCATACCGGGAAGAGGTCTAGCAGGCGCTGCATGCGGCCCGCTGCTATGGCTGCATTTCGGGAGGAAGAGAGGTAGGCACTGTCGTCCGCGAAGAGCGCTAACGACACATCCCTTTCCCCGGGGATAAGGTGCCCCTCCAGGGTAGGGATGTCGTCGGTGCCAAAATCTTTACATGTGTGCAGTCTATGGCTCTGATCGCGTCTGGGAATGGTTGAGGTACATTTCTAAATTTCTGTTTAGCAGTTTGCCGCTCTATTTGAGTCATTGGAAATTTGATGTACTTAAGTACTTCCTTAACAGGGTTACTTGACAAATTACATGACTCACGGATTTTTGACTCATACTACCCCACAGAAGACCAACCTGACAGGTAGCTGATAGCATCTAGAGGCGTAAAATCGGAGTACCGTTAGTATCTACAAGAAGAAAACGGTGAAGTTAAAACAACTCGCAAATGTGCCACAATGATTCCCTACTGATAGGTAAGCTCCTGCTTACATCATCAGCGGTAGGTAATTTAATAAAATAAACAAGGCACACTTAAAATTCGATGGAAAGCCCATAAGCCCTCGTCTTTGAAAGATGGCCGTAATTCA
Organism: Epirrita christyi; assembly: GCA_951392215.1. Taxonomy (NCBI): domain Eukaryota; kingdom Metazoa; phylum Arthropoda; class Insecta; order Lepidoptera; family Geometridae; genus Epirrita; species Epirrita christyi. The sequence continues at coordinate 783,242 of OX595835.1, forward strand.
TCTACGAGCTGGCTTAACATCTCTTTTGTGATTCTGTGGTCTAAGAAACTCATCTTCTCCAAAAGAAGTGGATTTTGGCTATTGCGACGGTTTCTCGCGATTTGCCGTCGCCTTACCATTTCGTAGCGATGTTCGAGGATGAACAAATCTAACGCTAAATATGCTTCCACCATTACTGCGTACACTGCACTAACAAACCACAGCCATTTTTACAATATTATTTTAATGTAGCGATCGCTACCACACTTAGCGGGCTATCAAAATTGCTCGCAATCACATTGACAGAAATCGTAAAGTTGACGGAAGTTTTCGGTACGATTCCGATAAAAATCGATAGTTCCGATGGTAGAGACTAGCAAAAATCGTTAAAATGTCATCGGTAAGACTTAGCGACCGATTTCGGTCGCTACGCAATCGCTATCAATGTCGAGACTGCAGGCCCAGGTTTAGGTACTTGAAAAGGTTCACGTGATGGTCAATGCCTTTAATACGCCTCGCATGCACACAAAAAGATGTAAAACAGTTTTAAGTTGGGTATATAAAATCTAGTGGCTTAGCTGAACCTCTTCGGCGAAGTTAAAGCCTACCCATTGCGCTGGGTCGGACACGTCGAAAGAATTGGCGAAGATCGGACTGCCGAGAAGGCGTATCCGGGAAGACCATCTGAGCGAAGACCAGTCATCGCATAGACAGAATCGTAACAGACCTGCGCGAACTCGATGCCACTAGCTCGCGCAGTCTTATGTCAGAGGCCAAGACCCACTCCGAGCCAGAGAATAAGTAGTAGATTCTTGTATTATTCTCACCATCCAGAATGGCTCTGGTACTGTCCCCGCCACCAGCCATCGTTGCTCTTCTCCAGTATCAGGATCCTGGTTCCCTTAGTGAGAGACAGCTCGTCCGGCTGCTGGGCTTGATAGTTGTACTTGACGACGGCGGTGCCGAGCGCCTCACCCGGATCCACGCGGCGCGCACCCGGGGAGTCCGCCCCGCCGCCGCCGCGGACGGGAGAGCTGTTCGATGGCAGGGTTTTCGAGCCGGAGCCTTTCTTTACCTTCTTTTTGATGCTGGAAGGGGGAGAAACATAATTTACAAAATATTATCTACAATTAGCAATTACCAATTAGTTTAATAACGTACAAGTAGCGGCACGTAAGTCCAGCGCTCAGCCGGCTACTCGCCCGCCCCGCCAGAGGTCGTCAAATCCAAAGATCCAAAATTCTCTAAAGTTTAAGTAGTATAAAAAGCCAAATTGAAGATTTTCGCAATTAAGTTTTCATTGTAGCATTACAAATAAGCAGACAACACACAAATTAGCTACCCCCCTGCGTTTACTTTTCGTATGTAGTTCAACTTATAAACATAGGTAACCAATTGATGTTCCTGTCCATACATACCTATCAAAGAGCGATGGTTTCTCCTTCTTGACATAATTGCTGGGCACGTAGCCTGACTGGCTGCGAGCGTTCTGCACTCGCCACCAGTGCTTGGTGTCGTCCAGCAGTAAATACCGCTCATTCTTACGCAGGTCCAACTCCTGCGCCCCTTGAGCTGCATAGTCATACTTGGCTACCACATAGCAGACGTCATCCTGAAAATTGCATTAATTGCACTGTGACTGTGACTGCCAGGAGTGTCCAAACCTGACACTCCTGGATAGATGGGTTATGACCATAATTCCAAAACACTGCAATGGGCTAGCCGCTTTTCACATTTTGAATGAATGATTGAAATTACTTTATTGATCAAAAATTACATGCATCAAGAAAATAAAAATAAATTTACAGTGGGTGGTCTTATCGCTAAAAAGCGATCACTTCCAGACAACCTTTGGACATCTAACTAATAACTTAATTTCTCACTGTCTTCACAAACTCAATTGAGATTATTTTATTTTATTGTAACTAGGTACATTATGTAACTAAATATGAGTAAAAATCAAAAATGAGATACACCAACATGCAAAATTAGTATGTGTTAGGTAGTTTATATTAAAAGGGTTGGTTGTATCGAAAAATTGCAAGTAACGTAGCATGCTCTAAGACTATTGTGGAAAATGCTGAGGAATCCTAAACCTCGAAAAACCACACCTCTGCATGCAAGAATCCAAAAAATATCCATCCACATCAGGGTGGTTATTCGCTATGAAAAGACAGAGGGGTCTATTTAATAGGTCAGACCCAGCAAGGCAATTCATTATAAAATCCAAGAAATTAAGAGGTATGGTCAGTCTCAGTAGAGGATTTCCCACCACATGAACAGCGGTAGCAGTAAAGGTTTTTAGTGAAAAAGTTTGTCAGTGGAAATAGTACCACCATATTTATTTCTTCCACAAAGCAGTAATGCTGTTTTTCGGACTAAAGGGTTTTTTATATAATATATAATCTGTACCTCCAACATCTATAACATTAATAATTCACTAATTAAGTAGTACTGAAGTTATTTAACCTATAAGCACCATTTTTTTATGAAATGTTATTAGTAAGGTAAATGAATATGAATAGGGTATGCTGCACATCGAGTGTGTTCCAGGTGAACATGGCCTGTAAGGTAGTACATTGATAAAGGCCTTCAGGTGAGCCATCTGCTTGTTCTGTCACATACTCAAACAAAGATTTACCTAGTAATATTAGCTTCAAGTGAGTATTGTAGTTAAGTAGGTACTAAGCCTGCTGTAATTACTGACTGTTGGTTTGTAGTGGATTCCACAATTATAATGAAGTAAAATGATTACAGGATATCCTAATTAGAACAGCTGGATTCTATTATTGCCAATTGAAAAACTTTGTGCATATTATTATCAGTTTTATGGCCATGAATTTATGAATCAGAGTTATCACCATCAGCTGGAACATCAACATTTTCTGTTATTCTACAGCTTCCAATATATATATGCGATATGTTAGAAAGTTCAAGGTGTTTCACCCACCTGGGCCTTTCCATGCCTGCTGTTGGCCATGGCGTGTGGCGCCGGCAGCGGCTTACTCGCCCACACCGAGTCTGCGGCGCGCGCCGACCGCGTCTCCAGCATGACACCCCGACAGGGATCCCTGCGGACACCCCGCGCCCTCACAGGAACATCGCGACCACTGCACCCTGACCTGCTACACCACACAACACCGCGCGCGATGGTCGATCGATTCACTGCACCGATGCACCACTTTTGTTTACTGCAGGAGACGAAATCCGGTTGAAATGCTAGCGAGCGATTGACTTAGTTTTAATAGAGCTTTACAACGATCGGCCTGCCTATACGGAATATTTATCTCAGATATAACTACCACAGAATATAGCCTCGCTCGAGAATTAGAATAATCTTTGGACGATTTTTCTCTCAGTTCTTCAGATTTTGTGATTTTTACGTAAATTTCACTAAACGGTGTAGCAAAACGGCAAAAATAGACAAATCAATAGACAACTTTTTTGGTAGAATTGAATGATTGAATGGTAGTGGTAGGTTTGATGACTGTCATCGACAAAATCATAGTATTACCAGTATTATACTACCTCGGCTGCAAGTACGTAGGACTCGATTCGATAAATTCGACAAAACGGGACTATGTATAGAGATAATATTCCCGTTTTGTCGAATTTTAAATGTCAAATTTATTAAATCGATTCCTATGTACTTGCACTGCTCTTCAGACTAAATTATAGGAGATTGGATCCTCAGAGGTTCAAGAGGTTCCGAGGGTGCTGGCTGACTCCTCAGAGGAACTAAACTCTGAGGCTGGCTCCATCCAGTTCAGCCGCTTGATCAGCCCTCCTTGCCAGCCTATCTTGAAAGTCACTCAGTGACCAACGTTTGACAAGTAAAAATCCTTAGCACTTAGGCTCGTGGAAGACCTCGGGCCACATAGACAAAAAAAAACGAATTTTCTTGATCTTTGATTTATTTAAATTTTGAGCCATTCTACTTGTCAAACGATAGTCACCGTCTACTTTCAGCATGGAAGTAATAAGTACTACGTACAACTAGTACTTATTACTTCCATGACTTTCAGTTATTAAATAGGGGGCAGGCTTGATCGTGTTCACGCTTGCTTGAGTCAAAGACATAGTGATAGCGTACCTGGTACTTACGTCCTAGAGAATATCTAAATTCTCTATGACATACGTAGGTATAATAATGGGAGATAATGAGCTTCTCAACTTCTTTTGAAAAAAAAAGTAGTTCAAGTTGGTTCGATAGCTGGCTCACGGCTGGCTCTGACTTTATGTTCCTTCCTTGCTCAACTCTAGCTGCCAGACAAATGTATTATCTGTGGTGTACGCGATCCGTGATTCTTTTGTTCCTGGTGATTCTGCTCAGAGGAAATCAAGGAGGAAATACCCAGCGTTGCCATAAGGTAACTTTTGTTACCTTTTAGGTAACTTTTGCTTCCACCAGGTTACTTCCAGGTAACACGACTCAAAAGGTAACTTATAGGTAACTTTTCGAAGTCAAAATATTATGAGTGAGTTTTCTTTGAAAATTGTGGAATTATTGAATTACGTGAAACGGAATGCTAATTTAATTTCAATATTGTCATTTTGGTTAACGCAAAATTTCGTTATGACGTAAAAAACACGTCTTTCTTTCTCGCACTGATTAATAACATAGCGCCAAAGTATGAGCGTCTCACTTGCTCAATTGGATTAATTGGTGGGTCCTCGGCCTAAGAAAATTATTACTCTAATATGACCCGGCGAGCTGCTCAAGACCGTTCGTCGAGGCATTCTAGGGGGCGACATATCAGGGTGTCCACTTCCTTGAAAATCAAGAAAAGTCAGGGAAAAGTCAAGGAAGCTAAAGGTGATCAGGGAAAGTCAGTGAAATCGAGGAGTTATCTGGAAAGTTGGGGAAAAATTGAGATTTTGCAATGTTTCAGTCCCCAAATTTCCCAGTAAAATTTCTGTTATTGCTGGTTTTGATGCTAAAATCACAAGAACTTTGGCAGTTTACACTTCTGAAATATGAAATTTTCGCGGCTCGCTCCGCTCGCTGCTACCTGACATATTGCTCTTCTTTGGCTGGTCTTGTTACTAAAATCACTAATAAATTGCCTGTTCACACTTTTTAATTGAAAGGTACGAAAAGTTCGTCAGGAATATATGAAAAACTGGTCAGGAAAAGTCAGGGACATCCTGATGATACCCAACCCCAAATTTTTGGCTGCGACCGCACCTTCAAACAACATTACTAAAACTTTACTAAAATCTCAAATTATTCAGCACCATCTATGGTGGTAAACGTAACAATACTCAACTCACGTCTGTGTGTTGCTTGGACGAATTATAATTCATCCAAGGACTGTTTAATTTTACTAGATAGTAGGTAACCATTTACTAACAAATGACCGCAAAAAAAAAGGTAACTTTTCCTAATAAAAGGTAAATTTTTGAACACTCTTAGGTAACTTTTGATAAGAGCGTTGTGGCAACACTGGAAATACCTCATACCCCTACTCCCCCTACTCTCTGTGTGTGACTCTCTGTGGTGTTTGGTTGGTTTGGTGGCCTGTGTTAGTGGCCGCGTTACGTTTCATTTTCTGTGACTGTAAAACAAAGTGGAGAATTTTTTAATGGGTCTAAAAATCAAGAATATTGATTCTGTTTGTGGAAATTGAAAATGTCGGACTCGGAGGCCAGTAATTTTTCTGGCAGTGGCTCGGAGGCCGGTAGCGCAGGCTCTCGGCGGTCCCGGCGGAGCGCTGCATCCAATAGGTCGGCGAGGTCCCGTTCGGGCTCCCCGCGATCACGTTCTGGGAGCCGCAGCCCTTCGCGGAGCCCTTCTCGGTCGCGCTCTAGATCGCGTTCAAAGTCCAAATCAAATTCACGCTCCAGGTGAGTTTAATTTCTTCGACTGAATTTGCTGCATTGTCGAGCACTGTGTTTTTGTAACGTGTTTGGTTTCGTGGCAGGAGCCGCTCAGCAGGCTCGGATGGCAGTCGCCGCAGCCGCCACCGAGCTGATGAAGCTAAAGAAGCTTCCGGCGATGAGGAAGTTGAGGTAAAAACCGCTTAAAAATCGCTCTTTAGTGTATTTACAGATTGCAAGTTGATAACAGTTTCTAATTATTCAGATTTATATGAACAATATAAATCTGAATAATTAGAATTTTCTTTCTCTGTGCTGCTTTCATCTTATCTCTTTATTATTTTATCATATTGGTTATTTTTCAGGATGAGCAGGAACCCGAAGGCGAGGACCTGGTGGATTCGGAGGAGTATGAGGAGGATGAGGAAGAAGACAGACTAAGGAAGAAACGCAAGAAGGATAGCCGCTATGGAGGGTTCATCATTGATGAAGCCGAGGTGAGCATCATGACACTTGTAACCACTTTCACAAACTATCAAATACTATGAAGAATCCAAAATAATGATGTCACTGTGAAACAGAATGAGGCATGGCCTATATATATTAACTTTGAAGCTATAAACTTGTTGGGCAGCTTTTATTGGTATAAGATTTGTCCTGGCTGCTGGCTTGTTTAGGAGTGTTTTACTGCAAGAATGCATTAGACAGTTGGTTGTGGGAGAGCAATGAGGACGATGAGCTTACTACTGGTTACATCTGTATTTCTGAAACTACAGCCCATGCTGAAAAGAGGACCATTGAGAGTGCCTACCCCTTCAGGGGAAAAGGGTGTGTTTGTATGTATGCATGATACCACAGAATAAAGACAGTAGAGAAGACTCACTTCACAAACAAATTTATATATAAATAACAACTTTTGCTGGGACACAACAAAGTACAATTCAGCTTGCATAAGCGCTTAGTGCCTATCGCGATATTCACCTAAACATTTCTGCTCTCTTCTAACGCGTAACTCTCTCGCTGTCTGGCGTGGAGTGACGCGGCTCGTAAGGGCTGACGACTAATGTTATATGCTTAGGACAACATAATTATCTAATGGCATACATTAGTGTGTACCTTGTCAATGAAACTAAATATCTCTTTTACTTTAGGTTTAATAGTGTTATATAGGTAGGTATCAAATATGAAATGACAAACGACGACGATTACCATTGAGCTATAGCACAGAATAAATAATAGTAGAAGATAGGTACTCGAACTTAAAAACCTATAAGAATTACTTTATTGTTAGCGTAAGGCGCGCGTCAGGTCGAGCGCGCGCTACACACTTTACTCTGAATAAACCCGTCTTGCGGGGCGGCCCGGGTACTTGTAGCTTCAAACCTGAAGTGCGGAGTGCACCACACCTGATGATACTATTATTTACACTGTGTTTATACTATGAACTAAACTCACCATCAGACTCAACATTCCCCTGCTACCTGAAACTGCCTTCTCTTAAATAGAGACAAGGTTCCTTCAACCTTGGCACACTTTCATCTCAACTAAATTAGTGCAGTTGACATTTTGTGATTATTTTATGTTATTTTCTCATGATAAATTAACCTTTCTGCTAACAGGTGGATGATGAAGTGGATGAAGATGATGAGTGGGAAGAGGGGGCTCAAGAGATGGGCATTGTCGGGAATGAAGTTGATGAAATTGGACCCACGGCCCGAGAAATCGAAGGTCGGAGACGAGGCACCAATCTCTGGGACTCACAGAAAGAGGAAGAAATTGAGGAATACCTTAGAAATAAGTATGCAGATGAATCAGCAGCCCTCAGGCACTTCGGAGAGGGTGGTGAGGAAATGTCAGATGAAATTACCCAGCAAACCCTGCTCCCTGGCATCAAGGACCCTAATCTATGGATGGTTAAATGCAGAATTGGGGAAGAAAAAGCCACAGTCCTTCTTCTAATGAGAAAGTTCATAGCCTACCAATTATCACCAGAACCTTTCCAAATTAAATCTGTAGTTGCACCCGAGGGTGTTAAAGGCTATATCTACATCGAGGCTTACAAACAGACACATGTCAAGAATATCATAAACAATGTAGGTACACTCAGAATAGGAACATGGAAACAGGAAATGGTTCCGATCAAGGAAATGACTGACGTTCTCAGAGTGGTAAAAGAGCAGTCCGGTCTCAAGCCTAAGCAATGGGTCAGACTAAAGAGAGGTCTTTACAAAGATGACATAGCTCAAGTAGATTACGTGGATTTGGCTCAAAATCAAGTGCATCTTAAACTGTTGCCAAGAATAGACTATACAAGACTGAGAGGGGCTCTCCGAACCGCCCTGAGCGAGAGTGAAGCTGCTAAAAGGAAGAAAAAACGCCGCCCGGCAGCGAAACCCTTTGATCCCGAAGCCATCCGCGCTATCGGTGGAGAGGTCACATCTGACGGTGACTTCCTTATCTTTGAAGGCAACCGATATTCGCGCAAGGGCTTTCTCTACAAGAACTTTACAATGTCCGCCATTTTAGCTGAAGGCGTCAAACCCACGCTTACAGAGCTGGAACGTTTTGAGGAACAGCCGGAGGGCGTGGACATTGAACTAGCGGCGCCGGCTAAAGACGACCCGGCAGCCTTGCACTCGTTCTCGATGGGTGATAACGTGGAGGTGTCAGCGGGAGACCTGGCCAACCTGCAGGCGCGCATCGTGGCCATCGATGGCTCCATGATCACGGTTATGCCGAAGCACGACGCGCTCAAGGACCCACTCGTCTTCAAGCCCAATGAGCTGAGGAAGTACTTCAAGCAGGGAGACCACGTCAAGGTGTGTGTCAGGGCTATATTGTATTCTTCTCAGATACCCTTAAAATTTTTATTGCTGTGCAATCATATACATTATTTTATTTATATTTGTAGGTAGTTGCGGGGCGCTACGAGGGGGACACCGGGCTCGTGGTTCGTGTGGAACCACACCGAGCCGTGCTGGTGTCCGATCTCACCATGCACGAGCTAGAGGTGCTGCCGCGTGATCTGCAGCTGTGCTCTGACATGGCCACTGGCGTCGACTCGCTGGGACACTTCCAATGGGGAGACATGGTGCAGCTGGACCCTCAGACTGTGGGCGTTATTGTCCGCCTAGAGAGGGAATCGTTCCACGTGCTGGGCGTTCAAGGAAAGGTCATAGAATGCAAGCCCCAAGCGTTGCAGAAGCGAAGAGAGAACAGATTCACTATGGCATTGGATTCGGAGCAAAATACGATACAGAAACGCGATATAGTGAAGGTTATCGACGGCCCCCACGCCGGTCGCAATGGAGAGATCAAGCATCTCTACAGGAACTTCGCGTTCTTACAGTCACGCATGTACTTAGACAACGGCGGAGTGTTTGTGTGCAAGACGCGCCATTTACAACTAGCAGGGGGAAATAGAAACGCCGGGGGCGCTCCGGGAGGATTAGCGCTCGGCTTTATGTCCCCGCGGATCCATTCGCCGGCCCACGGCGGGGGCCGAGGGGGACAGACCCCCAACAGCCCCAGGGGCCGCGGGGGCCGCGGAGCCGGCCGTGGCGGAGTGACGCGCGACCGCGAGCTCATCGGACAAACCATCAAAATCACGGGCGGACCTTACAAAGGCAACGTCGGCATCGTGAAGGACGCCACGGGCTCGACGGCACGCGTGGAGCTGCACTCCGCTTGCCAGACCATCTCCGTGGACCGCGGGCACATCGCGGGAGCGGGCGCCACCTTGCGCGACCCGGCCGCTTCCTTCTACGCGCGCACGCCCACCGCCGGTGGCCGCACGCCCGCTCTTGGCGCGCAGACGCCTACCTACCGCGACACGGGCGTTAAGACGCCCATGCATGGCTCGCAGACGCCCATCTACGACGTGGGTGGGCGCACGCCGCACTATGGTGGCGCCACGCCCTCGCATGATGGCGGGCGAACGCCGGCGCACGGCGCCTGGGACCCGGCCGCCGCCGCGACGCCTGCGCGCGCGCCTGACTTCGACTACTCTGCCGAGCGTAGCCCCGGTTACGAGCGCTCTGAGTACGGCGCGGGCCCGTTCACGCCCGCGACGCCCGGCACCATGTACGGCTCCGACCACACGTACAGTCCGTACCGGCCGTCGCCCTCGCCGCACTACGGCGGCGGTAGTTCGCCGGGCGCCAGCTACTCGCCGCGCTCACCGGGTGCGGACAGCGAGCGCGGCGCGGCCGGCGACTGGGCGAGCGCCGAGCTGGAGGTGCGCGTGCGCGCGGGCGAGGCGGCGGGACAAGCGGGCGTGGTGCGCGGCGTGTCGGGCGGCTCGGTGGCGCTGTACGTGCCGGCCGAGGAGCGCGTGCTGTCGGTGCCGGCTGGCGCGCTCGAGCCAGCTGTGCCGGCGGCCGGTGACCGCGTGCGCGTCATCGCGGGCGAGGACCGCGAGGCTACCGGACACCTCATCTCCATTGAGAACCAGGAAGGCGTTGTCAAGTTCGGCACAGACGACATCAAGATCATGCAACTGCGGCATCTCTGTAAGATGACGCAGGCCTAGACTAGCTCACCATCTCCACTTATTGTAGCACCCGTTGTGATCTCACTCAGCGGGTAGTTAATTGAGGAGGTATATCACTGGACATGACCCTGACGTGGTGACACAACTCTATTTAGTGTTAGCGTTTTATATTGAACGTACCGCCAGGGAAGGGGTTTGGCCAATGATACACTGGATCCGGAACGGTGTGACGTTGAGTCGGCTTTAAACCTAGCACATTTTCATGCAGGCTGTGTAAAGTCATAACAAGATAACTCTAGTTTCATAAGCAAAGTACTAGGTAAATGAAATGTTATTTACAATGTGAAATAAACACATGAATAAATAATCCGTAATATTATTTTATGAAAACCAATATCTACTAAAATATACAGGGTGTTTTTTCGGATGGGGATATCCGAATCCATAAGAGATACGGGAAAACTGTCTTTGGAACCATTTACTCATTTTGTATGAAAACGATTTTGGCAGTTATTTTTTTGGTCAAGCGTGAGTTCTCCATAAAAATGAGTAGTTTTGATCAAATTTTTTTTGAATGCGTATCGACTCATTTTCATGTAAGGATTGTTTCATTGTCTTGGAAGAAAAAATCTGAGCAGCAGAAGTTAGTCAAATTTAATAATATGTTTTCTCATACATACATTTGTAAGTAATCTGGTACATACGTTAATAAAACTATCGCAAAAAAAAATGGCCTCCCTCTTTCTTTTTCCAGGTACGGGTACGTTTCAGAATACCTCTAGTGGCCTTAGACAAAGATGTGTGGTGAATGTTGTTCTACTGCTCCGATGGTCAGAGCTAGACTTCCCGTATCTCTTATGGATTCGGATATCCCCATTTTGTCCCATTTCAAAAAAACAGCCCTGTAAAAAATATATATTGCCTTGAACAGAAATAAAAAGAAAAGCCGTAAAAGAGTTGGAAGTTCAACTTTGATGGTATGTCATAATGCATTTACAAACCTATCATTATTAAAAGACTAATTCAGCCCATCTGGAAGAAAACAATAAAAAAACGACTAAGGAAATGGCACTTTATTTCCTCTTTTCTTTCATCGGGTAAGCGACTAAACACTATCCTTATTTATATACGTAGTACCTGTACAACTTGTTTTGTAAGAGATATTAGAGTTATTTACCCATTTTAAAATTATGCAAATTGTCAACTCCACTACTTTTACGAGGCCAATCGAGCAGTCTGTCAAAATGCTATGCATAAAGTAAGTATGAGCACTTCGAAGACGTTTTCACTTGTGTTTTAAATGTTCAGAGCTTTATGGAACGAAATAATAAGACAAAACATAACTTCAATAATTTATTAATTGACGTGATAGTTCCAACAGTCACATACGTAGTCATGATGCCACACTAGGATTCCCTGTGTCGTGGGTATCTGGAACTACAAGTACCGTGGTACCATAACACCCAGACCCAGACCCAGAACAAATATTTGCAGATCATACAAACATTTGTCCCGAAGTGGTTACCTATCCGCCTTCGCCGGAATGCGCGCATTCTTTCTCTCTATAACATCCTTTATAGCACAGTGTGACTTAAACCCGCACTTTACGCACGCTTTTCCGTGACTTAAATAGCTCTTTTTTACACCGTGCGAAAATGAACGTCGGGTGCGTCACGTGCGGGTTTATGTCACTTGTGCTATAAAATATTATACGATACGTGTGACTTAAGTTGCCTATTATTGCACGGCGTACGCACTAACGCGTAATATACTATTTCGCGTTTTCTACTTCGGCTTAATTGAAAGAACGTTTTCAATTCCTCCACCTCTCCCACGCTCCACTGAAACCCTTCAATTGAAAACGCCTGCTTCCTCTCACACTGCAGGCACACTCGGGCTGCTTATCCTCGGAACAATAACAAGGCATTACGTGTTTCAACACGACATGCTGAATCTCTCGCTATTTTCAAAAGCATGGCCACTTAACATTATCTGTCATCACTGTACGTCATCTTGAAATTCTTTTATTATAAGTAATAAAATATATATAGTTATAATCTTATAGTTATAGTTAATATATATATATATATATATATATATATATATCTATAAATAAGATGAATCCTAGTGATACAAACAATAAAACAAATATCAATGATTTTATTAACATTTATTGAATAAATAATACAAAAATGGTTCTCATTGCAATTTTAAGAATTTCAAACAAAAACAAAAATATAAACAAAAACTGAGCAAAGAACACTAATTGATCTAGGTACTGATACTATTATTTTAGTATTAATTAAACTATCTTTCCAAAATTATTACATTTACGTCGAAAAATATGTCGCTACTCATTACAGTAACATACATTACATTTCACAATAAATACATCAATGGAATTTCACATTTATCATTAGCATTAAAATGATTGACAAAATACATTAAAATTGGTATAATTAAGGGGATGTAAATGCTCAGCAAAATGCGGACAGAAATAGACCTTATGCTATACAATAACATGTTTCACATTCGAAGTAACACTGACTAGCCTTGTGGTCTAACTTGAAATTGGATACTAGTTCAGAGATAGCGCATGATTTATAGAATAAAACTAATCAACAATTTTCGCTTCTACGATGTCGCCACTGCGGTCGGTGTTACCTGCTTGCAGTGAACGGTGAGCGGGAGTCCAGTACAAATACTATCACAGAAACGTAGCAGGAAGGGGACATGCGTCGGCACTGTTGAGACGCGAAGTGGCAACATCCACTAATGAAGACTAACTAAACCAAACCATTTGGCTACAAGATTATGCAGCGATCTGTATCACAAAACGCAATCCATTCTCGCATTGATCAACAACTCAAAACGCTGTATAATTAAAAAATATTATTCAATTGGCAAACTCTCTAAGTACTAAACGTTAACTTATCCTATAGTGTGTCTCGGAATATGTATGCAATCCCAATAGGGGCCATTCTAGACATAATAGGAAACAACTCAAGCTCTACAACTTTGGAAAATTCCCGAAGATCCCTATTTTTAAAAAGAAAATTAGGCAATATTTTAGTTACTAATCTTGTCAGTCACTAGTCTGGGCCTGAAGAAAAATGCCAATCCTACGCCAAGCACATTATTAATTGAAATTATGCACGGGCGAGGACTCACTCTAACAAAAACACGAAAGAACAATATTTTTTAGATAGAAAAATATCACAAAGTTACCCCTAACTCTTAGCTAGAATCGATTGCAGTAAAACTGAAGACTAAGGATTTTGTACAATTAGCTATAATTTCATAAAATAAAATGCCTTTATCGAGCGGCGCAAACATTTAGTATGAAAATTTCTGTTCGCTTTAGGCACAGCCACAACCTTTTAATAGGTACAAAGCTTATGGAACAGCAAGGGTGTATAGACCTAACAGATTTTATTAAAGACTATTTTTCGTGAATTGTTGTTGTTTGTTGTGCGTAGAATCACCCCCAACGGGATAGCATCATGTTCTGGGACCCTTGTAGAGTTTGCGCAGTTCCGTTCCCGTCACGCGTCATCTTGTAGCGTCGCCCAGACAACTGAACAGACGCTCGGCCATTATCTACACTTCGAAAGTTATTCGCAACGCATTCACACGTAAACATTCAAAGTCAGATCTAACTTATACAATCTCATCTTGAATATAATTTCGCAATAAAAATTTACAACAGAATAATCATCCTCACACGAGTAATGTATTACGGTAATACAAACTACACTCAAAATTAATAAATATGTACAAGACTTATCAAAAATGTATAACTAGAACCGATTGAAGCTATGATTTTTTTATGACTACTGCATGTGTGACGCATCCACGCTCGTGTGATGAGGCCTTATGTTCTGAGCATGTACAAATACCTGAAGACATCATGGAAATCCTGTTCCTTGACCCATTTTGTTTTAACATTTTATAAAAGAATGGATCACCAAGCAGGAACAGCAATGAACGAATATTCTAATTAAAAACCCATAAACTCATGCCCAGGATACAAACCACAGAACAAGTGATCAAATAGGCCAGCTACATGTTGGTATTAGAAGCTACATTGTAGGTACCCTCAACTTCAAGATTCTAAACAATTGAAATAACCGCAGTTGCGTGGGTTCCGTATGTACATTAATAGGGGGGGAGGGATGCTCAGGAGGCGTACATGCGTTTGATGTCCTCCTTGTACCGCTCCTGGATGTCTTTCCGCTTGATCTTGAAGGCGGCTGTCACCAGCCCCATATCCGGGGACCACACCTCGGTGCACAACTTCACTGCCGCGGGGACCTCGAACCTCTCCAGACCACCTGGAACAAACATAAATATTACTTACACTTCAATGGTTGCTGTGATGATATCCGTCATAGCTCTCATAGCTTGCTGAATCGATAAGTGGTTCTCGAGAGGCGACGCAGTTTAGGACAGTCTAGTTACAAATCCTCACAGCATTTTATGGCTCAAGCAGCTCAAGCAGCAGTGGACATCTAGCGACTCATGATGATGACGTTATTCATCATCATCCCCAGCCTGTTTAAGTCCACTGCTGGACGATTCTATTGAATACAATTTGCCATAAGCACCACGTTTGGCAGGCGGATTGGTGATCGCTGTTTGGTGTTATTAAGGTACTCAGGTAGATGCTGCTGCCCATCCCCTAGTGTAATCCCTTAGGAAGGCTTTTACTATATCCACGGGAGGAGGAGCGATCTATTCTTAGGCCGGACACACAGCGGGCGAGTAGCCGGCTGAGACGCAAGAGGTGTGGGTTCGATGCAAATGTTTGCATGATCAGCAAATATTTGTTCCGGGTCTGGGTGTTATAGTACCACGATACTCGTAGTTCCTGATACCCACGACACAGGGAATCCTAGTGTGGGATCAGGACTATATATGTGACCGTTGGGTGTTACGTTAAAACTGTCCAAGGCAGATGTGTTCCGACAGTGTGTTAGGTATAATGCCCTCATTGGCATCTCGCGTTTAAGGTAACTCGATCATAAGGGTGTGTTTTGTGTGTGTGTGTAAATAAGTGTTGTTTGTTTTCCAAATATGTAAAAGTAAAATAGAATACTGACACTTCCTGGCGTGGTCGGCCAGCTCCTTGACGACCGCCTTCTCAACGGCCTCGCTGCGGCAGAGCGCCGGGAAGTCGAGTATCGGCAGCGAGAGCCGCGCCGCCAGCTCTGCGAGGCGCTGCGGATGCGGCACCACCAACGCCACCGTGTAGTTCTTGGAGCTGTCTCCGTACACGCAGATGTTCTCAACAATGGCGCATGTCTTGAGTTCCGCCTCGACCTTGCCGAGAGACACGTACTCGCCGGCCTGCAGTTTCACGAGGTCCTTCTTGCGGTCTATGATCTTGATGCAGCCGTCGTGGTGTAGCTCCGCAATGTCGCCCGATTTGAACCAGCGCCGGCCGCCCTCGTCCACGAACTCCTCGCGCGTCTTCTCCGGCATGCGGTAGTACCCCTCCGCCACGCAGTCGCCGCCGATTATCACTTCGCCCTGTGGTGAACGAGACTCTTGTTACTGCGAGTGCATACATACATAAATACACGCCTTTTTCCCCGAAAGGGTAGGCAACAGCTTCAAAAGGCCTCTTTTTACCGTGGGTTGCACAGACGCAGGAATATAGACGAGACAAGTGGTCAGCTCGTCGCCGCCATTGCTTTCCACGACCCCGAGTTGGTCGTGGAAAGCAATGGCTTAACGCTTTCTTCCGGTAATAATACACTCCTAAATACTCGCTACTTGTCACGTCTACATTCCTACGATTGTGCAGGCAACCCACGGTGAAATATGTGTAACCCACGGTGTATGTATGTTATATAATACATACACCTCTTGACGACCTCTGTGGCGCGGCGAGCTAGTAGCCGACTACTGCGACTGAGATGCGAGGTTGCGGGTTCGAATCCCGCTGCGGGACAAATGTTAATATACAATACCTAACATCAGGTAGAGCACTCGCTTGTTTCGTTATTTACTCTACTTAAAAAATACTTGCTTCCAATCGAATGGAGCGACTGATGACTGATGACTGATACTGACCTGCGGGAAAGGCTTGTTGGTGACCCTGTAGTTGCCCTCCTCCCAGTCGATGAGCTTGAGACGCGAGCCTGTAGTGGGCGCGCCCACGCGTCCCGTGGACCGGTCGAACACGTCCATGACGGTCGCGCTAGACGTGGTCTCGGTGAGTCCGTAGCCGGCAACAACGTCACAGCACAGACAGATGCGCACCTGCGTGTGCGTGTCGGGCGAGAGTGGCGCACCGCCAGAGATCATCATGCGCACACGTCCGCCCAGCAGTCCGCGGATCTTGCTGAACATCTACAGAACAAGATACATGTCACATTGTGGAACAAGGGCGGAGCGGCTTATAGGGAGCGCTATTTGTAGGGTTCAACAAAAAATTCAATAAAATATTATTTGGCGAGCAACGTGACCCTGTCGGGTATATTCGGTAATGTAGAAGGAAAACAAAACCACGCCACCATCACCATCTCACGAAGTTCTATTTAATGATCAACAGCCTAAAGCTTTGACGACCTTCGTGGCGTGGCGGGCGAGTAGCCGGGTAAGACGCAAGAGGTGCGGGTTCGATTCCCACTACGGGACAAATGCTTGCATGATCCGCAAATATTTGTTCCGGGTCTGGGTGTTGCGGTACCATGGTACTCGTAGTTCCTGATACCCACGACACAGATAATGCTATAGTGTGTGACTATTGGATGTTATGTTACCAATACTGAACCAACACTGTATCTTCCAGCCCCTTTATTGGCTAACGAACAGATAATCGCTTTCGATTCCGATTTTACAGTACATTGCGCTTTATGTTTTGAATATTTCTGCTTGTGACAGTAAGCTAAAGCATGCGGCGCAATGTAATGCGAAATCGTAATTGAAAGCGTATAATAATTAATAACACTCACGAGTTTATTGAGCACGGGTGTGTCGTATCCGCGTCGCATCCAGGTCTGCTTGTACGTGTAGGCCCACTTGAAGAAGGCGCTCGCGAACGCACCCTGCCGGGACACCTTGTCCGTGATGCCCTTGCTGATGCGGTCCATTATCAGCTGTAACACCGCCCACACAAATTAGATTCAAACTACAATAACCTATTAGACTGGGCAAAGGTCTTCAAATTCCGTATCGCCCGTACCAAGTGTTAAAATCGATGAAGAAAAATATCGTAAGAACATCGGCTTATCCTAAATAGGTACCGGTCCAGCATCAGCTTGTTGTAATGCAGTATATATTAGCCTAAATCGTTATGTCCTAAATCGGCTATACCTAAATGGATAAGCCTTAACTCCTCCAGTGTAAAATGCACATACCCTGTGCACCGAATCACCGAACGCTTAGGCCACAAGTGTCAGACGCACAGGGCCTGTGCACTTCACAGTCAAGGCAATTGGTCGCGGTTTTTTTTCTGTTCTATTTTAAACCAATAGCCATTGGCTGTACCATAAGTAGACTTGGTTCATAGACAACATATTTGAACTCAATGAACATGCTTGATCATACAAAAGTTTGACGGAAAAAATTATTGAAGTTTGGTTTGACGACCAACGTTTGGTTTGTTTACACATAATGGCTGCTTGTTGTTTTTTGTAAATATTGATTGTGTGGAGTGAGTAATGTATTTTGTAATGAATTTATTCGTAAAATCAATGCATAAAACTGTATGCTATAATATTATGGTGGTAATTTCAGTGAAAGCGAATCTTGAAGTAGTGTATTGTGACAAAATGTTTCAACTTTTGACTAAAAAGTAATTTGATGAAAATAAATCCTATCATATCCTGCTCATGTAAGTAATTTGAGACTCTACACAGCGTTTATTTGATAGAGGATTTTATGACGAAAACAACGATGTATACATCTTATCATATAATAATAGCGTATTCAGGTAAAATTCATTTTCCTGAAGGTCTATCCATGAATACAGCCCAAACTTAAAACTCTAGTACAGTTGAAGCACTATCTATATTGAAGGGGGTTACGCTCCACGGGTTAATCAGCCATGTTCTAAATCAGCATGGCCTAAATCGGTATGTACTAAAGAATGCTACACCAGTCCGTATTGGATCAGCGTGAACTACGGCTCATTCACCCTCGCCACTCGAGAGTAGGCCTGAATAGTAGACGGTTGAAGACTTTTTGTCATAATAATTGTACACACCGCCACAAAATATACAGGCACGACGATCTCGGTAGAACTCAGTCGACGCTTTGATCGTCGTAGGTACGCGTCTATGTGTGTGTGCGCCTGTTATCGCTTGTTGTACTGAGCTGGTCTTCTGTACCTATATATTTTGTGACAGTGCACTTGTAAAACTTATTAACCGTGTGTACAATTATTATTATTGAAATAATGTTTGACTTAGTTACGCCTTTACATTCGGAGTGTAGTTTATAAGGGATGACAACGAAAAGTGATAGCGCTCGACCCTCGACGCTAAGCTGGTGACGAAACTCACCGGCACAGTGGTGATGCAGGTCGGCTTGAGGACGGAGGCGTCCCCTTCGGTTCCCTTCATGATTTTGCTTGACGAGTCCAACATGGTGAGCGGCGTCGAGTAGCCGATTGCCACACCTGCAATGTTATTATAACAATTACTCATTAGGTTACTTAATCACCTCGAAACGGCTGAACCGATATCAATGTGGTATAGGAAGAGAGGTAGTATATGACCTGAATGAAGGCTTTTCAACTTCGATTTAAAAAAAAAGTAGTTCAAATTGGTTCGCTAGATGGCGCTGACTCAACTGTAGCTGACAAGATTGTCAAATTGATTGTCATGTAATGCCATATTATTGTCATGTAATGTAATTTTTTCTTGATCAATAAATTATTATTATTAAGGTTAATTTGTACGGGCCGGGGGTTAGCCAGCAACAATAGAGTTGTAATGTGACGTACCCCCAAACAGACACATGTTCTCAGCGAGCAGCTCGAAGACGTGTGCGAGAGGCAGGAATCCCATCAGCACATCCGTGTCGAAGATGGGCATGGCGTCGGTGAAGGACTTCAACGTCGCCAGCATGTTGCGGTGGGACAGCACGACTCCTTTGGGCACGCCCGTCGAGCCGGAAGTGTACATGATGATGGCGGTGTCGGCCGGCGTGGGAGGGACGCTAGCTGCAACACAGATATAACTTAGTCGTGGTGAATCAGTTGCAAGATTCTACTCACACATAACATACAAGTAGCGGCACGTAAGTCTAGCGCTGAACGAAACGTGGAGGGGATAGTTGCGCATGTTTACTGTCGCGCACGCAATACAATTATTATAAGATAGATAGAGATAGAGGTCTTTTGACTTCTGCGCAATAATGGTCAGCGCTAGATATTCGTGCCGCTACTTATACTAACAGGTAACGTAAAATAAAAGCTTGTAATAAAATAGAGGGCTTCCCGAAGGGGTAGGCCCTTCGGGAAAAAGGCAGGTGTCTATAATGTATGTAAATACATACAAACATTTGCCTTATAAAACCTTATTCCTATTTTTTTTGATAAATATCACAACTATCTTTTCATTCACTCTTTTCAAAACGTCTTCATAGCATATTTGGTTACAAAAAAAAACATTAATAACATATCAAATCAAAATAATTGTATTCATTGAAATCACAAGGATTATTTTGAATCACCAACATAACACCCAACAGTCACATACATAGTGCTGATCCCACACTAGAATTACCATGGTAGTACCGAAACGGTAGCACGAAACGTTAGTTGAAAAATTTATAAAAAAATAGCAAATAATTTATTACTATCTGTGTAATCAGAAAAGCCGGTGTTATAAATACGGTGTTTGCGTTTATTGTCTTGTTGATAAACTACATATTAATCACATGATGAATTCTGGTGAATCAGTCAGTATACAATTATTTTATACTTGGGCTTTCCAACCAGGAAAATTGAGATCTGTATATAATTATTAATTTTACAAAAATAAACATTATAGTGAGTTGTTATTTTATTTAAAGGGTTTCCCCCTGCGTACCCGCGGACGGTATACGGACCCTATTACTGAGCCTACGCCAAACGTTAACCTGTATTCTGGCATAGGGGTACCTACATCTTGGTAGCCGTAAGAGGCAACCAGATGTTTTGTTACAGGTAATGTATTGTTTGAGCATGAACCCTATGCAAATAATAAAAGTGCACATCTCCAAAGACTCTAAACAAGTAATAAAACCGATAGCGCATTCATCGACATTCGACATCCAGTCACTTTGAAAGGTAAATAAAACTTTGTGCATGTGATGTCCCAAGGGTGCGATTTTTCAATGTCATTGAATGACGTAACGTCAGTAAAATTACCGTCAATCCCCGATTTCCAAATATTTCTATTCATTGAAACTCATTGTAGACTAAAATTATTTTATCTATGATATAAATACAGGTGCCTCCTACAGTACATCTCTTGAGAAACGGTGATTTGCGACCTTTTTGATGATATTTAGTCACTCAGTGACAAACAAAAACCGCACCGCAGATAATAATAAATAAATAAAATAAATAAATAAATGCTGGACATTTCACACAACATTATCTAGCCCCAAGCTAAGCAGAGCTTGTGTTATGGGTACTAGATAACTGATCATTACATAGATAGACACTTTTTATTATACATATAAAATACCCAGAACACTCGGAACAATTATCTGCAGATCGTACAAATATTTGTTCCGAGGCGGGAATCGAACCCGCAACCTCCTGCGTCGCAGGCGAACCTTCGCCCGCCGCACCACAGAGGTCGTCATCCTACAAACTGGAGCGCAGCAATGCACAACAAACTCACCAATTTTGGAGACTTTTCCCATTTGAACCACTTCTTTGTACCCAACTATCCTGATGCCTTGCTTGAAACCATCTCTATCGGTGTCTTTCAACTGGTCTTCCATGAAGATGATGGTATCGACTCGGGGGGTGTTCGCGAGGATCTTCTTGAACTTTGGCAGGAGGTCGTGGCTGGTGATGACGGTCGACACCTCGGTCTCGTTGATGCCGTGCGCGATGGCTTCGTCTCCGAGCGTCGCGTAAATTGTCACCACTGCGGAGGAAAAGGATTGTAAGGCCGAGATAACATAACTCCCAACAGTCACCTACGTATTCATGATCCCACACTAGGATTCCCTATGTCGTGGGTATCAGGAACTACGAGTACCATGGTACCATAACACCCAGACCCGGAATAAATATTTACAGATCATACAAACATAATGTCCCGAAAAAAGAAAAGTTGCGGGAATCGAACCAGCAACTTTATTTTTTTCTGTCACTCTCTAACACGCGTTTTTCAACATTTGTGTGACAGGGACAGGGACAGTCCTAAGGACTAGTACGGACTAAGTAACGTCTATTTATCTCGGCCTAAGTGTCAACTAGTTAGTCATTAAAAGTATGATGCTTACCATATTGTTGTGTCAACTATTCATGAAGGTGTCACCGACTGAGTTGATTTCACCTTATACTTACCACATTTTTCGCTTTCAAAGACCGTAAACTTCACAACTTTCAGGAGGACGATTACGTAATTCTGTTGCTATTGATTTCAATGTTGTTTCAATTTGAAATTACGTTAATGCGATTACCTAATTTACAGTCTTGTTGCAATTAACCTCTGTAAACAAAATGCATGAGTTGGGTAGTCGCAAGAGCGTCATTTCGAATAGAAACAGCATTGAAATCGATTGAAACCAATAGCAACAGAGTTACATAAACGCACCACTGATGTGTACTGACTGTCCGATAGATGGATAACTCACCAGGTATACTCTGCTTGAAGCAGCCATGCGCAGCCATCATCCACTCTGCACGAGTTTCGGCGAACATGACCACGTTTTGCCGGACAGCACAGCCCAGCTCCCTGAGCCCAGCGCCGAAGTGACCCGCTTCACGCTCCACTTTGATGTATGACCGCCAAACATAGTCGCCCATGTTGAACTGTTGAGAAAATAATGTTTAGAACATTTCTTCAGTATAGCTCCAGTCATCTATAATAAAATAGCTCTATATTTGAGAGAATTGCCAACGTCGATGTTTCAGAAAAAGCTGAGAACCATATTGTTTGATAAAGTTAGTGAATTCATGACCGATATTTTTTTATTATGTAATTTAATTTTATATTTTGAGTAGGCTTTTGTAATTTATGTAACATTTATGTTAATATTTGTATTGTTTGTCATACATTATTTAAATTTATATTAAACTGTTTTTATTGGGTTCTTAATATAATTAATCTAAAGTTTGATAATTATAAGTAATTGAACACCTTTCATGGTAGATTACATTGTATCCATTATAATAACTTTACTATGGCATCTTAAAAACATGTAATTCGGTAATAAATATACTATGACTTTGATTTCTTTGCGAAGTTTATCACACTTGATTCGCCCTTGCTGCCCCATAATTTAACTTGACAAAAATATAAAATACAGCAGCGGTTGTTGGGATATAATACGATTTCGCGAATGCTACGCAATATTTGCGCGTATACACATGCACCAACTGCCGAGTGAGCTTTTCTCCGTCTCCATAGCCTCGATTCAGCTGTATGCTAGCCTAGAGTGAGGCCGATTCCCGGCAGTGTGAACATTACACACAACATACCTTTTTGAAGACACGTCCGTTGGGCTGCGGCTCGTCCTCCTCACCGAGCACGGTGCGCGTGCCAAGGCAGGGCCGGGAACCCCATCGCGCGGCCGCAGCTCGCAGCATGGACTCCATAGAGGTGACTCCATCGCGGACCAGCCGCAAGTGCAGCTCGCACGGGTTCGACACAGATTCAACAGTGATGCTGTTCTGTGTGCTTTCGATTATGCGCGCCTAGAAAAATACAGAATCGTTTAGACATCTATCCCGTATACAGCCTTCATAATGGTATCCGGCTCGAGCTACTTGATCTTTCAAGAGCTGAAGCACCTAGGTGATGTAATGGTAATCTAGTGGAATAAAGTGACCACCAAGGTATTTAAAACAACTAATAAGCAATTGTGCTTTTGCTAGCTATCATCAGCAGCCTTTAGACGTCCACTGTTGGACGAAGTCTCCAACAGTGGTAATCCCTCATGGTCCTCATGCTTGGCAGACGGATTGGTGATCGCAGTATTGGTGTTCAGTACTCAGGTGGATGCTACTGCCCACCCCCTGGTATTATCCCTCAATCGGCTTTTACGACATCCACGAGAGACGGAGGGGTCTATTCTTTGACCGGACACACCACAGCACCGAAGGAAATGAGCATACCTTCAAGATATTAGGCCGGTGGAAACATTAAGTATAATGGTAGTGGGCAAAACCTACCTAAATGTTTGTCTATTACAAGAAAACTAAAATAAGAAATTGGCGAAGGAATTTATGATTGAATTAATTTATTATGTTGACTTTTTACTAAAGTAATCCATCAATATTTATTTCATAACTATAAAATCTAGGCTCCAATAAATAAAGTTGTTTGCACACCTAGTTTAATTTCCCATTGCGAACGTGGGTGGTATTGATCATTACGTTTGAAAACAGGTCAACTGAAAATAGCGACAGTGGTGTCCCATTCAACACAATGTGATGTTTTCTATATAAATAACTAATATGCAGTAGTGTGTAGCTAGCTATTATACACATGCATGGCACAGCTTAGTGCTCGCGTTTAAACTTGTTGCAATAGTAGTGAAGATTCATTGTGAATTTGCGTGGGCCGAATACCAGCGCATCAGAGACCGCTTGAAGTTATGTACGAAATTTCCAACTGAGAATTATCAAGGTAGTAACCTAATCATGATAACGCCCATATCAGTCATTAGTTTATCGGAAGAAAGCCAGAAAATTATAAATGATGTAATTAAGAATGGGATATCAATTGTAGCTTAGCTTGAGTTGAAAGTGGCTAAACCTCCACCGGGCACGGTGATTCCCATATTTATCAGTGATATGAAAGAAGATTGAAGTTTACTAGGCGGAGGACTCGTATTCTCTTATAGGACACTTAAGAAGAAATTCACACTTTTGTTCAGAGTCAGCGAAATAAGTAAAATTTACCTTGATTCGCCGTGACAGTGCTCGTTTCCGCCATGGCCTCTGAACGATCAGGTGTATGGGGAAGGTGATGACATCGAAGACCAACGCGACCGTACGGATGGCCTTCAATACCGCCGACACCCACCATGATTCCGGTCTGAAAAGAAGACAATGTAACGATTAGGCAGACGATAAATAGCTAAATGCTAGAGGCTTCGAGAAGAGATCTTACTATATTGATTATTCTTAAAAAGGCGTTACTATGCGAGTTTGCCCAACAAAATCGATCTAGAACTCAGTATCTACGGGTTCTACGAGTTAAATATTTTGGAATATGAAAATTTTATATTTTTGCATTTATTGTGTAAAGTTGAAAACACGATATGTAAAAAAAACTTGATAGTTTTATTTAATGAAAAATCCTTGTTTCGCACACGTTTTGAAATAAATCTCAGGAACCCTACGGTGTTTTAAGATAAATTTTACTACAACAAGTAAGTAATAGCTATTTAGTCTTATGCTAATACCAGTTTTTTGATAAACACTTTATTTTCGCCATAATAAACGAAAAACTTCTTGTGCACGACACTCGCTAGCGCGAGCGAGATGGATCGCGTGCGTTAAAGAGGGAGCCTTAATTGTAATATAGTGCCCTCTTAAGGACATAAACATGTGTTCATGTTGGTTAAAGGTAGAGAAAACAACTTAAATTGCCTCAATCTATCAGGTTGTCCAACACCACCTTAACACAAAGTCATCGACCTATAGATACATCGATGACTTTGTGGACGTTACAAAAGGCATCTGAAATAATAATATCAGCATTATCTTTTTCCCACCATATTAAGAAGGCGTAATATGTGATTTTGGCGAACAAAATCGGTTTATAACTCGGTATGTACGGGTTCTACGAGTAAAATATTTTGGAATATGAAAATTTTATATTTTTGCATTTATTTTGTAAAGTTGAAAACACGATATGTAAAAAAAACCTCGATAGTTTTATTTAATGAAAAATCCTTGTTTCCCACACGTTTTGAAAGAAATCTCAGGAACCCTACGGTTTTTTAAGATAAATTTTACTACAACAAGTAGGTAATAACTATTTATTCTTATGCTAAAATCAGTTTTTTGATAAACACTTTATTTTCGCCATAATAAACAAAAAACTTCATTTTTGTGCACTACACTCGCTAGCGCGAGCGAGATGGCGCGCGGGTTATCGCGTACGTTAAAGAGGGAGCTAATTTGTAGAATAGTGCCCTCTTAATGCCAACAACCTAACAAGTTTTATCAAACTACTCAACTGCTAGCTCTTGTCATATAAGGCAGGTTACATCCACGTATATAAGTTCAACAAGGATAATTAGAATCAGCTTGCGCAGTCGCGAGGTATCCACGTCGGTTGCCTCGACCTATAACAAGGGTATTTAGCGTGCCTTGCCATTTAAGATCGGTACCTGAATGGTACCTGACTGTGCAGGTTTCCTTGGCTGGCATTTCCGAAGTACTTCATTTTACTTTCATGAATGCTACGCCTGCATGGCCCACCAGGAACTATATGCTACTTCACGTCTCGGATCTTTTTGGCAGGCAAGTCTGGTAGAAAACCATATTAAGGGGTTTAAACTATCGCCACGAAAGAAGAAGATATTAAAGTGGTCCAATTCTTAGGTAAGCTAAGCACTCACACCATTTAGTTTAAAACCAAAGCCACTCAAGTAAAAACCGTGAAAAACCGCATCTTCGTTTCATTCATAACTTTTATACCCGGACTTGTTGGGCAATTTTTTTATAAGATTTGTCCTGGCTGCTGGCTTATTTAGGAGTGTATTATTACTGGAAAAAAGCATTAGCCGAGTTGGTCGTGGAAAGCAATGGCGGCGATGAAGCTCACCAATTGTCACGTCTATATTCTAGCGACTGTGCAACCTACGGTGAAGAGGCCCTTTGAGGCTTTAACCCTTCGGGGAAAAAGCGTATGTTTATGCATTATGCATGCGAAATTCTTTACCAGGTGAATGCAAATATCCCTTTCAAAGTTAAATGAACCAAAGTTCTGACTCTTTATCGAGTCACGGAGCCAATGTAACTTTTATTGCGTTTAGTATTGGTAAGTGTGAACATGGCTCGGATTTCGGCACCAATAACTGTACCTTCACAACATCCGCCAACGTTAATCCGCAATAACAAGTAGGTACGTATCCCCAATAAAATTGGTCCACTCGATCATGGCATGTAATGTGCGCAAGGTAGAATCATACGTGACTGCAAACTCGTCAATACGTTGGTCAAAGGGAGCCATAGATAAATGCTCCGGATGCATTAGATGTTGATAATGTGCTGTGACCAGAAAATAGTGAAAGGAATTCTAGAAAAACAATAATTTTAATGCCTCAAACTACGAGTTTAATATAAATAGTATAAGTTGCAACTCAGCCGAATCATGTTTTGTGATATAGCAGTGATTAACATAACATAACAGCCAATCAGGACCTAAGAGTACCATGGTACCATAACACCCAAACCCGGAACAAATATTAGCAGACCATGCATTTGTCCCGCAGCGGTAATCGAACCAGCAACATCAGCCGGCTACTCGCCCGCCGCCGCCACAGAGGTCGTCTAGCCAACGCCCCTGCAAAATCCATAGTCGAAACCTCCAAACGATCGCAGCCCAAACAAACCACAATCTCGTGTCTGTTCCAGCAATCAATTATAACATGTCCTAGATAAAGCCCGGATGCATCTGTTGATACTCTGGCCGTGACCTGATGAAGGGCACGCATGCGCGGACCGGCCGGCGCGGTATATACTGTATGCAATGGTGCATCTCGCGAACCTTGATAGACATTTGGACCGGAATGCGTAGGTTTTATCTTATCATATTGTGAGGGCATTGTTTACAGTTTGTAAAGGGATGGATTGTGCAGGGTTATCTCATTTCTATAGTTAACAGATAGGGTGCTACAGACAGGGACAGATACCGTTACATAAAATTTAGCGTTAAAAGTACCAAAAAAAAACGATAATGTTACGTTAGCTACGTATTATCGCTACCTAATTTTTAAATAGCGTTAAAAAGTATCGATACTTATAACGGTATTTTATATGGTCAGCCTTGCCAGTCACAAGTGAAACCATGTAACCTAAAGTAGCACAATCGCATCGTCCAGACTCCAGAGGACTAACTGCGTATGCAGCAACAGCCCTAGTATGGACACTCTTTCTCTCTTCGTCTCTTTCTAGAAAGTGCCCTACACACTCGTAAAGAAAGAGACGTGTATTGTTAAAATTAACGTGAATTTTTACCGTTATCAACATCGGTAATTGAGTACCACGTTAGGTACCGTTAGGTACCGGTAATCCGATCTCTGGCTATAGAAAAAGGCCCAAAAAATATCAGTCATATAACATAATAGCGAATTTGTATAGCTTTACCAGGAAAGCTTTGTTTGTCAGTGAGTGACAGGCAAAAACGAACAAGAGAACACAACAAAGATTTCGCACAGTGCAAATGTGATAATGATAGGATTGCGAAGTGTTGTAGTAATCAGCTGTGAAACCTAAGTAAACTTGATTCTCCTGTGACTAACAAAGATGCACGTCACACGTCACGCAACACGTCTGAGTGGACAGGAATAGTTGTTCATCATTGATAATGATAGGATTGCGAAGTGTTGTAGTAATCAGCTGTGAAACCTAAGTAATCTTGATTCTCCTGTGACTAACAAAGATGCACGTCACACGTCACGCAACACGTCTGAGTGGACAGGAATAGTTGTTCATCAAACACTGGACAAGCGAGACACAAACGGAACAACTGGTTTCCCACGATCAGTTGCAGTTTATAAATTGCACACAGTATTGATCTCATTGCATTCGTCAAATGTTTCGTCACGTGAGGAGTATTCAGAACATCTGTGTACATAGATTTATACTGCTTTCAGATTGAGCAGGAAGTTATGCATATACACAAGCCATTGTGTCCTGAACATAATCTTATAGTCTTGGGATAGTTAAAGACATTTCAGAAATATTATTAGCCACTTTCTGTGTTGTCCTTCAGGACATTTACTGAGAGATAAGCTACTTAATAGATGGTTTGAGAATCTAGATCTCCACTTGTAAAGAACTTCCAAAAAATAATCAACACATTTCATAAGCACCGTACAATTTTAGAGGTACTAGCGGCCCGCTCGCGACTTCGTCCGCGTTGTCTTGTCCAAGTGGCAAATAAATTATAGCATATAGCCTATTCTGATGTTTACGCAATAATATTTTTAAGTTTCATCAAAATCCGTTCAGTAGTTTTTGCGTTAAAAAGTAACTAACATCCATCCATCCAAACAAACAAACTTTCAAAACAATCTCAATAATCTCACTAATATGTATAATAGATTAGTTTTTGTATATTTCCTTGTGGTCATTAATAAAGAGTTATCTCTAGCCTATTAAACACCTTCGGTCGATGGAAAATTGTTAACAGTATCGCGCGCCTCTAACTACCTACTTAGATAAATACCACGAATAATCATTGCACAAATCGTTTGTTTTTCGCGTAAAGGTTGTAATTTATTATCAAATGTCTAATTTTAATTATGATGATAATTTATCCATTTTTAGAATAAAAAAACTTATCAGTATCATCAACCACGTATATTTCACGCACTAGTGGTGTGGTGACTAATCATGAGACTTCTTTAGATAAAGAAACCATAAAAATAAATTATGATAATAAATAAGTGATAAAATAGGTGGAAGATTTTAGTTTTAATTCCCACCTGATTAGTAGGCCTGCCCCCTTGTTACCTAACTAAAGAATCACTTTCGTTGATGATTTCCAAGTACGTTGTTATTCAAAGCATACAGCGCAATGTATGTAATTGAAAGCGATAATCAGTTCGATAGGCAATAAGGGCGCTAGTTACATAGTTATATAGTGTATAAGTGCATAAAAATTTGAATCGAGATTCGAGCATCGAACGGAGAATGAATACAATACAAGCTCGGCCATATGTGAATTATTACTCTCAAATTATCTTTATAAAGATTTTCAGAATTCATATTAGAAAGGGATACCTCCATTATGATTACATTATTATGTAGAAGGCCTGCTCCATAGCAAGCCTTCAACATAATTCATCTTGGAATTATGACATGCGAAAACTTTGACCATTGAACGAAACGAATTTGTCGATCTAGCTAGTGAGACTGTTTATTTGTAATTGTTCTTTTATCGATAATATTACTACACGTAAGTAAGTAATACAGTTTACGTGTCTCTAGACTTGTGTCTATAAAATCAATTCGCAACGTTAGTGCTATCGGACGTAACGGGAACCAATCGTTTATCGTATGGTAATCCTACTAATACCTATTATAAACGCGAAAGTTTGTGAGTATGGATGGATGTTTGTTACTGTTTCACGTAAAAACTACTGAATGGATTTGAGTGAAATTTGGAATTGAGATACTTTATGCCCTGGATTAACACAGGCTACTTTTCATCATCATCATCATCATCAATTTTCATCATTTTTCACGCGGATGAAACTGCGGGGCGCAACTAGTAAATAATAAACAAAAGATTACAGAAAATCTGTTTATGTCGCTGAAGAAAGAATTTATTCAGTAAAACGTGTCCTGTGAATGTTTTGTAGTCTGCCGGGCGGGTGCAAAGTACGACCGTCAAGGTGTCTCTCAAGGTCCGTGTACTCCGCAAATTACATGATGCTTTGTGTTGGGTATGAAAAGTAGTACTTACATAGGTACATATTATAATAAACTGACACGACAATGTGACTTTGTAGTTTAAGTACTAACAAAAGGTATTTACGATCATTACCCTGCGTACGAGTATGCACAACAGTGTAAACGAGTTGTATATATTATGACAGGATACTTTAGTCAAAGGTTGTATTTTATGACGTTATAACTACAAGTACTTATTTGCTTTATTTCTAAGCTAGCCTTGACATTAAAATGTTGCTAAAAGCAGTAGGTACGCTACGTACATTACCAGCCCGTAAGGAAAAACAAACGGAAAAAACTCGACCTTTGATCAGTATATTTCTATGAAGGTCCTAACCGTGATAAAGTAGTAATATTGGAACCAGTTGTAATAATCAGTATTGATGGGCACTTACCTTTTAGGTATTGAGGTTACATTGTGGCGATAAATAAGCTAATATTGACACAATTTCCATATTGAATTATCCAATCAATGACATAGTGCAAGGTGTAAGAATTTATGGCGTGTATGTAAAACTACTCTTAGAGTTCTAGAACCCTTCAAATCTTATAACCTATCGTTCTTTTGAGCTCAAGACATAGATTTCTACTTGAAGCTATTTTCCTACCAACCAAAACCAAGATACATATAATCACATCACATCAAGAGCCTCAGACGTCCACTGTTAGACGAGGCTTCCCCCACAGATTTATAGGATTTGCCATAACCACCATCGCTTGGCAGGCGGATTGGTGATCGCAGTGTCAGTGTCGAGTACTTAGGTGGATGCTGCTGCCCGTCCCCTGGCGTAATTCCTTTATTTACATGACGTATGCATAAGTTCTTTCTTGTATGACTGCGATGGAAGTTATCTCAGGTATCAGAAATTTTTTTTAGCCAAAAAGTTTGACGAGGTTTGCGTGGGAACCTAATAATATGTAAAATTTTACTTTGTTCCGTTGTTTCATATTTGAACGGATTTTTTACTATGCCCATAAAACGTACTACTTAAATGTAAAATGTAAAAAGCCTGGAAATCTTCATTGCTGGATTTCCTTATGCAATAATTAGTACTATTGCTATTAGTAATTAGTAGTATTTGGTAGCTAGTCTTAAGTTATTGAACTTTAGCTAGGTACTAATCATTATTTTTTAGAAAAAAAGGATAAAAACCGACTTCTTTCAAAAAGCGCTGAATCAATTTCGATAACATTTATATAGGACCACCTCTGAAGTATGACCTATCAAATAAAAGAAGAATCATCAAAATCAATGCAGAATTGGCGGAGTAATCGCGTAACATATATAAAAAAAAACATACAGTCGAATTGAAAACCGCCTCTTAAGTCTAAGTCAGTTAATTTTTTAAAAGGAGGAGGTTCTCAATTCGGTTGTTTTTTTTTGTTTTTTTTTTTTAAATGTTTGTTACCGCATATCTCCGGCTTTTATGAACCGATTTGGAAAATTCTTTTTTTATTTTAATAGATATACTTCCAGATTGGTCCCATTTTTTTCAGAATCCAGTTCTGATGATGGAATCCATGGGGAATTCAGGGAACTCCTCAAATATTGTAGGCATACATATGGCGATTTTGATATATTCAGCAATAAACCAAGCATTTGCATTCAAAAAGTATCATAATCCTTTCAACACTATGGTTCTTTCATAAATTTTTTTTCATCCAAATATTTAGTCGAATACAATGGCGGAAGTCGGTTTTTTAAATGAAAAGTTATAAAATCTGAATAGATTAAGGAAAACTAAATGAAAAGCGACAAGGATACTACAAGAATGTAGGTAAATTAGAAGATAAAAATAACCTTCAGTTTATCTACCCACCTGCATTGTGTACAGTACTTGTGTCTAATCAATATATATAGGTACTATAGATGTGAAAGAGTGGTTTGTTCGTTTGTTTGTTACTAACAATGCCGGGCCGTAACGGCTGAATCGATTTAGATGAAATTTGGTAGAGACACATAATAATTATTACATACACATAAACACTTGGATAGTTTTATGATAAAAAGTGACGTGCATGGTATTAACACGAGAAATAAACACAAACTAAATATACCAAAATTTCGATTAAAGAAAGTAAGTGGGTCTTTTATGGGGAATTCTGTACGGTTCTATAATAAACTTCCAGAAGGTGCATTTAAACTTCCTATTCGAAGATTTAAATCCTACATAAAGATGAATCTAATTAAAAAAGCGTATTACACTCTTGATGACTATATTAATGATAAAGCCGCGTGGCCTGATGTCGCTCTGCCCCTCGACTGCTAAAATGGAAATTTGCAATATCTGTACTTACCTATTTACATGTTTGTATTAGATTATTATTTATAAGTATAACAAGCGTAGCGTGTGCTGTCTTGCATATTTTTGCTGATGTTTATTTACTTTTGACTACCTTCCTAAGGTTTTTAAGTTCTCATTTACTATGTATCAGCAACTCCTTGCTCCGAGGCACCACACAGGCGCTTCTCACCTAGTGGTAAGACGGACCATTTATGTAAGCCAAGCCGAGTTTGTTGCCTGATTCTTCTAGGCTTGGTCGCGTTGGAACAGGAGTAATTTAATTTTATATAAGACGATTCAAAATGATCCTTGTGATTTCAATGAATAAAGTTCTTTTTGACTTTGACTTTGACTTAATACATAACATTAATATACATAGCCCTGATCCCACACTAGGATGCTCGTCGTGGGTATCCGGAACTACGAGTACCCCAACACCCAGACCCGGAACAAATATTTGCAGATCATTCAAACATTTGTCCCGCAGCGGGAATCGAACCCGCACCTCTTGCGTCTCAGCCGGCTACTCGTCCGCCGCGCCACGGAGGTCGTCCGGAGACAGATTGAGACCTATAAGCTATTATTATAGCTATAGATTGACAAATAAGCTTCTTTTTATCCAGGTACAACGCGAGCGAACCCTGGGGCGGTTGCTAGTTAATTTATATACCTACTTAACATAATACGGAACAGGAACATCAAAAACATTGGAATTTATACATATTATTAGAAAAGACAATGGATATCGTCTTTGTTTAATTTACAAAGACACGTGTTTCTACTTAATTGACACAAAAGCTATTATAGTCGCATACATTAATTACAATTTTCTTGTCTAAAGGTAAATTCAAGTAGGTATTTAATTATAAATAAATATTGAGGATTTCCCAGCAGTCGTTATGTTTACCCAGATATTTTTAGTTAAGGTTTAGTTTCCTTTGATAAGTTGTAATTAACAGAAAGGATAAAGAGTAGTTTGTAGTGAGTGAGTAGCCGGCTGAGATGCGAGTAGTGCGGGTTCGATTCCCGCTGCGGGACAAATGTTTGCATGATCTGCAAATTTTTGTTTCGGGTCTGGGTGTTGTGGTACCATGGTACTCGTAGATCCTGATACCCACGACACAGGGAATCTTAGTGTGGGATCATGACTACGTATGTGACCGTTGGGTGTTATGTTATGTATAGGTACAATACTCTGAAATACTATAATTGTAATAACAATAATTATAACATGAGGAATAGGTTCACTGACAACCGTAGAGCATGTCACCGTCCCGGAGAGTCCCTCAGGCGCTTTCGGATTGTTCGCGTCTTGCTAACTCAAGAGTATTTGCACAGATACCACAACCAAACAATATAACGAGCTGGCTTTTTCTTTTAACCACTTGGATGTTTTTGATCCTAATACCAACGGGTTTAAGCGATGTCTCTTTAAAATCTTGATATTAGGTTTCAATGATAACAATGTTTAATTTTTTTTTTCAGTGCCCGGTTTATGGGTAATTTAGTTTATAAGTTTGCAACACTGTAACTTTGTCGTGTTTACATAGTTGATTACGAATCTAGATCTGAACTATTCTCAATGTTTATGTGTACGCTTATTTGATTGTAATCTGTCTTGTGAACCTATTAAATAAATAAATAAATAAATAAACCAAATAGCCAGGATCATCTACCAGCACCTTGCTCTCCGATAAGAATCATTCTTGGCCTAAGAATATACTCCTTCATCTCCTTCCGTGGATGTTTTTAAAAGCTGGCTAAGAGATCACATGAGGGGATGGGCAGCAGCCTGACCTGAGTACACAATATGAATACTGCGATCACCAATCCGCCTGCTAAGCGTGGTAATGGTGATTATGGCAATTCCCCCATGGGGTGCAATTTTTGAATGTCACTAAATATCTTACTAAAGAAACTTTCGTGAATTATATATCATTCATTTTGTAAAAACGGGAAATTTTCACGTACCGATATGTTGGTGGAAGCACCAACAGGTTTCGACCCTAATCGATCCTATCTATACCCACCCTGATCAACCCTCGAAACCTGTCGAAACAGTGTTCCACCAGTACGTGAAAATTTCCCCTTTTTACAAAATGGACTAAATATTTGCTAAATATCATTAAAAAGGCCGCAAATCACCGTTTTTCAGGAGATTTACTGGAGGAGGCACTTGCATATGTCATAGGTATAAGAATTTTAGTCATCAATGAGTTTTAGATATATAGAAATTTGGAAATCGTGGAATAAATGGCAATTGATTTGACGACCTCTGTGGCGCGGCGGGCGAATATTGCCTCCTCGGAACAAATATTTGTACGATCTCCAGATAATTGTTCAGGGTGTTCTGGGTATTTTTCTATGTATAATAAAAAATATCTATCTGTGTTGCATCGTATGAAGTATATCAGAGTTATCTAGTACCCATAACACAAGCTCTGCTTAGCTTGGGGCTAGATAACGTTGTGTGAAATGTCCAGCATTTATTTATTTATTATTATTATTAAATTTTACTGACGTTTAGTCAATTGATGACTTTAAAAAATGCCACCCTGTAGGAGGCCTCGTCCAGCAGTGAGCGTCTAAAGGCTGGTGATGATGACCCTAGACTCGGCCCTCACTATGCCTGATGTGCTCGGCACGCATAGTCAGAGGTTCGAGGTTCCTCTCTGCAATAGCCTCCGACCGCTTAGGGCATGCATGTCAAACTCAAAGTCATTGGTGGGCCAAATGCCTAAAGACTATAGAATCAGTGGGCCCCAAAATCCAACCATAAAGAAAACAAACTCTAGGGACTCTAAAAACTGTAGGGGGTTTAGGGGGGCAGTACTACCTACTAGGTATATCTATATATACCTAGTAGGTAGTACTGCCCCCGTACTCCCTAACTGAAAGCCACTCGGTGACTAACGTTTGACAAGTAAAATGACTATCAATTGACAAATTCTTAATAATTTTTCATATTCTTACTTGTCAAACGTTAGTCACCAAGTGACTTTCAGTTAGGAAATAGGGGGGCAGGACGCTAATCGTTTATTTTATCATTACCTAATATGTAGTAAAATTACAGAAAAATATACTAATATGTCCTAAAAATTGAATCGGGCCGCAGTCAAAGCTGTAAAGGGCCGCATGCGGCCCGCGGGCCGCATGTTTGACATGCTTGGCTTAGGGCATGCTCCGCCACCGGTGGTTTTCCGTTTCAATATATATTTTGTTACCAGGTATAATGTTTGCTATTTGTCTTTGTAGAGTTGATAAAAGTAAATTAATTTAAAATAAGTAATAATTATAACGTTTTATAAATAGTTTTGAAATAAATCAGCGTCATAGATAATAAACGAGGTCATGATACCTAGGCATTGACTGAATAATTGTTCAAGCGTCATTGACTTTGTCTAAGCTAGGTCAAACCAACCACGTATTAAAATCTAGTCTATTTAGTTTTAGTAAATAATAGTCTACTTATAGTTAGATTTTTTTAAGTTGGAATATTTAGTATCATATAATTTTACTTGTAACTTAATTTTTTCCATTATGACCAGTATTTTCGCGGAGCCCCCACATATGCATTGCGGAGCCCTAGAACTCCGCGGAGCACACTCTGAGTATGGCTGGTGATATTTGCTGGCTGAATGACACGGTGGCTATCATGTTTGAGACATAGCTCTACATACTATATTACTAACATACTAATACTCTACATACATTATGACCAGTATTTTCGCGGAGCACCCACAGAGGCTTTGCGGAGCCCTAGAACTCCGCGGAACACACTTTGAGTAAGGCTAGTGGTATTTGCTGGCTGAATCACAAAGTGGCTACCTATCATGCTTGAGACATAACTCCAAACTATATTACCTACTAACATACTATACTCTACATACATACTAGATACTACA
The DNA here is from genome assembly GCA_951392215.1 of Epirrita christyi. Lineage (NCBI taxonomy): Eukaryota > Metazoa > Arthropoda > Insecta > Lepidoptera > Geometridae > Epirrita > Epirrita christyi. Next base: position 819,542 of record OX595835.1, read on the forward strand.
GCCAGAAGGCCTATTACGAGTTTTGCGTTGCAACAATCACTTTGCGAGTCGTGAGTATTGAATATGACTTACGAAGTCATTATTTATGAATCTGTGCTGTTTCTATCGACTGCGCGGCACAGAATGATGAATAGTTACTACGTAAGCCACGGTAAAAGCTCACGACTCTTAAAGTGATTGTTGCAATGCAAAACTCGTAATAGGCCTTCAGGTAGGCAAATACTTAATTCTGTTGCTTTTAATTTCAATCGATTTCAATGTTGTTTCTATTTGAAATTACGTTAATGCAATTACCTAATTTACGCAGTCTTGTTGCAATTAACCTTTTTAAGCAAAATGCGTAAGTTGAGTAGTTGCAAGAGCGTCATTTCGAATAGAAACAGCATTGAAATCGACTGAAACCAATAGCAACAGAGTTACGTAATCGCATCACTGTTATCTCGATTTTTCAATAGACAATGTGTAAAAAACTCACATCCCAAGATATCCCATGTTTACCACTCACAGCACTTCACCACACAATCTACAGCAACTAACTGCTCATTAGTTTTATGTGATAAGCTTTAAATGCCTTCTTATCTTTACTACCGAGTTATCGATAACTTATCTGATAGCGACGGATTTACTGGACAAAGTACAAATAAATCATTATACACGGTAAAAAAGGAATTGTCCCAACAACAAAAAAAAAATTGTTAGCAACTACAAGACAATATTTACTTAACTTACCAATATATTGTCGCTCTGACAATTTAAATTTCCTTCAGAATGCAAAATAATATTGTTGGTTTATTGTCTCAAATCAAGTAAATATTGTCAGGTAAATATTTTGAAAGTTTTAGTATAAGACAACGATTAATCTCGTATTAATAATGCTAGATTTGTTAACCGGACACTATTATATTGTTAAATCGATGATTTACATTGTCTTATCAAGAGTATAGTAAACATTGTCACACTAAGATAAATTATTTGTTAGACTAACAATTTAGTTGTTCTTCTGAAACATTTTAAATTATTCGATCAAGATTTCACAATAACTCATTTTAAAACAAGGAGTTTTTTATAATAAGCCTGACAACTTCTCAAACGAAGATTAAACATTTTCAATGTGAGAATAGGTTAAATGGCTACTTGGAATAACAAGTGGTTTTGATAGAAGATTGATTATTTCTTAGAACAACAATATCAATTGTTCGGCTAAAGTATACTTATTTTCAAATAAGATTTCACAATAACTTGTTTCAAAACAAGAATGTTATATAAAATAACGCAGCTAATTATTAGACGAAGATTAAACATTCTTAAGGCGAGAGTATATTAAATGGTCACTTGGAATAACAAATGGTCTTGATAGAAGATTGATTATTTCTTAGAACAACAATATCAATTGTCCGGATAAAATGTATTTTATTTTCAAATAATTTTTCACGTAAACTTGTTTTTAAACTAGTATATTATTAAAATAATGCGGCAAATTATCAGATGAAGATCAAACATTTTCAAGGCGAGAACATGTTAAATGGTTACTTGGATTATGAAGTAGTCTCGATAGAAGATTGATTATTTCTTAGAACAGCAACATCAGTTGTTCAGCCAAAATGCTTTTATTATTCAAATTAATTGTTACAGATAGTTGATTCCAAACAAAAAAAAAATTAAAATAACGCAGCTAATTATTAGACGAAGATTTGACATTTTCAAGGTGAGATTATTTTATTTAGATTAATCTAGATTTTGACCGTATGTACCCTGAAAGAAGCACAGCTTTCTACACAAAGTGGGTTCAATTTTTTCACAAGATACGTGCATAAAAAAAGACTCATTATCAGACGGAGTTGGCAAATTGCTTGATGAGGCTTTGGGAACAGACGCAAACGACTCAGAGTTAGGTATGTGTTGTGTATAAGTTATGTTTAACTACGTAGTTTTGAGAACAGCCTTTAATAAATTTGTAGAAACATATTTTACGACGATGTTGTCTTAGTTTCGAATTAAATTGGTTTACAGCAGAAAAGTGCAGCAGCAGAGTGTCAGAAACCATGAGTTATGGTTGTTTAGACAGGTAAAAGTTACTGAGTAAGTAAGATGGTGTGTGCTCTAATAGGTATAATCCTTACTGAAATGGCGGGGGTATCTGATGCTATATCATGTAGCATGTTCTAATAAAATTGATTAACAAGGTGTCTTGGTGCATGGTCCTTGCTTGGCTTATTCTTTTTCAATGTGGTATTGGGTCAAGTGAACCCACACCAGGGCTCAGTTGCAATCGTTGATTTCTTTAATTATTGGTTAAGTGTGTGTCTGAATATAATTAACTACGCTCTAAGTTCAACATTGCTTTATACTTACATCATTCATAAACAAAATTAAGAGGGGTTCGGTTTAGAACGTGCACTTCTTAAAATGTCCACCGTCCCAAAATGGGCACATGTGTTTTTTACAAATACTAAACACTAGCAGAATGTCCAGAATGGTATATAATATTATTATGGAAAGTGGATGATCTGAACCTGGCCCATAAAGAGAACTTAAAAACATAGGAACCAGACAAGATAGAGCCCTCCAGATTGGGCTCGTTGAAATCGTCATGACCAGCTGTGCGACTTGGCCCGGTTTGGCGACAGATTCCTGATTCCCCCCTTCATCCCACCGGTGGTGGTGATTAGGATTTGTACCTCTATTTGCTACTGGTTCAGGGTGCTAAAAAATGTTCGTGGCAACCGGGAAAAAATACATTTAGGTATATTGTAAGATTTTTGTACCAGTTAACATTATTCTCATATTTTTTTCAGACTGCATGGTGCCCATGCAAATGACACTCTTGGGGCACTTAATACCGCCAAAAAGACGAATTGAAGGCTTGCTGATACATGTCAAGGTAATACAATCAAGTTATCAAAGACACATACTCTTATTAAACTTAACTCTAAAGTTCTCATATTTCCATTTTCATTTGTTCACAGAAACCAAGTGAAATAGAAGACGCGATTACCTCACAGCAAAAAAAGGCAAACTGAAACAAGTAAACTAAAAGTATTGAAAGGAAATATCTGTTTTGTACGTTCAAATAAATCAAAGTTTTAAAACAAGCTTGTGTTTATTCTCATAAAGATAATGAATATTCTTGAAACTAGTAAACCATGCGTATTATAACAAAAATCTGTTTTATAGAAACGAGTAAATCTTAGTGTTGAATCAATAATCAGATATTCTCATAACTACAATATGTATATTGTTGAAACAAGTAGACATCTACTATTAAACGAACAATCTGTATACTCTCAAACTAACTATCAATATTGTTAGAATAAGTGAACCACTAGTATCAAATCGAGACAATATTTTGTGTTGGTTCAAAAAAAACATACTGTCCAAATAATCTAATGTATATTCTTGTAAAGACAATATACGTTTTGTTGAAACAAGGGAATATTGTGTGTTGAAACAATTTTTTTTATGTGTTGATCCAATTATACTAGTGTATTATATCAAATCTATAAGGTTGCTTGGCACAAGTAAACTTTAATGATTACAATAACAAAACAAAATATTTTCGAACGAAAAATATAGGTTTATTGGGGGAATACAATATTATTATCAATATCATATTGTATATTTAAGTAAATATTGTCTTCCTCTATAGGAAGACAGGATTTGCGTTGAATTAAAGCAATTTGATTTAATTTGACAATTCCTTTTTTTCCGTGTAGAAATATCGCCTTGGACCCCAATATCTCATTTAACCAAAACTCAAAATCTCATCAACCCCCCGACCGATATAGCTCAGCTCATAACCTTACCTACAAATTGTACCAATAGAATCTACTCCCATACTAAATTTCATGAAGATCGGATTGACGGTTAGGAAGTTTTCATCGGACAAATATACATACAAACACCGATTCTTCCAAGATGACTCGGAGAACTCGCTTCGCTCGTTTAATAAATTCTTTAAAATCTGGATCGCAACAAGATTTGAGTTGTAAGTAAGTGGAAGTATTATTTATGAATTAAGATAAGAATTGTGTATGATTAAATGGCAATAATACCGGCATCCGCTTGATATCGCGGGTACATCTTCGCATTTATCAACGCACCTCTAATTATTTCATTTTTGATAACTGCTACACTAAGAAAATTAATTTAAAAAAAAATTACAAAATGGTTATTCCCTGTTTGTAGGTACTTACTACGTCTACACAAGTACCTAAATTAAGTAGGTAGGCACAACAATACTTTTTATAGCAAAAGAAACCGTAACAGTTTTAGAAACTAGTTCAGAATTCACTGACGTCTATTTCGACATTGATCGACAAATAAGCAAGCGACTCAATTGACTAGTAGACCGGAATCATCATAAATACACAAATCGAAACAAAACATCTATAATAAACTAGAACAACATAGAAAACTGAAAAGCGTAAAAATGCCGATTTGATTAAAAAAGAAATGTGGCGTCAAAACAAGAAACCTTCAAGTCTGACGGAAAATTGCGCCAAGTCGTCATCTGGCCGCAAGCCAAAACCACTAGGAACAATAATAAACCTGGTGAAAGTGGATATATGTAGGAGTCAACGAGAGACCAGAGAACGAGCTCTTTAGGATCTATCAGTAACTAAATTATAAGCTTTATAGAGGGATCTATTAGTATAAGATCTAAACCACAGGCTCTATCAGTACGCTTCATAATAATGGAGGAAGGAGACACAGCGTTAATTTATTGAGTTGAATAACAAAGCAAGCAAAATGTTTTTTCTCAAACATGCTCAAAGAACCTTCTTTGAGATAAATCGAACTTATGGCAATATTAGTATGGAAATCCACATCTGTCGTCAAACCAAATCAAATCAAAAGAATTTTATTCATTGAAATCACAATAATCATTTTGAATCCTCTTATGAATTCAAATTACTACTAAATTAATTAATTAACTGACTCAAGGCTGTGCACAAAAGTACTTAGGCTGACCTTTATCTGCGACAGCCGCTTCTTAACGCAGTAAAATGCGTTTGTTAACAGTTTTCATCAACATGATGCAACAAGAATAATACTTTAGCTGACTCTTGTGGTTCGAAGATACCCTTGATTAATTAAATAAATAAGCTTTACCGCTATAAATCATTGATAAAGAACACGTGCCTATATTATATTGGCAAGCCTTACATTATAGAACCATAAAACTATAAAAAAATGTGGCAATGTAAACAGTAACACTCTATAGAACTTCAGGCAAGGCAATAATGTGTTATCTGTCGTTGTGATACAACTGGAAAGAGCTTGGTGTAATAAACATTTGTGAAAAACAATATTTATCGGTGTTTGCTAATAAGACTGGACACATTCGCAAGATGTGTGAAGCGTGAACAACGATACTTTTATTTATTTGTATATGACAAGTCACCGTCGGATGTTCAAAATTAGGCAAGATAGACTTACCCTAAAAGTTTACTCTATTCACATTTCAACAAGTGTGTAATCTAGCGATGATGGAGTCTCCTGTTCTCTCAGTTGGATCTGTTTATTCAGCCCTTACCTTATGGTACAAAGCCTCTTTAGCCCTCCTATAATACGCCACTTTATCCTTACTGGACTATTCTTATCCATTTATTATTATATGTACTTGAAATTAAAAATCTATGTACTTACACGTCATTCTCGTCTATAAACATTTCTGTGCGCTTCGACCTGGAACAGAGAACATAAAATTAATTACTTGGACAATATAAAATAAGTCTAGGTACGTATTAATTGGTTTCCCTTCCAAGAACCAACACAATAATGGTTTTCAGATCAAAAATCATGGTAGCTAGCTGTTACATACACTGATAACAAATCCTTGCTACGCCAAATTGTACACGCTTCAATGTCTGCATTGAAGCGTGGTCAATTTGGCGTCACTATCAATATCAATCATTTGACAAAATCAAAGCCACGATTGCTAGTTTCTAGCGGAATTAAGAAGGCGTAATATGTGATTTTGCCCAACAAGATCGATTTATAACTCGGTATGTACGGGTTCTACGAGTTAAATATTTTGGAATATGAAAATTTTATATTTTTGCATTTATTTTGTAAAGTTGAAAACACGATATGTAAAAAAAACCTCGATAGTTTTATTTAATGAAAAATCCTTGTTTCCCACACGTTTTGAAAGAAATCTCAGGAACCCTACAGTTTTATAAGATAAATTTTACTACAACAAGTAGGTAATAACTATTTATTCTTATGCTAAAATCAGTTTTTTGATAAACACTTTATTTTCGCCATAATAAACAAAAAACTTCATTTTTGTGCACGACACTCGCTAGCGCGAGCGAGATGGCGCGCGGGTTATCGCGTAAGTTAAAGAGGGAGCTAATTTGTAGAATAGTGCCCTCTTAAATCGAATTTATTTTGACTTATGCCCTTTCCAGCTCCATGTATCGTCAGGAACCACTCCCGCTTATTAGTAAGCGGCGAGTCGAGCCCCCGAGACGATACCATGGAATAGAAAATAATTCAGCGGGTTAATTTTAGCAAAACTTGCAAAGTCGAGCACTTTACGTACTAGCTAGCGAACACGCGATGATGACGCATGGAATCTAGGTCTCAGACTAGGTTATGCAGGCGCGACACTTAGTGGCATCGCACTTTACACAGTTATAGTGCTAAACTACGAACCAATTCATTTCTAACGACAATATCTTCTAAAATCTTATAAAAAAAAATACGAAAACATATTTTTATCTAAAGATTCCTCGAGAACAGTATGAAAAAGATAAAGTGGAAAAGTTACAAAAAAAAATCAAATTCGTAAAATTTTATTTCAGCATTTTTTACCACATAATTATTTATTCTATGAAGATAAAACATCAACAAGTTTAGCAGCGTTTCATCTGTCGTTGCATTGACATAGATCTGACATTTTAACCCACAAGCGATGACCTACTTATAAAATATGTTAAATCATTAACAATTGATTGTTCATCAGAATTAATCAGTAATTTACTAGAAACCCGAGCACGAGATGCTCTTCACGTGTTGACCTCAATATATTACCCAGGTAATTCAATTATGTCCACTTGTGTGTAAAGCAGCACCATTTCAGTGTGTAGGCAGATAGGTCGATGTCACTGAAGATTTATTAAAGTAACGTATTACCAGGTAGGTAACTAGGTAGGTATTAAAGAAACCTAAGATGATTTAGGAGGACAAGTGGCAAGATATTAAGTTGATAAAGAGCACTGACGGATGGTAACCTGAGAGAATAAGGACGTGCGGACGGCCAGACCAACCAGCCAGGTTGATGGACGCCATAATGATGGAGTCATAAGACCTGGATTCGGATAGAACAGGAGATGTTTCCAGAATGAGATACCTATGACGGTAGATGGCCCATAGATATTACGTAAAACACAGCAGATTATAAGAATAATTGCAATTTTATTATCAATGCTAAAGAAAGAGAAGTATTAACAAATTCGAAATATTGAGAAAGGTCTACATCAAATTAGATCGATATTAACTGCACACGGTAATGCACTGAAGCATAAACGATAATGCAAGAACACAGACTGTTTACGTAATGGAGAAACTAGTCAAGCTAGAAACTATGCGTCGAAATTCCAGAGTAGTTTATAGTTTTGATCACATTGTGTGGTCATTATCATCAAACGAAAAAGGTCCACTGCTGGACATAGGCCACCAAAGGGCTACAACGAATGCCCTTTCATCCATTGTGATAATAAAATATACTAAATACAAATAAAATAAGTTTTGGTATCAAACGAAAAGGCTTGATGAGTAACATTTTAAAAATAAATCACAGCAATATACAAAATTTGTAAATAAAGTATAAGTTTAAAAACTAAAACCCGACTAAGAAAAAGCTGACAACATTATCAAAATGTTGTAGAGGAAGGCCAAATCCACGATTCTATAGTAAATGTCTTAACTTAATGAATAGTTGTAGTCGGAAATTTTTCTAAATAATTTTGGATTTCCGACTACACCTAAATAATTAAGTTCCCTTTCTATACAATCGTGGACTTGGACTTTCTCTACAAAATATTGATAGGTTGTTGTTGGTAGGTTTTGAGCTTTTGCGTAGTCGGGTTTTCGTTTCTAAACTGTTATTTTATCTGTATAATTTGTTTAGTAAAAACAAATTGAAGCATAGATGATTTGTCAAGAGAAAAATCTTGGCAGTAATCATGTTGTGTTTAATAAAAAACAATGTTGCTGATGTATTTTCTAAATCACATCCCTATTAAATTGAAAGATTCCTTGAAATGTTGACTTTCCTTCTACATGAGAAAACACAGGAGTATAATTCCTAAATAACCAAAAAGTAGTATTTTTTCCTAAAGGTCAAATTGAGAATAAGAGAACCACGTAAAACAACTTACGTCATTGTAGCCAATGAAGATGATGTATAGGCGTAATAAACACAGCGAATAATACCACACGTCCACAATTAGCTAATTTAGAAGACTGTACGAGAGAACAGATGTGGAAGCAACAATGGACATGCCGACATGACGGTGTGTTGCAGGGGAATACGTGAACGTGGGGTCGCGCTGAAATACAGTCTGTGATACATAAATCATGTCAAAGTTTCAAGAATATGATGATAAGACAGCTTTGAGGATAAATATTACTGTTTAGTAGGGCTGGGATGCCCTACTAAACAGTCATGTTTATGTTTTTTTATAGGTAAATATATAAATAAGCTTTCATTCATCCACAGAAAACAATGAGAAGATCATAATCATCATTACCCTGTAGAAGTCCCTGCTGGACATATTAGACCTCCCCCACAAAATGCCACGATGGACGGTCTTGAACCACCTCCGTCCACCGACTTTCAGCAACCTGTGTATCGGGTTACTGAATATTAGTCGGTCCATCGGGAGGGCTTTCCCCGACTACGCCGCCCGGTTTGTGGTCGCCACTCGAGAACGTTTATCCCCCAGTGGGGGAAAGGGGCCCGAGGATGATAACTAAAATTAAAATTAATTTAAATATGGTCTATCTATCTAAACTAATGTATAGTTACTAAATTTCTTAGCCCCTATTGATCTGTGGCGATACAAGCTATCTGAGAACCTGCTGCGTGAAGATGTTATATAAAACGTTTACAAAAATCGGTTACCTACGCCGCCGTTTTGGAGATAACCTATGAAGATAACAGACGAACAGAAAAACGAACACTAATTAATTATTTACTTACCAACTTATCGACTGCGTTCCGTCGAAGGTTAAATAGTACAGGGTAAAAATCTAACTCCATGAAAACATTTTTTTCCTCAATTACTTATCTAAAATCTCTTAACAGTCACAAAAATCAAAGAAACATCAACCCATTTTTGAAAAATGTTAATGCAGTTAACACTACTAAAGTTACTATTATTGTTATTTCAGAAAACGCCTCGCTGTTCCTCAGACCGTAATAAAACTGCTTTATTGGGTTATGGTTCAGGATGTAATCTCAAATAGCTCTCGAAAAAACTCAACCTAATAACTGTGACAAATAAATAATTTCCAGAGGTTTTGGTTGTTGTCGGCATTTTTTACTCTGCCAAAGTATAATCAAGTTCAAGCACAACAATCATGGACAACAATGGTCCAAAGTCCATCGTAGCAATTGTAGCGTCGCACCGCGCACGTCGCCACACAGACTTCCGAGATCTGTGGTCGGCTGAGATCCGGCGCTGACGACATCGCCGCGAATTGGTCCAGAACAAAAACATGTACTTTGGACCCCGGCTATTGTGGACTAGCAGATTAGATAATAGTTAATATAGTTTCCGGTACTGGGGGACCACGCACGCTACACTGGTACGAAGCGAACGTCAATTCAATAGCGACAGAATTGCCATTGATTGAATGAACGTAAGTCAAACGGTTTGTTTGGTGTGAAGCAAAATTGGAAGTAATCGCTTCGTTTGATTTAACTGCCGCATGCCGCAATTAAATAATTCATTTGAATTAAAAATTAAAATTATACACCTACTCAAGAAAGTAGGTACAAAGAAACTGACCTACCGTCTTTGGCTTAAATTACAGAAAAATCACCAATTAAGATATTTACTACTGAGTAATTAAGAGATTAACAGTAAAGAAATGCTAATAAAGCCATTGTCTGTTTGTTTAAATTCGTGAATTACCATAACCTAAGTCAACGAACTCGCGTGCTTTGTTATTTATTATGTTTGGATGACTCACGTAGAGCAAGTGGCTAAATATTTTGTGTATTCTCGCATGTGGGTGTCAAAAGAAGTAAAAAAATGCAATTCCTAACGTCATGAATATTCAAGTACATTGTTAATGTCAAGTACTTATTGGAAAATTTAACTATCTATAGGTACCTACATTTTTGGTTAGGTAAGTAAAACGTTAATTGACGATGGAGCTTCTAAGGATAGATCACAGGTTCATGTCTAATGAATATAATGAAACATCTAAATAACTGGATGTGTGTAATGAGACGCAAGGTTGACTCATTAAATTGTCTAATTTCAAGGTCTTTGACATTGTCAAGGTCGTGGAACCTTCTCTTGCATTATTATTGACGAGAACGCCGAACGTGCGTGGCAATTGTAATGTTTTTAATAGAAAATAAACGTGAAAGAGCTAAAAACCCTTCTGGAAAATAAGTATTTAGCTGGAAGAAGAAACATCAGCCAGTGGATCAACAAGATAATAATATAATTCAGGTCAGGACATAACGGAGAGACTAGAGACTTATGATAAACTATTGATAGTCTATCATAAACCAGAACTACCTCAACGCGAGATACTCATGCTTAATGAACTATAAACACATGGGTTATCTATCTGTCTGTATCCGCTAAAAGACTTATAAGGGCATACGCACAAAACGACAAGCACATCAGAACCGAGCCTATGTTTTTAGGGTTTTTCAACACGGACCAATATCGCTATGCCAGCCAACTCTTCCACTACTAGGAATCACCAAAATTATGCATCTATGACAAAATTACGTGTTAAATAAAATACATAAACGCCTTGTTGATAAGCGAGATCTGACCCTTATCCCAGGTCCCATCTCCTGCTATCAGGTGTCCGAGGTCACAGGTCGACATATGGCACCAGGCACCTGATAACCCCATTACCGCTATCTGCTCCAAAGGTTGTATTAATATTCCACTTTATTGCATTGGAGACCGGTTTATTTGTTGGTTACATAACATAGATCGCTAATAAAATATTGTTTCGAGCACCGAACGAATTTTTGATGTCACATATGACACACAACCTTTTGCCGGTTTGAGGTAGGCCTTTTGGTGTCGAACAAACACTTTTTTTAAGCTCTCTCATTTGCGATTGCTGTTACCACACCGCACCGTATGAATTTAAATGTGAAAACATTCATAACTCATGATGAAATGGTTGTTGCTGATGGGTATTTAATCTCTTTTTCAGACCTTGGTTTAACACCAATTATCAACTAAGTATCCACATCAGCACTGGCTGTACCAACTCTCAATTTACTCCCATTAGTTCATGTCTGAAGTCATTACTGGTAGCCGAGCCAAATTGTGGCATATTTATTGCCTTGAGCATTTCAAACTACAAGATATGTTGTAAATCTTGCTTGTCTATCTTTGTTCCATCATTGGCATTGGCAACATGCAACTGATAGATTGATCCTATGAGTCGTGTACGAACACGTAGTGTCGTATCCACCCTTTGATATGATCGTATAGCCACTTTAGATACCACTATTGAACAAGTGAAGAGAGTTTTCTGACTCAAATTCAAATTTATAATAATTTATTCAGTCTTGATACCGTTGATAGTCTCAGAAAAGTCAAATTTTACATAATTCATACAATAATATTCTAACAATAGCAGACAATTTGAACAAAAACTCAACCACATAAAGTATGCTCAGCATGATTACATGTTAAAGTCATCAGCTAGAGCATCGTCAATGTCATAGTAAGATTTGAATAATACAAATTTTATATACTAGGGGATGGGCAGTAGTATCACCTGAGTAATCAACACCGAATACAACATTATATTAAGTATGTTAACTTAATGTCGAAATTAAGAAGTCGAAGTTAACTAAGAGATAGAATTTTGTAGGTACATAAAATTAAAAACCAATTTTATATACGTGTTTTTCAAGTCTGTTAGAAAAGATAAGAAAGAATGTACATACATACACAGTGTGTATTCACGTGGTCCCGTTCTGTACGAACTATTTTATCATGGAAACGTGTACCAGCACCATAATACCGACAACACACCAGAAAGGGACCAAAACTGTTGATCGACTCTTAGTGAACCACACACAACTTATAATTACTTATAATCACGACTCTAATTGCATACTGCATCGCGTTCTTGCCCCCTAAGATGTAAAATTACTACCGAGAGACGGTCTCGGTGTCTCAGGCTGTAATTTGGGGTTTACTATCGGTCCGGAATACGCGGAGTAGTAATGGTAGTAACTTATAGTAATCAGCAGACCAATGAACTCGTATGCACAGTGCTTGCTTATAACAAAAGCCACTGTTCTACCGATTTACTTCGAAGCAATGAAGATCCTGTATAATATGCTGTACGTAGTAGGTTAGGCGACCTGCGTCACCTCCACGTGATCTCTTATCGTCTGGTATTCGTTTCAACAAACACTAATTCATAATTGAGGATATCTTTAGAGGTTTAAAATGCCTTCCAATCCTGCAGTATACTTTAGGTCAAAAAAGAGAAGCTGTTCGGAATAGCGCGGAAATAAAATTGCTATACTTAATCTTTTTTTAGAACTAGAGATTGTAATAATTATGCGGCATTGTTCTCAAACTAAATTGAATTAATTTAAACTCGGAAAATGTAATTGACAGGACTCTTAAAGGCTTTGTTCCATAAATAACTTCAACCATGGGTACTCAGAATTTACTAAAACCTGGAAAATATAATTTAAAAAGATTATTTTCTCAGAACTGTTATTTCTAGCAAGCAATTTGAGCCCCAGTTATTGAAGTGAAGTTGATAAATATCCAATGACTAGCGGGACGAAAACCTACCGAAGAACTCGACCTGATTCTATGGTTCTAAGATTGTTAGCGGACAAGTCAACGAACCTCTACAAAAAGTATATAAATAAGTGGATAAGTAAGGAAAATTGGTCAAATGGTTGTAGGGTAGAGGGACTCACAAAAAATTAGTTCCGAAAGTTGAAATACAAAATGTCCAAATGAATTGGATACGTAGAACCATAGCAGCATGTTTTACACAATCCGCAACGCATACGGTACACGTTCAATTTCAATTAATTTGGACATTTTGTTAAGAAATATAGAAAGTATCGTATACGGTATACAATACTTTCTATATTTCTTGTATCACGTATTATCTTGTGTTTATTTTTGAGGCTTTAGATAATGAGTTATTTTCGACAGTGATCATAGCCACAGTGGTTCGAAGCTCCTGTTCATTCGGAACAAAACCATTCACACTAAAGATGTAAGTAGGTAGATGAGAAAACATTTGGAACGTAAAATAATAGACGATTAAATCGTGGAGACAGAGCACGGAGTAAACGCAATCTTCTTATACCTACGTACGTATAAAATTCAGCTGTGTCTTGGCCACAAAGACACGTGATGAAATGTAAATATTTAGCAGATACATTCATTGTGTCACATTTTAGTAACTAAAACTACCTAACATTTATATTAAAATATATGTAAGTAGGTACTTATTCTTAAAATGCGTAAGCATTCTTATATATTTTTTTTATTCATGTAATGGAGAACTTTATATATTTCTTGGTCGCGTTGAAACAGGAGTAATGTTAGTATTTATGACGATTCAACATGATCCTTGTAATTTCAATGACGAAAACTCTTTTTGATTTGCTTTCTATGAGTGACATTCTAATATTACACAAATTTTATATTAGTAAAAAAGTGGTTGACATTTCACAAGCATAATCTACTACTTAGCGTAGAGATTTATTTTAGCATTCTCAAATTGTATGTAAATATGGCATTAATCAATAATGACTTCAACAATAATATAAGAAGTAATAAATACATTTTACAAGACATCGGACAATAACTGTTTTAACTGTAAACCATAAAAGGTTCGAGCAAGTTTTTGAAAAAGGCGCAACATGTAGGTAGTCGCTTAGGCAGGCATGCGAAAAATTACAATGATAAGACAGAAAATGTTCAACAAAGATAAATTAGAACAGAAAAATGCCAACACGTCGTTAAAACTGATGGGTTGCATATAAGTAAAGACTATAAACATTGAAGCGTAACAAGAATATAACAGTAACTTCCCACAAAAGTCCCGCAAACTTCGGACTCGAGGAGCACGTGGCACGGTCAAGCAAATATGAGGCACCTACTCACCGCAAAATTTTTAGCAGAGCTATACAAAATAATTATCACTTATTGACTATCACAGCCACTTTGTGTAGGAAAATAAAAAGTTGTAAAAAGACGCACACTCAGTACTCGTGTAGCCCGCACGGGCCGCGTTCCGAAACTGAGTAAGTTCCTTGCGAAGCTGTGACGTGGAGTCGGAGACCGGTGAAGCATCGGTGAAGGACCGAACGGCTCGCAAACTCTGCGTTTAGCCTAGAGCCGGTACACACTACAGGATTTTCGAGATTTCGGTGTGGCAGGGATATTGTGAATACTTACTAAATTAATTTTAGCAGATGTGTGTAGCTCGGAGTCTTGTGTTACGTCTGGTAATCTGGTTTACCCGTTACTAGGGTTGTCAATGCTGCTGTTGTTTTGTTATGCCGAGAGGTATCACAAGAAAACGCCTTGATAGATAATCCTTGGTCGGTCAGAGAACGAGCCATGTTATAAATAAACAGTAAAATAATGAAACGAAATAAACTATAATCTTTGCTATTGCACATTCTTAGGTATATTGTTGCAGTTATAACACGCCTAGACAGCAAGCAACAAACGAAGTAAAACAGGGGGCGAAAGTTTCTGCGTTTTATACCTACCTACTCAATTGGGAGGAAATTGCAGAAAACCCAAAAAAAATGGCACTACAGCTTGAAGTATTGCAATTGAAAGCCCTGAAAAGATTCAAGCGTGCTACAGAAATAGCTTTCACTCCCAAGTACCATCAGTCTCAGTGCAGGCAGCCAGTATGACAGAACTTTGTAAATATGAAAATTGTAACATGGCCTATTTATTGATCTCAGCATAAACGTTGGGGAAACGTGTTGGGGAAGGTCGCGCAATAATCGCTAAAAATAGCATAGATAGACAATCAAAAGCGAGATATAGGCCTATGTATTATTTTGTATTGCAATTGTGCAATTTCTACGCTAAAATGTTTGCAAACATTTCATTTCAATTACAGCTATAATAGGTAGGTAACTAATTAGTAACAAGTTATTGTACATGAACTTTTGTAATTTGTAGGTAAGTTAAGAACTTTGAGGAATTTATCAGCTGCGCAATTTGAAACAACTAACCGTGATTTTGCGTATTTTTCATATAATTTTTACTTATAAGGATTTAAAGAAAGTAAGTGGGTCTTTTATGGGGAATTCTGTACGGGTCTACATAATGATAAACTTCCAGAAGGTGCATCTAAACTTCCTACTCGAAGATTAAAATCCTACCTATAGAATAATCTAAATAAGTAAGCGTATTACACTATTGATTATATTAATGGTAGCGAAAGCTCCTAGCTAGACTTTATTTTGCATGAGAACCTTAAATCTTACAGATCAGATATTTATATCGGGTCAGTGTTAGTTTTCATGATAGTCGCAAATAATCTGAACAGAAGTCTAAAGTCTAACACTTTATTGAATAATTCCTCGACAACAATCCCGAGATGATTGCATCCTACTTTGTTCTTACATGGCCACTCTAATTTAGACTTTATGGGTCTAAAAATAAGAGAAGATGGTATTCGGATGTGTCTGACAAGACAATAATATAATAAGTATTGGTGTTGTACTCCTACACACGTGAGACTGAGCTGAGACAATCGGCAAACGTGCTGCGGGATGAGTCCATAGTCCGTATAAAGAAACAACGACCATGATTTCCGTCCGCGTGGACTTATTGTGATTTTCACGTTATCGTCACACTAACGTCATTCTTAGCATGTGTAAATAGATTTTGTGAGGATATAAGGACTGAGGTATTTTGTAGTAACACCTTTGTGAATAAAAGCTTGTTTCTTGTTGCAGATTAGGTGAGGTTTGCGTAATTTCACCTATAAGAATAAGAAGCATTTATTGTTAACTGTGTAAAAAGATCGTAAGTACAGGTAATGTGGTATCAACAGTCTGCCCATTTCGGGCGTACAATGTTTAGTAATATTATACTAATGACAATAATTATGTACTAGTACATACCCATATACTATTACTTATATGATATAAATAAACCCTTTATCTATCGAAATATTCATGCAAACTGTAATGAACTTTGCTAACAAGCCAATTCCCTAATTTATTTTTGAACATATTTCCATTTAGTTGTTTTATATCTATTGGTAAGTGATTATATATTTAAAGGGGTTTAAATTAATAGATTTTTATAAATTTGCATGTACTAAATAAGTATTGTCAGTTCCTAGCTATATCTACTTATTGTTAGTATTTTTAAAGTGTTGAAGCTACTTTACTGTAAGAACATTCGTTATAATCATTGAATGTTTAATTGTATAGGTATTATAAATTGTTGTATCTACGTCCAAAATGGATAAACTTGGTTACACTTTGTTTATAACATCTTTACAGTTAGACAGTTTAACAGTTATACAGGTAAATATTCTTACTTCTTATTCATCGTTATTCAATTATAAATATTATGATTAAGTCATCGTCGTCACCTATGTTTTTGTATTTTTCTAACCTCACGCTTCGGAGTATTAATATAAATGGAAATGGATATACCTACGATCTCAATAACGCTAATACCCATATTAACCAACATCCAATAGAAATACTTATAAATAAAATAAATAAATAAATACTGGACATTTCACACAACATTATCTAGCCCCAAGCTAAGCAGAGCTTGTGTTATGGCAACTAGATAACCGATATACTTAATACAATACATAACATAGATAGATATTTTTGATTATACATAGAAAATACCCAGAACACCCTGAACAAATATCTGCAGATCGTACAAATATTTGTTCCGAGGCGGGAATCGAACCCACAACCTCCTGCGTCGCAGGCGAACCTGCGCCCGCCGCGCCACAGAGGTCGTCAAACGCAATATCGGTTTTTTATTATTATAACATAATACAAGTGCCTCCTCCAGTACATCTCCTGAAAAACGATGATTTACGACCTTTTTCATGATATTTAGTCATTCAGTGACATAAAAAAATCGCATCCCTGGTTGTTGTGGTACCATGGTACTCGTAGCTTCTGATACCCATTACACAGGGAATCCTAGTGTGGGATTCGGTCTACGAATGTGACTGTTGGGCGCGATGTTATGTTACTATCCCTGTTATTGTCTTATCAAAGGGTTTTTGGAAATGTCTCCAGTTAGTGCGTCAGTAATGGCCACCTCGCAGGATGGCACGACAGGAAAGCGGCGCGCGCGCGCACCGCTATAAAGGATAATGGATGCCGAGTGCGAAGTCCGCGCTTACTGTGTGTGCCTGAATGACGCTACGAGACTAGAACCGGTGAGAAAGGATTCAAAAGAAAGATCACAGACTCTTTTGTAAACAAAACAAAACGCGAGTATGCGGATACTCGCGTACGTATTGTTTGTGAGAAAATCTCAGGTTCAATAAAAAGACAGATCACACTCTTTTGTTAATAAACATTTGTAGTTATTTGTAGATATTTATATTTTATAATCGTTGGTGAGCTGTGCCATCGCGCCACGGAGCAGCATCGTGTCTGAAGAGCAAAGTGTAACTTGTCAATGACTATCGCCGTATTAAGGTGAACTTTGATTCTCTGAGTCTGACACAAATAGATTATGCAATGGATTAGGTCCATAAAGCAAAGTTTAAACGTGCACGCTTTCAAGAGCAACATAAAGATGATTGTTATTGCACTAGGGTATTTCCCAAGAGTGTACCAGTCCAGTCCAACATCCTTTCCCAATCATTTAGCAAAACCGCGAGTCATAAGATTTCGTCGAGTCCCGTTATCCGAGTGGCCGTGTCAGAGTCAGTAGGCACTATAAGGACTTATTTTTGATTCACAAGGTGCAAGGTACTGGGGGTTTAGTACGAGTTTTGATAGTTTTCGAAGCTAAGTATATGAAATTTCGTTTCCTTCCATAAATTTACTTGCAGCGCCTCTAGCAAAAACGAGAAGAAAACTAAGGACGTTGTCAGTAAATGTATAGAAGGAAAAACTCTATACTTAGAGAAAAGCGTGTTTGTTCTGTTCAGGGGGCTTAGTACTCTAAGCCCCCTGAACTGAACAAACACGCTTTTGAAAGCGAAATAGAAAGGATTTATTGAAGTTATACTTTTTGTACCAGATACAGTTCTGCTGATTGATTCCGTAATGGTAAATAGGCTAATGTACAGTTGAAACGGCTAACTTAACCGTACTACTGTATAAGTAGGTATAAATAGGTCGGTTACCACAAAAGACTTTCTAGGAAGATGACCCAGCTGAATTTGTAGATGGTGCTGGTGACGTTTCATTGGTAAATAACAGAGATCCATGGAAGAAAATATTTTAAGTTTTGGATTATTATGGGTGAGAAGCAGCTGATTTCATATATTCCTTCCAATCCCAGATCAGCCAAGAACATAGCCTGTTTACAAACTAAGCCTAGATGCCGAAAGTCATAAACATTACAAATCACGAGAAACCAATGTCATTGAATTTTAGACTTTATTATCAGCAGTCAAGAATTATCGTGTAACGGCTGAAGGGCTCGAGAGCTCAAGAGCACTCGGCTGTGATAAATAAGTTATACTTACCAGACTATTTATACCGATAAAGATACTTGAACCACTAGTGAACCTTGTAATGATATTATCTGAGCGTAAGGGAGAAATAAGTCGACGACTTCGAAACGAATTCAACTAAGTAATCCCTTTACAAGACAAGTTTATTTTATAAAAATAGAATAACCCCTCTAACTATATTATATTTAGTGTACCGAGGATGAGTTTTACACGAGGTTTGCTCGGCCTAAGAATAGACCCTTCCATCTCCACCGTGGATGTCGTACAAGCAGACTAAGGGATTACATCAGGGGATGGGCAGCAGCATCCGCCTGAGAACTCAACATGAATACTAAGATCCAATCCGCCTGCAAAGCGTGGTGATTATGGCAATTCACCCATTGTATTTTTTGGGGGAGGCCTCGTTAAGCAGTGGACGCCCAAAGGCTGTTTATGATGATCTGATGATGTATATCTCATATGGTGTACCAGTGCGTCATTCAAATTAAAAAAAACAGAACACTTATCTTTACACTTTGGTAAATATCGACCTATTATGTTTTTTATCAATCTCAAATTACCTAGATCCTGTTCATCCTATGCTGGTCATCGTCAGACCCTGGAGCATGAAGTCTAAACGGATGCCGTAAAAATTACCATTTTGAGCTCAAACTGAAGGTTCCACATGCAAAAACGACTGAGTTAAAAAAAAGTGTTACCAACTGATGATCCTGGAAATGGCTTCCACTACACATAGCTAAGAACCATCTCGCAAACATTATCCTTCATTAAAAAAATAATAATTGAACGAGCGAAGCGAGTTCTCT
Organism: Epirrita christyi; assembly: GCA_951392215.1. Classification (NCBI taxonomy): domain Eukaryota; kingdom Metazoa; phylum Arthropoda; class Insecta; order Lepidoptera; family Geometridae; genus Epirrita; species Epirrita christyi. Next base: position 839,269 of record OX595835.1, read on the forward strand.
GAGTCAAGTTGGAAGAATCGGCTTTTGTATGTATGTGTGTATGTATGTATGTATGTATGTTTGTCCGATGAAAACTTCCAAACCGTTAATCCGATCTTCATGAAATTTGATATGGGGGTAGATAGTATTGGTACAATTTGTAGGTAAGGTTATGAGCTATATCGATCAAGGGGTTGCTGAGATATTGGGGTCCAAGAGGGGGTAAAAAAAATAAAAGTGAGACAGTCAGATCAAGTGGGGTGTCTAATAAAAGCGCTTTGGTTGGGCATTTCAAAACTGTTTTTAATAATTATTTAGCCTTAGTAGTTTTTGAGATATTAGGGAAAATAAAAAACGTAAAAACCCAAAATTCTAGGGTACTTCCAGCAATCCCACAATGCTGAAATTTGGTATGCTTGTGGCTTTTGTGTCACAACTACAGGGAAAAGTCTGAAACTGAAGAATTTAGAAACCTGAACCATAAAAAAACAATAACCAATATAACATCCATTGTTGACCCCCCATTCCTAGGAATTTGAATGAAATTGGAGTTCTATGTTTTCGTCAAAAGGACGTTATCAATTAATTCGTCAAGTACTTTAAATATTAACAGGTATGTAGTATTTACGCCTTGTTGCTTAGTCTTATTCAAAGGCTATTTCGATGATGTGTAGAAAAATTACCTATAGAGGTTAATTTTTTTTCTCAGTAAGTGTTTTTAGAAATCGGTTAGAAGGGTAAGAAAGTAAAATATGCAAAAAAACATCTCGAAGATACTTCAAGTTCTCTAATGCTGGTAATGCTGAAATTTATTATTTAAGTATATTTTGTTCTACGGGGAGAAGTCGAAAATTGAGGATTTTTTCTTTGTAATATCCATTTTTAATGTAGAAAACTTAAATCTTTAAAAATTAGGTAGCAAAACTACAACTAGATGGCACTGCTTAAATAAAAAAACGTTTTTCTTGCTTCACAAAATCTCTTTCATATTAGAAAAATTTACTCGATAGTTTTTGATTTTCTGATGGATCATCCATACAAACATACTTACATAGCCGTTAAATACAAAACCCTTTCTTCCTCTCTTAAATTAGTCGGGCTGATAAAGGTGTCATCGCGAGGTCTCCGTTCGGGGCGAACCACTAGTTAGTCATACAGACAAACACACTATGGCCTCAGTGGGGGGGAGGTTTATAAAGTGAACAGAAAAGTCATCAGCATCAGAGAAGATCTCAACGACACATTAGTCTTGGAAACGATTAAGTGCTTTCATCAGTAATGTATATTTGCTTCTGATAAAAACATAAGTTAAGTACAAAAACAAGTGTTGTGTAGCCTCATTTAAAAGAGCAGTGATTATTTTGTTATTAACTAACGACATCGTACACTTTGTACAGTGCAGAGTACTAAGCCGAGACAGCTATCAGCTCAAACATAGCAGGTTCTGAAAACATCCGAGGTTTATCTGACGCATGTATGTCACGCACGTTTGTGACGACGCACACTTGGACCACTTGGACTTTAGTCGTAAAGAGGGCTGTCGGCTCGATCGAAGATTAGGATATGGATGGGCCCAGGAGCATAACATTCAACTAAATAAATCATAAAATGTGACAATGGGCATACAGCTCATTGAAGAACCGCTAACCGCTGGGGAATAAAGGTTCTTGAGCGGCGACCACAAACCCGAAGATGCAGTGTACGAAGGCCCCTATTGATGGACCGACGAGATTTTAAAGGTAGCAGGAAACCTGTGGATGGAGGCCGCTTAAGACCATTCGTCGTTAAATTCTAAAGGGTAGGCTTAAGGTCCATCCGATGCCTTCTACAGGCTGATGATGGTAATTAATATCTTAAAGGCAAGGTAGTGTTGAGAGCATTGCGCGGTAGAAATCCATTGTTTAACCCTATCGTACAAATATCTAGGTTTTCATAATCTTATTGTTTCAGAAGATTAGAGATAGCTTTAGTCATCAATAATTGTAACAGAGTCGCAATGAACAAGGTTTATTAGGTACTACCTAGAGTGGTCTTGTTATTATCTGGCCTCTATCCAAGTAATGTTTGTTGGTTTTTGGATTTTGACCTCTTTCCTATGTTACCTAGCTTAGCAGATTACGGTGGAGCGATGATCTGCGCAGCAGCCGAAACTCGGGCTAAATGGCGAGGATAGGGAGAGGCATATATCGAGAAGTGGACTGTGTGGACTAATACGGGCTGATGATGATGACTGGTACTCGTGCACCTAAGCTAGCATGGATGGAGAGTAGCTAAATTTATCAAAATATTTTATTAAAATTTTGATAAATTTAGCAGAGCTTTGTACACAAAGTTTTATCCGAAAATTGCGTTTTGATTTTAGATCGAATAGTTACCAGATATAAATAGAAGTCCTAATGTAAGTAGTTTCTAACAAAAAAAAAGGTCAACTACGATTGAGTGGGGAGGGTACGGAACCCTCTGCAAGCGAGACAGAATAGGCTACCATAACTATTACGCTACCTAGTATGTAGACTACCGTAGTAACCACAGGCACAGGGGTACGATTTTGGAATGTCATAAAGTGACTAAAAAAAATTATTAAAAAAAAATCTCTTTCATTTCATAATGTCACAAGATGAATTAGAAACAAGTTTTATTTTCCTTTCTAGTTTCCCCCAAAATTAAACCCCAAAATAAGAACTCGTTTATATTCGCTATATGTCTGTGATTGGGTCATTGGCCTGTAAATGTACCAAATTTCAACTTTTTTGGTTCAGTACATTCGGAGAAAATCCGCTGTTACAAACAGACATACACCTGAATGATCCTCAAGCCGCTCGAGCGTCAAATGTCAAAGTTTTCTACCAAAATGGGCAGCTGTAGTAGCCCTATTGGCGCCTGAGCGGATAATGTTTCCGTTGGTACCTTTTTTTTACGGACCCCTTAAAAGTGATTAGCTCCGGAACTGATGTTTTTCTCGGTTGTGGAATCTAGCTAGTCTTAGCCTAGCCTAATTTAGTCCAATATCTCCAGCTAGACAACAGAAATAGGAATTCTGAGGCCCCCTCCAAGGGGCTCCAGGACCTAATTGGTGGGCGGGAAGTGCAAAGTGCGCGGCCTTGTCTGACCCACGGGCGTTAATGTAACTAGGTACGCGGGTCCGTATTTACTGTCAAATAAAAACTAGTGGTTCACCCGGAACTGAACCCTAAATTTTAATTTGTAATCCTCCATCGAAATAAAAAAAAGGAGGGGTCTATTAGCACAGGGGGACAATGCACAATACACCAAAAAGCGGGACGTCAGTGCAGGTCTTAACACCCCCACTTAGAATTAGGGGTCTATTCTTGGGTCGGCCAGACACACAACGGCATTTAGATACGGCTCTGAATTATATTACAAGGAAAACTCTCATTTTGTTTCACTCGTTCATATGGTTTTCAAGTTGTGGATAAAGCAAGTAGGCACAACCTACTTGCTTTATCCATGTTACAAGAAGGAATTTCGCAGCGACAAAACAGATGTGTACAGAGTTTCTTCCAAAATTAAAATTTAAAAACAACATGGCAGTTCTGTCACCGGAAAGGTGTCCGGTTGTTCAATTCGCAATTAATAAAACGCCTTTCCTGGAGCCAAAAATAGTTATCAAGGTTCAAGTTGAACACCAACAAGATCCCTAAACTCACACCATAGTTAAAATTGAGTACTGGACATTTATAACCAAACCGACAAACAGTTGTGGATATCATTTAAATTTGATTAATTTACCGTTGTGTTATAGTATTATTTTTTTTGAGAAAAACCCACATACAATGGCAGGTTTATCGAAGTGAACTCGGAGAACTCACTTTGCTCATTCAAATACAGATCTGCCGATGGATCTTGGCCAAGCTGAAGTTAGTCATCTGATAAGACGATAGACAAATGAATTCCCAAATATCTATTGTGCAGCTGAGCTGCTAACTTCAGCTTGGTCAAGATCCATCATTTTCATTTTAATATTCTAAATATATATCTAGGTACATACTTACTTTTATTTAATTTTTATATGACTTTTTACTAATGTTCTTTCACTTAATTATATATTATTATGATCTCTTTTTAATTTCATATTATAACTCTTTATAATTACATCAAAAGTCGATATTGGTTCCGTCGCTATACCGTGACTGAATAACAAACAAACACCCAAACTTTAGCATTTTAAAATAGTAATAACTAATAAGACCGATAAAAGGATTACAAAATAATTCGTATGTAGGTACTTATGATAATTATTGTGCGATTGAGGGTACATTGTTTTTTACAGTACTTTAAGCTAAAGCCATTTAGGTAGGTATTTTTAATATAATTAAAGAATGTTATAGTTGAGGATTTAAGAAAAACAGACTACACACATCTAGTTCCTAAAACAAAGAAGGCAACCAGTTTTTAACTGATGTAAAAATAAATACCTGTGGCCTTAGACATGTTCAAATAAACCTAGTGCTTTCTCATATAATTGTTACATTTACGAGAGAAAACAAATTTTTGTTTGAATTTTCTTGTAGGTTAAAACTTCGCTGTTCGAAAGGTTCGTCAAAGCAGCAAATAAATTAATATAAATATGACTCACCTTTATTTGTTATTTTACAAGGCTCACTGACTCTTTTCACTGTGAAACTACCACTATTTTATTAAAAACGAAAGGAAAACATTAGCGGAACAGCAAACCCGCACATTTTTTTAGTGTTGTACACAACAAACCACAAACAAACTAGTAGTCTGTAGTAGGATAGGGAGGAGGGGTAGGTAATTAGGGATGGTCATGCAAAGATAAATGATTATTTTCTCTATGCTGACTCGGTACTGTTTGAAATATCTTTTATTATATCTTTTTATAAGACGGGGCATAAGAAATATTATGATAAATTGTCTTTTATAATTATTGAATATATTTATGCTTTATGAATGTACCTTTAGAAACCCTATTATTATTTTAACAAGATCTTTGCCTCGGTAAAAGACTATGAATTTATAGATGTACAATTATTTTATTATTTCAAAATGTCTATTCCTTTATTACCTAGGTACCTAGTTTTATTTTTAATTTTTGCATGTTATCTTTCTATATATATAGCGGAATATGGGTCTTATAATTTATTTGAATTGTCTGTATGTACCTATAATTTCAAGCAAATAAAGATATTATTACTTTCTTTCTTTGTCGGTGGCTCATCCGATGCAATTCTCTTCAGTTAAGTACTTCATTCCAAAGCTTGAATGCGACCTTCTATATCTGGCTGAAATCTCTTTCTCGTGATCTTTCAGTGATTTTATTTATGAAGCTGTCCTTTTATACACACATATTATTATAAATACAAGATAGCCATTCATCTTTCTTCCTTTTTTTGAATAAGTAACTAGTAGGTATTTATTTAAACTTACTTGCTCCAAGATTTTAACATAGGTTTTATTTTGGTTTTATCTATTTTAGATGAGGACAAAATAATTATATTTTATGGTTCGATATATCTGTTTTGCTACTGCTATATTGGACTGGATATATTAATAAAAATAATATATTTAATCCAAAGTTCAAACACGATACCAGAATCGAGTTATGTTCCATTTCGAATGTAATCGAACATTTCGTTGCATGCTCGATGCACATCACTAGACATGTTGAATGTGTGGTACGTTTGAGCCAGAGCCTGGCTCGACCAATCAGATCGCAGCAACCAGCATGAAAAAGGTGGCGTGATCGCTACGTCACAGCTACATATCTACAACTATGCGCCCTACATACAGCTGACGACCAGCAGATCAATAGTACACCTACCCAACCCAACCATAGATTTAGTTACTATCTGTCATACTAAAGTACTCAGCTAAAGTATATTTTTTTTCTGTGGAAGAGACGTAAGACTTACCACGCAATATTTTTTAAATCTACCTTCTTCCTTCTTTCTTCTTTTTTTTCTGTGCTACCTTATACGTGTATACATAAATAACAGGGTGTAGCGCTTGGACGAATTTGATAATTTGTCCTAAGTGTAGCGTAAAGAGAGGATAATCCTTTACCTACGAGTAGGGGCATCTTAGCAGTTCCTTAAATAAAAAATTGTACCCATTAAAAGTATCACGGTTTTCAAGTTACTGACATTTTCGTTTTTGACCTTTGACCATTCTTTTCTGACTGTTAATTGCAAAGATTTAAATCTTTGGTTAATTGATGTCCCCTACCCGAAGTTAAAAGATTATCTGCTCAATTACGCTACACCCATTGACTTATATGTAAGTTAAGTACCTACTACTATCATAATTATATCAATGGCTACACCTGCATTTAATTTTATTATTAACTAAAGTTACTGTTAGAGCATGGTTAGAGCACTATGTATGACTACGTTACATACCTACCTACCTACTCATTAATTCATTGGTACTTATATTTTATATAGGTGTATGGTGTATGATATGTGGCAATGGAGGTACCATACCTACCTAATACCTATATACCAAATATATGGATAGGTAGTTAATAAGTAAAATGCAAAGATTTAAATCTTTGGTAAAATGCAGAATGCTCTCTGAGATGAGCATGAGACTGAGAACAGCCCCTATGACTGAAAGTCACACGAGTGACTTTCAGTCATAGGGAATAGGGGGGGGCAGAACATAATTAGCATGATAATTAGGGTATTTCTTATACCATGATAATCGTACCTTTAGGTAACGTATCTACCTCAGAATAATGACAAAAGAGTCATTAGTACCAACCTTAGAATAAGGACTAAAGCTAGTCTTTATTCCAAGGTACCAACTATATCCATGATAGGTTCTTATGTTCTTTTTACCTAATTTACTTCAGTCAATGTCACAGAGGAGTGTCAATGCCTGTCTACAATATTTTTTACTGGTTTACAATTACATTAATAATTAGGTACCTACCTACGGTAGGTATGTTCTTCTATGGCAAGAAACACAACTAAGCACTCTTGGATATGGTACTTAATAGCTAATAATACCTACTAATACCTCCCTATATACCTAGGTACTCTTCATAGTTTCAGTTTTACCTACCTATTTATATTTTCTAACCACGTAGGTACCTCACAATAGGTAAGTACATGTTTCTAACCTGTAATTTATTTTGTTTCCTAGGTTTATGGATGGACTGGAAATTTCCTCCTGTTCACCCGTTTCTAAAAGTTGAATTAATAATAATTTAAACTAACGATGTTCAAACATTACAACGATCTATGCGATGTCGTTTCGCTACTAGTGTACTGCCCCTCGGAGCGGTCCTACCTACTCACCAAGGAGGCCAACGGAGAATTCTGGATACCCTCAAACAAAGCTGAGAAGAACTGCTGGGCAATGACTGCTCATAAATTAAACTTTGAGGTACGTTGCTGGGTACCATCTCTCTACCTTCCTACATGCAATTATGCCACGCGTGGGCCACGCCCGCTCCGCGCGACGCATCCCGATGTGTTTTTGTATTACTTGCTGTAAAGGGACGTAGTTAGGGTGGTTATGCTTCAAAAAACAAAATTCAAAGACTGATTCTCTATCAAAAGCGTAGAAAAATGAGTTCCTTAGCATGAAAGCTTTACGTGTGTTGCTTACAACGGTCATCGTAAGAATTTTATCTAAAAAGTACAGTAGGGATAAGTAGGTACTTTCAAGTTTTTTTTAATGTTTTGTTAAAGTTATGTTTGTTTTTAGATAGACAACTATATCATTTCTCTATATTACAATAGTCACATTGTATAAAACTGTGAATTTTGTAGAAGTAAATGGAAAAATTACTTATTTTAAAAATTTAAAACATTTTCTCAAAACTAGGTAGGTAAGTATTAGTTAGCTTAGTTGTCATGCACATAGCGCTATATCTTTAGCAGCCTTGAGGTCCGTGCACGTACCTAAGTATAAGTATAGGTAGGTAGCTAGGTAGGTAGGTTATCTATCAGCATTCATAATAGGTACCTATGGATCCTGTAGTACCTAGATAATATACTTACGTAGGTACTTGCATTTGATGGTCATCATGACGAGACGTCATGATGACCATCAAAATGTAGTCTTTATGTCGTCAATGACGACATAAAGACCTATCTTTATTCTATTCTTTTTTTATCTTATTTTTTAGTACCTACCTACTTACCTATAGGTACATACTTTAAGGTGTCAGTTTCATCGAATTTGTACTCTAGTTATTCGGCATGGATGCCGTTTCACAATGCATGCCGCTGCGCGTGCACAAGGTCTGGCTGCCGAACCATCCTCAAGCCAGCAACGTCTTCCACGCAGTCTACAAGGTGCCCATCAGAAGTGACGTGAAGAAGAGGACTAAGATTAAAGCGGTTGGTACCAAAACTCTTCACAAACTCGTCAGAAAATAAAATCAAATTAGGTAGATTAGGCGAAGCAACGCCCTAGCTAGGCCTTCCGCCATCCTATTCACCATGATAAGCGAGCCGCTTCATTGATAAAGTTCCCATATTTCCGAAACTACTGAGCCAAAGATGTTGAAAAAAATAGGGAATGTTGGGTATGCATGACTTATATTTTACAGGAAACCAACCCCTCTCTACTTGAGTCCGACTTGCAGTTGACCGGTTTTTTTCATCGTATGTACGGTACGACCTGTCTTCATCCAGCGTTGAGAATAGGCCTCTTCTTACAAATGCCACTCCTCACGGTCGAAGGTGCAATGTGTACGTAGGTAGCTGGATTTTACAGCCTACTGTATATCCAGGGCATACGAAACCGTCTCCAATGGTTGAACACAACAGAGCTGGAGCGACAACGGGCCCATTCTACCCTGCGCAGTCCAGAAGTAGCGGTCTACGCGCAGATGGCTATGGGGGATCAGAATAAGGACATAGAAGCTGAGGTTATCAATATAAGATACCTAACAATTTTATTGTAGGTGGTAGGTCCTATTTACTAGTTATAGGGACAATTGATTTGATCACCAAACGCGAGTCATATTATGTAGGACACAATATGACTCGCGTTTTTTGTTCCTTGCTCCAAGCGCGCGTTGCACAGGAGATCGTTCGTAACTTAGGTTGGGTTAAGTACACATTATGCCCCCGCACGATCACTCATGTACATACCAAATAGGGGCGCGTGTACTCCCAGGTCATAATCAATTTATCTACACTACTAGGGGCGAACTGTGATATGTCGTTTGAAAGGTCTTTTAAAATCAAAATGAGGTTTGATTGGTGATTTTGAAATGACGAGCGGGTTAAGAGGTACAATTTAAATGAAAAATAAGTAAATGAAGAAGTTTTTATGATTTCAAAGTTTATTAATCAGCGTGGAACGAGAAGCTCGTGCTGAGATCCTGCAGCAAAACGAGCTCACGAGATCGGGGCGGGAATGACGAGCGTAGCAAGCCACTGGACTTCATAAGTGGAGCGATAGACGGTGGAATAAGTGAGAGTAGCGCAGGGGCGATGACCGAATCTTCTTTGGTACTGGACCAGCTGGACCTATTGCTTTCAAAATCGATATCTGAGGGATCCTGTGATGAAAGATCAAAAATCTGTTGTCAGAATAGAAAAAAGTGGCCGTAAAATTGAACTTTTTTGTTATAAATTGATTTCAAAATAGATGTCTGAGATCTTTAATAGATTTGATTTTTAGTTAGATTAGACCCTAACCACAGAGACCACAGATCTATGAAGTGAGATTTGTGGATTAGACTCATATTAGTTACCTAAGTACAAAAAACTCTTATGTAGGTGTTATTTTTAACAACTTTTTCGTTATTGTACTCAGGAGATGGATATCGGTACATTAATAGAATTATGTGAAGAGAACGTAATGCTGGGCTCGGATGTAGCAGGAGGTGCCGCCGCTGTGTCCCTCGCATCTCCAAACTTCCAGCTGGTTTCGGCTGCTGGTTATATACGAGATGGCTAGTACCTACTTAGTATTTTCAGTAGGTAGATCATCATTCCACGATTTCCTTTATACAGCTTGACGGCTCCCGAATACTGAAGGTACCGGTAAAGTTACTTATATCATAGCTATATAAAATAGCTTTCGCCTGAGAGGTGATTCATACCGGAGAAAACCTTTTTTTTTTCGTTTCGTATCGTATTTGTCAGCCAGCAATGTACGCATTTATTCCGGCCGCGCGAGTTCAACGCTCCCGGTCAGCTGATCGACCCGTAGCGCCAATATTTCTTATGTGATTTTCATTGCTTTTTTTGACGTTTTTATTTATTATCTTGTTTTTAATTATGGAAATTAGGTTATTGTGTTCCTTTAACGATATTTTATAAAGAAAACACGAAAAAAGCGGGGCAAAAGTGATAATTTTTTTTTCGTGTTTTTTCAGCTTAAATATTTTGAGAATCATGGTCTGAATGCACTGTTTCAGTTTTCGGGAGTAGTCTTTTTACGCCCTGTATACATCTGAACCGCATTGATGGCTAAAATTCTTATACTTACCTATTATGTTATCAATACAAGTGCCTCATCCAGGACATCTCCTGAAAAACACTTATTTACGGCATTTTTGATGACATTTAGTCACTCAGTGACATAAAAAAATAGCACCCTTTGTTTGACACCATGGAGGCTCCAAAGATTTATGTACCAGAAGAGTAAGGTAATCTATTTCATGGTATTGCAGATCAGATTCGCATGTACCGTGAGTTCGTGTTGATGGTGTACCCTGCGCTGTACATGAGCCCTCACGTCTTCACCCAGTTTATGTTGGACCTGGGCTGGCAGAGGACACAGTGCTCCAGTTTGTTCAGGTTCCTGGTAGTTGCTATTATTAAAGGCCACAGCACACCGGCTGCGTATGTAGCACGTAACGTATAGACACGCGCGTCACTTTGTATGTACCTAGTACCTACACGCTTGCGTGCACGTCACGCAACGCAAGCGGTGTGCCAAGTCTCATACAGTTGCATACATTATTCCATACGCAGCCGTTGTGATAAGCCCCTGATCCTCCAGCGAGTAAAACCGTGGCGAAACAACGTACCAGTAGAACAAGGTAGTGACCACGTACGTATAACACCTGTCAGCAACTTTACAGGTTTTAAAAATATAATTTCAGAGCAGCCGATGTGACTGGTCGTGGTGGCTTATCATTCTTGGAGTTGATACTTTGGACAGCTGCTTTAGAACCGGCCACACAGCACAGCGGAATACCAGCAGAGATACGGTGTCGATACATCTTCAGGTTTAGTTTGCTTTTTTCTGTGTATTTTGCATTAGCAATTTGTGCCAATGGACGACCTCTGTGGCGCGGAAGGCGTAGTCAGCTGAGATGCGAGAGGTTGTGGGTTCGATTCCCGCTGGGACAAATATTTGTTGGTCTGGGTGTCTAGGTAATAATTTTGAATGAACAGTTCTGTTTTCTCAAATGTACGACAACATAGCCCCTTTTCTCCATTTACTATTCTACTGCTCCAATGTTAGTTAAAGATAGGTACTTACCAGCCAGACGTTTAGTACCATATACTATTATAATACTTACCTAGTTGAATTTCAATCGTCATTTGTACAAATATAATAGTGGAGGGCGAGCTACTATACTTAGAATATTCTATTACGACCACGAGGTGCTAGTTAATACCACGGTGATTGCGACAACCCAAGAGCTTACTACGAGTTTTGCATTACAACTATCGATTTGCTAGTCCTGAGCATTCAACGTAACTTCTTCTGATCGTTATTTTGCAGGTATTTTGACAGCAACCGTGATCAGAAGCTGGAGTACGTGGAGTTTAAAGAGCTTGTGGCTGCAGCACGCGCGGCTAGACAGTTACCAGTGGACGCTCTCAGTGTAGCTAGGGATGCTGACGTTTGTCTGAGGTAAGTTAGGGCAAACGACAATTAGGCACTCCGTTGGAGGCAGCCCTCTTAGATGGATGCCCTTTCTGAGCTGCCAAGCCCAAACGCTTTAGGTAGAAGAGTGATCATGATCAATGATTATTGATCATATTTGTATCCAGGCAACTAGGAATGCAGCCGAACTCTCAGCTGCCTCTGGCAGAGTTTCTTCGTGGAGTGGGCGAGCTCCGGCTCCGTGGTACCAGCTCTCTATTACGAGCTCCTCGCAGTGTCGTCGGATATCTCGTGGATTTGCAGTAAGTTCCTCAATGTGTATTCAGAAATACTTTTATTTGCCCCCAAAAACACAAGGTGACATAACACTAAAAAAAACAAAAAACAAAATTTTGCACAAAATAAAAACAAAAGTAGGTGGACTTGAATTTGTTTTTTAGTGAAACTGGCTTAAGAACCCAGCGAAGGATGGACTGCCCATACAAAACGTAATACCGACGTCATTTGTAATTCGAGCATATTTCCACCATATTATGCTATTATTCGGATTCGGATAGTATTTATCTATGTTCCCAGATAGTTTTTTTTTATCAAAATATATACCTAAAATGAAATGTAAGCGAATTACTTTTTGTATATTTTTACGACCTAAACGACATGTTTTCATCTTATTTGTTTCGTATGAAAAACAACGATATGTTACGTATTTTATGTGTAGGAACATAGCTTATATTGTCAAGTAACAGAATAACAACACGATATAAAAAAAACAACAAGTTTTTATTCATCATTTTTGGTATTACGGAACTTGAACAAATTTCTAAAAAATTCTGAACGCCCATATTGCTATCGCGTCAGAACCGAGGGCCGGTCGGGGAACTACGGTTGTGTGATGTTTGACAACTCGACAGGCACTCACACTAGTACACTGTGTAACCCCGCGCTTCGCTTGCTCTTGTGTTTGTTCACCTATTTGTTTGTTATATATGACATTGCAATATTTTTGTAATTTTATATAGATTTGCCTTGTGATTTGGAATGAAGTAACCTAGGTAACTAACATACCTACGACTTGTGCTTTGTTTACCATTCAGTACCTAGTTTTTGCGAGAAATAGTAGCGGCTCAACTTTCCTTTAGCGACTGTGACCTACGAGGTTCATATTTTTATCACATGTAGGTTCACATAGCACAAGCCTGAATATGAAATGGCGTACTGCGGAAACCAGTAGTTTTAGCATTGTGAGCTATGACAAAAAATCAAAGAAAAATATTTCAAAGTAAATGCTCAACTTTACTTTAGCGACTGTGATCTACGAGGTTCATATTTTTATCACATGTAGGTTCACATAGCACAAGCCTGAATATGAAATGGTGTACTGCGGAAACCAATAGTTTTAGCATTGTGAGCTATGACAAAAAATCAAAGAAAAATATTTCAAAGTAAATGCTCAACTTTCCTTTAGCGACTGTGACCTACGAGGTTCATATTTTTATCACATGTAGGTTCACATAGCACAAGCCTGAATATGAAATGGCGTACTGCGGAAACCAATAGTTTTTGCATTGTGAGCTATGACAAAAAATCAAAGAAAAATATTTCAAAGTAAATGCTCAACTTTCCTTTAGCGACTGTGACCTACGAGGTTCATATTTTTATCACATGTAGGTTCACATAGCACAAGCCTGAATATGAAATGGCGTACTGCGGAAAAAAATAGTTTTGGAGCTATTCATTGTTGAAATTTGCTAAAAACTGGTTTCCGATCTCCATATTTTGGTGATATTTTACTATTTGTCAGTGTTTGGATACGATTTTCGGCTTTTGACATTGACAACCCACCCCTCCCCTCCCCCTCAAGCCTTATACTTATAGTCGCTAAAGGAAAGTCCTTCGATGAATTCTCAAACATTAGTAAGCACGTAAACAATCTCAACTCTGAGAACACAAACGATGACAGAGTTCATTGATGTTCAAGGAATACGTAACCGACTGGAAAAAAACCGTAAGAGCAAAAAACACGACTAGTTGAAAATTGAGAAACCACCAATTTTTAGCAAAATATACCATTTGGTCTGTCACTGTCATTGTCAAAAGCCGAAAATCGTATGGGAACACTGATAAAAAGTAAAATATCACCAAAACATGGCGTTCGGAAAGCGGTTATTAGCAAATTTTAAAAATGAATAGCTCCAAACCTATTGGTTTCCGCAGTACGCCATTTCATATTTAGGCTTGTGCTATGTGAACCTACATGTGATAAAAATGTGAACTTCCTAGCTAGCAGTAGCTAAAGGAAAGTTGAGCGTTTACTTTGAAATATTTTTCTTTGATTTTTTTTGTCATAGCTCAGAATGCTAAAACTATTGGTTTCCGCAGTACGCCATTTCATATTTAGGCTTGTGTCTACATGTGATAAAAATATGAACCTCCTAGCTCACAGTCGCTATTGGAAAGTTGAGCCAAACTCAACGATCATCAAAGCACCAACTTGCCCCCTTATTCGCTCTGACCAAACGTAACATAACGCGGGCTCGTTACGATATCTGCGTGGAATCATCGCTGAATCGTATGGGTGACGTCACACGTTATTGAAAAGAAATCTCATAGGTCATAGCGAATAACCACCCTGATCACAATTATTGGAAAAAAGTTTGTGCTCGCGAGTTCTAACTGTTCGCAGAACTAGGTACCAAGGAGTTTTTATTGCTAGATATATAAATGTAAAAAGTTTGTGACAAATGCCAAATATGGCAAAAAAATATTTTTGTCAAATGCTAGTTTGCATAAAAAATAAATACCAGCTTCGAATTATGAATGGTAACGGCCACAGAATAGAAATAAGTGTTCGGCTGTGCCCCGCGCGCGCCTGCGTTAGCCAAACAGGGACAGCAATATGCAGGCCGACTTTTGCGCTATTCTCGAGTTGATTTAGCGTGCGGCCATCACCGCAACCTTAAAGTTTGTTTTCGAATTTCAAAACCTAAGGTACGTATCGAAGTGTTGTACGTAGGTACAAGTACCTAACTAAAGTAAAATAAATTTTCAATTTGCAGAGACAAAGACCAATTGAGTGGTCCATCAATTTCTACCGCCAGAGTTCCAGCGGCTCCAGGTATCTAAAAACCATTAAATATTTTTTTACGTTCCCGTTTTCAATTGCCCTAAGACTTCAACTGACTTCACGACACCGATGATATCCCGCACTTCAGTCTTACGAGATCCGAACGGCACTCTAACAGCAAGAACAACAAGGCACCGTGGGAGGACGGAATAACGACAGAGCTTCTGAAAGCAGTTAAAACACTGGTATCCTGAAGTCCTTCAGAAGCTATGTAATTCCATCATTAGCGAGGGTAATACCTAACGCCGGAGGCGTAGAACAAAATAAAAATCTAAAAAGGCAATTCCATAGTTCTTGACTTTGAGTAATTTCATAAAATGCGCGGGACTCTAAGCTTTCTTGTGAGAGCTTAGAGTGTTAGCCCCGCGCAAACACAATAAAAGCTGATCGTACCGTACAGAGGGTGTACCTTTATAGCTCGCAGAACTGACGACCGTTGGGGGATAAAGGTTCTCGAGTGGCGACCACAACCGGATGACGCAGAAGAGGTCGGCCCTCCTTCTCGATGGTTTATTAAGACATTGTAAAGATCGCAGGAAATCGAGAGAAAAGAAAATTGAGGATGTCCAACAGTGGATCTCTACAGACTGATGATGAAGAGTTCAACTGAGGTGTTTTCTGTCATTAGACCATCCCAATAAAGCGGTGAATCTTTGCTTCGTTCTATATGACAGTTGTGGGTAGTTGACTACCTAGCTAGCTCCTATATAGATTATTATAATGCTTTGGAAACTCAGGACTGCTTCGTAGTATGAATTATGGTTCTTTTCCCAATTTCAGTCGTACCGGCGGCCTCGCCGCCGCCGCTTCGAGCCGGCGATGCTTCCCGATTACCAGGCGGTGTCATCAGTGCGTCTCGACGAACACCGCCGGCTGCGAGACCAGATTATAGTATAGCTGCCCACACCGTCAAACTGAAGAGTCGACCGCCCAATGAAATGCTAGAGCTTGGCAACTTCGACGGTACAGTTCAGCTTCTTCGTTTCTTGCTTCGTTAGTTGCTGGTAAGTTCGCTGAGGTCTTTCGTATCCAACTGGGTCAATCCAACCTTGCCAAAGCTACCTAAACTAGTAGTTCTACAAACTACAACATTAAACCTCGCGAGCACAAAAAAATCGCATCCATAGCGTGATCTAAGTAGCATAATATACCCTATCTCACCTGACCTAACAAATGAGAGCTCATGACGACACACCGGCTCGGCTCGGCGGGCTCGGGCCACGAGTGGTTTTTAATTTTTCTTTTTATCTCAAAAACTATTATAAGTATATCCTAGAATCAAATTTAAAAAAGTTTTGCTCTTATGACACACCAGTTGATGGTAAATGGCGCCGCCGAAGCACACTTCCCCCCTTTCTGGGGGAAATATACACCTCCAATCAAAAATCGCCAAGGACTTGCAAGGACTTCTCTCGCTTCGCTCGCTCGGTCAATAATGTATGTTATCTGCTTATTTCATGCAGAAGATGCAGTTAGTTCGTCTGCGGCGCGTTTGCTGGCGGGAAGAGCCACGTCACTTGAGGTTCTGGGGTCGACATCAGCTCCCGTGGAAGCACTCGCGGCAGTGCACTATTTCGCCGCCTCCGTTGAAAAGACAGAAACCGTAATGAAACCTTTTCTGTATTCGTAACGATACGATTTTTTTTTCTGTTTACCGTCATCATTCGCTCGATTCGCCTCTAGATTGCTTGGGGGAAAACTGACCACGGATGTCGGAACCTTACACTATGCGTATTCCGATACGCACTTGACCGGTTTTTGTTTTTTAATTCTGAAACTCTAGATTCTGTAAATCTACCTTCCAGGTGTGCGATTTTTTAAACTCACCAGTCAGTCAGTGACTAAAATTGCCGTTTATTCCACGTTTAGCAAATTTCTATACATCTGAAACTCATTGATGACTAAAATTCTTACCTATGATATTAATACAAATGCCTCCTCCAGTAAAACCCCTAAAAACAGTAATTTGCGGCCTTTTTGATGAAATTTAGTCACTCCACACTCACTCACTTTAGTTACATTAAAAAATCGCACCCCAGGCCTTCGCCGCCTATTATTAATTAGTACCTAGGTCAGGTAACTGTCACTGAGAGTGCATCTATCCCAAAACTCCTGACCGTCCCCCCAATTACAGTAGCAAATGGCAATGAGGAACGCAAAAATGGAGATCACTTTGGCAGCCTAAGCGCTGTTCAAATCTTTTGAAACTCGAAAGGAGGAATATTATTTAGGTCAAGAAGTTTCCCCTATTCAAGTTTCATAAAATTTAGATAGCAACCATAGGGGTTTTCACGCGTTCAAATCATTGCGGGCGTTTCAAATCAGGGCGTTTCAAATCATGAAAATAGATGGCGCTGCTATGTTACGTAACTGTCTAGTGTCAAAATAAAGTCAAATGTCAACATCAACAACGTTGATATATTTTCGTTTCGTGGTATTTATTTTGGCTTACTTCTAAAAACACCACGAAATCACTAGCGCACACTCAAGAAGCAGACACAAACAGAATATCATGACTAATAGCCACAGATAGTTAGATAATAGCTTAGTACGCGTACACCACAGATAATACATTTGTCAATCTTGGCATTTACAGTTGAGTCAGCGCCATCTATCGAACCAATTTGAACTACTTTTACTTTTTTTGAAAAGCACTCATTGGGGAGCTGGTTTGTTTCAGCAGCGAGCGTCCGGTAATAATTCAGCGGTCTTGATGAGTAAGCCGGCTTGGTCCTGGGGTACTGCTGCTGAAGAAGCGGCATTGGGTTCTTTACTTTTGCGCTTGGCCGAACCTGCGCGTATCTTGTGCGCTGCGGAGCCAAGGCTGTTGCGGCTAGCATCGCCCGTGATTGCTGTGGGTTGGTACAACAACATAACAACCCAACAGTCACATAGTCTTGACCCCACACTAAGATTCCCTGTATCGTGGGTATCAAGGAACTTAGAGTACCATGGTACTCCAACACCCTGACCTGGAACAAATATTTGTAGATCATACAAACATTCACCCCGTAGCGGGAGTCGAAACCGCAACCTCTCGCATCCAGCTGGCTGCTCGTTCGCAGCGCCACAGAGGTCAACACACACAGAAACAAAGAGGTTGGTAAATTGGATCAAGTGATGAATCATACAAGTAAGAAGGCTCATGCAAAGTCTAACCTCCTTTCTACCATTAACATACGAAAGGCATACCAAGAAAATACCCGATAGAAGGCGGTACAATTTTCAAAAACACATCAAACCCAGGTTATAAGGAATTTGATTTTCTGACGATCCCAAAAGATAAGTAAGCATTATCATCAATTAACGCCCACTGTTGGACGAGGCCTTTCCCATAGAATGCAATGGGGGGATTTGCCATAATCACCACGCTTGGCAGGCGGATTGGTGATCGCAGTGTTGGTGTTAATTACCCCAGATGAATGCTGCTGCCCATCCGACCCCATTGACATTGATGACCTCTGTGGCGCGGGGCGGGCGAAGGTTCGCCTGCGACGCAGGAGGTTGCGGATTCGATTCCCGCCTCGGAACAAATATTTGTACATATGTAATGTATTTTATTAAGTATATCAGTTATCTAGTACCCATAACACAAGCTCTGCTTAGCTTAGGGCTAGATAATGTTGTGTGAAATGTCCAGCATTTATTTATTTATCCCTTAGTCGGCTTTTACGACATCCACGACACGGACGAGACACGAGACGGAGTGGTCTATTCTTAGGCCGAACACATCACTGCCAAGTGCAAAGTAAGCATACATTTCTTTTAAATGAAATCTCTAACCAGGTGACCTGCACGGCAATTTACCCGCACTCCTAACGATGGAAGCAGCACTCTGGCCCTCTGGAACAGCGCTTTCACCTTCCCGGATCCTATTTCTCGGAGATTACGTGGACCGAGGAGTGTACGGCACCGAGCTCATGGCGTATCTCCTTGCAGCGAAGTTACAGAGGCCTAATGCGGTGCTCATGATCAGGGGGAACCATGAGGTCAGAGATATACAGAAGATGTTCACGTTTCACAAGTATGTTGCCAAGGACCTAATATCAGTTTACCAAATTGCATTTATGCTAAGACTTGGCTAAGCTTGGGCACAGCTGGTCTTCGTCTGCGTCCGCTGGTTCTTTTCTTTCTTGAGGCAGTAAAGTGTGATTGAGAAGCTGGTGAATTCAATGATTTTTAAGGTTTTCGTACATGTACCTAGTACCTACCTATATCCAATGAAAACACTCCCTATACCCTTTACAGGTACCCTAGGTACCTACCTATAAAATGTGCTAAATAATAGCCAGTTGAGATGCGAGAGGTTGCGGGCTCGATTCGGGACAAATGTTTGTATGATTTACAAATATTTGTTCCGGGTCTGGATGTTATGGTACCATGGTACTCAATAGTTCCTGATACCCACGACACAGGGAATCCTAGTGTGGGATCAGGACAAAAACTTGAAACTCTAAATCTTATGAAATATTTAGGTCAAGTTTCATAAGATTTAGATAGCGCTAAGGCTGCCAAAAAATGATCTCCATTTTTGCGTTCCCCATTGCCATTTGCTACTGTAATTTTTAGGTTTTGGGAAAATATTTAGAATGTAGGTTCGACGTTTTTAGATAGATGACAGTCATATGTTTTCACAGTGAATGTGTCGCGAAATATGGAGAAACGGAAGGTGTGAAAATATGGAATGCCATCAACCATGTATTTGACGCTTTGCCTCTTGCAGCTGTTGTGGATGATAAGGTACAACTCTCCTTTCTATTCATCGCAATAATACACTCCCTGGAACCCTAGTCCAGTCAGTGAGGGGGTTTGACCCTGACAATAATTCCTCTGTCGCTGAAACTTTGCAGTGTGATAAAGTAAAGTTCATAAATTACGGTTGACAAGTTATCCATGATTTTTTTTATTTTTAATTGTTGTATTTCTACCTAAACATGAAAATCACTAATAACTTTTGGTGGAAAATTGCTCTGTCCAAAATTCCTTCGGTATATGTTAGTATACATTAATAAGTATACATATGTAACGGTATCCAGGAATATTTCGATTTCAGTGAGACAGAAATTTAAGAATATCTGTTTTTTTATCACAACTTTTTCAGGAAAATTGCTCCGTCAGTTTTATTTTTTTTGTACTTGTAAGGTTGTTTAAACTAATCGCCTTGCAGAGTTATCCAAAAGATTTGTCTTTTTGTTCATAGTTTTATGGATTTTTGGAAATAACTTACGGCGGAAAATTGCTCCGTCCATTTTTATTCATTTGTTAGTTACAGTATACTTTATTATAATAGAATTTTAAGTTATCCAATAAAATTTCGCCAAAACACATAAACACATAAACTTTTAAATATCAACATTTCATACTTAGACAATTTTCGTACCGCGCAGAGTTCTGTGGGCTCAGCACGAACAATTAATGTTACCGAGACGCAATCGAGACGATCTCAAACGTCAAATATTGGCCAAAGACACAGGAGTGACTTGAAATTTTCAATATTTGTGAGTAGATATTTGAAGTTTACTATCGTGTCTTCGTAACTTTAGATGTTCGTGTTTGGGCCTCTGATAATACAGCGGGGCACCGCACCACGCATGCGCTCCGCGCAAGGTCTGCCAGATATACCGCTTTTCCTTTTTTGACACAGCTTTTTTGCTTAGGGATCCGCATTCCGTTTTTGGTTATCGAGGTTCTGTTTTTTTTTGGATGATACTATGAGCAACTTTTTTATCACTTTTACACCGAAAAAAAACGCCTAAAAGTAGCTGTCCTTAAACTTATCTCCAAAATAACGTAAAAAAAGATGTGGAAAAAATAAGAATATTGAGAACACGATGAAGAATTAAACGAAAGTTATCGCGAGTGTCTGTTAAAACAATCAAAACTATAACGCTATTGAAAATTCTCCCAGGGACACTCAACTCGTTTTTGAATAAAAAATTAAAATAAATTACTTACTGAAAATATATCAAAATCATGGAAAACTACCACATTCAAAACCGTCAGTCAGCACACCCACTCGAGTACTTACGACTCGCACTTGGCAAGCTTATTTTGTATGTAGTCGTACTTTTTTTAAATCTCGTTAGAAATCAATTGAAACATACTGGCCACCTAGAAGTCGTCATAAAAACAGCCAACGCATCGAAGAAGAAATGATCCACGTTACAAAATTTGACAGTTTAGATAAGACCACAAAATATAGAAATAGACAGAAGGTCCGCTCCCACCGTCCTTGAAAATAATTACCTAAACTTGCCTGACTCACTAAGGTTGCTACTGTATTCATTCAGAATTTTGAAAAGGAGTAGATTATTAGGAGTTGGAACAAGTTACAAACAATCTCGTTTGGAAAGGTGAAGAACGTTTTCATTTGGTTGTATTTAAACAACCAAATACACTGCAAGCGTAATAATACCGCTACTCATTTTGTTAACAAGTGACAAATGCCTGCACTCGCTATTATAGTCGCGACTGAGCTCTGCTCGAGATTGCGTGAGAATACATGTAAACGTAAAGTCAATGTGTCCTTACCAGAAATGGCGCTATGTTCTGAGTGGACCCTCTGTAGCTGTTTGTTCACGACGACTCTGTCTCTCATTTTTTTTCGTCTGAGAAACTTTACGATTTTGCTTCGGCTTTCAACTTCTATGTGATGACGTTAGGTTCAATTTGGCTCTAACTTTTTTCATACAAATATTAAACTTACAAGCACTTAGAAGCCGAAAGAAACATTATTTATTATTATTTCGTTCTTGAGATATCGTGAGAGTCAGCAAGTAGGTGAGTGATATTTGCCTTATATATATATTGATTCTCATTGATCAAAACTATTGTCTCAAGAAGTAGTAAAAGTAGCTCCCGGCGGCTGTGCGCGTAATGTTGATAGTCTAAAATGCGTATGCGACGCCGAAATTTTATTGGATACTTTAAAATGCTGTTGTATTTAAGTGTACTTTAACTAATAAATGAATAAAAAAGGACGGAGCAATTTTCCGCCGAAAGTTATTTCCAAAAAACCATAAAGCTATGAACGAAAAGGCAAATCTTTTAGATAACTCTGCAAGGCAATTCGTTTAAACAACCTTACGCGTACAAAAAAATAAAAACTGACTGAGCAATTTTCCTGAAAAAGTTGTGATAAAAAAACAGATATTCTTTAATTTCTGCCTCACCGAAATCGAAATATTCCTGGATACCATTACATATCTATACTTATTAATGTATATGAACATACACCGAAGAAATTTCAGACTGAGCAATTTTCCACCGAATGTTATAAGTGATTTCCATGTTTAGGTAGGAATACCTAATTTAAAAATAAAAAAATTCCTAGATAACCTGTCAACCGTAATCTATAAACCTTACTTTATCACACAGCAAAGTTTCAGCGACAGAGGAATTATTGTTAGGGTGTACATACAAAGAATTGCCTCGTTCATCGGACTACCCTCCTAATACACTAAGTCTTACAAAATGAAGACATTTACATCAGGTTCATTGAAAGATCGTGTATCAAACTTAGGTACTATAGAATTATCCACCCACATCCGGGACGTGTTCCGTCCGGAGCGCAAAGGCCTGGCCACGGCACGGATGTGTGTGAATGAGTTCATACAACACGTACCTTCCCACCGATAATTTTTTGCACTCCGGACGGAACACGGCTCGGCTATAATATATTCTCTAAGACCCGACCACATCGATACTGCATAATGACATGATGTTCGTCTTGCCCATGTTTTTTTTTAAGACCCATCTGTTGAGAGACGGTATTGAGGTCGCCGAGCATTGTGTCAAGGTTTTCAGCGATTTTGCCATGGTTAATGTCATGGACTTGGGCATATCGAAGGTGAGTGATGTATTTGCCATTGATGTTGTTGCCATATCCGTTCCAGTGCAGAAGCTTAAAAACATCGTCCAATGCAGAGGTGAACAGTTTTGGAGAAATAACATCTCCTTGTCTCACCCCTTTCTGCAAATTGGAGAGGATCCATGCACTGATCCTGAAGACAGATAGACATAGTGGCCCTGCTTGCCAGTTAGTGTACTAAAATGATCTCAAACAGCCAATTCTGCAGGTGTTCTGCTGTCACGGAGGGATCCCCCCGCCCTGGGTGTGTCCGCTGATCACCGCGATAGATAAGGTCCCGGTGCCTCTGATGAGGCCAGCCGAACAGAGTTCTATCGCATGGGAACTGATGTGGAATGATCCCATCAAGTAAGTTTGGCCTTTATTCCTTGCTTTGAGCTTTAAGCGTCTAGCTTCTGAATGCTTTGCTTTTGGTCAAACGACTTTCGTTGAGCCGTTTTTGACAAGTAATGAAGTGTCAGTGTCAATCAATTTAGTTTCACTCCACTCCTAAAACGAGTTTACTTTAGCCACGTTGACGCGTTAAAATTGGTTTTACAAATAGTGTGATATTATGGTTCACTGGTAGTTGAGCTAGTTTTTTAACTGTCCGATTGTTTACACACTGAATCAAGCTCGCTTCGCTAGCCAGTAGCGGCTACGCCTTTCACTATGAACCCGGACAGCGGCTCACTTTTCTTATCGTTAACTTCTGAGAGTAGGTAGCTCCTGCGGCTCTACGCTCGCCAATAATATCTTGCAGGCCACACAAGATGACAGCAACACTGGCATTGGAATTGTCCGCAAACGAGGGGTACGCAGCGAACTCGAAGCGTGGCACAGGACATGTGTTCGACCAGACGGCGCTGGACCGCTTCCTGCTCGCCAATCAGCTGTCGCACGTCGTGAGGGCGCACGAGCTGCACCAGTGCGGATTTATGGTGAGCAGCTTACAACTGAGGGCAGTGATCGACGATTATCTATGTCCGAGATCTATAGCAAGATCAGCTGACGTAGATCGGTCGCCTGGGTGTGGCTGACTGACGGATCTGCCCGCCAACTAATGAAATGCCTGCTGACTACATCCTGGCTTGGCTACTTCTTGCTGGATGAGACCTCCCCCATAGCATGCGTAGCGTGTGCTGTCTTGCATATTTTTGCTGATGTTTATTTACTTTTGACTACCTTCCTAAGGTTTTTAAGTTCTCATTTACTATGTATCAGCAACTCCTTGCTCCGAGGCACCACACAGGCGCTTCTCACCTAGTAGTAAGACGGACCATTTATGTAAGCCAAGCCGAGTTTGTTGCCTGATTCTTCTAGGCTTGGTCGCGTTGGAACAGGAGTAATTTAATTTTATATAAGACGATTCAAAATGATCCTTGTGATTTCAATGAATAAAGTTCTTTTTGACTTTGACTTTGACATGCATAACGCGCAATGGGGGATTTGCCATAGTCACCACGTTTGGCACGTGGATTGGTGATAGCAGTTTAGCGTTAAGTAACTGCGATGGATGTCTGGTGGATGCTGCTGCCCATCGGGTTATTCCCCTGGCTTAATCCCTTGGTCGACATCCACAGGAGTTGGAGGAGTCCTATTCTTAGGCCGAGACTACCACGGTATATACTTGGCTACTTCGCTATATGTAAATCGAGTTAATCCAACTACAAGCGAATCATTACGCTTGTAGTTGGATGACTTACCCGATGCTAATAAGCATTTTCCATGCTTATATTGATTTCGCTTCTGCTCCTCTAATCTGTAGATTATCATTATCAGCCGAAAGACGTCCACTGCTGATAGGCCTCCCCCAAAGAATGCCACACCGAGCGGTCATAACCGCCAATTATTCACCGGTAGTTACAATGTAATTGGTCCTTCGAGTGGACGGACTCGAAGGACCAATTACACTGCACCTTCCGGTTCGGAGTCGCCGACGGAAAACCTTTACCTATTCCCCTGCGATTATTGATTTATGGCCTGCCCACTATCACTTTAATTTGCGAATAACTTATCTGTAGTTATCATCTCTAATTTTGATGTATTTTAGTGTCAACTACGCGGCCGTCTGATATCAGTGTTCTCTTCATACCACTACTGCGGCGGCACCAACGACTCAGGAGTGGCCTTGCTCGAAGGGGGCAAGCTACGACTCATTCGGGTCAACTCTGAATAAAATACTATGCGAATTTACAGAGGAATTTATGGTACAGTTTAATTGATTTTATAGTATTTTTGTGTTTTTTTGTATTATTTTTATTATGTACTTACTTTTTTTTTTAAATACAATAGTATTTAAATAATACTACTTTTGTATTCTTATATTTTTATTTATTTTCCATCTTAGAAAATTCGTGGGTTTATAGGTATACAGATTGTTTTGACATCAATTGAATATAACTTACGATTTGACAATAATAGTTATTACCTATATATATTAACGAGTTGCCTATAGGTACTTACTTCGTAGAAAAAGACAGAACTAATTTCTAAAAATAAACTTTTAGATGGATATGAAGATTAATAATTATTATTTATGGATTGAAATGCGCGTGACAAAAATAACAATACTTACACATAAAATACGATCAATTCATTCAGAGCCAGCTCTTACACAAGGCTCGTTTTCAAACACGCAACATTCGTTAAGGCGCCACCCCGAGTTATATCTTCTCTAGGAAAGTGTTAATTTTCAGTTTTCATAGTCTTTTTCACAAAACTATTACATATCTTACAATATTTAGTTTTAACTGAAAGCCAAAATTTAGAACTGGAGGTCTAAAAAGGCCACTTTATATGAATCATAATACGATTCATTTAGGAATTGCCAAGGATCTGATGAGAATTTGGAAAATGAATTGCTACCAGATGAATTTGCCACATTGAGCAATTCATTTTCCGTTTCATTATGATTCATATAACGTGGCTTTTTTAGACCGGAATTTGAACTGAATC
Source organism: Epirrita christyi (assembly GCA_951392215.1). Taxonomy (NCBI): domain Eukaryota; kingdom Metazoa; phylum Arthropoda; class Insecta; order Lepidoptera; family Geometridae; genus Epirrita; species Epirrita christyi. The sequence continues at coordinate 864,972 of OX595835.1, forward strand.
GAGTCTCGATTCAGTTTGCATTTTTAGCTATGGAAATGGACCTATCAATTTTTCCTTTTATCCATAGGATTTATTCTTGAGAATCCTCCCTAAAATACCTATCTAATGAGCATGCATGAGGTGCAACAACACCACATTCAGTTTTCCAAATGTTGGTTTTTGGTTAAATCATATAAACATTTTTTTTCTAATTTTTCGGGCAGAGCGTCTGTCAAATACTACGATTAAAGTTTAATTAAGTAATGTTGTTGTAGCTGGCTTATAAGAAACAATTATGTCGGGGTTGCACCTTTACCTATAATATCACAACTCAGTACTCAAAATACAATTTTTGCTCATTTACAATATTCCGTCTTATCCTTACAAAATAAGCAATGAAATTGGTGATTTATTTGAAATTACTACACATTTTTAACTTCACAATGGTAATAATTAAGACGTGAATGCATAAAAATACCGATAGTATTATTGTGTAAGTAATTTTAATAGTTTTGAATAGTTTTTGCCTTCACAAGTTTAATAACTGAAGTTGTCATAAGCACAATGATAGAAACTTCAACAAATCGACTAAAGGAAGGTCCCTGCTGTTTTACACTTACAATGGTAAGAACATTTTGTTCAGTTCGATTATTTACAATAACATTTTGTTACAACTAGAGTTAAATTAAGAGGACTAAGTGACGCTACAGTTAGTACATGAGGATATCTACTTATCATTTGCAGAATTAGGTACTAATTAAGACGCTATAGGTTCACAAAATGCCTGTTATGAGCTCTTGAATATTTAAGTCTTTGATATGAGTTCTTATATTTTACAAAAAGAACAATTATATCGTATTCTTAAGCTTTTTATACAGTGAAATCATAAATTCAGTACACAGTTTGAGTTACTAAAAAATATAAACAAAGATACCTCCTTTTCAACCTTTTTAAAATTGAACTTTTTATGTTATAAATTGGGTTAGTGAATTCATCAACAAAACTTTTAAGGGAATTTTTATATCATTATTTTATACACAAAATCAAGGTATCACAGCGTGCGCTCGCCTTCTTTAGTTCATACAAAAATTTTCGTTGAACCTAGAGCGTCTTAAATACAGGTTGGGTTCGAACACAAATAAATAAGACTTTTAACTGATCACTGTACTGATATCAGACTCAAAACTGCAATTAAAAGTAACTAAAGCATAGTTGTCAAGACTATGCAAATATAGAAGTAAGAATTGGGCTAAAATCTTGTGTAGATATTATATTCACCTCACACGATAGAGTTCAACTCTGCGTGCTGTGAAATGCTACAGCTTTTGAGCATGTATCACTATTCCATGGTGTACAAAGAACATAGACAATACTTGTAGCTTTCATTCCAAGATAATAGCTACGGCGTTATTACGTGATTCTGTTGCTATTAATTTCAATAGATTTCAATGCTTGCGAATACGCAATTTACGCATTTTGCTTACAAAGGTTAATTGCAATAAGACTGCGTAAATTAGGTAATCACATAAACGTAATTTCAAATAGAAACAACATTGAAATCGATTGAATCAATAGAATTACGTAATCGCCAATCTGATCAAAATCTAGATATATGCAGTGATCCCTTCGCCAGAACTTGTACTAAAACGTTAGAACAGTGTGCAATGTTGCTAAACTACTTGGGTCATTCTTATCAATGTAGCTTACGAGATAACTTACGCATGTCTAGTACTTAGTTATGTATAACGGGACACCTAAAACTAGACATTTTAACACATGTCAAAGGCTTATAGAAACCCGTCTATTTTGACATGCATTAAGTGCCAAGTAAAATAAATACTTGTAGGTCGAAAGAGAGTAACACGTATTATAAAAAAACCCGTGGTACTACTGGTAGTAAAACTGGTAGTACCACGGGCAACAAACGGAAATGAGTATAAGTTTTCCGTGAAAAATTGGCTAATCTGTTGTTGGAATCACGCAGACGAATAACGATGAACTACATTGCCTACGAAGTTAAGACAAACACCGAATTTCGATTAATTTATTATTCAAATTGTATCGCTCAAGTTTTTACTATACATTTACCTACTACAGCCTGAAACAGTGACACTGAGGTTGAGATAAATAGACGTTATTTAGCACGTACTAAGCATAATAGCATTGTCCCTGTCACTCTCTAGCACGCGTGTTTTAACATTTGTGTGACAATGACAAGGACAGTTCAAAGTATTAGTACGGACTAAGTAACGTCTATTTATCTTGAGATTTCAGCACAGTGTCACAAATGAAACATTAAATTTCTATAGAATAAAAAAATGAACTCACACATATCATCCTCGAAAATTATTGTTCAAACACACAAAGGTCCACTAACTCCACTGACTCCCTACAACAGGAGTTGGCCGGTGATTATTTCTAGCGCCATCTTCCGTCGTAGATAAGGCATGTGCGACTGCGTGAAGGAGTAGGGCGCATTGCGAGCCGAGAACTCGGCGAACGTGCACGCGAACATGCCGCAGTCACTACCGTTCATCTGCTGAGGAATGTCCTGAAAATACAACAAATGGACAGTTAAACAGAGGAATAGTTTATATTTTTAATTTTATTATGGCGTAAGTTTTATCCCATTTTAGGGGAGGGTTAGGTGGTAGGGTTAGTCGAAATTCCTCAATTTTCAACTTTTTTCTTTATTTATGTCGCAAAGCCTCTTAGCATTCCAAATTTCAGAAATGTGAAGTCATTGGAAGTGTCCTGGAGGTTTTTCATTTTCGCGGTTTCGTTAAGAAGCTTGTTTTTTTACTCTTTAAGACTTTTTGGTATAAATTTCAAGTTGATGGCGACCTCTGTGGCGCGGCGGGCGAGTCGGCTGAGATGCGATTCGATTCCCGCTGCGGAACAAATGTTTGTATGATCTGAAAATATTTGTTCCGGGTCTGGGTGGTATGGTACCATGGTAGGTACTCGTAGTTCCTGATACCCACGATACAAAGAATCCTAGTGTGGGATTAGGACTATGTATGTATGTGACTGTTGGGTGTTATGTTATGATGTATCCTTTAGCCGTTCCTCAAAAAAGGGTGACAGACAGACAGACGTAAAACCTATAAGAGTACCGTTTTTTCCTCTTGAGGTATGGGTGTTCTAAACCCGCTCACTTTTTGTTTCGCGAGCGCTATTCTGTCACCTTCTAACATACTTGAACTTGAATTAATTAGATAGTGGCAAAATTTTTGATTCTTCTATAAGCTACATAATATTTGGATAGAGTCCAACTTTGGCATTTTTTCTTGTATATCTGGCCCAGGACTTTCTTTTATAATGGGCCTGTCAATAAGGAGAAATAGTGTCATTTGGTACTTCGTTCATGGTATCACTGGTTCTTTGACTGGTTTATGACATGGAATGGATGTATCTACTCTAGTACCTACCTAGTATGGTAACTAAATTATTTGTATGTCATAATGTATGACTGAGTATGTTAGACGTGTGAATTATGACCACCAATGTTAAATTACTATTATCTTAAAAAAAAGTCTGCGCACCGCGTGTAAGAGTTAGATTCAACCCGCTTATCAATATTTCACTAGCTAGGATGAATTACCGGCAAAATTCCTTTCTGTGGCGAGTTGGCGATCAATTCAATATACTGTCGAGGCAAACTGACCGGGATCTTTTCTGCTCCAGTGTCGAATCCGCGAGGCGGCGGCTGAATAATGACTTCTTCTCGTTGTGAGGCTCTTATTAGTAGGTGTTAGTTCATCTAACATTTTTGTATCTTCTGCTCTATTTTTAGGTTACCATTTTTTTGTTGTTCACATTTTTTTGTATCTATTCCTTCTCTAACCGTGAAAACCTGTTATTCGACTTCTGCTATAATTTCTGTTCTTTATTTTGGTTTTTGTGCTGTTGGTTTTCCTTTAAATAAATTAATAAATAAAGTTATCTTTATACCTTAAGAGTTTCAGTCTTCCAGCCCTTATCATCAAAAGGCTTTCCCTTCTTTTCCTGGTGCTCATCCTTGAGGTACTTCATGAGCGCCTCGAGGCACGAGCGGTTGGGGCCGCCCATGCTGTCCAGGTAATCGATCTTCTTGGCGCGGAAGTCGACAATGCTGACGCACCAATGCACGCCCAGGTGGACTGGTAGTATCATCAGATCGTGCGCGAATATGTCCACCTAGAACATTCATTTCATCATCATCATCAGCCTTCAGACGTCCACTGCTAGATGAGACCTCCCCCATAGAATGCTATGGGCGAGTACTTAAGGGTAGGTTACTGGTAGGGCGCATACGCGCTTTTGTTCGCAAACGAAGTTTGATTCTATTTTGACTATTACTTCATCAAACTCCATGAAATTTTGTACACATGATCAGTACACTAATATCTAGACTCGTGGTAAGTCAGTTTATATAATTTTATAAGAAACTAACGTACCACGAGTCTATAATATAGATATTAGTGTACTGATCATGTGTACAAAATTTCATGGAGTTTGACGAAGTATAAAAAAGAAGCAAACTTCGTGCGCGTGCAAAAAGGCGTAAGCGCCCCTTTGCTAGCTACCGGTGACATTCTCTTAAGTGAATGCCGTTGACCACCCCCTTATGTAATCCCTTAGTCGGCTTTTACGACATCCACGGGAGGAGACGGAGAGATCTATTCTTAGGTCAGACACACCACGGCCACGGCACACACTCGCCGAACAGAAAGTCTTTCTGTTCGGCGTTCGGCGAGGCATCATGGCGTCTTTGGCGTGTGTCTTTGTTATTCTAGCACGCAGTGAGCCTACTGTTTCCTGAGGATGCTTCGTTGAGAGGCGAAACACGTGTCGAATGCTTATTGTATGTTCGTTCGGTACCTTTCTTGTCCACCGGCGCAGGCCCGCCTGCCCGCCCTGCATGAGCTTGGGGTAGAAGAAAGTGTTGGCAGCGTACACTCGCGGCAGATCCTTGCGCCCCTCGCTCCGCTGCATCAATAGATTCATGTAGAAGTTGATCACTTCGTCGTTCAGCCAGTTCAGGCCGGAGAGCGTTTGTAGGTCGCGCCTGTAAATAAACGAATTCAGACATTTTTCACAGTAGTAAGGTGACTTTTAAGCGTGAAATTCTAAGAATCCTGGACGAAGGCTCTTAGAGTAGTGTTAGTTCTTTTGCACACACACACATATATATATATATATATTATATAGCAACTCACAGCACGTTCATATATGCACCCCTCACACCTAAATTAATTTAGATTTTATTCTAAAACTGTTTGTTAGGTACGTAACTAGTGACTATAAAATGAAATACTTGAAAAATTTCAATCCGTTATTGGCTTTAAGATAAGTGTATTAGTTTAAGCTATAGTATTTAAGAGCTGTGTGATTTTGTTATTAAATAAATAAATCACCAGCCTGTTTACGTCCACTACTGGAAGAGGCCTCCCCATTAACATAACACCCAAAAGTTACATACATAGTCATGTTCCCACAATAGGATTCCCTGTGTCGTGGGTATCAGGAACTAGGAGTATGGTACCATTACAACCAGACCCGGAACAAATATTTGCAGATCATACAAACATTTGTCCCGTAGCGGGAATCGAACCGGCCACCTCTCGCATCTCAGCCGGCTTCTCACCTGCCGCGCCACAGAGGTCGTCAAGAAATACAACGGGGGATTTGCCATAATGACCACGCTTGGCAAGCGGATTGCTGATCGCAGTATCGGTGTTGAGTACTCAGGTAGATGCTGCTGCCCATACCCTGGTGTTATCCCTTAGTAAGGCTTTTACTAAATTTACGGGAGTAGGTTTGCACCAGGCGTAAATTGTGCAATCAGAGCTGTCAAACGTCGCTTAACTCATGCAAAAGTTACTGTTTGACAGCCCTGCCGTAGCGTTAGGCACTAGGGCTGCTTTTTTTAACCGACTTCCCAAAAAAGGAGGAGGTTCTCAAATCGGTCGTATTTTTTTTTTTTTTAATTTTGTTTCCGCATATCTCCGGCGTTCATGAACCGATTTGGAAAATTCTTTTTTTATTTGAATAGATAAACTTCCAGATTGGTCCCATTTTTTCAAAATCCAGTTCTGATGATGGAATCCATGAGGAATTGAGGGAACTCCTCAAATATTGTAGGCATACATATGGCGATTTTGATATTTTCAGCAACAAACCAAGCATTTGCATTCAAAAAGTATCATAATCCTTTCACCACTATGGTTCTTTCATCATTTTTTCATCAAAATATTTAGTCGAATACAATGGCGGAAGTCGGTTTTTTAAATGAAAAGTTATCTATAATGAGAAACTAATGCCAGGTAACAAAACCCATCATCTCTTCATTTAATTCCCCACCAAGTCCAACGATTTATTTAAGGACTAGTAGAAAGCCCGCTACTTCGTTTGTGAGGAGTTTTTTCTATACAAACTTCAACACCCCGCTGCGTCCCCTAGGGGGTGATATTCCTTTCTTAGTGCGCCCCTAGACCACGAAAGCTATGTATCCTCCAAATTTCAGGACTCTAGGACTAACAGCTTAGGCTTTGCGTAGTCAGTGAGTCAGTCAGTCAACGATTCTATATACATTGATAAACCATGAGATGTATATGGCACTGGATTTGATGACATTATCCAATGTTGGTGACAACATGACAATTTTGAGACTGTTGAGTACGGGCCTTAGATTTTTGGCTTATCTCTGAAAACGATCATGGGGACACCAAAAATTACAATTTTATATGGGAACTTTGAAATTGGAACACACTCAAGATTAATCTCAGAGTGACAAGTTAGATTTATTAATACGAGGCTAAGGTCACTGTTCACCAACACATAAACAGATGGTTAAACAACTGTTCAGCTTAACCAATTCTTTTTGACAGATGCTTTCATGCATTATCTGTCAACTTGACCAATGGTTACGGTAATCGCCCGTTTATTTGTTCGTGAACATGGGCCTTACTCTAACATAAGACTTACTTGTGTATTCTCAAGTTAAACTTCTCAATAATCAGGGAGCCAGGAGGGCCGGGTCCCAGGGCCCTGTTCACTAATTTCTCCTGTTCCTGGGTGAGTACTGGCAGCTCAACGATCGGCTGAGGCTCCTCATAGATACTCTCCGGTATACTTAGCTCATACTTGAGTTTGTGCTCCAACTGAGCTATTTTTTGCTCACTATTAACTTTGGATATGATATCAGACTCTCGTTTAGCATCTACAAGTTTCTCTTGAGTGAGTTGTTTTTTCTTTTTATACTTTGAATCTATTTTTTTTAACCAATCCGTAGATGTCACGGCTACACCTTGGTACGAGTCCCGCAATGTATTGATCGGTTGAATCCTACATGAAGATGATGTGGATGTTTCTGACGGTACAACTTCCACCTCGGAATCGGATGAATTTAACGAAGCAATAATGAGAGGGTCATATTCTTTTGTCAAATCATTCTCTTTTTCCGTGCGCAGTCCTCTTTCTACAAATTTTATTTCGTTCAGAGCTTTTCTCTGGCTTTTCATAGTGTTCCTAAATGATTCAGCTTCATCCGTTAAATTGATAAAATCTAATGATTTCCTTAAAGTGGTAGGTTTCAAGGATCTGGCCTTTCTTATTAATTCCTGGTAGTTTTTCTTTTCATCTAAATTGAATACTTCCAACATTGTTGCTTTGGTGTTACCATTTAGTCCATAAAATCGGTTTCTTGGGAAATTCACTGACTTGGTTGCCCCGGGTCCTTGTAGCCATCTTGGCAACGATGGAGCTTTTTTGTATGATTTAGTGATTCCAGGTGGAGCAACAAATTTGCTGAATGATTTTGGTGACATAGAGTTCCTTTCGTTTAACCTCAGGTTAATTTTGCTATGGACAGATTCAGGGGCATCAAAGAATCTGTGAGGGTTGAGGGGTGGGGGAGTGGAGATTTCCTTGACGAATTCAACTTCATCATCATTTTCATTCTGAGTTTCTTCATCATCATCATCATCGTCAAGGTTCAAGTAATATACTTTTGGGGTCTTCCTGGATCCCTTTTTTGTTTGCATGATGATCTTAAAAGTAAAAGAATATTAGAATACACACAAATCAGTTAAAACAACTGAGAAACTTCTCATATAATTGCTTTTTGGTTAAGACCTATATGTATTAACCGTAACTGTTACGAACCGGTTTTAGCCCATAAGTTCAGAAGGTTCGGGACCCTTATTGTTAATGTTAAAGAACTCCCTTTTCCGCATTCGAACTCTATGGATGGTCCATTATGCGTGAGAGTAAACTAGCTAGATAGTTAGCCAGCCTAACTCTGTCCAGAAGCACAGAAGCTTCTTGGGGTCTTCGCAGGCTTCGCGGAGTGACCTCGGGTTGTTGAGGATTTGTTCACGTTGAGCTGCTACTCCCACGCATTCCAGGACTACGTGGGCAGCCGATTCTTGACCCTTGGGTTCGGGACCCTTACAAAAGGTGTGGCTCAACATGGCTTGACCAGTGTTTTTAATCCAGCTTGGTAAACTTGTCATGTCATAGTACTATATATTATTAATTTGTCCTGAATTTCCATATTGTTTTATGATCTAGTAATAGTGCTAACTCATCATTATCAATCATCAGCCTGTAGATTTCCACTGTTGGACATATCCCTCTCCCAAAGTCGCGCAGCTGGCAATAAAGAGAGCTATGCTCAGAGTTTTACTACATGATGGGATCCAAAATGAGTATATCTGCCAAAGAACTACGATCACCTATGAGGATAATTAGCAAGTGGCATGAGAGCATATTATATTAGCTCACAGAACTGACAACCACTGAACGATGTAGTGTAGGATTGCCCCCTCTCTATAGGCCAATAGAAAATACATTTTCCAATATAAAATTGGACTAAATGATATAAGAACTTATGAAGTATTTATTAATATATTATTTTACAAAACAGCATTTGCGATTCAATGCATTCATGAAGTAAATAGTTTGCCACATGAGAATTAGCGAGATATTCTTTGCAAAGTAATTTGAGATATAATTTTTGTTTAAATATAAGTGAACACTTATACATAACATAACACCCAACACACCACTTATGACATCCCACTTAATGGTAAATAGCGCCGCAACAAACTTTTTGGGGGAAATACCCCTCCAATCAAAAATCGCAGACAACCATAAATTCTATGGCTTTTTTTTTTTTTTTTTTTTATGCTACTTAGCTAGCAGACAAGCTTACGGCCCACCAGATGGAAAGCAGTTACCGTAGCCTATGAACGCCTGTAACACCAGAGGCATCACACGCGCGCTGCCGACCCTGAGACATAAAGATGAAAAGTCTCATGTACCTGTAATTTCACTGGCACCTGTACCCTTCAAACCGAAACACAGCAATGCGAACACTACTGCTTGGCGGCAGAAAAAGGTACGGTGGTAGTACTTCCCCGTACGAACTCTTTCACAAGAAGTTCTACTACTAACAAAAGCTTAGTAGTAGTTTTGTCAAGATTCATTGAACAATTTTGCCAAGGACTTTGCTCGCTCAGTCAATAACACCCAACAGTCACATGCATAGTGCTGATCCCACACTAGGATTCCCTGTGTCATGGGTACCAAGAACTACGAGCACTATGGTACCACAACACCCAGACCCGGAACAAATATTTGCAGATCATGCTAACATTTGTCCTGCAGCGGGAATCGAACTCGCAACCGGCTACTTGCCCTCTGCGCCGCGGAGGTCGTCGTGATATAGTGATTACCTTGGGCTCATCATCTTCATCAATCATGTGCGACAGCGTGGTGATGGGTGTGTGCATTCTTGGTTTCCTGGTTACTCGGCCTGGTGTTGAAGGGCCATTCTCTTTTATCATTTTAATATTGATTGGTATGGCTTGCACTCTGCTCAACTTGGCCCCAGTTTCTATGGGGGTAGATGTGCTGGGGTGGCCTGGCTCCACCCATATTGGCACATTACGAACATATGGCTTAGGTTTTGATTCATCTCTTTCCAGAAAATCTGTAAGAATATTGTTCAATAATTTTATGTTTAAAAACTACTAGTCCCATTCAAAGAGACAGAGATAGAGGCATCATTGTTTCTCAGTCTTTTGTAGTAGTTATCGCAACACCCTCAAGGGGAAAAATTATTAAAAAACCCCTTTTCCACATGTGTTTATGTTCATCAAAGTTTAACACTAATAACGTGGCATAGAATATTTCTTTACTTGCATCAAGCACCAATGAGTACAAACCACAAGGCTTGCACAAGGGTGTGAATTTTTTTCTAGGCTTGGTTGCGTTGGAACATGAGTAATTTTAGTTTATAAGACGATTCACAACGATCCTTGTGATTTCAATGAATAAAATTCTTTTGATTTGATTTGCACATACTAGCATAGCAACTCATACTTTTGATACCAATTGCCTTCCTACTTGTGTGAAAAAGGCTTCTCGTCTATGGTAGCTCTAAGCGGAATCATTCAATGAGTAACATTGGTGCAGGATTGCGTGAAAGGAACCTCTGTGAAGCGCACTAATTCCTTTCACTTCACTGGTTCTTTTACCATCGGTCACAACGGCCTTTTCAGGGCGGCCATAATATACCCAGACTTGTTGGGCAATTTTCGTTGGCTTAAGATTTGTCCTGACTACTAGCTTATTTAGGAGTGTGTTATTACTGGAAGAAAGCCTTAGATGAAGAGGTCCTATGAGGTTCTGCCTACCCCTTCGGGGAAAAAGGTGTGTGTTTATGTATGTTTATGCATACATAAACCAGGTCACTGACCTAACAGGGTGGCCAAGAACTAATAACTATAGTAACACGACGAACAAACGAATTGGTAGGAACTAGCACTAGCCATTTTCATTAAAGTATCTATGTTACCTCGAGAGTTCATTGGATCAGGAAAGTTAGTTTTATTGAGTTTGTGTCTCTTGTAGGCCGGTACCGCATCATCGTCGGACAACCCGTCATCTACCCTGAAACACAAACGCAGAAAGTGAGAAGACAGTTTGTGTAAAGAACGTAGGCACATTACTTGAAAAATAACAGTACTGCTTACTGCCAAAACTTAGAAGCTAGCTTGAGGGGTACCGAAAACATTTATTTTGGTTTAGATATCACAGCAACGCAATTTGTAGCCAGGCTTTGCCGCCATAACATGTTGTAAACAGTCAAATTGTTTGTCATAATACCTGTCTCGCTTGATGCTAGGAGTATCCAATCCGATGAGATTTCGAATGTAAGACAAAATCCCACTGTACGACATTTTAAATTATAATAGAAATTTCCATTGCCTTGTGGAATGTATTTTTGTATTTTTATCGGAAAATGGTAAAAAGAAACTCAACTGAACCTCAAAATCACTCAAACTCAGTGTTGCCGGCAGTCAAACGCGAAAAATTCCGAATCCGAACCTAAAAAGATCCGTTTTGTATATCAGCAGAGCGAGGGGGGTGTTGTGTATGGGGGGTGGGAAGGGATATCTCGTGACAGGTTTGCAACAGGCATAAATTATGCAATCAGGGCTATCAAACGGTAATTTTTGTATGAGAAAAGTGACGTTTGATAGCCCTGCCCCCCTATTCCCTAATTGAAAGTCAATTCAATTCAATTCTTTATGTATGGCTTGGGGTGGTGTTGCCACTAGTTCGCCAATGTTACGTAGTAAGTGAGGCTTGCAAACGATGGAGAATGATCGGTGTTTTTAGGGAAATGGTCGGTAAAAGATTTTATATCTCTAAGTATATACAACTGAAAAGCATAAATTTCATAAATCTGGAAACCTTAAAACAGATTAATTACAAAATACTTACTACACCATTAGACAGCACATTTTAATTAGGAAACAATTATTACAGTTACAGTTTTATTTTATTCTTTTGTATATGTTTACAAAGTATATTTACAAATGGGGTAAATGCAAGTGAAAGGAGACATTTTGAGGAAGTAGGATGAGGGATATCAGAGGGGATGATATTATATATAGATGCCGGGTATTTTTACAACCAAGCAGGATATGGTCCACACTTCCTTCATCAAGACCACACTCGCATAGCGAGTGATCCCTTATCCGGAGTTTAGCTAATAACACGGGGGTGCAAACATGACCGAGTCTTAAACGACAGATGGTGGAAGTTGTCATTTTGTTAGCAGCGCAGAATTTGCAGAACCAGGGTTTGTTCGGAATATCTTGTTGAACGTCGCTGTAGTGCTTGCCTTTTTTTTTCAAAATTATTATTAACAATTATCAATTGATGGTAATTTTAAGGGGGGCAGGTTGCACAATTTACGCTTGTTACAAACCTGTAGCGAGCTATAAAATAGCCCAAAAATAGCTAAAAGCTATCTTCCGTCTATTCCTAAGTCTAATTAATCTCAAATGAACTGGGTAATGCGGCTTCATACATTGATGTAGTCAGTATTTGGTGCTAATCAGTTATGCTCGAAATGTTGAGCACAATAGTACACAATATAGGCTCATTCATTATGACAGAGTAAGTAGCTGACGTGATGTTTCACCATCTTCCTCAGCGTTTTCGGCTCATAGCATTTAAGTTTGTTTGGCACCTAAATTGAGAGTCCGCGTTTGACCAGAAGACACGGTAATGGAAGGCCCTCCACTCAATAAACTAAAGACATTATAAACGACACAGAAAGTCGGTGGATGGAGGCAGCTCAAGACCGTTCATCGTGGTATTTTAGGGGGAGGCCTATGCCCAGCAGTAGACTTCTACAGGCTAATGATGATGATGAAATTGCTCCAATTATACTCTAAAAGGCATATTCAGAATTCATCTATCTCCTATGAGGATGCTTTGCATTCCATCAATCAACCAAACAGGTCATCACTGCGGATAAGGGCCTCTGGCTTATCCTACTTGCCCTAGTTTCGACTGTTGGATTTTAATATTATCCACTGCAACAAGCACATCATTTCCAAACGCATGATTGCAAAAAAGATTCGAAAAAGTTTGACAGTCATCAGGATCCGCAAAAAGTCCGAAAATGGACCAAAAGATCCGCACCGGCAACGCTGCTCATCTGCTCAAGCTGACGGCCTCCCTTTCCCTTCCATAACTCCTGGAGCCACAGCCACACACAGCGGACGGAGCTATTTTACCGGCAGGATTTTCATGCGAGTTTTTCTTAGAATAATGACCGTGCCAGATCTGCGTAACGTACCGCGCCGAAAGTTTTTTGTTTGACGTAATTTCGGCTCCTGTGTCATAGGGAACTTGAAAAACACTGCGAGCGTATTGAACCCAAGGAACTTATAGGTTTTGGTTGGATATAAGTTCCTTGCCTTGACCCAACAGAACACACAGATTATGGAGAGTACACAGACCTATGAGAGTATGAACCTGAACGATCGGCGCGGTACGTTCCGCAGGTGTGGCGCTATACTTAAGCACATTTAAAATGCTTTATGGTTGAGTTGAGTTTGATGATTTTGAGGAACTATAATCATGGTTATACTATAATATTCTTCCATTTAGACCTCAGAACATGGAATTATTGCCCTAATAATTCCATTCCTCAGAATAATATAGATTTAGACCTACTATCATACAACTATCCTAAACACTGGGGCGCTTGCCCGTGCGACTACGTATAGTAATTGCATCCTCTTTGGTGCGACTGTGTGCTTTCTAAAGTGACAGAGGTTTCCTTATAGCTGCCTGGAATTTATCTTGTAAAGGGCCATAGGCTTCCGTAGACTGAGTCCGTAGCTTAGAATAAGGACTGAAGGTCCGTAGAAACTTCAGCTGTTGTTTCGATTAGTGACGTAAAAAGTTACAAAATGTCTACTAACTATGTCTGTCTTTTTAAATTAAAATCGATTAAAATTGGATTATAGTTGAACAGCACTATTGAATGAAGACAAAAAAGTCTATGGTCCCTAAAAAAACAAAAAGTTTTTTTTCTGTGGTTTGTGTTCACTGAGAGGACACTTGCCAAAAAACCAAAAACCTCCAAAAACCCTGTGCACAGATTTATAAGTATAGTACTAAACCCTGTGGTTGCGGTTAGTAAAAGCACCCATTCGCTCGGCACTTTAGGCCTAGATTTTTGGATGTGACCAGCGCTCGGCGGTATAAATGTAATGCAGCTGTAGCAGTTCTTGGCGCCTTAGTGGCTACTATCTTAGAGAATTTATAAATTCTCTAAGCATACAGAATTAAATGGTCCTAGAAAGCTTAGAGCTAGAAAGAGTAAAGCAGCGATGGATAGGATGGAAGCATGGAAGGATGGCGCGGCACACTTTGCGGCCATAGCTGCAAAATATTTCTAAACTTTTGAATACCTCATAAAATATTGAATGCCCCGTGTTTTGTGCAATATTTCTCTTTCAATAGACCTATTTGCACAAAAACGACATCTTCCTATTTTTGTGCAAAATTGCCAGTGTGAGGTTTAGTACTATACTTATAAATCTGTGGTGTAAGGGCCGTATGAATCTGTGGTACTCCCTATCCATAGAGTAAACAACAAGCCACAGCGCCAGCGCACTTTATTATCTATGCTTTTTAGAAAGAATGGTAAATAGCGCGTTGCGCATTTGCATTGTATTTTATGCCTTCAATAATTTATCTCTCGAAAATTAAGGGTTTCTGCATGATACAATTTTGTGTGGATGTTTTAGATACATAGACCTATCTATAAAAAATCAATAGAGTTGAGCCCTAATTAGATACGTACAATGTTGCAGCCAGTGATGCATATATTGAGACAGAAAAATATTGTTTTGGCCAGCGGCTCTCCGAGACGAAAAGAAATGATCGAGAATATTGTAAGATTTCATTTATTGTAATAATTTCAATAAAAACTACAAATTGCTACGTAGGTACTAGTAACTTAATTATGCAGGTTAGTAGTAAGGGCATAATTCTTTAGTCAATACTGTTTTTCTTCCAGGGTTTGAAAGTCCGATTATGTCCGTCGTTATTTGAAGAGAACTTAGATCCAAAATCATTCAGCAGTTTTTCAGAGTTTGTTGAAGAGACTGCTTTACAGAAAGTGTTGGAAGTGGAGAACAGATTGAAGAGTGGAGGTGAACAAGTGGACGTTGTTATCGCTGCAGACACCATGGTGACTCTGGATCACGAGATGTTTGGAAAACCAACCTCTGAAGCCGAGGCGTTTCATATGTTGTCACAGTGAGTTATGTTATGATAAATACAGCATGTCTTTAAAATGAGCTAGACAGCATCGTTTTAACCCATTGCAGTCCATTTCAAGCACAATTGTGTATGTGTGCTTTATCATATTCTGAAAATGGTGAAGAATAACATTGTGAAATTAACCAATAATCAAAAATTTCAGTGAGTTCCGTAGTTATAATATTTTATTAGTACCGGATGTGTAGGTAGGTAGGTAAGGTTTATGAATTATGCAAAGGAATATAGGTCTTATAATAATAATATATTTATTTCAGGCTACATGGGAAATGCACATTAAATTAACCTAAGCAATTAGCCCATAGAAATGTATACCTTATAGACTTTATACCTAAAAACTATAACTTGACATATTTTAGAACACAAACACAAGTTTTCATGGGAACTATAGTCTTAAATACATATCAAATCATAGAAAGCTCAATAAGCTTTTTAGAAAGAACTAATTAAAAAAATCCTGTACTAAATAAGTGTAGTTCCTAAATTGTCTATTTTCAGGTTAGCGGGGCGAGGACACACAGTGTACACAGGGGTTGTGTTGAAAACGGCAGATAAACTTGTGAAGTTCACAGAGTCCACTAATGTGGTATTTGGTAAATTGGACGATGAACAGATAAGGGGGTACATTGCTACTGGAGAACCTATGTAAGATTTATAAAAACTGCATCATACTATTTAATTAACATCGTAAACCTATCTTTCATTATCTGTACAATTGTACATTATCTGTGTCATTAACTGTACAAAAATTGACTATTTAATAATCATAATGGTGATGATCTTGATTTTTATGCTATTGTATTAGTTATGTATTAGATAGATGAAATATTGTCAATTACAGTTAATCACCGGTTTTCCTCATAGACCAAGGCTCACTGATTTTCCTAAATGAGCAATGAGTTTTAGAATCTCTACCACAACCAATGCAAGAAAAATAGACATTAACTTTATCGACTTTATTGTACACCAAGAATACATAATAGGATTTATTAAAATTAGTAGTACAGGTCGGCCTTATCGTTGAAAGAGATTTCTTCCAGGCAACACTTGCAAATGTTTAAAATGTCTTTTCAAAAAATTTTAGTTCAGCAGGGCGATTGTAAAACGTCGGAAACGTTTCCGATAGGATTCGTTAGTTTTTAATTTCGATGTGGTAACCTAACACAATTTTCTAACAATTTGCTCTAGTAAAACACAGTAATATACAATACTAGTTGCGCCCCGCGGTTTCACCCGCGTGAATAATGATGAAAATTGATGATGATGATGATGATGATGAAAAGTAGCCTATGTGTTAATCCAGGGCGTAAAGTATCTCCATTCCATATTTCACTCAAATCCATTCAGTAGTTTTTACGTGAAAGAGTAACAAACATCCATCCATACTCACAAACTTTCGCGTTTATAATATTAGTAGGATAGGATAGGATTTATTGTTGTTTACTGTGTTTTACTAGAGAAAATTGTTTTAGTTACCACATCGAAATGAAGAACTAACGAATCCGATCGGAACGTTTCCGACGTTTTACAATCGCCCTGCTGGTACCCACAGCACAGGGAATCCTAGTTCCTAGTGTGGGTTTAGGACTGTTTATGTGACTGTTGGGTGTGTTTTCATACTTACAGGGATAAAGCTGGTGGCTACGGGATACAAGGAGTGGGCGGCACGTTCGTGGAGAAGGTGGACGGTGACTATTTCACTGTGGTCGGGCTGCCCTTGTTCCGACTGACGTCAGTCCTTTACAACATGTACAAAGATAACAAATAGGATAAGTACGTAGTAGGACAGCATTCCAAGCTAAAGCTTGGGCATAGAGAGATACATAGCTAACACTTTATTGTACTAACACCTGTTATAAGACGCACTAGTACTAGAACTACATAAACGCCACGGCATTCTAACCAACTTTAAAAAAGTAGGTAATGTTTGCTGTAATTTTTCAGAAAGGAATGTATTCCATGGAATTTGTCATGATGGCTGGGTCCGATTTTAATAGTTTTTCTTTGCTGTGTGTAGTAGAGGAATTGATCCCGAGGTGGGCCAATGACATTTTTGTCCAAATTAGAGCTATTTCTTAAAAAACATAAGTACTACTTTACATTCAATTAAACACCGGTCAATTCGCGGCATATACTTCGCGCGGCAGCTAAGTAGAGCCGCTAGTCAAAAAGAGTAGAGCTCTATATTATATGAACGTCAGTGTGCCGCGCGGGTCAGCTTAGGCTGGTTGGCGAAGTTCAACTTACGCGCCGGGCGCTCGGACAGCGCTGCCAGGGCCCCAATTTCTACTAAAGAAATTGTGTTTGAATTGTTAATGAATTATCTCAAAATGGTCACTTTTGACACTTATACCAAAAATGACAATTTTCTTTAGTAGAATTGGGGCCCTGGTTGGGAGCCAAAGGGAGTGGATGGGTGACTTGGAAAGTTACTGTTTGCAAGAAAATATCTAGTTTACAGAGAGCACAGGTCTTTTGGGATGGACGCTGACTCCCGATCCTATGGTCGTGAGTTTAAGAGGAGGTTACCGGTAGGGCGCTTACGTACTTTTGTACGCAAACGAAGATTGCTTCTATTTTGGCTATTATTTCATCAAGCTCCATGAAACTTTGTACACATGATCAGTACACTAATATACCCGTGGTACGCACCACGGGTAGTTTCTTATAAAATTATATGGTTAACAAATAAGAAATAATAGCCAAATTAGAAGCGAACTTGGTTCGCTACTGCAGCTGTGTATCAATTATTCTTAGCGCTCAAAAAAATAAATGTATGCTATGTGCTCTCAAACGTTGAAAGAAAACATCGGTGAGGCAACTGGCATGTCCTAGAATCAAAAATTCTAAGACCGAGATAAATAGACGTTACTCAGCACGGTTGTCATTGGGCCTTTTACAAGGCCACTGTACCTGATGCTGCTCTTTAACCTAACTAATGCGAAGGAGTAGTATCTAGTGGGGATACCCACTAGTTACCTACCCCAGTTAGTCTTTTGTTATTATGGCCTATGAGGACATACTCAATTTTGCCAATGTCAAGTAGGATAGATTATTCAAATATGTCAAATCGTTAAAGTACTCTGTCAAGTCATGTTCTAGTAAAATACAAATCAAATACGAAATACAATATCAAAGTCAGTTTTTTTGGTAGAAAAGACAGAAGTTTATTCCAAAGACACTACAATACAATTGTGATATATTTACACTTAATTAATCTTCGGAGTAGTTATTGTTAACTAATCTAAGTTAATTAGTCTAAGTTAGAGTTGCTAAGTTGTTATAAACACAAGATTCAAGCCAGGTAGGTACTTAATAATAATAATAATAATACCGCCATGTGGGATGTGGATTCAACGATTATCGTCCCGATAGTTGTTTCAGTGAATGGACTGATAGCGAAGAGCCTTGACCAACACCTTAAAAGGCTCTCACTAAATGGTTGGATCAAGGGTCAGATTCAGAAGGCAGTACTCCTGGACTCAGCACGCATAGTCAGGAGGTTCCTCTCTCTGCAGCCCTAGCCTCCGACCGTTTGGGCCTTTGCTCCGCGGTCGGTGGTTTACAGTTTTGTAATATATTTTTTACTATACTGTTTTTTATATACTATTTGTTTTTATACAATATGTTGTTTTGTACACTTGCCATACTTGAAGAGCGCGTGATATAATTTATACGTAATCATCTAAAAATAAAATAAAAATCGTACAGATAACTATAACTGATTTTTTTTGAAGACAATTTTTGGTCACACTAGAGTAAGCCCCTAGTAAAATTTGAGAATAGACCCCAAAGAACGTAAAAGTCAAAGAACGCTGCGGAGACCACGCCACGCGGCTCGTGCCACAGGGGTTGATTTTGTGCGGTGAATTTAAACACGGGTGGATATTTTTAAATTGTATTTTTTTTACTAACTATTTAATTTTTCAGTTATGTTTTTTTACTGATTTGTTATCGGTGTCAGCAGTATAGTAACCTCCGTAAATATGGCAAGTGTACAAAACAACACGTTGTAGATAAGTAGTAGGTATTCCTTTATAGTAGAAAATGAATTTTATAACGAGTTTTTAAATAAATCAGTGTCATAATAATACTTGTTGATGTCACTATCCCAAATGATGCTAATCTTGTGAAGGCCGAGAAGGATAAGTTTAGCAAGTACCTTGACTTGGCCCACGAGATTACCGCCATGTGGGATGTGGATTCAACGATTATCGTCCCGATTGGTCCCGATAGTTGTTTCAGTGAATGGACTAATGGAATGGATAGCGAAGAGCCTTGACCAATACCTTAAGAGGCTCTCACTCATAACAAAAATAGGTATCTATTATTAGCTAACTACCTACTGTTTGACCATTATTTAGGTACAGATCTACACAATCTACTATGATCCAACCAAATCACAAATGTGCTTAAAGTTCACTGTTTCCGTTCATTCTTGATTTCATTCAATTGTTCTTCGGACTTCACAACAATCAGGGCACCTTCCTCTAGCAGAAGGCAAAGTGGCAGCTCTTCGCCACGTTACGCGCCAGGAAGTGTAGGCGCCTCGCACTTGAGGTTAAGTGCTCCGAAATGAAGATTGGGTCCTGTTAACCACCAAGTCCCAGGTCCTTTGTACTTAGTAAGAATTGTTTTGTTACAATGTTATTAAATTTGTATTCTTTGTTTTTGATTGTTTTTTTTTTGTATATTTGATTTGTTTTTTTCCTGTCTTGACTATTTTATTCTCTAATTATAATCTATAAACGTAATACCATCTAAGAAAACCCATCCACCCAACAAATCGTGATGAAGGCTGATTTTTAGAAGTAATAAAGTATTTAAATAATTCTTTTGGCTGATTAAACACAAAAGAATAACATTTTCTCTAAAGAAAAAGTTTTCAGTTTTCGGCAATTTTCGACATACGTCATACAGTGTGTGATAAACACTAGGATACATTAAATAGGTACCTACCTAGTTCTGTAGTCTTAGGCAGGCACCTACACACTTTTTCTATCCGCATTGTTCACGGCAGCAGTTTACTAGGAAAGTAGACTAGGTATAATGAATAAGGAAAATTTCTTATGCAATGAGTAGGTAAGTACTTTTCTTTTGAACAAATATGGGTTATTATTATGAACGTACCTACATTGTTCGTTATGCAGCATTTTCCTACTTACCTACCTATGTACCTTACATGAATTGAGTACTACCTTCTGCCGTTGAGTTCACGAATGCGGTTTGTTTTCCTAGAATAATACATTTCATCGTTATCAGCCGATAGTAGTCCACTGTTGGACACAGACCTCCCTAATACAATCCACGACGCGCGACGAATGGTCTTGAGCCGCCTCCATCCACCTGCCATGTTTATAATGTCTTTAGTCCATCGAGAGGAGGGCCTTCCTCTATACCGCGTCGTCCGGTTTGTGGTCGCCACTCGAGAACCTTTAATTCCCCAATGGTTGTCAGTTGTGCGAGCACTATATCCTGCCCATTGCCACTCCAACGTGCTAATTCTGAGAGCAATGTCGGTGATCTTGGTTCTTCAATTTGGCACTATTTCTTTTGGGTATAGTACAGTCAAATTAGGTGATTTTTTGCAAAAGTGTGGAACTAATTAGATGTAGTCATGAAAACTTTTCTAATTGTTTTGTATGGCTTAGAAATCACCTCTAATAATAAGCATGAGTAATTTCACCCTCCGGAACAGGGTGAAATAAGGTGAAAATCTTATTAATATCCGTAACTTATAATCTTTGATTATATACACAATCAAAGCTTATAATGGGGGAAATAGAAGTACCTAGTCGGTGCAATTTGGCATAGACTTTAAACCGTTATGATCTACATTTGCACCAAGTATTTAAATCCGACATACGGAACATACAAAAAAAAAACATTTACAAAAAAAACTTTTTGTGGTTATTACGGCTCCGGGAAAATTAATTTAGTCTGTGCAAATTGATAGACTTATCAGAAAAATGTTCGAAATAAAATACATTACTGGTTTGCACCTTGGTGCGTCTCACGGAAGGCACTTTTCCATATTTTATTGTCGCTCTACTTCGGGGAAAATTAATGTAGTTCTGGAAATTGACTTAATTCATTTAATTAGTACTACATCCGCCGGAAGTTTTATACTGGTATTTATTTACGGAAGATGCATTTGTTCAACACTGTTCCCTACATGCACGTGGTTTTTATTAAAATCATAATGCGCTAAGACAGTCTTTCTATACGTAATTTAACTTGCATCAAGTAATTTCTTTCTATTTTAAAATTTACGGCCTATTTAAGTTTGTACCTAATATTTAAAAGGGTTCCGTAAGCGCCAGAAACGGTGCAAACCTAGGATAAGCTTCTTTTCGTGTCATCTAACGTTTCCATAAGAATCCACGACTACACGACTTAGGTCCACACTTTTTGCTAATTTGCCTGTACTACTAATAGGTTTTTTAAAATATAGAACGTCCGGGTTGTACCAATCTGCAAAATCTATATGCCACTACCTAGGTAGTGTACCTACCTACCTAACCTACCTAAGTAGGTGCCTACCTAGTTATATTAGTAAACATCTGGTTAGTAAGCTGCAATCACTTCCTTCCGATCCGCTAGAGCACTCAAGTTACGAACGAAGTTGCCTTCCGATTCTGAACGTGCAGCAAGACAATAAATCATATCCGAGATTAAAAAAACTTGTGTGGGAACTGTAGACAGATGTGAATGTGATGTTTGAGCCGAATGTTCACTAACTAACTGTCTACTTATCTTTGACTTCATGACTTCAGAGGCCCAATTCTCTAATTTTAAAACATTCCAGTCACAATATAATCTCGTGTCAGTCGCACTGTATCGTGTAGTAACTACTACTTAATCTTCGCGTGTGCATGCGAAGATTAAGTTATAGTTACTATATAGGTGACAGCTGACAGTGCGACTGAGACGAGATTATACTGCGAATTGAATGTTTTTAAATTAGAGAATTGGGCCTCTGAGATGTAGGTACCTATTTAGTACAAACTACGCATCGATCTATGTTATGCCTGGTCCACAGTACCCGATGATGATAATGATCCGACTGAACTTTTTCTGGTGGGGTTATATGGTTAGGTACATAGACTAGGTTGTCATTCAGGACTCGGGAGTAAACATTTCAGATTAGTTTCGATAACACTTACCCCGAAGGGGTAGGCAGAGCCTCAAAAGGCCTCTTTTCATCGTGGGTTGCACAGTCGCAGTTATAATAATAATGTTCTTCCTGCAAATGCAAAATGATGAAAGTTCATCCATTTCCACAATATTAACCATCATATTTTTCATCCACCATAACAACACTCAATGTTTTTTTTGGTTCCTTGTAAAAGGGCCTCTACTGTTGGCTCATCATAACTAGTACCTATAGCACAGGCTCGGCCTAGTTTAGGTACTAGAGATTAAGTATACCTATCTAATAAGTTACTCACATAATGTAAAAACACCTTTCGATACTATCGTCGTAGGTTTTAAGGTTTTTGTAAATACTTACTGTAAACTTATTTGATAAATAAATTATTATTATTGTTATTACATCGGCTCCACTAATGCCTCTTAAAGGTCCAGGTTAAACCTGTGTTTGAAATAATAATAACAACCCTTTGTCTGGCGGCCAGAAAAAAACACTCCTCTCGTGGATGTAGTAAAAGCCTTATTAAGGGATTACTCCAGGGGATGGGCAGCAGCATTCACCTGAGTATACCAAACTGCGATCACCAATCCGCCTGTCAAGCGTGGTGATTATGGCAAATCCCCCTATTGCATTCTATGGAAGAGGCTTCGTCCAGCAGTGTGTACGTCTCTAAAGGCTGTTGACGAAGGCATACGATGGATAATATTCCACACCCGCTGGTGTATATGTAGGTAGTGGGTAAAAGTATCATTTTTTTTTAAATTTTTTCAAACAAAAAAAAATTGTGGCTTCAAGGGCTATACAAGTGTTCATGTTTTTTTTGTCGTCACGTTCACGACTTTACTGCCATCGCACAGCTTTTAAAAGCTTTAAAACCCTCCAACTACAAAGACTTCTCCCTTGATGTTTCAAGTAAACAAGCTATTTTAAAAACAGGTTGCGGACAAAATTAACTGCAAGAGTAACAGTAATGTCCTTCTACGAAACAATGTTACCCCTTTGGTCGTTTCCGGCGGAACGCTGTGCTCTGGTCGCTTCCGGTCGTTCATAGACAATGTCAAGTTCGCACGCGCCATGTGCAATGCGTGTGCGCGGGGAAAACGGAAATAGACGGTTTCAGACAAACAATGTGTGTAGTGTAGGTAATTATATGCTTGCTGCCTGGTAAAAATTGTACCAGTCAAGTGAACAATGTTGCTTTATTCACTTTTCACTGGACAAGATGAAAAAACATTATTAGTATGTATACCTAAAGTAACCCTTACCTCTACCATAGTCATACCTCTACCATAGGGTAGGGCCATAAAGTTACTTACCTCGTATTTATATAGGGTACCATTTAAAACACTTATACTTACTTTTTTTCTAATAGCAAAGTTGTAATTTGCTTGTGTGCTAGGGGTAACTTATTTAAAAGCGTTTGATATTTTACATAGGTATTCTTTAGCCAGAGGCCCAATTCTCTAATTTAAAAAAAAACAATTCGCAGTATAATCTCGTCTCAGTCGCACTGTCACGTATAGCTTTTCTTGCGAAGAATATGTAATACTTACTTTACGAAACAGTGCGACTGACACGAGACTGGAATGTTTTTAAATTAGATAATTGGGCCTCAGATATCTGTATAACATTAAGTATATTCCAGTTTTGACTAAGTCAAGGTTCTTATATGTATGTATTCTCTCATATTTTGAAGCACATACATACTTACCTACATTATCAGCCTCGGTTAGTAGATAAGTAGTCAAGGCGCACCTGCACCTTGTTCATATTTATCACTAAACGTAGGTGTATTACCTACCTATTGTAAAATACCTAATTTCTTGTGTTAGTGAGTATCCGCCCGCCCACAGCAGCTCTCTGCGAGGGCGGGTTTCGTAAGGCCTTATGTGGCCATGTGTTTAGAAGGGCCAGTAAGTTACCTAGTACCTATCTATATCTACTAATTGTCGACGCCTACGGAAGTGCCGATAACGGAATTCCAAGTAGGTTTAATTCCAGTATGGTGTAATGCCAAATAAAGGAAGGTAGAGTTAAGTTTACGAGCGGTTTTACTAAAGTTCAGCGGGCTCTATTTAGGCAGTTAGGCACCTATACCTACGTAATAAAAACCTTAAATCTTAGAATTTATTAAACGTGTCTATTTGAAGCTATTACCTACGTCTTCTCTCATTTCACTAGTTCTTTCTTGGTTGAACGTTACGTTGAACGTTGTTGGGTGTCGTTTGAGAAAGGATGGCTTTTAATAACGTTTCCTCAATCATCCACGTCCTAGAATATCGCTCTAAAATGATCGCAAGGTATAAATAAATAAACAAAAACATTACGCGACTGTGTATATAGGTATAGACCAGGAAACCTTCCGATCAGTGGTGAAGGAGCCATTCGCTTTCGGTCATGGCTGGTCTTGTGGGCGATGCGCCTACGATTGACATCAAAATAGACTTACAATCGCCGTTGATAAGCGCTATTTTTGGGTTGATCGTTTACAAATTTCTTGCCATATAAGCTGAATATCGTCGAATAGAAATTAGTCGATTATTTATATTACGTTATTTATTCTGTTTCCGTTCTATTTTTAATTATGTTTTGTAAGACGTAATTGGTAGAGTCCACATAAGTACTTACTTACTAGAAAGCATACTACCGTCGCATAGTTTAGTCTGATGATACCTATAAGACCACTAATTTACCAACACTTTCACGCTTGTTAGTCCGGCTCCTCCCTTCCTGCAATTCTAGACTAGTTGTAGTTAGTAGTTTTTAAGTCCTCACCCAACGATCTTATAATACACTAAAGATCGTTGTCCTCACCCCATAAAACTGCTACTTACGTTTGATATGACGTCTGAAACGTAAAAAAAAGTTGAACTGAATTTTAATTATTCGAAATTACGACTGAAGCCTAGCGTGACACTTGTATTTTGTGTAGTGGTACTAGTGTGCCAGTACCCAGGTCCAGGCGGGCTATAACTAGGTACCTACTAATCTGAAAACAAGCTTCCAAAGAGATTGTACAGACTCCTAATTAAAGTTGACTTGATAAAGGTTTATGAATATTTCACAACAAGGTTATTAAAAGTGCCCTTTTCATGTGTTATAAAGGCCATCGATAATGACCACGGGGGCGGCGTCAGAATTCAGTCACCAGCTGGTTACATAATCTACACAAAATGAACTCTACAGTTAAGAATTAAGGATCACATTAGAACTGTACTTTTAAATTTTGGTGTCATATTCTGTTCGTCTGTAAATGGAGTTGTTTACCAACAAAATAAGAATGGTATTATTTACGGTCTTATTTGTACGAGATTGTACTATAGTGGGCACTGGGCAGGTCACCATATTGGGCATTTCAAATTGCAATTTTTCATCGCAATAAATTATTTTTCTTGTCTGTGTTGTAATTCAGGCTTTCTCGATTTTAAGGTCTTGATTAATTACTTGTATTAATTATTTAAGTATATGTAAGTAACTAAGTATACATTTTTATTAAGTAAGTACCTAGTTAGTTATACTTAACTGTTAATTTAACATTTATTATACACATAGGTACATTTGTTGTTACATTTATATTGGTTTTACATAAATTATCCATCCTGTGGTGTGTCCGGCCTAAGAATAGACCCCTCCGTCTCCTCCCGTGGATGTCGTAAAAGCTGACTTCGGGATTACACCAGTGGATGGGCAGCAGCATCCACCTGAGTACTCAACACCAATACTGCGATCGCCAATCCGCCTGCCAAGCGTGGTGACTATGGAAAATCCCCCCATTGCATTCTATGGGGGAAGGCCTTGTCCAACAGTGGACGTCAAAAGGCTGCTGATGTGTTATGGCATGTGTCCATGTGGTAACCTATGCTATATGAGTTTTCTTAAAATAGGAGCCATATCAACATAACCGTCCAATGCAGTCAGTGTAGTTTTCAAGCAAAGTTGTGTAAGTTTCAACTAACTATCTAACAGTTCTAAACGGGCCCAGAGAATTGAAAAAAAAAACTGTACTAGGTAGAGCTGCGTGATTATGGGTAACAAAACGCAATAATGCAATTACAAGCTATCGTTAGCATCATTATCTTTCCGTTTCGTTACGGTGTGGCCGTGTCAACCGACTCCGCTCCCACACTGTTCACATAGCTTCACAGAACGTAACGCGATCCGCGATATTTATGCTGTTGTAAGATTGTGGGTTAATTGTTTCACAGGTTTTCTGAGGTAGTCGTAATCGTGGGATGAATTATATACCATGCTACCATACTAGTTCAAATCAAAGGTTAAGTAAAACTAACATTTCTTCATCAGCACGTGCACTGCTGGACGAGGCCTCCAAATCAATCAAATCAAAATCATTTATTCCATTTACATACATAAAGTACCTACACTTGGAAAAGTCAAAATTACAAAATTACCGCAGTTTCAATATTTGATTTAAATAACAATTACAAAATTAAAATAGGATAAAAAAAATTACAATTTAAGAATGCCAACATGGCAGTACAATACTAACTACCACAATCAGCAAATAAAAAAAAAAAAAAAAAAAAACCCTTAGAATAGGGAGGATTTGCCAGAATCACCACGCTTGGCAGGCGGATTGGCATCTTAGCATCAATAGAAGCGTTAATCTTATCTACCGATACATCCTACTTCCTACTAATATTATAAACGCGAAAGTTTGTGAGTATGGATGTTTGTTACTCTTTCACGTAAAAACTACTGAATGGATTTGAATGAAGGAATGGAGATACTTATTATTTACTAGTTGCGGGGCGCTACTAGTAAATAATAAGTTTGACTGCCTTATTATGTACTAGTTGCGCCCCGCGGTTTCACCCGCGTGAATAATGATGAAAATTGATGATGATGATGATGATGAAAAGTAGCCTATGTGTTAATCCAGGGCGTAAAGTATCTCCATTCCAAATTTAACTCAAATCCATTCAGTAGTTTTTACGTGAAAGAGTAACAAACATCCATACTCACAAACTTTCGCGTTTATAATATTAGTAGGATTAGTAAATTTGTTGCCTATGGGGTCAGCACGAATAATTTACGTTAACAAGACGATAGCGAGACGATCGCAAATGTCAAATATTGGCCAATGACATCAGGGTAACTTGAAATCTTAGGAAGTTGATTGGTTCATATTTGACGTTTACTATCGTAACTCTAGCGTCTCGATAACGTTAGATGTTCATGCTTGGGCCTCTGATTCTTCTAGGCTTGGTCGCGTTCTTGGAACAGAAGTACATAATTTTAGTTTATAAGACGATTCAAAATGTTCCTTGTGATTTCAATTACTTAATAAAATTCTTTTGATTTCATTTGAGTAAGCTCTACATTGTCTGTGATACACCTTTGAAGACTATCGGGTCGGGCCTTGCTCTACGATTATGATAGACCAGTAACTGTAAACGTTGCGTGGAACCAGGATAAAAAATAAAATGTAGTCTGTGTCATTAACTTTCTACTATCAGTTAATCAAGTTCAGCCTTGGACACACGTCCAAGAGTTCAGCTGTTACGGACTGCGTGTGATTAATAAAAGAACAAACACTTTAATACTTTGAGATTCATTTTACCGAAATAACAAGCACTGAGAGGAAAGTAGAGTTCGTTAACATTAACCGTTATTCTGTCCTTAATTTAACAACTAAAACATGATTGAGGTATTGTTTTTGTGCGACAACTTAATTCTAACTCAAAACTCGTTTTATGCCGATGAACATTACCCCATTTTGCAGGTGAGGTATGGCCACACTGCAAGCGAGCTCGACCAACTAAAGTGATCGAGAATTAATCGAGGTAGGTTTGGGTTGGTAGCAGTAATTACCCAGTTGGTTGGTGTATTCAAATGGTCGTCATTGGTATGTGTCTATCATCGTATCAGTCTCTAGAAGTCTTTTGATTTAATTCAATTGATAAAACCTTGACATAATGAAATGAAGAGAATAATATGAAGTAACATTTTACCGAGAAAATACTCCAAACGTATCGTGTTGCCCATTCAATAATGAAAAACTACAAATAGCTCGTCGTTCATCATCATAATCATCATCAGCCTATTGAAGTCCACTGCTGAACATAGGCCCAATACCCAAGAGCGTGTTGATTAGTAGAATCAAAAAATAATCAATTATTGGAAATATTACAGTTATAATAATTACAAGTATAACTAAAATGAAGTTATTAGGTCCAACAACACAAGAATTACTAACACTAAACTACTAGACACTAAAATTTATTTATATCATTTACCCTAGGCTAGGAAGGGCGTTGTTTGGTAATCGTCATTTAAGTTTATAAGACGATTCAAAATTACCCTTGCGATTTCTATGAAATATTTTGACTGATCTTCTCAGGTGGGTGCTGCTGCCTATCCCCTGGTGTAATCACTTTTACTCGGCTTTTACGACATCCAATGGAGAATGGAATACACCCACCTCCCCAGAGCTTCCCATTCCAAGCCGGACACACCACGACACACGTACAAATATAGCAAAGTGTAAGTTTTTTTTGGTTTCCTGCACTCGCACATTGCACATAACATTGCGTAGAAGTTTGCGTTAGTGCGTAGGTACCTAGTAGTAATATTTGAATTTTAAATAAGTAGTTCTTGACTTTGCAATATCTAATGTGAATAATTTACAATTGCAAATTTAAAACCTGTATATTTTATGGTGTAACATATCAATTATATAGATCTAGTGTCCTGTTATAAATAAACAAATATCTGCAGCAATAAAAGAAATTACCTACCAATAATTTTGCTTATGTAGAGCGGATGTTACAAATTTCAAATCTCTGACTATAATTTCATCTTATTTCTTCTTTATTAAGACTCAGTTTTGATTAACATGCACGTGTTACTATCTAATAAGAAATGCAATAGTTTTAATAGTTTTGTCGTTGTTCTGAACTACATAGAGATCATTGAGAAATGTTCGGCTACCACTTTGTATGGGCAGGTATCAATTACTACACATTATCCAATCAGAGTAACAAATTGCTGATGCCTGATACCACCAATAGTTTCAAGACATGACATATAATTATTGTTATGACAAAGTGTATGTACATGTAGAGCAGACTCTAGAAGCTATGCAGTACATTTCCTCTTTCTAGATTGCGCCTTGTCTGAAGAATTAACGAGATCAAAGAAAAAAAAAATAGTAAAAGTTTTTTTAAACATTTGAAAAAGCTAATCTCGTGTGTTTTTTTTTCTACTACTTTTTGTTACTCTACTTGGCAAGCAAACATGCATACGGCCCACCTGATAGAAAGTAGGTACCGTAGCCTATATGGACGTCTGCAACACCAGGCATCACACACGCGCTGCCAAACCTTGATACATAAAGATGAAAAGTCTCATGTGCCTGTAATTTCACCGGCACCCAGCACCTTTAACCGTACCTTTCAAACCGAAACAGCAATGCGAGCTACTACTTGGTGCAAAAATAAGTACGGTGGTGGTACTTCCCCGGACGAACTCTTTCACAAGAAGTTCTACACTGAAAAAAATAAGCTGTGTAACCAATCGATTTTTCGGTAACCATTATTGCTTTGGGCAGTAAAAATGGAGCCAATTGACTTGACAATTAAATTTAACTGGGCGGAAAACAGTTAAGTTTGAACAGTAGATTTTACTGTGTCACTGAAAGAAAACGGTGTGTCAGAAAACGGTAATACGTATCGGAAACTGATTGTTACAGTGAATAGTAATGTTCAATCATTTCAAATAACTGTTATGCTTCTTACTGTTTCTGACCATTTGTTTGCACGTTTTGGGATCATTTATTATTACTTAAAAATCAGTTTTCTTTACCGTTTTTTTTTACTGTCCTCGTACATTTGAAATCCACGTTTTATTTTTTTCAGTGTACTACTAATAGAGAGGTTGCATATTTGTGTAGGTACAGCCGTTGAATCTTCTTAGTTTCCAGAGAGAGCCTAACTACCTATAGTCACATTTTATCAAGTATGATACCTAGCTATCTCGCTAAGTAGTGTGATTTCTATCGAGTGATCATGAACTATTTATTTTAATCTGAACAAAATAAGCGGTTTCTTCGGTTTCTAATGCTACCTGCTCAAAAATAACGGGATATCTTCAATGATCAAGTTTAATTATGTTCACAGTACCTATTGCGTAAGAAAAGCGATGCTATGTTATACTATCAAACAGTTAGCAAGGCGACCGGTTCTTGGCTACATGGGGTCTGGGTCTGACAACTATATGGCCGCATTTGCACCGAATAACACACATCTTCAACCTGTAGAATAGTGTAGAAGTTCTTGGCTGGACATAGGCCTCCCTCCAAACAGTCTTGAGCCGCCTCTATCCAACGATTTCCTGCTTAGAGAATTTATGTAGGGAGATGGCATGCTCATCTTCTAGTACTAAATTATTTCTGCCACTTTTTGCGGGAGGCGAGGTAAACACGTACAGCACACATTTACTTACTCACGCACACTCAAGCAGAAAGTTGAGGCGTCTCTATAAACGCACACGAAAATAAAAGCTGTCACACAAACATAAAACAAGCACACAAATAAATAATTTCTGTAATTACACTATAGGTTAGTTGCACACTAGCGCTAAAACTAGTGATGGGGTGTAAAAGACTGAATGAAATTAACATTATTCATTGTCTATGGATCTAGTCTATGGATGTATGTATTACGTTTGAATGGGTGAATTGATTCATAATGATCAATAGTAATCGCGTAACAAACATACAAAAATACATGCTCAGTTAAAAATTTATTTTTAGGATTTAAGAGGTCACCGGAAGTACGCGTACGTCCTTTTGCACGGGAACGAAGTTTGCTTCTATTTTGGCTATTATTTCTTAAAACTCCATGAAATTTTGTATTCATAATCAGTACACTAATACATCTAGACCCGTGGTGCGTTGGTTTCTTATAAAATTATATGGTTTCCAATTCACACGCATCAGGCATGTATGATCTGCAAATATTTGTTCCGGTTCTGGGTGTTATGGTACCAGGTACTCGTAGTTCCTGATAGGTACCTACGATACAGGGAATCCTAGTGTGGGATCAAGACTACGTATGTGACTGTTGAGTGAAAAAAAAAAAAAAAAAAAAAAAAACAATATTTTGGCTCCTGCTCGGAATGGATGTAAGGTTGGGTCCCGTGGTATTAAGGAGCTCCTCCTCATTGACATGGCCATCAGACAGAAGGTCAGGAGGAGCAAGGCAACCTCTCGGCTGCTTGTATTGATTATAAGAAGGTCTATGATTCGGTGCCACATACATGGATTTAATAATTATAAGCTGGGATTAAGACATTTTATATTGTATTTTTTTAATGAAAATATAAGCTATTAGTTTTAAAATGGATCAATTTATTGTTATGAAAATGTATTTTCGTGGATATGCTTTTTTCATACGAAACGAGATTCGAATATCAATTAGTATACTTTTGCATACCTTCCTAATTTCATATTGTGATAGACGAAATAACCCTAAAACCGAAAAAAAAACGGATATAGAAACCTCTAATATAACCTTACAACCCCTTCAAACCCCAAAAACCCGAAAAACAGCTAATCAAGCCCATTTAACCTATATTTTACGCTAGTATTGAACGACGTAGGTATTGATATTTTCTTTGGAATCAGGTTTTTATTTACAGCTTTAGAGATCGTTTTTTCGGCCTGAATACTCCCTACTCTGTTAATTTCATAAAAATCGTTGCAGTCTCTTTCGTTCATTCATTCGTTCGTTGTTTTCACATCACTGGTCCCCGTACCAAGAAATTACGTATCGTTATTTCTGTCGTAAGCTTGCAGTAAGAAAATATATTTTACGGTGAAATTAATGGCTTAATTGTGTTGTCAATTACTTACATGTGATAAGAAACTCCATATTTTGTTAAATTTGATGTTTCCGACCGCCATTTACACGAAACCATAGCACAACCAACCATTTTTAGGAGCTCCGTATAGCGACAGGTATGAACGCAGAATGGCAAACGATCGTGGCTAAACTAGTTTTTATAAACTGACACGAACGACCGTTCATGTACTTCGGCAGAGGGGAAAGCGTATGCTTGCCATCTCCCTACTATAAATTCTCTAAGATTTCCTGCGACGTTTATGTCTTTAGTCCAAATCAAATCAAATCATTACATATACTAATCATTTATTGATAACTTCAAGTTACAGGTCAGAAAAGGGTAAGAAATATAAAAATTAATTATATTGACTTAAATGTAACGGTAATAATGATGTATAATTAGTATAGCATATTAATAATAATACTTAGTAAATATTTTAATTGTATTCATTGATATCACAAGGATCATTTTGAATCGTCTTATAAACTACTCCATCGAGTGGAGGCCTTTTTCTAACCGGTGTTAATATTCCAAAAGCTATGCAAAGTGCCACGAAAACGTTTTCAAATAGGGATGCGACGGTTTGGGTGTCCATCGATGTTTTTGTTGTGTGTTGCCTCTTTAATATAGGTGGTTAGACCACCATCTGCTATTTGTCCCTATTCTTTCATTCAACTGAAAAGTAGTCTTATATCACTGAAAATAGAAAAATGCTCAAGATAAGTTGGTTCGTCGCTCGCTTCAGTGTAACAGCAGTGGCCGTCCCTGGCGACCTCGCAAGGCCACGTATCCGCTGAAGGCTCGACTTTGGCTCGACTCGGCATTCATGCTTTTTGTACCAGCCTTTTTATTGATAGGTAATCTCAGATCTTAGCGGTACCTACCATTTTTTGTACGCCTATCCGAGATCGAGGAATTTTGATTACGGCGCGGGTAATTTATTTCAGGTAGGTAGAGTTTTGTTGAGTACCAATTTTTGAGATACATATAAAAAAAATTGTTTGTTTTTTGAACCGCTTCGGAAGATTTATATATCCTTTGGAACTTTGGCACGATAACTATAATACCTACTAAAACAAGTAGCTAGGTACCTCTTAATATTTCAAAACTCACTTTTATGAAATTTGTAGTCAGGGCATTGATTTAAATGAAGTCTACTATATTATCTATCGATAATTTCTGTTTGGTATTCGTCTTCTCTGTCACCATAATATTATGGTACTTAAGTATTTTCATCGGATCTTGATAAGATGCAAAATATCAGCTGAAAGGGGATTTCAGGAGTTTTTTTATATATTTTATCATGCCCCCGTGCCCCCCCTTAAATCCGCCCTTGCATGCAGGGGAAGTGGTTCTAAATCGGCTTGCAAGATTTGGAACAAATATACGGTTTCAAGTTTAGCTAGTAGCGAAACTATGCCCAACTATTATTACAAAAATAAAACTTATTTCGAGCAAAACTCATAGGAAAATTATGTAAGTAACAAAATGTTTTTCATCCCATCTATTCGAAAAGGACGACTTGGTTCGCCTTTAAGTGCACCCAAAGGTGGTGTTTTCTGTATGAAACTTCTATAAGTGCGCCGCAATGATCTTTGCCGCGCACTTTTTAAATATGGAACATATCGAACTCAAATAAGTGCGCCGCAATTATCTTTTCCGCGCACTTTTGAATTTGGAACATCTTGAAAAGAATCAAACAAATAAGTGCGCCGCAATTATCTTTGCCGCGCCCTTTTTAAATTTGGAGTTCAGCGCCAAAGAAGTCGAACGCAAATATTGTTTAAATAAATACTGGCTGGCTGGTACGTCGGTCCATAGACGCACCACCGGCTGAATAAAAAAAAACAAATTAAAAACGCGCGAACTACAACCCGCGATTTCGTAATTTTTAACCGACTTTACAAAAAGGAGGTTCTCAATTCGGTAGTATTTTTTTTTAATGTTTGTTACCTCATATCTCCGGCGTTTATGAACCGATTTGGAAAATTCTTTTTTTATTTGAATAGATATACTTCCAGATTGGTCCCATTTTTTCAGAATCCAGTTCTGATGATGGAATTCATGAGGAATTGAGGGAACTCCTCAAATATTGTAGGCATACATATGGCGATTTTGATATTTTCAGCATAATCCTTTCACCACTATGGATCTTTCATAAAAATTTTTTCATCCAAATATTTAGTCGAGTACAATGGCGGAAGTCTGTTTTTTAAATGAAAAGTTATTCACGGATTGTTAGAAATTCATGGTTTTGTTTTAAAATAAAATATGAGGCGCCTTTTATTTTCTCATAGTGGATGATGAAAAGTAGAGTGTATCGCTCGGGCGCAAAATATATTTTTGGCTCGGGCGACGTACTTTGAATCCCTCGCTACATTCAGGATTCTACTAAAGAATAGAATCCCTCACTTCGCTCTGGATTCAAAAAAGCGCCCTCGCCGTAAAAATATTATTTTGCTCCCTTATTATACAATCTACTATTAAGAATTTTGCATAATCCATGATACAATTCACAATAACATTAGCAAAACTAAAACAAAAACTCTAAATGTATTGCTGATGTTTTTCATTAATCGGCAACAATTCCCATGCTACATTGTTCTGCCCACATAGTTACGGACAGCCGGACAATGGGGGATTAGACATGCATATACAGCAAGGCTGGAAATAATGGTGTAAATTCACAATGATCTCGTTACCGTGACCCGACCGACGACGCGACGACACGACAGGGTATTGTTGGATTTTGATAAATGTATATAGTGTAGTGTCCATTAGAACGTTTTTTTTAAACGACGTGGTCAAATTGACTATACTCCAAACCATGTTTGTTGCCCTGCTCCCTAAAAACAGTAGCAAATGGCAATGGGTAACGCAACAATGGGGATAATTTTGGCAGCCTTTGCGCTGTCCAAATCTTTTGAAACATGAAAGGAGGAGTATTTTGGTAAAGAACTTACTTACCTACTTATCAAAACAAAGTTGAAACAGTGGCTTGTCGAGCAGACCTTTTATAGCTATGATGAATTCATAGGCTATAATCATACCTAATTGTATTATTTATTCTTTATTATTATTTTGATGTCACAATTATTATTTAACTTAATTAACTTTTATTTAATATTTAAATAATGTTATATAATGAGTGTATTTTTAGGTTACCTATATAGTTATATAGCTAGCTCATGGTACTATATTGTATTGACGTATAATGTATATTATGAATAAATGACTATTGACTATTGACTATTTTATATAAACTTCTTATAGACCTTCTAGCTGCATCATTATGTAATCATGTATAAAACTAACATGTACATAGCGTTGTGGACTACATTATTAACAAGTCTTACATACTTTATGTACTAACACAGATTGTACCTAAAATATATAATGTAGTTGTTTGTTGTCTCAAATAAATAAAATAAAATAAAAAAGTTCCCCTATTCAAGTTTCATAAGATTTAGATAAGGCTAAAGGCTGCCAAAATGATACCCATTGTTGCGTTCCCCATTGCCATTTGCTACTGTAATTGGGGGGCAGATTCTTATGTATTATGTTACAATTGACATATACAGGGTGTTTTTTTTAAATGGGACAGTATGGGGATATCCGAATCCATAAGAGATACGGGAAAACTGTCTTTGGAACCATTTGCTCATTTTGTATGAAAATGATTTTGGCATAGTTATTTTTTTGATCAAGCGTGAGTTCTCCATAAAAATGAGTAATTTTGATCAAAAATTTTTTTTATGCCTTTCGGCTCAATTTCATGTAAGGATTGTTTCATTGTATCGGAAAAAAAAAATCTGAGCAGCAGAAGTTAGTCAAATTTTATAAAATGTTTTCTCATACAAATTGTAAGTAATCTGGTACCTACGTTAGTAAAACTATCGCAATAAATTTTCAAAATGGCCTCCCTCTTGCTGTTTCCAGGTACGGGTACGTTTCAGAATACCTCTTGTGGTCTTGTGGACAATGATTTTCTTATTAAAGTTTGACTAAGTTCTACAGCTCTGATTTTTCTCATTTCACGAGACTATTAGAGCAGTAGAACATCATTCACCACACATCTTTGTCTAATGCCACTAGAGATGTTCTGAAACGTGCCCGTACCTGGAAACAGCAAGTGGGAGGCCATTTTGAAAATTTATTGCGATAGTTTTACTAACGTAGGTACCAGATTACTTACAATTTGTATGAGAAAACATTTTATAAAATTTGACTAACTTCTTCTGCTCAGATTTTTTTCTTCCGATACAATGAAACAATCTTTACATGAAATTGAGGCGAAACGCATAAAAAAAATCTTTGATCTTTTGATCAAAGATTTTTTTTATGCGTTAATAAAACAACACAATACACAATACACAATATACTTTAACCCCCATTAAAATATTAAATTTAATTTTTTTTTTATTAAAAATAAATAATTAATTTTTCCCCTCAAATTAATTAATTTATTAATAATCTTTTCAATGTAAATGAAATACTTTGCTCAAGCTCTAATTTGATCTTTCTAGAAACACTTTCCAGTACCTCTACTTTGTTACGACTTATTTCAATTTTATATATGAAAGTGACGGGCAATATGTACATATCTTAATTTTTAATCATTTTATTATATTAAATAAAATTACATTTAAATCCACTTTCAATTAATTTTTACAAATTAATATTCATTTAAATAAATTTATTGTAACCCATTATATTCTTAATTATAATCTGCATCTTGATCTGATTTAATTTTTTATAATAATTTTTAAATATTATTTTTATTAAAAAATATTAAACGCATGCGTGTATTGTATTGTACAATGCGTTTGTTTAGTAGTTTTCTACTACACATTACTACTCATTTTTATGGAGAACTCACGCTTGACCAAAAAAATAACTATGCCAAAATCATTTTCATTCAAAATGAGCAAATGGTTCCAAAGACAGTTTTCCCGTATCTCTTATGGATTCGGATATCCCCATACTGTCCCATTAAAAAAAAACACCCTGTATATTATATTTACGACGATGTATCTTACTTTTGATTTTGACTCTACAATAAATGCAGAAAATAGCATCAGCTGATTGTATAAAATCAGCTAAATCGAGGTGGTAATTTTATCCAACTGAGGCAATGCCGAAAGCACTCACCCAGCTACCGTCTGTAAGTGATCCCTGCCCCAGGATCGGTAATCACGCCCTGCGTTGTTGGGAAATATTGGTTATCTGCGTATTGTAATAGGTGCACCCTATGTCTACTATTTTACTAAGGTAGAAAGAAGAAGGGAGGTAGAGTTGAGTTACTGGCACAAATCAAGAAAATTTTGAAAGATTTGCTTCACTAAGGCCCAGTAATTTTTATTTTAAGAAAATTCCTAAATTTACAAATTCAGCGTAAGAAACGTAAAATGACTACTGTCTTGCAATTAAATAGGGTCACTTAGAAAAAGCACATTACCTCCCAAACAATGCAAGATATCGAATTAAAATAAAAATCATTATTAAAATATGTTTTATACATTAAATACAACACATTAACACAAAACATTTATTAAATTATTTTACATAATATTATCTTGCATAGTTTAGAAGATGTCATGGCTCTTCCAAATGACTCCTTTTCATTGCACGTCAGTTTAGGAAAAAAACGTTCGGCACGGTACCGGATGCTCTGCCCACCTATAATTAGTACGAACTCAATTGAGACTTCCGCCTGAAACCCAATAATTGTAACACTATTAATTCCATGAAACGCTATTTAATTAAACTGTAGCACATTGGCCAACTTCCTTTTCAGTTCAGTTTCATTTCATTCCGATTTTAGATGGCTGGATGACTTGGATAGATCTTTTTTATTATTAATTCATTAATTATTATTGGTATTCCTTTAAGTCTCAACATGTAGGTTACACAGTCATAAAGGAAGGTAATTTAATGGAAAATATTTGAAATTTTTTTAAGTAGCAATTTCTTTAACAGGGTAGTTAAAATAAAATAAAATTTTCTCTTTTCGACCAAAAATTACTAACTTTTTAAAATATTTAATTTATGTCTGTGTAACTAACAATAATACCTGGTTCGGGTGTAGCTGTACTTTTAGCACGTTTAGCAATGCAACAAAGTTTCAAAGAAAAAGGTTATATAATTATGTACCTACTTGAGCTTCGTAGACCGTGCTTACAATAGGTAATCCATACAAAAAGCAGGATAGCGAAAGTGTAACCGCAAAGTCATTGACAACGAGTAGATAATGCGAGGAATCAAGGATGAAACAATGCAATACGAGCAACAGGGTTGTATGCCGCCCGTGGGAGCGCCGGGACTCCGGTCCGGAGTTGTGTGACC
Organism: Epirrita christyi; assembly: GCA_951392215.1. NCBI lineage: Eukaryota > Metazoa > Arthropoda > Insecta > Lepidoptera > Geometridae > Epirrita > Epirrita christyi. The sequence continues at coordinate 903,457 of OX595835.1, forward strand.
GCAACGTGGTTGCAACTTGAGGCCGTAGACAAAGTAACATTCTAATAGCGATGACGCTAGTAGAAAAGTCCAAAATGTATGAGATTGACGTAGGCTATCGATATGTCACATGGTCTAATTTGTATTGTATTACGACAGTAGAAACAGAATCGCTTTGAAGCGAATACCGTTTGTCTAGGCCGGCTGTTCTCGTAAGGTGGTAGCTATGTGAATGAAAGAATTTATTTGTCACTAGTTTAAAGATCGCGTGGTCTTTTTTTCAAACAAATTTCAATACCCGACTTCATCTATGGGATGAAATTTGCAAATTAATTTCTTAGTGCACCTCTAGACCTCCTATCCTGATCCCACACTAGGATTCCCTGTGTCGTAGGTATCAGGAACTCCGAGTATCATATGGTACCATAACACCCAGACCCGGAACAAATATTTGCAAATCATACAAACATTTGTCCCGCAGCGGGAATAGAACCCACAACCTCTTGCATCTCAGCTTGCTACTCGCCCGCCGCGCCACAGAGGTAATGAAAGAAATTTAAAGATCGTTTCTGCAACTGTGTGAAAACGACACCATGAGCGGAACAAATTCCTTCGGCTTACATGACCACCATTGACACCTGTGAGAATTCATTCATATACTTGTATCACAAGAACTATGGGGTCTTCGTCATGCTCAATAACCGTATGCGCGACATCGACACTTCAGCTCTAAGTGTGAACCAGATTCCAAAAAGGCTTCTTAACGTCGTGGAGCATCGAGTACCCTGGGACGCGTCATGCTCTGTGATCAGCTATGCGACACATACTAAAACTTTGATCCCATGGTGTCAGTTCCGTAAGCTTTCATTACATATAGTGGAATGCAGCTTCGTCATATTTCAGAGATTTGATCCGTAATCGTGCATGAGAATATAAGGAGGCAGGGTAGATAGGCAAAGCTAATTGGTTACCCCTCAATGTGTTCTCAGCTCACTCTTGTCACGTCTATATTCTTCTTGCAATTTTGCGAACCACGGTGAAAAGAGCCCAATTTAAGCTCTACTTCTTCAGGGAACAAGAGTGTGTCTATATATTGTGTGTATCAAACATAATACTATCAATGGTGTAAAAGACATATTACTATCAATGGTATCAAAACTAAAAATAAAGATGTCAACCACTATCCACCTGTCCATCTTTGTTGTTTGTGTGTGTATCTTGTATTTTCCCGTGTCATTCTTACCATCTGTATCATTGGCACAAAGAAATGCTTTTTCATTCTTTCTTTCTTTCTTTCTTTCTTTCACTAAATGATTCTACAACCTTGTTTTTAAAAACTCCCACAATTGTCCAAAACAGCCTATCAATTTACACCACAAATTCGATGCCTCGTTTATTTTTCATCGAAATCATGATTAACTGGAAGCCATACCCTGTCTGTTCCCACCACTTTGGTTGCAATTATTACTGAATCTGTGCCTCGAGACAATGGAGGGATGGTTCCCACACTCGATACCTACTTAGGAACCTACTTGTGTTTATTGATCATTGTGCACCTGTGAGCTTCACAAATTACTTTTCCTCTAACTGTATGGTTTGAGAATGACGGTTGTTGGGCAAACTAATTTACTATTTAACCGACTTCAAAAAAAGGAGGAGGTTCTCAATTCTGATGTATTTTTTTTTAAAGTTTGTTACATCTTCGTCATTTTAAAAACTGATTTTAATTTTTTTTTTGTTTTATGGGAGACACTTCCATATTGGCCCCATTTTAATCAAAATCCAGTTATGATGATAGAATCTATGAGGAAATGAGGGAACTCCTCAAATGTTATAGGCAAACATATAGCAATATTGGTATTTTTAGCACCAAGTTGTTGTTTTGTATGCCTTTAGCAAATAAAAACATGCAGATAGCCGAATTCAATGGCGGAAGTCGGTTTTATAATGAATAGTTATTGCATAGAAATATGTTAACGAAACTTCAATAAATATTATAGACCAAACGATTGTATGCGTACAATAATTTGATTCATTATACCTAACTACTTATTGGGAAAAAGTTTTCGAATTAATTAACGGCGAAATCCACATTTAGCCTAAATTGATTTTAACGTATAGTTTCTTAATTTTCCCTGACTTTTGTATACCTAGATTGATAATAGTCATTTTTATATGCACAAAGCTAATTAGCTACTAAAACTGCATATAAGGCTAAATTTATATTGGATTATATTCGAAAATATTATCAGCATGTCTTGTTTAACACACGACTGCCCAGATTCCACCATCAAAATTCCATGGACGTTTTACAGGCGATAAAAGTAACTATTTAGTTTTAATGTACCTAGTCTTAATGTAGCTGTATCCTATCGGTGTGTTTATTGCTTGACGCAAGGAAGCGCTCTGGGCCCATTACTATACAATGAGTATAGAGAATATTAATTTAGGTGATTATGCCGTATACGGAGACTTACCCATAAATACTTATGGTACTTACTAAGGTGAGGATGAGGTTGAAATACTTTTAAATAAAGGTACCTAACCAGCCAGCAATGAAATCTGAGCATTTGTTTGTTTCAAATGTTTAACCTATTTTTAAGTCTGTTCCCATTCCTGAGAAATATAACACCAAATAACAACGTAACGATATCTAGGTTTACTCGGCCAGAGCCCGAATTTCTGTTGAGCACTCGCTCGATAGAAATGGCACAGATTAAAGGCTAGTTATTAAGTAATATACACGGACGATCGTCGATATCGTCATTGTTACGTTGGTTGCTGCAAAACTCAAACTAGTGCCTCTGGTAGCCATAACATGTTTACCTAGTATCTATTTATTGGCACTACTACGTAGTATAAAAATGCCTTGATAGGAGGTACATAGTCACCTGTCAAAAGCATCATTACATCAGCCGATCGAGAACACGAAACCGATGTGCAATTAAAACGACCGGGAACTAGTAGTAATTTAAGATCTGGCTGAATTACTAGACCGATTTGTCAAAAAATTTCATTCTTAGAACTTTAATTTACAAATATTGAGTCAAAACAACTTTTTCCTGGGCTCCTGGTATGAAAGATATTCCAATGTAGTTACTCCTTGAATTTTCGCTGACTGTACTATTTCAATAGCAAGTTCGTCACAGGTATTAGTTATTCGAAAACTGCCTAAAAATTTAAAGGATCTATTAGTAACACCAAAGTTCACAGGATCATACCCACAGGACCTATCAGTAACTACCGAGTGCTCTTGAATTAGGGGAATTGTATCGTGATAAGCCCAGAAGTATATGCCGTAAATAATATTTGATATCTGAAACACGACGCGATGGTATGCGTTTGAAATCCGAGCTACCTATAGTGGATTCCGCGCGCTTACCTAATTGCTCTGAAAATAGGGATGCGCGTGCGCATTGCTTGCTTCACACCTGGGACTGGGTGACCATGTTTTTATTGAATTCTAGGGTTTGTTATAGGGTCTGTAGCCAAGAAGGAAAAATGTATATATTTTTGAGTCCCGACTTAAAGGAGCCTACAATTGATGGATGGCGTTTGGTGGCATCGTAGCTCCGGATCGTTTTCTCCAATTTGAAATGCCTCTGCATTCTTTTGAAAGGTGAATGCTGCGATATGGGTCATACGCTCCATAAAATAGTTCCATCATAAAAATTCACCGTTTCCAAAACAAATGAGGTCGAGGGTTTAACGGAATTATTAGGAAATATACAAAGAATGGTCACAGCCAAAGTACATTCCTCCATTTCGAAAATACTTTGGGCTGTTATAACTATGAATAAATGGAATGTATTTAGGTAGTAATAGGATTACAAAATGTACAAACTAAAAAAAGTACACGTATTTGTGTAATATTTACAGTCACCCCACACCACCGGAAGCATCGGAAACAATAAAAGAGCAATATTTCATACAGGAACCCCTGCGCGGGAGTCACGTAAACGCGTGTTTAGCTCGCGTTACTAGTTATTATCGGGTATTTTGGGATATTTACGCATGGGCACCATTCAGTTTGGCGGTACGCGACGCTATAGTCATGGTTAAGTTTACTAGTGTCATGTGCGGACTCAATCTTTTCTTACCTCTGCTTGTTTGTGAATACGGCCTATAGAATTAACACAAAAAAGGTTTGACCTACTAAAATAACTTTCATGAATTGATGTCATTAATTTTCTAAAACGGGAAATTTTCACGTACCTACCGATTATGTTGGTGGTATACCAAGATACCGATTATGATGGTGGTTGCGACGGGAGCGGCAGCCACGATGAAGGAACACCACAATCCGACCAAACTGGGGGCTTAGTACAGGTTTTGATAGTTTACGAAACTATATGAAGTTTCGTTTCCTTCCATACATTTACTTGCAGCGTCCCTAGCGAAAACGAGAAGAAAACTAAGGACGCCACTGTCAGTAATTATGTATTGGATGGAAACGAAACTTCATAAAGTTTCGAAAACTATCAAAACCCGTACTAAGCCCCCTGACGCTCGCCTAAAATCGCGTGATGACATGGACACAAGCACAAACGGCAGACGAGCCGAGAGAAGCGAGCTCAGGAACGCAATGCGAGAAGGGACGCGGAGGAGAGTTTAGCGCGGATCGCACTCACCGTAAAAAAGACCTTCGATTCGAAACCTTCGTATCGGTACCTACGTGAAAATTTCCCGTTTTACAAAACTAACAAAAAAGGTTGTAGAATGAAATCGTACCTGATGAATTTACGGTCTATAGTCGGCTGTAAAGTAGTGCAATCGTCCAGTGGTATAGAGGGTTACCATCCCTAGTACCATTGATGCGTTACTGTCCAATGGTACTAGTGGTACCCGCGGTACGGTCCCGGCTATAAAACCAACCCAGTCGTTTTGCAGTCGTATAATAGAAAATATTGGAGTTTCTCACGAGTTTCCGAAGCCAAATTTATTTCCCAACAATAGTAAAATAAAAATGCGTAGTAAATTCAAACCGGGTTAAAGGTACACAAAATACAATAGGTCAGTATAACAATCATGCATGCATGTATGTAACTTACGTAACGCAAACATTGCACAGATGTTTCCAACTTCTTCGAAATTTCGCGTACAATCATCGACAGAAGCTGACAATATTGAATAGACGAAAAACAAAAACATGTTGCTTCGCTGAGCGTCGAACATAAAGTCAAAACTTTCTGTTTTTAGTCTCGTAGATATAAAAAGAGGTCTACCCAACCAAATATTTTCCAAGCAGAAATTCAATATCTCGTTTGCCATAGGCTTATTGCTCCGCCTAGCCTATTTGACCACAAAAAAATCTACAGATTTAGCTAATTTTGTCACTGACTGTACATTATATTACGCTCCCACATGTCAAGGCTCTTGGCAATTATATTGTTATTTATTATTAGGGCTCAGCACAACGTAATTGTTATCTCCACTATGTTAGATAATTATGTACACCAAATGTATCATCATAATGATGTAGTGTCACAATTTCGCATGTTATGTAGAAAAACAAATGTATAAAACAGTCACTTAATCGCCCGTTTAGTGTTGGTGAACTTTGGGCAAAAGCAAGGAAACTTATCGATACTATTTTAAACATCTCTAGCTGGACTGACAAAAACAAGAAATCATAATTATATTAAAATTCGTTTTCCGTACAAATGTTTCCATGTTCTGTACAGAAAAAACACAATTACCTAACTCCCAAACTATGCAAAATATCGAAAAAAAACTGCTCTTTTAACTGCTAGGCAAGCAAACAAGGATATTATGAACCACCTGATGGAAAGTAGTTAGCGTAGCCTATGGACGCCTGCAACACCAGCGGCATCACAAGCGCGCTTCCGACCCCGAGACATAAACATGAAAAGTCTCATGTGCCTGTAATTTCACCGGCACCCGTACCCTTCAAACCGAAACACAGCAATGCGAGCACTACTGCTTGGCGGCAGAAATAGGTACCTACGGTGGTAGTAGTTCCCCGGACGAACTCTTTCACAAGAAGTTCTACTACTAACAAAATCAAAATGTGCGAACAGGACATGTATGTTACAAATTGGTGTGCAATGTTATGAAGTCTACCAAGTCAGTGGATGTACCTATCTTCTTCTTGTCTTGCTGATGAGTCATACAGATTTGGGTCGGCTTAAAACAATAAACCCACTTATTATGTTTACGTTTAGTGGTAACCAACCATTCATCAGTAGGGTCTGCGGAGTGTTGGCGAACACCTACGCGTACTACATGGTGGATAAAGTGCGAATTCTACATTATTGATTCAGGATCAAACAAACAAATTATATTGGATATTATGTAGGGATATTTATATTATTGTATATGGAACTACAGTTATTTTTAACCGACTTCAAAAATAGGAGGTGGTCCTCTACCTCTTATCTCCGTAGTTTATAAATCAATTGGGAAAAAAAATTTTTATTTGAAAGGGTTACCTCCAGATTGGTCCAATTATTTCTAAATGCAGTTCTTATTATGGAATCCATGAGGAATTGAGGGAACTCCTCAAATAAACAGCGATTTTGATATTTTCAGCAACAAATTAAGCATTTGCATTCAGAAAGTATTATTTGGTGAAGTGGAACTAATGAAGATTAATGGCCACCGGAACTCCTTAATGATAAGTATTACAAGGGTGGTGATAAGATATCTCGATTAAGATAGTTAAGCGACTATATGACTATATTCTGATGAAAATGGTACCATCGAACTATAAGGTAGGCACCGGAACTCCGTCATAAAACAATGTACCTATCCTAGCCGTGTTTGGGCTTATTGGAATTGTCTGTGTCGTTTTTATCTTCAACAAGAATTCAGCAAGTCCCCAAAAAATTTTTAAAATCCCTTTAGGTCGACTTCGGCCACTTCCTAATTTGTACCTTTCCAAACTTGTCCACTTCCCAACCTGTCTCTTTCTTCCTGGTCAAGCATCAACTGATGCCTGGCTATAAGATTTACTCTAAGCTTCTCAGACTTAATTTAAGCTACTGACCAAGTACTTACTTCACGCCTGCCTGCATACATAAACCAGGTGCGAAATCCACAAATAAACAACCAGCCAATGTAATCCAGGAACTTCTCTAAATCCCTAGTTTCCTAAAGATAGAAATATACTGCCAACACCCGAACAGAGAATACGCCTAAATACATTACTAGTCGAAACTACGCCTCCATATAAATCATATAAAACATGTATGTCCAGGTGTGCCCTAAATCAAAGTCAAAAAAAAAGTCAAAGTCAAAAAGAACTTTATTCATTCAAATCACAAGGATCATTTTGAATCGTCTTATAAGCTAAAATTACTCCTGTTCAAATCAGTTCCATATCTATATAAAACACCAAACTAGTCAAGTGCGAGTTGGACTCGCGAGGGTTCCATAAGCTACTGTAGTAACCACTAGACCAATTAAACTTATTAGTCAATCAACACATTTTATGCGCATTTTCTCTTTACAAAATCCTTTCCCATGGGAATATTATAGACTAAGGGCCTTATTCATAATCATTTTTAAAAATCTATTTTAGTTAAAATAGCTTTTGTTTTGTTCTCTCTGATGTAAAATGTCATACGTCAAAACAAGACAAAACATAATTTAACTAAAATAGGTTTATAATATGATTATGAATAAGGGGGATTTTCATATAAGGTTTCATGTACACTTTGAGCAGGTAAGTCTCAATATACCGTATTTTTTTGTCTCTATTGTTTCAGAGATAAGGCGGGACAAATGGTCAAGTTTCGCATATTTTCTGGAGTACTAAGCATTTCAAAATTATAAATAAAATAAATATGTTTATATTTCTTATAACGAGCTATTTCATTTGATATGTCACATGAGAGACACGAAAACCTGAAAAAAAAAAATTGAAGCTTGAATACGTCGGTCGGGTCAGTATACCTCTATAGAAACTAATAGGTATCCGGTAGTATTTCAGAAAATATGTAGTAGTAATTCAAGCGTAAAGTGTTCGTGACGGGTGTAGGCCAGCGTCCGTCAAATGATGGAAATTATTTCTTAGGAAAGCAATTCTCAGGTCACAAATAAACTTTGCAGAAATTGCCTATGCCTAAGCCGCAGGATGTTTTGCCCCCGATGAGATTGTACGTGCATTTCTCCATATAATGCTCGCTTTCCGGGTTAATTTTGTTCCGATTGTTGTGTAAACAGTTCCTGAAGGTATTTTGGAAACGTGGGCTAATTGGATTTTAATTTGAAGGCTATAGAGACCTTAGAAAATGCAATATAAATTAAGTTAATCCGTGGTTAGTTTGAGGATCATCAATGGGTGCATTTTATAGTAATTTATCCATAAATTATAACTATACGTCAAAAAAAAAGTACCTATACAATATTATGTACAATAATTTGTAGGTAAGTACCATTTTCAAACCGTCAGTGTACATAAATATGTACATACAGCAATAAATTATCATGGTGGTATCATGGAGCATTGGTCAGTCATTGGAAGATAAGTCTATTGTATTTCTTTTTTATTGTTTAATTTTATAGACCTAATTTTAGCTACTTAGTACGTCTGCTTGCTGATGACGTTCCCTGTATAATGGACTGGGTCACTGGTGACCTGTAAGTATTAAAGGTTTTTTTCATAAACCTATTTCAGCCATCAGTCTTTCACAAAACAAATTTACTTAGTTCGACACTAACAATGTTATCATAAGCAATAAGTTATTCGCCTTCTGCTACAATTTCTGTTCTTTATTCTGTTTTTTTTGTGCTGTTGGTTTTCCTTTAAATAAATAAATAATACTTAAGTTGTTTTTTTTTATTTAGTTTTTGCGGTTTGATGTCTAAGTAACCTTTTGTGATGAGAGAAATAAACTATTATTATTATTATTATTACTACAGGAACTACGAGTACCATGGTACCATAACACCCAGACCCGGAACAAATATTTGCAGATCATACAAACATTTATCCCGCAGCGGGTTCGTTTTTTTTATTTAGTTTTTGCGGTTTGATGTCTAAGTAACCTTTTGTGATGAGAGAAATAAACTATTATTATTATTATTATTACTACAGGAACTACGAGTACCATGGTACCATAACACCCAGACCCGGAACAAATATTTGCAGATCATACAAACATTTATCCCGCAGCGGGAATCGAACCCGCAACCTCTTGCATCTCAACCGGTTACTCGCCCGCCGCGCCACGGTCGTCAACAACATCAACAACAACAATAGGTATCTACGTTCGAGATAAACATTGGGTACGGTACGGCTAGGCTTGACTAAATTTATCAGTCCATTATTACCTTAACACGGTGGCGTAGCTTCGGCGTAGCACCCACACTTTATAGCCGCAGAGATAAATAAACGAGCGGGATAAGGTTATACTTTCAATTTACGAGCAGTTAATATTTATAAATTGACGTAACGGTACCTAACGTAAACCATGTAGGCGATAGTGGCGCCATCTCTTATTAAATAAACGCGTGGGTGTGGCCCTTCGTGTTTTATTCAATACAAAAATCATTTAGTAGGACATTATTCAAAGTAATCTTTGTTACAAACCTTTGTATTTTTTTCGTAGGCGTAAGAAAGAGTTTAATTTGATTGATATGAAAACGAATGACTTTAGAGAAATTATTGTTTTAGTAAATCAATTTTTGAGGCAACTTAAAATTTGTTTTACAGCACAACAATGGAGCACTAACGAATGACGTCAGAAAAAATGCAAAATAATAATTTAATTGTAGTTTGGACACGAGGTTTCCAAACAGCCAATGCAAAGCAAGAAACAATAAGGCAATAAAAGTATATTTTCCATAATTATTTTTATCTCAGATCCCTGAACTATTTCGTATGTCTGCTTGAGAAGTAAATAATACCTCATTGCGACAATATTTCTAACGAGTGAGAACCTATACTTCCACCAATTTTACTTTTCAAGGGAAGAAGGAAGAAGGCACCAAAAACAAAATGACACTCATTGTGCCTGCCTAACTATTTTTATTATTTGAGAGAGACAATGGTTACAAACACTATCCGTGCGGATCACGGTATAGCGAGTTTTTGAATGTTACGCCTCTATTATGTGGCGTAAAATTTCTCTATCTTTACTCATGGCTCTATGAGTATTTTTTCAATTGGTGTAGAAAACGTAAATTTTCAGACTGGTTGCGAACCTTATCACGTCTTGTTCTAATACTTAGATTATGTCCATCCAAAGGTTGTCTGAAAGATATTGCTTTTAGCGATATCACTGATTTGAAAATTGTACCTACGTTACATATATTTCGTTTTTGATGATAATCTAGTTGTCGCAACATTGCGATCAAACTGAAATTTTATAAACGACAATTTCTGCTTTGAAAGCAACTTCTCACCAACGTAGTCTAAGTACTTACACAGACTCAGAGGTCAATCAACAATAGTTGCGCTTCGAGATGCAATCTCAAGATGGCGGACAATGACGTATGGTAATTATAATGTCTTATAAATAATATAATTAATTTGTTGCTTATTCACTAATGAGTTACCAAGGTCTCCAAGATCTCCCGAGATGTTAACGAATTAATGAAATAGTGTGGGAACCGCTTTATTTGTTTGGCGACTCTAGAGCTATTGTTTCATTGCTCTACGGTAGGTATGTAGAGTCAATTGTAAATGCATAATCAAGCTTGAAGGCCATTTGCAGTAATTGAATCCAGTATTATCGTTTTGAGATGTTTCAAGCGAATAAACAATCTATTTGAGTAACGGAAAATATCACGAAAAAAAAATGCATTATCAGCTTCTACCATACACCTGCGTGAAATATCGAAGCTTCAAATATGTGTGATGGCGTTCAAATGAACGTCAAAAATTATCGCGATAAAGATCGCAGGCCGCAAGCAAGTTCAATTTGAATTACTTATGTTTGTTTCATATCTTGTTGTCGTAAAAGTCGTAAAAATATGCAAAATGGAATTCGCTTAAATTTCGTTTCAGGTAAGTATTTTGAAACAAAACTATCTAGGAACCTAGTCAAATGCTATCCAAATCCGAGTAATAGCATAATATGGTGGAAATATGCTCGAATAACAAATGATTTTGGTATTACGTTTGCATGGGCAGTTCATCCTTCCCCGACCCCTTAAGCTCCCACACGATGAAGCTCTGACTACTTACTGACAGAGGAGGTTACCGTAGGGTGCTTACGCCCTTTTGTACGCGAACAAAGCTTCTATTTTAGCTATTATTTCATCAAAATCCATGAAATTTTATACACGTCTTGATCAGTAGGTAATCGTGAGCGACAGTTTTTAACCGACTTCCCAAAAAAGGAGGAGGTTCTCAATTCGGTTGTATTTTTTTATTTTTTTAATGTTTGTTACCGCATATCTCCGGCGTTTATGAACCGATTTGGAAAATTCTTTTTTTATTTGAATAGATATACTTCCAGATTGGTCCCATTTTTTTCAGAATCCAGTTCTGGTGATGGAATCCATGAGGAATTGAGGGAACTCCAAATATTGTAGGCATGCATATGGCGATTTTGATATTTTCAGCAACAAACTAAGCATTTGCATTCAAAAAGTATCATAATCCTTTCACCACTATGGTTCTTTCATCATTTTTTTTTCATCCAAATATTTAGTCGAATACAATGGCGGAAGTCGGTTTTTTAAATGAAAAGTTATTTTAAGTTTATTATTTGGTAATCTCGTAATTTTATTAGAAACTAACACACCACGGGTCTAGATAATAGTGTACTGATCATGTGTACAAAGTTTCATGGAGTTTGAAGAAATAATAGCCAAATTAGATGCAAATTTCGTTCACGTGCAAGAGGGCGTGCTGCGGTGACTTCATCTTAAGGAAACTTCCTTTGATGTTTGCGAGAGACGTATAACAAAATGAGTCACGGGCAAAAACCAGTAAAAACTAGACTTCACTTTCATTCAGCCTGCACATCTAATTCAAATGCTATGATATTAATTGTCCCAGATTCCATGGCCCTGAAGTTTTCACACTTTCGCGTAACCGATCTCGAGGTTTTATGTAATTCGAGAAATTAACCCGATATCTCTGTAACCCGATTATCATTTGCTTGAGTGACGTTTTTAGAACAAATCTTTGCACCTACAGAGCTAACCGATTTCGCCCAGTGAAGTTCTAGTACAAATCAAAGTCGGGTACCCTGACTCGTATACCAACTCTTTTAGTTATTAGGTGTTTTCATATTATTCTCTCAGACCACCGACAATCACCGGTCACCATTTACATTTTACAGCTTCCTTTTTAGAAAACTTCAGATTTCTGTGAGTATGCTCAAACTCTATACTAGCAATACCAATGTTGGTAGAGTCTGTTCAGCGAGAGACCCGTTGGTCGTAGCTAAATCGTGAACTAACGTTGTGAACTACATATTAAAACCGAAATTAGGAGCTGGTTTCTTTCTGTCAGTATTTTGAATTAAACACTAAAGAAATAGTATCAAAACGGAACAGACGCGCTATTGTAGGTATTGCCCGCTAAACGAAGCAGCGCCCTCCAATCGGGTCCGGGTCCAACCACGACGGATCTCTCGCTGAGCAGACTCTAGGGTCGGAAATAATGTGTAGATTTGAAGGTGATGAAAAACTATCCAACTTTATATTTTCTTTTATTGTCATGTACAGAATATGTCATCAATCTTGGCATGAAAGAAAGGAACAGGAGTAATTTAATTTTATATAAGACGATTCAAAATGATCCTTGTGATTTCAATGAATAAAGTTCTTTTTGACTTTGAAAGAAAGAAAGAAAGAAAAAAAAAACAGTTAATTTGACTAAACAAAAAACACATAACCACAAAACAACAAACAGAATATAAGAACTAAAAAAACATAACAATGACAAAATGTGTGTGTCTGTTGCAAGCAAGCCACAAAAGGGCATGAATTGAAGAAGCAATATTACAAATTCAATAATCTATCTTTCACCTAAGGGAAAGATGGCAGAGCAACTAACTGATAACTAGTTAACGAAGATGTAGAAGAAAATACCCAGGCAATGATATAAACAAAATGCCAGTAGGTACGAATAACTCGGGTCGTCACGGCACCACTCCTCCTTCACGCACTCTGCGCGCCGTAATGGTATGATATTATCGGCTATAGTTTCGGAAGCCACGCTCAATTCGATAAAGTAGGTATCTAGAAATAACTAAACAAAAAATATCCTAAAAAATTGTTTCCTACCGGCCGTCGTATTTTTTATCTCGAGAGTTTGCAATAGGCGTAAATTGTGCAATCATTGCTGACAAACGTCGCTTTTCTCATACAAATAAATAAATAAATCCTGGACATTTCACACAACATTATCTAGCCCCAAGCTACAGCTTGTGTTATGGGATTACTGATATACTTAATACAATACATTACAAAGATAGGTATTTTTTATTATACATAGAAAACACCCGAACACCCAGAACAAATATCTGCAGATTGTACAAATATTTGTTCCGAGGCGGGAATCGAACCCGCAACTCCTGCGTCGCAGGTGAACCTTCGCCCGCCGCGCCACAGAGGTCGTTAAACAAATATTACTGTTTGACAGCAATGATTACACAATTTACAAATATACAAACATCTATCATGTGGGATATAAATAATACATATGTGACTGAAGAACATTGTTTGTAATTTCATGGTTGCTGTTTTTGTTATTATCAACTTTAGATCGTTTGCAACGGTCTTTAGATAGCTCATTTGCTTCATTTATATTTTGTAAATTTCTTATTATAGTTGTATTTGTCTATCAGTAAATAAAGATTGTAAGTATATTTAATAAGTAACTGAACGCATTATGTATCTTATTCTATAGTGGAATAGTGAAGCAGCTACCCATCCCACAAAAAGGGATGAAAATACAAGTTGGTAAGTATATCTACCTCCAGAGACTTCACAATTAAGTAAAGACCTTCATAATTAAGCGAATTGAACCAATCATTATGATATCACTATCACTATGGGTTCTTAAAATGCCATCAACACCTTCGCTACGTGCCCAGCAGGGTTCCCATCGGCACATAATTCCCATAAGCTTACAGTTTACTTCCGCAGTGGAATTATTTATTAAAAGTCTATTCGGTTAGTTCGCCGGTCACGTTACTATGGGCATTTCCTTTTCCGAAAGGCCTACTAACTGTTCCATTATCTACGTAGTACATACTAACAGTTGTATTAATCTGTGGAGAGGTTTATACAAACTGTTGTGGTAATCTGTGGAGGCCAAAGACACGGGATGTGCCATCGATTACATCAATATACATCACACGGATAGGACAGGCATTCCAAAACAGATTGGGGAGATAGAGAAATGAAGAAATCAACTGGAATAACTGGTCAAGCTTACCAAAACTGCGATGTTATATTAAGGCGCGGTGTGATCTTAAAATCCAAACGTCCAAAAATCTAAAAAAAATATTTAATCGGCTTTGCGTAAAGTTGTAAATCGCATGTCATATTTGACGATGAAACTGGTTCGCACTTCAGACTGTATTCCTTTTGAGGGTTTTTTTGAATTAATCGAAATATACAAATCGTAGATAGAAAATATGCGGTCATAACTTTAAAATACAAGTCTAGCTATTTCATTCGAAAAAAATTGTGTTGTTGCCGTTTAAATTAAGAGCATTTGAATGCTTTTTTAAGGTACTAATTTGTGCGTTTTTTTAAGACCAGACTTTTTTTCAAACTTCTGTTCGGTTATATTATAAATATTATTAGTATATTGTTCTACCTACACTATTTTTTGCATCTCATTAATTTTAATCTCGTCACGTCGCATTGGGTGTTTAAAATCATGAGATCAGTCCTCGTCTTAATCTGTGATGATGACATTATGTATTTTAATGATACATATAATTTAATGACCCATAATACTTTCATATACACTCTAGTTGAATTTGTGTGAATTAGATACCATAGATAGATAAACTCTTTATTGCACACCAAATTAAAATATTAAAGCAAAGGAAAAAATATATTACAATTACGTACAATGAACGGTCTTATATCGCTAAAAGCGATCTCTTCCAGACAAAATTTTGATGGACAGGATCGAATACAATCAAAAATAGCGGTGTACAATTAAAATATACCTATATATACCTACCTAAATACTTAGTTGTAATATTTGTACTTATAGGCCCTTATTCATAATGATTTTTTAAACCTATTTTAGTTAAAATAGCTTTTGTCTTGTTCTCTCTGATGTAAAATGTCATACGTCAAAACAAGACAAAAGCTATTTTACCTAAAATAGGATTAAAAAATGATTATCAATAAGGGGGATATTATTGCAAAGCTTTATGTAGCACCACTTAGCACTCGGAACTTTAATACACGAGTGTAAAAATCTATAAAGGCTGCTGGTGCAATGGATGGTGATATGTATTTTGGACCTCTTCATCATGATAAGTGATATATGAGCATAAATAAAACATAAGTACGTAGCAGAGATTACCTACCAGTTACGGGCCACAGCGCAAACACAATGAGACTGAACCAAGCGGAGCGGCGCACGCGCATCTAATTGAAATAATGGCGACTTTGACTCGTTTGGCTTAATCTTAGTCTGATTTAGGTATTTACATTTTGGATTTTGCATAGATAAACAACTACTACTGATTCCGATAAGAAAAAAGAATTACTTAACCAGAATTTAGGTAAGAAAATTTGAATCTTGATGAAAATTGGGTGCGAAACGGGCCATTGCTATAACAATATATTG
The DNA here is from genome assembly GCA_951392215.1 of Epirrita christyi. NCBI lineage: Eukaryota > Metazoa > Arthropoda > Insecta > Lepidoptera > Geometridae > Epirrita > Epirrita christyi. The sequence continues at coordinate 919,181 of OX595835.1, forward strand.
ACTCTATACCAGAGGTAAGTTAACTTTTTGTCTCATAAACTGGTTGCCATGTTTTTCGGTTTTGGGTAGACCCACACCCCAAGCTAGCAGCTAAGAAAAAAATATTATTACTAATGCTGCTAATATTGCATTTTTGAAAATTCATCAACTTCAAATGTGTTTTTTTTTATATTTCTAGAAACAAAAATCCCAACGAGTAACAGTGTTACTCGATAGGAAAAAAGTTCCCAACGAGTGACACTAAGATATTAGTCAGGGTGAAGCAGAAAATTAAAAATAACACTTTAGTTAATGGCTGTTCACTGCTTTTTATTTAAAAATAAAACAATAAACTTAATAAAATAAACATCGAAGTGTCGAACAACATTTGTATCAACTCCTCTTTAAAATCAAACTTTTGTAGCTACTACAGTGCTACTACAGTTTTACATTAATTGTGCTCTAAAATTTAAGATTAATTTTTTTATGGGATGGTAAGCAATCCCTCCTTACAAAGTGCGGATTCTAATTCCACGAATTTTGGCATTCACGTTGCTTAAAGAGGGTATTATAGGGCAATTAATGGCATCTCTGGTAGAAGTTTCAAAGTTACTCAGACTTCTAAACATTGCTGATCTTGCAGGGACTACTATTTATTCTATACTATATGAGCAATATTTGTATGTATTACAAATATTTTTTTTACGACCTCTGTGGCGCGGCGGGCGAAGGTTCGCCTGCGACGCAGGAGGTTGCGGGTTCGATTCCCGCCTCGGAACAAATATTTGTACGATCTGCAGATATTTGTTCAGGGTGTTCTGGGTTTTTTTCTATGTATAATTAAAAAAAACTATCTATGTAATAATGTATTTCTATTAAGTATATCGGTCATCTAGTACCCATAATACAAGCTCTGCTTAGCTTGAGGCTAGATAATGTTGTGTGAAATGTCTAGCATTTATTTATTTATTGCTCATTTAGTAGGCTCTAAAGATTTCGATGAAATTTGCTAAATGGGGGTTTATGGGGTATAAAAACGATCCTGGGTAAATGCATTTTTCCGAGTTTTCCGAGCGAAACTCGGTCACCCCGGTACATAAAGTTATCTGCGTCGTAAATAACATTTTGCGTCGTTACACAGTACGAATTGTTTTGTCTAGTTAGTACTACTGTATAATGATATTAATGTGATCAGCACCGTGACCGACCATCAAGGATGGTCAGAAATAATAGGTGCGCTTTTAGAGTTCACTCTATTTAAATTGAAAATTCTAACGAACGCAAAACATAATCTCACGTATACTCAGATTTTTTGTAAACAAAGAAATGTCACTGTGTGTATAAGTGTCATGTATGTGTATCATATGTCTATATACACATATGGTACACATACATGACACTTATAACACAGTGGCATATCTTGACATTTCTTTGTTTACAAAAAATGTCTAATGTCCAGAATAATTAGAACGTACTTCACGGTGACAAAGTCTAAGCCTTACTTTGAAATCGTCCGTCTCTATCTAATACGCGTGTTTTAACATTTGTGTGACAGTGACGAGACCATTTCAATGTAAAACTGAGCCTTAGTCACAGTGAAGTACGTTCTATTTATCTCGACCTAAGATTAAAAATCAGAGTATAGGTAAAGTTTTTAGATATAGGTATTTAAGGTGGAACGTTAGCTCGAAATTCAAATTTTATTGTGTTTTTTGCTCATTAAAATTTGCTCACTCTGGAAGACCTAAGCTAAGCTCTCATGTTTTAATTGATAGTATCTATTAGTTAAATATAATTAGTTTAGCTATGAATTTCAATGAATTATTTGTATAATGTTGTATTGGTTCATTGACTTTCGTTAGCTAAACTAGTAATGTTAAACCAGGGAACGGGCTGCAGCATCCACCTGAGTACTCAATACGAATACTGCGATCACCAATCCGCCTGCCAAGCGTGGTGATTATGGCTATTCCCTCCATTTTATTAATGGGGTTGGATTTGTCCAGCAATGGACGTCTAAAGGCTGGTGTAGAAGAGCCGTCAATCTCATTAAATTAAATTAGTTTAGTGAACAGAAGGCCTATTACGAGTTTTGCATTGCAACAATCACTTTGCGAGTCGTGGGTATTCAACGTGACTTACGTAGCAACTATTTATGAATCTGTGCTGTTTCTATCGACTGCGCGAATGTAAGTCACGGTAAAAGCTAACGACTCGCAAAGTGATTGTTGCAATGCAAAACTCGTAATAGGCCTTCTGATGAAGTTAGTGTGGAGTGAGAGGGCGAGTGCATAACAAAAAGAGTTACAAACTGTCTAAATAAACTTAGAAAAATGGAGATGGGAAGGTAATCTGCCACATAATTATTTTATACGGAACCATCAGTGAACAATAACGATACCGACTGTCGGTTATGTGATAAGTAAGGAAATAAATATCCCGGAAGCCAGCACTGATTTATTATTCATTGTTTTCTACCTTTTGTAAATGCTACTGAAGTTAAATTGAATGCAGCTCCATCTAACCATCATCATCTTCAGCCTGTAGACATTCACTGCTGGATGAGGCCACCCCCATAGCGCCCATAGCGTACATTGTGGGGATTTGCCATAATCACCACGCTTGCAGGGGGATTGGTGATCACAGTATTGGTGTTAAGTACTCAGGTGGATGCTGCTGCCCATCTCCTGGCTCCTTAGTCGCCCTTTACGACATCCATAGGACGAATTGGAGTAGTTCTATCCTTAGGCTGAGACTACCATGACCATCCTGTGGTCGGACTCCATCAGACCACGGGAACATGACGATGAAAATTACGTGCTGGGTAAGCTGGCCAGTTCAAGCTGGTCAATGACTTATAGCACCCAAAAAAGAACCAGTGACATGACGAAGAACAAATATTTGTACGATCTGCAGATAATTGTTCCGGGTGTTCTGGGTATTTTCTATGTACTTATAATAAAAAATATCTATCTATGCAATGTATTGTATACGAGTATATCAGTTATCTAGTAGGTATCCATAACACTAGCTCTGCTTAACTTGGGGCTAGAGAATGTTGTGCGAAATTTCCAGCATTATTCATTTATTTATTCGTAAGAATTTTTAGAATAACACAAAAGGATGGCTTTAATAATGATTGGATGATTACCACAAAGTCGGTAGGTAATCGTCACTCATGTTTTTGCTCAATTATTCTATTTTTGACGCAAATGCAGATAATTAGGATGTTTTGCGAGCATTCAATTACCGCGTTCAATTCAGTGGAAACTGGAAGTTATTAGGCAAATTGGTAGAAATACCAACAGATGCGGTCAATTTGTTTTTATACTTGTACGTTGCTAGGTAAAATCTTTTAATTTTACAAACTTTAATATCTATAATATCTATGATAGGTTAACCAAGTTTTTCTTAGTTTGTTTTTTTTACTCTGTGGCGCAGCGGGCGAGTAGCCGGCTGAGATGCGAGAGATTGTGGATTCGATTCCCGCTGCCGGACAAATGTTTGAATGATCTGCAAATATTTGTTTCAGGTCTGGGTATTATGGTACCGTGGTACTCGTTCCTGATACCCACGACATAGGGAATTCTAGTATGGGATCTCTGATAACCCCCCCCCCTAGAGGCTTTGCTCTTATGGGCAAAGGTTAAATTGTTTAATTGTTTATTAATTGTCAACATGTACATAATTAATAGCTGAGGTCTAAGAGTAGCTTATGAAAGTACATGTATCCTGTAGGGCGCTCCAATTTTAATATTATAAGTAATAGAGTCAAATTATATAAAAATCGCGTTGTTTATTATAATATGCTTAAAGATGTTGATGGAATTTCGACCGATTCTCTTTGAAATAATCTTTTTGCCACATCTTACTTCATTTACCGTGTTTTTTTTAAATGTCTGGTTTTATTTATTTTCATCTGGAATTTTCCACTATTTCCACCAGCCAATTAATTAGCTTGTCCTTGGTTTTTGCCACAGTAAGTCACCGCTCGTGTAATGGCGCCGCTCGGAGCGTGACCGCTGAGTCACTGCCTCGCGTATCTCGGCCCTCGGGTAGCAGCAGCTGAGCACGCGCAAGCGTTTGCGTGCAATAAATGATATTAGTAGGGTAATAGTCTCACGATCCTCAACAATAAGGGAACGACAGCGAAGGCAGAAGATCTGCTGAATCAGGATTATTATTACATTATCATTTATCATTACATTTGTATAAACAAATGTTTAAAACATTCTAATCTAAGAATCTACTTTGACCGATATAAAGTTTCTCTATTACTCTATAAAGATTAAAGGTTAGATATGAAGGTTGTCTGGAAAAAATCGCTTCTAAGCGATACGACCGCCCATTGTAGGTACCTACTTTTAATTGTCATGTTAAGTTTTGTGTATTTTTTATAATCAATAAAGTATTTTCTATTCTATTCTAAGTAATATATTAATTTTTTAATCAAAAAGATTAAATATACTCATTGAAAAGACGGGTCTTCTCGTAGAGAGTTTTACATATACTTTTATTAAATATTATTTATAAATTATAAAAATAAAATAATGGTACATTATGGTACTAGTGTGTAAAGTTAGTGATTACGTCAGAGGCGCTATTGAGACCCGAGCCGTCAGGCGAGGGTCTTAAGAGAGCCGAGGACAGTAATCATTAATACACACGTGTATCATACGACGTTTTTCAACACACTTGTGAAGAAAATAACTATAATTTTAACAGTGAAAACGAGTTGTGTAAAATTTTTCGCTTTGGCGGGAAAAATTAATCAGTTGTCCTATGTGCGCGCATCTAACAATGGCGATCGGCCATAGACTAAAGGAATGAGGTTTCTTCTTTTTTTTTGCGGCTAGCGTTTTAGCCACGTCCAAAATGGGGAATTTAAAGTTTTCTTTATTACAGAGAAAACAAAAGTTATATTTGAGTGAAAGTTTTATTTATTAAACACGTACAAGTTAAAATTATCTATTTAAATACGAAGTTGCATGAAATGAGCAAGCAATAGGTACATTCATTAATTTATTTGTTCTATTGATCACGATCTTTTTTGTATCGAAACTTTTTTAAGAACAAACGGGACAACTGGGATCAGAGGAAAGCAACTTATCCAATAAATAAAAAAAACTCTATAACTCACTTGTGAGTTAATGAAAAAGTCACAGTTTGATTATAGGTGTCATTATGTGCCTAATTGCGGTGAAATTAGAGCCACTTTATGAGCAAGTGTGTTGAAAAACAAATTATACGCCTTCAACAAGATGCTCCCTGGAGCCTATAGAGTAACCATCTAGAAGGTTATGTCGATTTGTAAGTTCTTCACATCTAATAACATGTCGTAACTTGTGTGCTTCAGATGTTCTTTTCTATTTGAGGGTTCATAATGATACCGAACAAAATGATTTTCCTATAAGTTTCTATGACTGCTTCCAACATGGCGGCGCATCCGCCATTTCCGTCGCATGCTTCAGTGGCGCCTTATGTTTCAGTCAATATTAACTCTTTAACTTGAATCTTACAGCTCTCTTAATAAGGTCGAAATTTTGATGGGATGTGGTTTGTAAGAGAGCTATTGTTTGGTAATTGTTGGTACTCCAGGGTGGTCTGCTAAGTAGATGTATCAGTACACCCGCATCGTTACCAAAAACAGATTTTGTTTATGGGTTTTTACCCTTAAGTTGAAGAAGTCATTGGAATTGTTGTTTTGCTAATTTTGTAATCGTATCATCTATTAGGACCAGAGGCATTACCATGAGCTCTTATAGCGATTCAGTACAAAATATCGGTTCCGTGATGTCCACCAGCTATATATTTAAAGGCACAGTAGCAGAAAGTCTATAGACTTCTGCTATACAAGTTATTCAATGATGATAGATTTCAACGACGAACCGATATTAGTACTGAATCGCTTTATGAGCTCATGGTAAGGCCTCTGTAGTTACAATTTGGGTCAACAAAGTTTGACAGATTTAACCGTATTTTCACTTATTTAATTGTAACATGTTTTTGGTCCGAGGTCTTTCCCAAGAGATGAATGAGGAAAGGTAATTCATGTATGGATCATCATCAGCCGGTTGATGTCCACTGCTGGACAAGACCTCCCCTATTGAATGCAATGAGGGGATTGCCATAATCACCACGCTTGGCAAGAGGATTGGTGATTTCAGAATTAATGCTGCCTATCCCCTGGTTTAATCCCGTAGTCGGCTTGTACAACATCCATGGGAGGACGTCTCCTCCAGACGGGGTCTATTCTTAGGCTGGACACATCACAACCACATAGGAAATGTTAAATACCATGCATATTCAACGTTTTTAGGGTTGCGTATATCTAAAATACCAACGGAACCATTATAGGACACTCATGTGTCTGCCTGTCTGTCTGTCATAGCTTGTTTTCTTCGAACCTACTGGTTCAAATAAGCTGAAATTTGGTACAGCTACATAAGCATACAAAGTTAGATGACCCAATCACGGACGGATAGCTTTAATTAAAGAATTCAAGATTTTGGAGGTTAATTTTGAGGGAAAATCAGACAATTTGAAGAATAATTTACTGCACAGAAATGTTTCAAATTCGTTTTTTTTTAAAGATAAGATAAAGATAAAGATAATTTATTTGTTTTGAATATGGTAATTTTACATAGATGGTCATAATTCACACGTCCAACATACTCAGTCATACATATGACATACAAATAATTTAGTTCCCATAAGTAGGTACTTGGTAGATACATCCATTACCATGTCATTATAAATAGTACCTAATAATTAACAATTTAAAGAATTTTTGGGATGCGCATTGAAATCAAAATTAAGAAATATATGTTAGAGATAAAAATAAAAACAATTCAATTTTACAACACAATACACACAGAACAATATAATTTTACATGTCAAGAAATTCTTCAATTGAATAGAAACAATTTATAGCAAGCCATTCCTTTAGTGCATTACTAAAAGCATTGGAAAAGAGAGGCACTCTTTTCCAATAACAATTTTGGCAGTTTATTGTATATTTTGCTTGTCATATAAACGCAATTACGCTTATAGAGTTTTAGTTGCGGTATTGGCATTACTAATGGTCTTTGTGTAACAGCTCTCCGATTAGTATTATCTCTATGTTCAAACAGGTCATAATGTTTTCTAACAAACATTGCAGATTCAAATATATATAATGACGGAAGAGTCAGAAGTTTATGTTTTTTAAAAACGGGCCTGCACGATTCTAATTGCTCCATCTCCCAGATTGCTCTTAGGCATTTTTTTGAGCAACAAATGCCTTCTGTAAATCTGTGGAATTCCCCCACAATAATATACCATATCTGAGGATGGACCCTACGTAACTATGATAAACTACTAATGCTGTCTTTATTGACGTTACTTTTTTAATAGTCCTAAGAGCATAGACAAATTTGTTAATTTTAGTGCACACTAATTTTATTTGCGATTTCCAATCTATGTGTTCATCAAGACTAATACCTAAGAACTTTATGATTGGTGTTTGTTTAATTTGGTCGTTGTTATGTGTTATATTCAGTATTTGCCCTTTTTTTTGCTTCGTCCTAAATTGTATAAATTTCGTTTTATCTGTATTTATTTTTAAGTTATTATTATCCAGCCATGCAGTTATGTCTCTTAATGCATTATTAATATCATTTTCAAACGTATTGGTATCAACTCCATCGACAACTATGGTTGTATCGTCTGCGAATAGAATACATTCATGATCTACTGAACTAGGCGAGTCATTAATATATATCAAAAATAACTACTAATTATAAACTACTACTAATTATATTAATATAATTTACTATGGTAACATATTTTCCTAAGCAGCCATGACAGGGAATGTCACGTTTATTGCTCTTTGGTTGCTTGCTTTATTCGTTCGTTGGGAGTTTACATAGAATTTGTTGCCTACGATAGCTTTATTCAATTATTACGATCATCACATCAGTACAAGTTCTTCAATTCAACATTTCGATTCTACGCGAAAATATTTTCCTTGCTCCAAGACCTTGCAGCCACGACGCGAAATGCAGTTCTGGTCAAATTAAGTTGTCAACAGCTGTCGAAACATTTTACCACAGAGTAAATTGTATACGCCCGCCATATTGTTTTGTCTTGTGTTGCTCTCCGTGAAAAAGATATTTTAGGAACCTGCATTAAATGAAGCGAAATAATCAAGAAGTGTACAAGTACAAGTGTACACCGACAAGGGCTAGGCTCCATACATCTTGGAACAACACAAAAAAAAAAAAAACCTTTACCATTTCCCACACCATCACCAAAACTATTGAAGCAAAAATTCAAAAAAATTCTGAATATTGAGTTTCACTCATTTGTTTACAGGAAAACCCTATTTGAAAATCCTGTCTTTAAATTTCTACAGGAAACGGAAAACATTCGTAAAGAGAAAATATGTTAATTGGCTAATTCGTTTTATTCGACTAGTGGTAACATAGTAGCCTACTTGTACGGAACCTTCTCCACGCGAGTCCGACTCACACTTGACCAGTTTTTATTGTTTACCAATTGCCAATTACATCCTGTTCTATATACTACAAGTACAGGGTGCGCCGGCCGGCGAGCCGGTAGTGACTGACAATAGTAAATTAGTGGCGGTATGTAATAGCATTGTCTTGGCCAAGGAAGTAACTAGTTATTCAGTTGTTGCAATTTGTAGTGTTCTAGAGTAGAATATGACTTACATAGGCACTAACATAGTTTCAAGCATGATATAATATTTATAAATAATAATAAATCATATAATAGTTGTGTAGTGTCTATTTTGAGACTCTACACACCCATCAATTTAGTTCATTTATTTATTTTTTTAATCTAGGATTCACAGTTATCTTATACTAGTTTTTATGCAATTAAATATATGCCGTTCTTAAACCAAATCGAATCCACATTTTATAAGCAGATATTTTATACAGTGGTAGTCTGTGGTAGGTACGCATGCATTGACAAAATAAAACTGAAAGAATAGAAATAAACTAAAATTAAAAATTAAAAACAAAAATTAAAAATTCATTATTCACAATCACATAAAAGTGTGTGTGTGTGTGTGTATGTGTGTATTTGTGGAGTGTGAAATGTGAGTGTAGTGTGAGATGTACGAGTAGGTACACAAAAAGTGTAGGTAATAATATTATATGTTCATTATAATCATCATCACCAGCCTTTAGACGTCCACAGTTACCTGGACGAGGCCTCCTTCATAAATAAAACGGGGGGATTAGCCATAATCACCATCAACCATGCTTGGCAGGTGGATGGATTGGTGATCGCAGTATTCTTGTTAAGTACTCAGGTAGATGCTGCTGCTCATGTCCATCTCCTGGTGTAATCCCTTAGTCGAATTTTACGACATCTACTGGAGGAGATGGAGAGGTATATTCTTAGGCTAGACACACCACGGCTATTTGAATAATACCCATTTTAATCTGAGAACAAACACTGTCAGCTTTCTATTATAATATAAATACATCGAGAAGATACTATGTCCACCATTGTTTCCATCTTTAAGCAAAAGCAAAACGATCGGATGATTTCAATAACTTGAAGTTGAGCCGGCAAAACGTCGATTCAACTGCCGTTCAATCACATATTCGAAGATAATATTAACACTGGCAAACTCATTAACAATCACAAAAATAATATACAGATGATTCTTTTTTTTTTTTTTTATGCTACTTGGCAAGCAGACAAGCTTACGGCCCACCAGATGGAAAGCAGTTACCGTAGCCTATGAACGCCTGTAACACCAGAGGCATCACACGCGCACTGCCGACCCTGAGACATAAAGATGAAAAGTCTCATGTGCCTGTAATTTCACCGGCACCCGTACCCTTCAAACCGAAACACAGCAATGCGAGCACTACTGCTTGGCGGCAGAAATAGGTACGGTGGTAGTCCTTCCCCGGACGAACTCTTTCACAAGAAGTTCCACTAACCATCATCTAGACTTGGAAAAATATCGTTACTTGTGTGAACAAACAAAGCAAATGTGGCATTAGCTTCAGTTGAGTCAATCTGTACAATAAGTAGACAATAATGTTCTAATACCTAATACCTACTACATAGTAAATAATTGATTCAATACAAAGTAGAAATATAACTCAGTGTGCCAAGTGATAGACGCCACTATCTAACTCATTAATGTTCAGATAGCGCTCGCGTAACAAAAAGTGAACGAAAATCATGAAAAACAAATATTTGCAGCCTAGTAAATCAATAATTAGACTCGTCAATAGTACACTTTGTGAAAAAAATATTAATATAATTCGAATTAAGTATTTCAATTGTTCAAATTATAATGTAAGTACTGTCCAATAAGCAACATATTTTTTTTGTACATTTATTTATTCACTTATATTATTAATGAAGAGTAACATGGAGAAAACCTCTCGTTTGCGTCTATCTGCAGAGATTTTAAGCTCTACTAGGTACTCTAGAAATTTTGCTCCTTCAAGCTCTATAGCAGTATTCAAAATTTGCATTTCGTTTTTAAATCTATGTGTACATAATTTCCCTACCTGTTATTCGTCAAACCATACATAAATGTTTTATTCTCTGCATATTCTATAGGTACCGCTGTACCTACCTACTTATTGCGTGGCTTCGATCATTTTTGCAATATTTATAACACATTTGAGTTCACAATTATTCTCTCATAATATCGCCTTATTGACATTTCCTCACGAGACCATTGAAAACAATTTCTACAACAGTCGCGTGCGTTATCGACCCACGTGATTATTGAGCAACTCCAACAATGCCCTTCGAAATGTTATTGATAAGTATTGTACTCTGTATTGTAACCACTTCCTTCTTCGTTACTAGTACGTAATATACCTGTCTGCAATTATTAGTAGTTCACATAAAGACATGTAACATACTTACAATAATTGCAAACCATCCAACAGTCACATAGTCCCCTGACTTTCCTGACCCTACACTAGGCTAGGTCTCATGTGTACCATTGTACCACAACACCTAGACCCGAAACGAATATTTGCAAATCATATAAACATTTTGTCCTACAGCGAAATCGAATCCACACTTCTTGCGTCTGAGCCAGCTACTAGCCTGCCATGCCGCAGAGGTCGTCATGATCGAAAGGAAGCGGAAGGCCCTTATGTTGGGAAATGATGATAGCGCAAGTTTGTACTGTTACACAAACCGAAGGCTTTGGGGTTTAAGAAAGGTGAATTTTTTATTCCACCATGAATCCGAAAATAAAACTCAAAACAAACTCGCGCTTGGTTAATAATTTTGATGTTGCTTTTGTGTCCTATAATCGTGTATTATCTACCTCTAATAGCAGTAGAGCTCCTTGTGATATATCCTTGTGGATCCGGGGAAGTCCCCTGACGAACTCTTTCATAAGTATTTTTGAAGTCTTAGTACTTATTATTATAATACCAAATTCCCCCACCAACCAGAAATGTGAGCATTGCTGTATTCCTGTTTGAAAATTAATCGGTGCCGGTGAAATTACAGGCATATGAGACTATTTATCTGTCTCAGGATGACGAACGCAGTACAAAGCCAAGTAGGGCGCATCCTAGGTGGATGTGACCTATAAGGAGCATTTGTAATGGACTGGGGTTAGCATCAGGTGGTTATCATCATCATCATCATAAAAGCAGTTCCAACATTTACTAAAAAAACCTGTGTCTGTATAAACTTACAGGAAATAAAATTATAAAATTGACTTGTTCATTAGCCTATTACCCAAATAATAATAATAAGATAGGTAAGAATGACTATGGATTCTTAACACAAAAATGAGTTACTTACCTATTTTTTTAAATTCTTTATGAAGAGTCTACCAAACCCACACGAGACCTATTTAGTACCTAACAAATTATTTATTCAAATAATCATTTCAAAAAGATCCCTTGGTCACAGGATCTATCAGTAACTAACTAAATTATAAGCTTAAGGGACCTAATCTAAACCGCACGGGAACTATCAGTAACTACTCCTTTCCTATACCTTAATGGTATCACAAAGCCTTTGAAATACCTACATTTTCAATTTCATTCAAGTTTCTTAATTGAGACCGATAGTGGATATTTTTTATACCCTTGTTCGTTAAAAATTGATTGGCACCAGCAGGTCCATTCACGATTGTGGCCATAGTAGGTACCTACATATAGTCTGTGCGTAGTATAAATTTAATTGCTGTGTACCTATCGGTCAGGTTTTTCAATACCAAGAAAAATCTTTATTTTTTTCAAAGACATTGGTTGTTTTTTTTTTCAAAACTAAAACACGCAATATGTACGCACCTTCACTCTCGTTGAGAAATTGTTTAAGAACCTTATCATAATATTTGATTCAATAATCCACTTTACTTCTTTCAAGTGCATTTCTTTCCTGAAACGCGCACTTGCTTTCTGAAAGCGGCGTGCACGCAGCATCGCCAGCCGCGATTCAATTCAACCACCACCACTCCGCGACGAACCTCTGCCCACGACGGCCGTGTTGCACGTCTGAGTCTCTACTGATCGCGCTCGCTTGTGACAATCAAATCAACATTATTGTTGATAGTTTATTAGTGCAATGTGCTATGGAGTTTTGTTTTTGTGAAAGCCCAAAGGGCAATTGTGTTGTTTCTATTATCTGGATTTGAAAAACACTTGGTAAGTTTTATTAAATATTTTAAAATTATACCACTGTTTTTGTGATTAAATTACTCTTTTTGTTTTCGTCGTAAGTGTAACGCATGTAGAGTGCGTCGTCGTCACCATTTTATTACCAAACTTGGCTATCGTGTGTCTAGACCATGTTATTATTACCACAACTATTTTCCTTTTAATTATTAGAATATTCTACTATAGTATATATAATACTCTACTTTTCTTAAATTTCCTGCATCAACACGTTTTGTAGAGCGATGTCGTTGTTTTTTTTGTTTTTATTTGGTTCATTTTGTATTTTAGTACACACCATCCACAGCAACGACGCGTAAGTAAACATCGCGTTGAAGCAGGTAAACTTTCAATTGAATAATATAAAACACCAATGTTATGGGCTATTGTGAACCCATGCCGGTGCGTTCAGGGTTCACCGTTAGCCATAACTTTTAGTACAATATTTGCAGCAGTTTTTACCAATAATATTTTATAGGCGTCTGGAGCCGTGACTTTGAAAGGAACTACACGAGGTTAATATATTTTATTTGATTTCTTTTCGATTTTTTGTTTATGTTTGTATATTTTCGAAGTTTCATCATCGTTTGTTATGTTTGCATTGCCAATGCGGCGTTGTCGACGTCGGGACAGCCAGCATCTTTAACGTTATAATTCTAACTTCTAGGATGCCGGCATGCTTTCAATCAATAGATTTGGTTGTATTATTTAAATTAACGCTATATTCAAGATTTTATACTACTGTAGTATCTGTCATCTTTTGCTCTACAAAATGTAGCGTAAGAACATGATTCACCGCCAAGAAACTAAACTCTTTCCAGTATGAATCACAAGATTCATGTCTTGTGTCATGTTTATTACAAACATTTTGATCATTTAATATCCAAAGTCCACCTACAATAACATCAAATATATTTTCCGAAAAAAAAAAAAAAAACAAATCAACTAAATGAGTTACTAGCTAGATATTATTTTCACTTTATTATCACCATTACATTACCATGCGGGTTATATCTTCGTTACTGAAACGAAACAATGCTGGAACGAAGTAATTCTGATCCTAATTTTGAATGCATTATCGCCAATTTGACTATAATAACTCTAATAGGAATATTAAGTTACGTAAAGTGCGCTAGTCTAGAGGTAAATGCTTTCAATAATTTAGTCTAAAATCAATACAAAATCGGCTCATCTTCAGCTTCTTAAAACTTTTGACACCTCTAAGGTTCCTTTGTCGGTGGACCCCAGGCATCTGCTTATGAACTACTAATAAAATAAACTTTGGAGGGAAGGCGGGCGTGAATACCGAGAACAGAGGCAAAGAATAAGGCACTTTGTCTACCGAAGCGTCATCCCTCGTATAAAACGTTTTTTAATATGCATCTATAGGTTCATAACTGATCTTCCTTCGATTCAAGGTATTAACTATAAGTGTCCCATGAAAATGATACCAATGCGTTGGTAGAGCTAGCAAAAATGACATTATCGCTTACTGACGGACAAACGCCTCAAACTTTCTGTGCTTCAGTGGATCGTGGGATGAATAACTTATCCTATGGGTCCACGGCACGTTCGGTTATTGTTTTATTGTCCCGCTAAAGCTTTTACAACCTGTTTGGTACCTCCTGTCTGCCACTTACGACGCGTAGGAGAAGGTGTTAGACGCATTATAATTTTTGATTGTTCTGTTGCTACGTGGACCTACACTCACCACCATTGCTAATTTTGATTACTGTCCATAAAATAAATCAAAGAATCGACGTAAATAACTTACAGTTTTTGCTCAGACAAGCAGATCAGAAAAATCAAACCATGCTTATCAAAATCATCAGTCAGCAGATATCCGATGATGATTGAATAAAGTGCTTTTCATAAATTGGACTTTTAAAAACTACTATCTAATTATGCTATAAACATTAATGATAAGAAGGTATTCAATGGAATTCCTGATTATCTACTAATTTGAATAAAACTTAGATCGATCAAATGGTTAGAAGTTTAGGATCACCATTAAAAAGGCGGCAGGTCTGAATTGGGTAATTGTGAGTTCTAACCAGTGTTCAATGATCTATTTTATTATTCCTTTAGGATACCGCTTTAGTCGTTAACAGTAACATAAACATAAAAGAGTAATGAGTAATTCAATTAAGTTCCTGATAAGACTTAATTTAAGAAGATGGCTGACCAAAAACAGTTTATCAAAACGGTATAATAACTAGCCCTACGTAGCAATGCTTTGCTACATTAACATATAGAAGTCTACTGCTGGGCATAGGCCATGGAATGCCACGACGAACGGTCTCGAGCCGCCTCCATGTACCGGCTTTCATCGAGAGGCGTCCGGACGCCTCGCGAAATTCTTATCCCTCAATGGTTGAGCTACATGGCCTGCCCTGGGCAGGCAGCAAGTTGAAGTGGCAATGGGCATCAAGTGGCCCATTGCCACTTCAACTTGCTAAATCAGTCTTGCTATGTCAGTGATCTTGGTTCTTCTACGGACTCATTTCAGATTCTATCATGCATGTTAGTTAGAGTCATAGAATAATTCAAACTATATACCACTGATCTAATCTGGCACTACTGATACCAAATGGTAAACAGCTTAGCTCAGGTAGCTTTTTAATTATGAGCTATTTCCAGATACCTACAATGGAATCGATAGAGACATTGTTCCCAAAAGTGCCACAATGCAAGTGTCACAATTTTATGACATCTTGAGCTATCTACAACCCATTCTAATCTACTAACAGTTATTAGTCGCTTGATAAGCTCGGGCCAATAGTTCATCAAGAACTCGATAAATTTACTAGACCGATAAATGTACTAGTTTATAGAAGATTGACCATCATAAACCCAGCGTGTATGGCGAACCAAAATACTTACCAGTTTTTCAATTCCCTTCAGATTTTTATCTGTAAAAACTATAAGTATCTTAATTCATAAATTAAGATACTTATAGTTTACATGATACGATAGCCATACATATATGGCTATCGTATCATGTACGTTCATGATACGACAGCCATACCAAAATATCAATAATTCGGGCCACCGTAAGAAATAAATAAATTAAACCCGTAATTTGTGAGTCATTGCTCTCAAGACAGCTAAACTACTCTGAGGCTAAACCACGGTTATCTATGTCCAAAGGTCTATGTTTAATTTACATTATGTTTATACCTATCTAAATTGAATGCACTTTGGCATGAGCCAAGACCATAACTTAGGCATAAAAAAGTTATGTCTAGCTAGACTGTCTATTAACAAAGTATAAGTACCTACAAAAAAAAAAAACTCTTTATTTAAAATTAATTTCATTAAAATTACTTGAATTTAGTGTAGCTTTTCATTGCCGAAGTTTTGAAGAGCTGTGCATTGAGGATATTCCTAAGGATAGAATTTCTCCAATATGGAATCCCGGTGTTTGTATAGGACTGAACTAAAATATGCAACAGGTTAAATATTACCTACCAACCAGATTTGTTGACTCTGTCATTTAGTCACGGATCTCGATGTAACATAAACAATATTTAATGTCTGTAAAGTCACGTTTTCGTATTAATCATTAGTGTTAGTGTTTAGCAAAGCAGCCTTGACGAAACCCTTAATTCGTTGGAAATAGAAGTGTATTGCTTTGCGCAAAAATTATTAAAGAGCGTTCACACTAGAGCAGAAATTGCGAACTATGTATTGCGACTTGTGAAGCACATCTTGTATCTGAAGCCTTACAAAGTTACAAATGTCGATAAATTTTGTCTTAGGAGTAGCAGCCGTTCTTTATAGTAAGTAGGTAGTTGTTCAAAACATGTGCTTTAGTATTTATTTTAAAAACAACTCGAATAAACACGAAAAAACATAAGATCAAAAGTAAAAATGATGGACAGGAGTCTTGCTACATCAAACATCTAAAAATTTATTATCGATAGAGCAGCAGACTACCACCCCTAGTGTGGACGAGGTTTAAGGTTTCAGCGATTTGCTCCAGTATATGTTGCATTTTTGCGTGGGAACCGGCCACAATGCGGCTAGCTCTCACGCTCTCTGCTGTTTCTTGCGCCATTCTGTCAACTCTCATTGTCGTGCTTCAGAGCTGGTTTAGCTAATTGATCGCGGTTTTGCTGACAATTCGATTTCAATTATTGCAATGTGAAATATCATCATCATCAACCTGTAGAAGTCCACTGCTGGACGTAGGCCTCCCCCCTAGAATGCCACGAGGAACGGTCTTAAGCCGCCTCCATTCACCTGCGACTTTATCATGTCTTTAGTCCATCGAGTGGAGACCTTCCTCTACCGCGTCGTCCGCTTTGTGGTACCTTTATTCCCTAACGGTTGTCAGTTCTTCCGAGCTTATGACCTGCCCAGTTGCTAATTCTGAGAGCTATGTCAATGACCTTGGTTCTTCTTCGGATTTCCTCATTTCGGATTCTATCACGTAGTGAAACTCCTAGCATAGCTCACTCCATAGCTCGCTGCGCGACTAGGAGCTTGTCTATACGGCCATATAGTGAAATACATATATAGATGCGCATTATTATGGTTCAACTCAACGATAACCGCTCAGTCGTGTGTTCATGCCAATCGAATAAAATTAAATAACAGAGCAATTTGTCAAAAAAATACCGATTTCTATATCGCTGCACAAAAAGCGAAACAAAACCCAAGCAATGGTCATTCTTTTATTAGTACCGTAATAAAAATTATGGCCATAATGACCAGATGTCGAAAGTGGACTTTAGAAGCCCTCCTTAATATTTTCTAAGAAACTTGCGGTCCACAAATCAATGATCGATGATTCACGCGTGATTCACCGGTCCCGCTCGATTGATGTTGTCCGATTGTTTTCACTGATTTCTTCAGTTGGCCAGCTAGCCTAGTACGCCAATTATCCATGAAAAACATCTGGCAAGTGACAAGCGAAAGTCATACGGAATCCTAATCACTAAGTATTTGTGGCCAAATCACATCTTCAACACGCAATGTGGCGTGTTTTTAAAAGAGGAGTCTGAATAAATGCAAACATCATTAAAGCACCAACAAGTATTATATTTATTTGCTCTTTCAGTCGAGAGACTGTAACTTACCTTGTATCATAGCGTACATAATCTCGGGATATGTTTTCTGGATCCGGATGTTTGGCTCCTCCTAATTTTATCTTGCAAGCCCTGTAATGTTACTCCGATAATTTTACATTGCCGTCCGGCGTCTCAGCATATTCCTTCAATGTTGTTCACAATTTGTTTAAAATTTACATAATAATTTGTTGCGCACATCAGTAGGCCGCAAGCAGTGCCACAAGGTCTCGGACTATTTTTATCGCGTCATTTAAATCTCTTTAGTTTACACCTACGTCATTCTCGAAAAGGTTGTTTATTTTAAAAATATCAACTTATTTTATTTCTAATTAGCTTCAATTTAAAGTTCCTATGAATGTTATGGTATACTTCAATGGCACGCATGCAACCTTATAAATATAATTCATATTTTATTTGATCATCTCCAAATGTCCGTTTATTGTTTACATTGAGAGTGACATTCCTCCGGCGCAGCGCTCCATGACTGCTATAGTATCGGATATAGCAAGTAAGTACATTTATTACTTCAATGACTTTGAACTTTTTTATAGCATTGCACGCGGCGCCATTGAAAATAGAAATTCCAATCTTTTGTTGCGCGACATTCTTCTCCTGGCCATTGCCCTATTAGAAAACTTTTAAGGATAATCCATGGGAACTATAGTGAGTCACGAGATTATGTGGGATCCATAGATACCAATTATTGAGAAACCCTGGGAAATTCTCTTTATTACACTCTTGTCTTTAATCATATTTTTAAATCTGATGCTTAGCCACGGGTTATTCCCGAAATTCCTTTTAAAGGAGATTAGCCACACATTATTACTGACTATGTCATTATACTTTTCTCTAAATATGATCTTAATATGTTTTAGCAATAATACTAAATAATTAGTACATATTATTGCCATTGCCTAGTATTTGCTAAACATCCCTACTATTGTACGTCCGAAATGGACAGACTGTTGATACCAAATGATTACCTGTACGATCTTTTTACACAGTTTAACAATAATTGCTTCTTATTATTATTCTTATTTGTTATTTATCTTAATTTTTGTTCCAACCTCTACGTGACAATCACAAGGTGTGTAGTGTGTTAGTACTTGATCGTTATGTATTTTACCACAATTATCAATACATTAACTCGTGGACTTAGCAACATTATGTCCTTGATAATTATTTCTAATATTTGTTTTGCTATCGCACCAGCATCCGCCCGCTGTCAAGGCTGTACAAACGAACGATAAGCGCCAGTTATACAAGTTTAAAGTTTGCCTATTGCATAGATACGCTGGTCAAATATACCCGATGGGCAAACTGGGTTAACTCCTTTAAAATATTTGATCATACCTGTTTGCTTGATAACATGAATTATTAGAACAAACGGGTCTTGTTTGTTTAAGTCTAATAGTGTTTAATCTGCTAGTGTCTCGCCAGTGTTTATTGCACTTGATTAAACAGTGTCTATTTTTAACAAAGTCTCTTTTGTTGAATCATTTAGACTCGACTTAGCACTGGTTATAAATAAATAAGTGTATCAAATGGTTGATATGATAAGAAGGTAAGTACTTTGATGCCTTACCTGCCTACAAAATGTACCAAAACATAAAATACCTTCCGCGACTTCCCAACACTACTATAAAAATATGTAACTAATTGGTTACATAGTTAATATAAAAGTAAAACCACCTTTTCGAATACCAATCCTGATATTTCTTATTCGAAATTTTTAATATGCACCACAATGTTATAGGTACCGAATCCATACAACTTTACACAACTTTATTTTAGTTTGTTATTCCGCTGCGGGACAAATGTTTGCATGATCTGCAAATATTTGTTCGTCTGGGTGTTGTAGTACAGTAGTACCATGGTACTCGTAATTCCTGATACCAACGACTCAGGGAATCCTAGTGTTCCCACACTCAGGATTATGTATGTGACTGTTGGGTGTTACGTTATTTCTTTCTTCATAAATTTTTGTATTATTGATAACCATGAAACGAGCCATACTACCTACTTATAGTACCTAATAGTTAAAGACTGCGTAACAGTTTGAAGACATCTGATGGCATCAGGCGCCGCGATCATTTGTATCAATTGGCCGCAGCTGCGCGACCCCTCGAGGATGTTTCATCGAGTTACTTCTTCCTTCAATTATTACTTCACATTTCTTTCTTATAATTTGAAATATTTAGTCATTTACACCTCTTTCTAGAGATTCTTGAAACTCTTAATTAATTTTGTTACTTATATTTTTGTATTGTTCACTGCTGTTTTAAGAAGATTCAAAATGATCCTTGTAATTTCAATGAATAAAATTATTTTGATTTGATTTGTTTTTATAAAGACCATTTCATGCAATGTAGATCTACTTTAAGAACTTCCAACACTGTACGACTGTTTCACATAATTTGAGGCAAGTATTTTCTATAAGCATATTAGAATATAGTTATGTGATGATGACAGCGAATGCCATTGCCACGGTTCCGGCTATGGTTTCAATACCACTGCGCTTATTAAATACCTACCTTGTTATATCAGTGCATGGCTGTATGCAGTATTACACTATTCAAGACTTGTCGGGGTTTACCCGGAGTTGTTGCGCAATTTTCATTGGTATAAGATTCATCCTGGCTGCTGGCTTATTTAGGATTGTGTTATTACTAGAAGGAAGCGTTAGCTGAGTTGATCAAGCAATGGCGACGATGAGCTCACCACTTGTCACGTCTATACCCACGGTGCATAGACGCCCTTTGAGGCTCTGCCTACCCCTTCGGGGAGAAAAGGCGTGTGTATATGTTTATGTATGTAGAGTACGTACACAATAGCTATTATTTTATTACAAAATTTGTCATACATTATTTTAATTCGTTTCGTTTATGCTAAGCACTGCTGACGTACTGATTTAAGTTTGTCTTTAACTTAAAATTGAACAACACCTTACAAACATTATTTTACGCTTTAGATAGCCGTCACATGTTTATGACTCATAATGGCAGCACCATTAGACAGTGTTTACACTAAAAAAAACAATGAAACATGCACTCGCCACGTTAGTTGCTATCGGTTAACGCCCTGCATTGCGTAACCCAAGACATCATAACTGATTTATGGGATTGTTTTGTCAGTGTTACAACTTTTATGTTTCCTATCGGAATGATAGTTCGGGTGCTCGGTGGTTTTGGCTTTGGTGAACTTATGATAAGAAAACATCTCAATTGTTCAGTATCATTTGGTATGGTATCTCTCTATTGCAAACTTGTAGTTTTAGTCCAAATCGCTTTGTAAGATAGCGCACTCTAGCTTCTGCCTTTTCTTGGCTTTAATTTAAATGTATTTTTATTACTTTAAGTAGAGTCTGTACGGCAAGAGAAAAATGGAACTAACATTATGATAAATACGATTTTCACAATGCAAGCCACAATCCAAGCAAATTTTTATTATTTACTTTTTAACTACATGTCTCAAGATCTTGTATTAGAGCTACAATGACGAGATAGTGTTGTTAACAGTACAAAATCATTATTTAAGCCCTCATCTCCCACGCCTTTTCTCATTTCGCACAGACACAACTGTTAATTTTTTGCTTGAAGACTAGCAGTCTCACTGAAGTCTTGAGTTCACTTATTTTTTAAAGGAATGCTGCTCGTGTCCCAGTAACGCATTAATTTAATAGCTTATTATTATTATTCAGTTATCTGAGGAATGTAGTGTAGGTAGGTAGTCAGATGTGGCTGATCTACAGAGTGTGTCACAATACTTAATTACTTACTTTATTTCTACTTTGCTTACATGATTACACTGCAATACTTGATTTGGTATAAAAACTACACTGTGGAACATTCGGTATAAAGTTTATTCTCAAAAAAAAACATTACATCTCAGTTATGCCAGGGTCCCCTAATAGCGGCCGTTTAAGGTATTTGCTCTGAATATAAGTGTTTATCTATTATTTATGGGACAAACGGAGGTAAGTAATCGAGTGACTGGTTCCATAAACTTCTTAAATAGCCATTAGTTAGTCGTAAATTGTTATAATTGGTCGTTTATTGAGCCGAATGAAGCGGAATTTCACCGATCGTTTCGTCGATAGTTCCGATACGGTTCGCGACTTCCTTTAAGTTGGGTTGCACTTTCGTTTTGAACATTTACTTTATTATGAAGACACTGGAGTTCAATTTAAATAAAAAATCAAGACATTTTTTTAATTTAAATTCCGCCTTCCCTTATATCTTTAGTCCATCGAGAGAAGACCCTTCTCTCGATGGACTAAAGATATAAACGTCGCTGGAAGTCGGTGGATGGAGGCGGTTCTAGACCGTTCATCGTGGCATTCTAGGGGGGAGGCCTTTGTCCAGCAGTGGACTCATAAAGGCTGATGATGATGACTTGTTTAATTTTGGTTATGCATCCATTTAGATGGTTTTTGTATAACCACATCAATTTATAAAACAATGTTTTGTTATAGGTTTTAACATAATAATTATAATGACATAATAATCCTACCAAAACCACGCACATGTACCTACACATGATAACACTCGCAAATGTAACAACAATTAGATGTTACACCACAAAGTGATGCGCACGTAGAAAGTTAATCGCGGAAATTGCACCGTTTTTGGAAATTACACTGATTTGGATTACTAATTATTGTTACGATTATTTACCTACAGAAAAACAATCAGCATTGTTTGTGCAAACATGTTGGTAATAGTTTCATGTAATCTGCCATAATGTGGTTTCAAGTGTTGAGAGTATTTGAAGATTAAGGGAATGTACCTCTTTTAGGTCATAGTTGTTTATTAGGTATGTGTCTTATTAAGTAGGTACTATGATAGTAGTTCTAACATTGGAAAATATTGTCCTCGAATACTGTTTCATCCTTGGAAAGTAAAGGGTAATTTTTACAATGCAAAAGGTACCTTCTGCTATCGACATTTCATCATTTTAACTTGACTCTCTCAGAACAATAACAAGCTATTATTGTTCTGAGTTGACTCTACATTATTTAATTTCACAAAATAACGCCAAAGTAGTGTAATGACTGTGAAAGTGTCACAAATAAAATTGATGTCCGATTTGGGATGTCAAAATTGATCGTTTCACTTTCGGCTTGTTGAGTATGCGGGTTCAATAATACCACTCTCTATATTTTATCTTCTGTGTGTTTGTTTACCAATGTTATTTAATTCGGGTTTGTGGTAGCCTCCCGAGAACCATTATTCCCCAACGATTGTCAATTCTGCGAGCTCTATGACCTGCCCATTGTCACTTCTACTTACTAATTCTGAGAGTTATGTCGCTATGTGAGTATGTAGCTCTAATTCATAAACTGTAATAAGTATTTCTTAGTTAATTCTAATCTATAATTAATGCAAATTCTTTCCTCGGCTACACACTTGGCCGCATAATGAAATTCTTCTCACTTGTTAATTGCGAATCCATAAATGTATGCGATTGCATTTCTGTGTAGTGAATGCTCTGTGGGAAAGTTCCAACATTTCAAAGAACTTCAAAGGCTTTCTCAGCAGATGAATTGTCAAATTCTGTGGTCTGGGGAATTTAAGACCTAGTTGTGGTTTTCGCAGGTAAAATAATCGTGTTTTGTGGTCGGTAAAATTAGTTTACAAGATGGCCCACTTGCACGCCTCAAGTTTAAAAAAAGTGTATTTTTCTAAGTTATGTTACAGATAATCTTTATAAAATACAACATGGTAATTGACCGGCAGGATTGTTCTCTATCTTGCGACAGGTTTGCAACAGGCGTAATCATTGTGCAATTAGGGCTGTCAAACGGTATCGTTGTATGAGAAAAGCGACGTTTGACAGCCCTGATTGCACAATTTACGCCTGTTGCAAACCTGTTGCGAGTTAGAGAATAGCCCTGCGGGTAATAGATCCGAAAGAAGATTTTTAAGCTTCCACACTTGATGGCTGATTATGAGAATAAAACGAATGGTTTGATGGTTGCACGCCGACCATAAAAAGCTGCGTTTGTCTAACCATGGTCGTCAGACATGCTGACAGCACGTTTGGAAGATCGTTAGGTATCCCGGACACGGAGCGATAGGCGCTGGTATAATCGTCGACAGCGATTGCTTCATGTGTCGAATCCTAATCAGTTTATTGGGGATTTCATGGCTCGTAGGTACCTATCATATAATATTATGATATTGTCTTGTATATACCGGTATATTTTTGTTTTAAATTATAGTTTATGTAAAGAAGCGCGATAGTTTTATTAAGTCGTAAACTTAGTGAAACATAAAAAAATATAAAAAGATTATTTTATGCGATTTTATTAGACTTTTAAAACAATTTCACTCATAGACAATGTTTTTAATAGGTAAGGTCTGTAGGTTGACATGAGGGCTATTTTGTATACTGAAGCTCATAGAAATCGAGGTTTGTGATGATCTTCGCGTTTCAATAGAAATTGAGAATAGAGTGCTATTATCTAAGTACAAGTAACCTACCTAGATTTCCATCAATTTTCCTTGTAGAAGTCGACGAGACAGGCTATGAGCATACCTAGAAATGGGGTAGTGTGATTTACACTATCATTTACGTTTTGATCAATACGTTACTCCAGCTTAGCTTATGTTCACCATAGCGTGGTACCTACAATCAACATCAGTATGTATACCCATGGCTTTACGACTCGCGTTGCAAGACAATGACCCTTGATATTGCACTGTCTCTATTTTTTATCTGTGGTATCATTATCAGGTTACTTGTTTAGTCTGCGGTTTTGCTTAGATGGTGTCTTTGTAGAGACGCATTATGGGGCCACAGTGTAAAAGTCTGCGATTGAGTCATAAACCTCAGGTAGGTACTATTTGTCTAGAATATTTAGCATCAACACATATTAAGGTAACACATTAACGTTGTTTATTAAACTTGAGTCGACGTGGGTTTCCTAAAATATTAAGAAAGATTTCTCATATACAATATTTAGACATGTTAAGAACTTGTACAATTATGTACAAGATTATTCATTTGCCATTAATGAAATATAGGTATTTATTCAAATAAGAGTCCATTCAACCTGCTAGGTACATTCAGGGCCTTCAATTAAATATACATTATTATGTGCATTCTGCAATTATTCTGAGGTCTAGCTACCTCGACAAGTTTTCTTTGCAGTAGAAGTTTTTTCAATTTCTTATGTCGTAGGTATCATAAGTTATTGGTAACCTATACCTGCCTTCACTACACAAGTACCTACGTAGGAATATAGGTCCTACATACCTATACAAATAGCATACATGTTGCACAAACGTAGCGCTACCATTAGCACTTTTATTCGACCGAATTAATCTATTTAGCAACTTTTCTGAGAGTTTCCTCTCAGTCATAGTTGGTCAAACAAACTTTAAGAGATGTCAACGCTGGTTTCTCGGGAAATTGCAAGATTTAGAGCATTCGGTTATTGGAAACACTTCTGTTGCATTGAGATACGAATGTCGTAAGGAAAATTATGAAATATGAAACGAGGAAGCACAAAAACAAACTTTCTTACCTTTTAGTAAATGGCACAGGAGGCCAGATTGTAGCAATAAAACAAAAAAAAATCGTGGTATTATAGGTAACTTTTTAAATAAACTTTTTGTTGCCGACCAGATTCTTTACTTCCTGTAATGATAAAACATTTAGGTATAGGACATGAAGCCAAAACAAAATTAGACACACAATCCCGGAAATGGTATAAAAATCCCCATGTCGAGTACAGTCGCCATTGATGCATACAAATTGTATACAAATCGTATGGGATCGATGTGATTGACCTGACAACTTGCTGTCAAGGTTGTATTACGACTGATTCTATGCTAATCTTCTAATTTTAGCATTGCTTGTGCGTATGAAACATGAGACCCATATGGTATGGAAATCAGTAAATGTTCTAGGACTCGTTTTGATACCTAGAAATTAGAATTGTATTTTTTCTAATTCAGAGAACCACTGCCACCACGTGCTCAAAATGTCGGAGAGCTTTAATGTTTTGTCAGTCTATCCTAAATTTGACCCACTTGTATTTGTAATAGCTATATTTATATGTTATAAACAGGTATTAGCAAAGTTTTGCAATACTTTAAATAGCAGTAACGTATAAAATATCTCAAATGTCAAGATTTCGTTGTGATAAAATGTTTTACCAATTAAATTCTCCCAAATATCAGCGATTGCTCAAACATCCACATTCCACATCCCATGACCATTTCCTTCATACCCAATTAATTTGGATGTAATTAATCAACACAAGTCACCGATGCAAGCGGAAATATCTCCATCTCATTTCATTTACTAAAGCGAGAGCAGGATAGAATATAATGTCTCGCGTTTAGGCTATGTTTTAAGCCATATTTGGTACAGCTCTGGATCGTTGTCGTAAATGGTTAAAGATGGCGCCTTTTACGGATGCAGCGGTTTTTAGAATTTCATTATCGGGAACGATGGCTACATATTATTAAAGTTTTTTTTTGTTTTTAATTAATTTTGACGACCTCCGTGTATAGATAGAGTACCTACTTAGCTGACTAGTAAATAAGCGCTTAGAAGTAAGCTTTGTTCAAAAACTTGAGATGGAATACTATGGAGCTGACTGTATCTATGCATTGATGATAGTGTTAAATAACTATGTACCACGTAAGTATAGTATCCTACGTCTCAAACTCAATAATACAATGAAATCATCATTAAAAGTATTTATTAAACCCTTTGATAAACAATATTAAACCAATGCTATGGTACAAACCAAATTAAACCTAAACCTAACCTATCCAAATTACTCCAACAATAAAATAGGCTGAAATGCCGCACGTATACTAGCTGTATCAGTAAACCAACCATAGCGTTTTGGTCCATAAATTACACAGTGCATATAACATAAACAGTCAAACACTAGCAAAGAGTAGAGTGGGCTTTAGGTCCTTTTCCGACATGTAGAGCGAGATGCTTTATTATAAGCAATCATAGTTCACTTTGACAATACTAAAAAAAATATAGATCTCCTGAAAACTATGCGAAGTAGCAGTACAAAGAAAATCTTTAACAACCTACAATCTCCAAGGCTATGTTATGATAATATTATGTTTCTGTGCGTAAGGTCATGCGAGTAATAATAATAATGTAAGCAGACGAGAATTTACATCCGCCTATTTTTCCGAATTTTTCGGACTTTTCTATGCTTTTATTTTGTTGCCAACGAGTAACAGTGTTACTCGTTTGGGTGTTACTCGTTGGGAACACTCTCTTATAGATAACCATCTGACAACCTGAAAGAGGTTATTCCCGAAAAAACACACAACAGAAATCAACACAGCAGTGTAAACATGCCACACAAATTCACACCAAGAACAGAGGGAATGCAATCAATCCACCATTAGTTGGATCAACATGAATCAACATGAACACGACTATTTCTGTGCATTCGTGGTAAACAAACTGATTTGTTTGCTAAATTAAGCAAATGTCGGATGTTGGTGACAGTGTTTTGTTGATGGCAACTTGAACTTTAGAACAGAAGATCAAGGATTTATTCAGTGAAACAAAGAAACACATATGTTGAACCACGGGCGTAGTCAGGTTTTGAAAAGTTGAAAAACCCCAAACAGTAGTAAATTACGGAATGTTGAAGGTTTATCAAGCATATCGTGAAATGAGGAGATTTGCCATATTCGTGGTGATACCACGCTTGGCAGGCGGATTAGTGATCGCAGTTTGGTGTTATGTACTCAGGTGGATGCTGCTGCCCATCCCCTGGCGTAATCCCTTAGTCGCCTTTTATAACATACACAGGAGGAGTTGGAGGAGTCCTAATCTCAGCCTAAGCTGAGACTAACTAATCACGGCTTTTTATTATACTTCAATTGAATTACTTAGATCTTTATTCTGCCCCGATTACGCAATAAATGCTGGTAATTTTAGTATCCAGCTGTGTGCTCCATATTTGGCACAGGTTGATAACTTCCCACGTTCGATGGCCATACGATAAACCTTCTATGATAGCCATTTTACTTTATTGGTTGGTAATGGTGAACAGTATGTTTGACGCGAAAAAAAATGTCGTTTCTTCCAATAAAATCAGTGCCCCAATTACAGTAATAAATAGCAATGGGAACGCAACAATGGGGATAATTTTGGAAGCCTTTAGCGCTATCTAAATCTTATGAAACTTGAATAGGGGAAACTTCGTGACCTAAATATTCCTCCTTTCAAGTCCTACAAAACTTTTAGGGAGTACGTTTTCTTTAAAATTAATTCACAGACAGGAAAAGAGACCACACAGAAAAAAAATAATAAGCCCTATACAGTTTGTTTTCTTTGTATAATTGTCATATCAAGTACCAAGTACCAAGTTCAAGTCCATTCGTTCAACGCTCAATAAACTTCTGTGCTTGGGTCAGTTCACAATGTAAACAAACAATAAATTGAGGAGGCTTCGTACATGTTAACGAAACATACCTTGAACCCACAACAATTTATGTTTTTTTTTAAAACAGAGCTTTTATGAAGCAACAACCTACTAATTCGCAAATATTGGTCCAACATCTGTGGACTGTGTTGTATCTTGTAGGCGTTATTGTTCGCTTTGTTCCCAAGATAGGTATATCTTGCCAAATTGGATAAATGGTAACCAGTTCGACCTATTCTTTTTAGCACATATGCGTACAGTGCGTATGGGGATTTTGAAGGCCAACTTGTACATAAATACTCAATTTAAAGTGGGTGTGACTGGTCTACAGATGTGCAGCATTGAAAGGATTAAGTAGTAAATACATACATAAAAGTAGTACCTGTTAAAAGCCAATTAAGAAGCACTCAATTTCAGCATCAAATTAAATCTGTAAAGTTTTGTTTTACATAGGTAACTAAAGTAAATTACAGTTATCGATAACTTAATTAAAAGGTACTAATGAGCTTTTTTTGCTTTTTAGCCAACTATATTTGTGATTAGGTGATTAGGTACCTAATTAAGATTGTTCAATCAATTATGAAAACCAGAAGGTTATTTTGATTGAATCATAATTTTGGCCATTTCCTTAACGCATTCTACGAAATGCAAAGGGCAGGTTTATTGACTTTGAATTTAAATTCAAACACGTTAAGTATATATTTTTGTATGGTTTGTATGAAGTTGTCAAGAACACCGGATTCATAATTAAATTGGTCCACATTCCTTTGAATGTTTATTAGGTATATCCGTTTTGATGCTGTTTGACCGAGCAGCTAACTTTTAAAAAACAATTTCATCATCATTTTATTTTTTAGTTTTCATTCAGGTTTGTTTGTTTTATTAGACATCATAATTAGCATAGCATTTAGGTTTAAAGTACCTGTTTTATTAAAAAACCGGTCATGTGCGTGTTGGACTCACGTGGAGAGGGTTCCGTACAAGTAGTGTCATAATAATCACTAGACCAATTAAACTTATTAGTCAATCAACACATTTTATAAGCATTTTCAAATAGTTTCCCGAGGGAATTAAAAGAGTTAGGATTTTCATTTAGGTTTACCTGTAAACTATACGTAAAGCACAACATTCTATATTTTTTCAGCTCAGTATTTTTGGAGATAGTGGTGTCAATGTGTTTGGAATGGTAAATTTTTGCATATTTTATTTAATACCTGTTAGTATTTAAAAATTATAAAAAAAATGTCTTTGTATTTCATAAAGCGAGTTACTTTCATTTGATATGTCACATGATGCTTGTTTCTGTATAAGTAGTTTTAATAATCTTTGTTCATCTCTGTTTGTGTGTGTGTGTCTTTTTCCCGTCTTTTGTTGTCATATTGGCATAATAAATGCTTTTTCTTTCTTTCTTTCTTTCTTTCTCTTTTTAATTTCTAGTTTGATCCCCAAAATTAGCTCCCAAAATCAGAATTCGTTGATGTACGCTATACATCCGTGATTGAGTCATCTAACTCTGTATGTATAATTATTTCAGCTCTTTGGTAGATCCGGAGAAAATAGGCTGTGACATACAGACAGACAAAGATAGACACATGAGTGATCCTATAATGGTTCCGTTGGTACCCTTGAGGTACGGAACTTAAAAATAAATTTAACTACACTCGAGAGCAATGAATCCGGGTCACTTAAAGAATGTTAAAAATCTCGGAAACTAAAAATGATAGATTAATGCAATAAATTGTATTTAATAGACAATGTAATACTCCTTAAATGAAGGTAAAAAAAATATGAGTCACCATACATTTTATTAACACAAAATTACATAAAGAAAAAAACTGCTGATCTCTCCTTAAAACAAAAATAGGAAACATGAAATTTTTGAACTTTATTACGATTTTCTTGAATTTTAATACTTCGTATTGCCTCCTCGTGCTTCAATTACTGCGTTTACGCAGAAAAAAAACAACAAAAAAACAGAAATCAAACAATGATAAATGACAGATTACAAACAAAAGCAAAACCAAATGCTGTAATTTCGTAGTTCCATCTTCGAAAGTGGCCCTTTTTCAAATTTGATTTTTTTATGATATAACTTTACAATAACTAAGAAGTTTTAATACCTTCATTTAAGGAGTATTACATTGTCTATTAAATACAATTTATTGCATTAACCTAGCATTTTTAGTTCCCGAGATTTTTAGGATTCTTTAAGTGACCCGGATTCATTGCTCTCGAGTGTATTATAATTATTTGCTTAATTGTCTTTTCAATTGTTTCTGTTACCTTCAAATAACTAAAGAGCATTGCCAGCATAGGTCTGTCAGCTCTTATTATGAGTTTGATGAATTTCAGTTCAGTGATTGATTACAGTTGTAAATGTGTAATCATTTTAATTGTTCTACGATCTGTGTTTTATGTATGCATGTGGTGTATGATTTGCGCAATTTATTTTAGCTAATTGTTTTATAATGTGTTCATGTGTTAATTGGACTCGTTATGTTTGTTAAATGATTTGATTTTACACATTTTTAGGGTTTTATTTATTTTGATCAAATTCTACCTTTTTGTTCTACACTGATATTGATTCTTATAAAATAAGTATGTAAGATGTCATCTTCGAAGGCAAACCTAAACATTATAAAAGTACTTATTACTATGAGTAGTTACTGATAGATCCTGGTGGTTTAGATCCTTTGTAAAATTTTAAAGAATATGTTTCAAACATTTAAACTATCTAAAGACCATTGCAAACGATCTAATGATAGCTCTACTGATCCAAACGACTAACTTTTCCAGTTCATGAAACTAACGAGACCTTGAACCAGCCGTTTATTTTTAAGAATCTCTTTCATATTTCTCTACATTAAAAAGAGATAATTTAAAAGTTTTTTTTTTTGCTATTAGCAATGAATTAGCTACACTCTTATCTGTAGAAAGCTGATTGTTCGCGACTCCCACCGGTTTCCAACTGGCACTGGGAACGTAAAAACAATGGGTTTCATACAAAAAGTAAACACGGATACACCGGATGCGCGTGCAAAGGACACGCCTCCTAGGATTTCTTCTGGTTCGTCAGTATTATGAGGAATAGTTTCTCAACGCTGATCAACGAAATATCATCATCATTATCATCACCAGCAGCATGTTTCCGTCCACTGCTGGACGAAGCCTCCCCATTGAATACAATGGGGAGAGTTGCCATAATAACCACGCTTGATCGCAAGCGAATTGGTAATCGATACTCAGGTAAATGCTTCTGCCCATCCCCTAGTGTAATCCCTTTTTAAGGCTTTTACTACATCCCCTGGAGAAGGAGGAGTTTATTCATAGGCCGGATACACAACAGCACATATTAAAAATCAACAAAAATCATCTGTTTTTCATTCTAATCAGAAAATGAAAATAGCTTGCACTGTACTTTGACTCAAATATCTTCTCACCGTTCAGTTGTCAAGTTGGTTTTGACTCTTTCACAGATATTAAAAAAATGCTAATATTGTGTATGAACATAGAAATAGGTTACCTGTGCATCCTAAATGTATGTATAAGTATGTACCTGTAAGTATGCTCATGTATGGTCGCGAGTCCTGCACCGCAGTAATAAACAACGCTTGCACTGGAAGGGTCGTTTCAATTAGCTAGCCTACCTACCTACATACACACCTTTAACCATTATAAGTATGCAAATCTTTACTATTGCACTTAATTATGAAATGACTTTCGTTCCAAAGAACAAATGTTGCTTAGCGGTATTTAAAATTTTAGTTACCATTCAAAGTCCTTCAAAAGCAAAACCGCCTCATGTCGATATATCACCAAAACTGTTAAAAACTGACGCTTCCCTGTCTCATACACTTGACCACATGGCAACGCTTCCCTTGTTTTGTTAGGGTTGGTTCCAGGAACAAACTACCTGTCCCTTTGTGCCTTTTGAGGAGAGAATACTTCCGTAATGAACTTGACTATTGTATGGTTCAACTGTTGTAGAGAATCGATGATTGGTGTGTGCGATAAGAGTCAGTGAACTTAGGAACTTGATGAAAATGAATCAAAAAATCTACACGGTCTTTTTGCAAAAACATATTATTACCTATTTTTTGCAAAAGATAAAGATGCATTTATTTTTAGTAAACACAATTCCAAAAAGTACTTCCCAAGTGATTATTTAATGAAGGACTTATCTCAAAAGTAGTATTTTTGAACGCCCAGTGTGACGTGATGAGATTAAATAATGAGATTAAAAAAATAGTGTAGGTAGAACAATATACTAAAGAAACAGTACCCGAACAGAATTTAGAAAAAAGTCTGGTTTTGAAAAAAAAATCGCACAAATGACCACCCTAAAAAAGCTTTGGCATTCAAATGTAATTTTGAACAGCAACAACACAATTATTTTACGAATTAGGTACATAGCTAGAAGTTCTAACCGCATACTTTTTATCTATGATTTATATATTTTGATCAATTCAAGAAAACCCTCAAAAAGAATACAATCTGATGTGCAGTGCAAACCAGTTTCATCGTCAAATATAGCAAAGCAGTTTAGATAAAAATTTTGGTTTTTGGATGTTTGGATTTTAGGATGTTTTTAGGATGTTTCATACTGCGCCTTAAGAACCCAGATCTATTACAAAAGGCATTAAGCTTCAAGACATCTTTTAACATCATACATGTAACATTCACCAGGTTCGCTAGAGTAGAGAGATCTTTGATTTTTTTTTCCGTTTAATTCAGTTGCACTGTACTAATATATCAACATCTCTGTTTGTTGCAGTGTAGGCATGCTGAAACACGTAGCCGTGTCCCCGCACCGCGCACGCGCCGACTCCGTGAGCCTCGCATCTTCCACCTCCTGCTGCTCATTAGGCAGCCTCGACAACCGCCACGACTCTGTGACGAACCTCTCTCAACGAACGGTAAGTCAAAAGAATAATTATTCAAAACTACCTTAAAGCACCTTAGTACCATAGATGGACCATAAAAAGGGCGTAAAGAAGTTGCTGCTTGACCTAATTGGCAATTGTTTGTTTTCGGAATTTAAGCACTCTAAAGGACTGGTGACCCTTTATTTTTGATTGTGATAATTCACGGGAATACCCCTGTGGTTTTGATAATTCACGGGAATACCCCGGCGTATGCGGTTTTGTACTTCGCTTGTTAGTTGTAATTTTAAGATAGTTTGTTGTTTTGTAAATTAAGCGGGTTTCCTTGGGCGAATAACACTTTCATGTAAGAACCTATTTTTAGACACGATTGAATCTATAGGTAATTGCTTCTTCCAATGATGATGAAAAATTTACAGTCATGTTCAATTACCTCGGGGCATCATTATCATTTTTATACCTTAAACCATGTCCGCTTTAAGTAACTAAGTAAACTTATCTAGTGGCTAATCTGATTTGAGGTTACGACCAAAATGACCGTCATTTCCATGCCCAATCGCTACCAGCACACGCTATAGTAGATGTACTACTCGATTGCATTACTCACTGTCACTGCGTGTGGTCCTTTCTAGGCTCCAATGACCATGCTTCTTTCATTTCCTCACCAAGTCTGCAGCGTTTTTCTAATGATTCCATGATAATGACACGTTTATGGTGAACGTCGGAGATACCATCGCATCATTATATGATTTCACTTTCTGCAGTTAGTACTTAAATTATACCGGAATTGCCTTTAGTTCCCATGGTATGAAAAAATACATAATGTAACATCGACTTGTGTACACTACAGGAAGCAGTTGTGTACTTTGCTCATAAAAACTTATCATATCAGTAATGTCATTCTGAATCCACTTCCCATATTGGTTTTATCGGTTACTTTATGGTAGGTACCTTTATGGTTGGATGGAACCACAGTTGGTAGGTACTTTATGCTTTTTTATTTGGGGACTGGTTTTATGACGCTCAAAAAATCCCGTTGGCCAGATTAGTCTTATCACCAACCTGACCACTGGGAAAAACTGTTCAAAAGCACTGCACTAATTGACCTGGTGCCTTTGGTCCGGAATGGTTTTGCAAAGTTCACGTACCTATCGTAAAAAAACAATATTTGATCGACATACAACCAAACGTTCCCAGGCTCAGACATTATTTCAAGAACATTTTTATAGTTTTGTTTTTAAATCATATCAGCTTACCCTTTCTTCGTTAACATTCATGTTTATGTAAAAAACATCAAACTCAATGATGATGAGAACAAAAATTACACTTTTCTCTCAATCCATTTAAAAACTTTTACCAAAACTGTCTCCACAATGGGCAGTTTCTACATTAAAGCTTGTGATCACCTTCAGAGGGTGCTAATTAGCGCGACAATGACATTTGATGGCCGACTGAGATTGGCTGATCTCTCAATTGTTCAAAGTGAGCGGTATGGTTTGGGAGCAGACTTGAGGCTATTGTTTGTGAGTGCGCAATGGAAAGTCAGTAATGCCACGTGGGAGAGTTTCCAAATTTTTGAATATTTCTAGAAATAGCCTCTGAAATAATTTTGCAACTGAGAAGAGAAACTTTTCTCATTACAAGATTTAGCTGAAAAAACTTATCAGATGCTTTTGTATTTATGTTTTCATTATGTTTTATAGCTAAATGTTTATTGACTGGCTAAATTTTAACATATATTATTATACCCATAGATTTCCGTCTAACGGTCTAACTCCATTACAAATTACACTCATGCTAATCAACTAGGAGTCCAGTCTAGACATCAGCATGTCTATCTTTACATAAACTGTGTTTAATCTTTATTGTACCGAGAAGTGTTGTCCATATGTAGAATGTTTATTGCCTTAACATAATGTGTTATAGTTTATAATCAACATATGCTATCTGTACTAGATTGCTTCACAGCTTCACACTAAGGCTTGCTCTATGACCCAGATTGGTTACATAAATCTCACCAAATGAGTAGTTACAGTATGCAGCCCTTTAGGGAATACGCAGATTTATATTGCATCATGTTGTGTTAGCTTTAATGCGTTTGTTTCTTTGAACTCTCCTGTGTAATATTTTTTAAACTTCACGTGGACGCTTACTAATTGGAAAAGTATTTCGTAGCCAACGATTCGATTTTTGTTGCTTGTGAGAATCATTTGAAAGATCATCAGTTTCTTTGTTTCCATTATACTGATGACCCGTATCACTGTCGTTATCGTTAGGTACTTTTTATCTCCCATAATCATACTTTTAGAGAACTTGAATATGAAGCGGTGTAGGTTTGTTGCTTCGATTCACACCGTCTCATACATTGTCAAGACAGTGTATACAGATAATAGTTTTCTTCCACTACATTCCTACAATAGCCTGCCTGTAAACAATTGAAGCGTCTTTGTTATACGACACTGGAGCTACGGACTTCGGGCATGTTAATATAGAAGATCTACATATTTTCCATAGAACAATGCCACTGTTCTCGATTATATAGACTTTCCCATATCGTTTGATTATTGCCTGAGCTTTATAACGGCTTGTAACAAGTTTGTATGAATGCATGGGAATACAATGCAAAACTTGTGCAACATGGATTTTGTTTTCCTGTGTTATTAGAGCATAAAGATAGTGCAATATTCCCACATAAAGATAAATGGAACTAGGCATGTAAAGAAATACTAGGTAGTCTCACTGTAGTAAAAAAGAGGTGAGTTTTTGAATGCATCTTTGCACGAGATTTGGCTTAGATTTTACTAAACTCGTTTAAAATATTTGTAAAATTAAAATTGTTTTCTAAAAAACTTATGTATTATATTAACTTACCTCCTGTCCTCCATATAAGGTTCTGATTAATTTGAGCCATATAAGTTCATCAACAATAACTTCATATTTAATAGCTCTCAGCAGATGTTATGCCATCATTACGCACTTTACTACTTCCATATAAGATTCATAATCCTTCGCTTTGATATCATCAAATACTATATCCTTGATACGGTAAATCTCACCACCACCATTACAAAGCTGATCGTTGACACTTATCGCAACGCTATAGATACCAAATTCCTTTAGCAAATCAGTATCTTGGTGGTAAGTTAATATTGTTCTGCTCTTCCCACGTTCTCGTTGACATGTGCGCAGCAGTACATCTGCAACTGCATTGTATTGTATGTGGATTCTTTTCCCAGTAATACTTAGAATTTGCACTTTTTGTGGAATCCCAGTTTTTTTGCAAGCATTGTCTTTGGGATTTGTATGGTGAATATATGATATCAGTGCTCGGATTTGATATTATATTTTAATGGAAATTGTATTTCTTGACTCAGTTTACAATTTTTTTTGAACTAATGGCTAAATAACTTCGCACTAATTTCACGCGATGTATTATGTGGTCCGTTCACTGTTGCTTGTCGACGATAAGTCTCAACAGTAACAAAACATTAGTGAAAATAAATTAACATTATCGTTGGTATAATATGCAGCAGATGACTTAATTTGTTTTTATCTAAAAATACTAATTTTCATTGTATTTCAATTTGAATTTGCATTACTCTTCC
The DNA here is from genome assembly GCA_951392215.1 of Epirrita christyi. Taxonomy (NCBI): domain Eukaryota; kingdom Metazoa; phylum Arthropoda; class Insecta; order Lepidoptera; family Geometridae; genus Epirrita; species Epirrita christyi. Next base: position 955,817 of record OX595835.1, read on the forward strand.
TGTATGAATATGTATCTGAATCATTGTATTATAGAAAGGGTCTGGTAGATCACCCACCCACAGAGTTACCACGTTCTTTCACTTCCGTTCATTACCATCGGGACGCAGGCTTTCTACATACTGATGCTCCGGTGAAACCGAATAAAGATGTATTCAAACTATGATGTTTTATAATTTTGCGATAATAACTACTCTTTATTGCTTATCAACTTCAAATTCAGCAAAAAAATTTTGTGGAGTTTTTACCCCGAGATACAAGATACAAGATTTTATTGTTAAAAACATTTTAAAAGTTGAGTGTAAATATGTATGTATGTATTATGTATGCGAAAGCCATATCCAATGTTATTTAGAGAAGCCTGTGAGTACAAACATTATTAATTAAGTTAAAAGACACATCATTGTGGATTTAGCCTTCCTATAGATGAATTCATGGGATGAACACGGACGTACTCTTGACGTCCCGCTGTTCAAGATTTGGCCTTCCTCTGCAACATGATGGGGTTTTTAATCTTTGCGTAATCGGGTTTTAGTTTATACAACATTCCTTTTCTTCATTTTGTCTAAATCACCTGTATTATAAAAACTAAAGTCATACCTGAATCGAATCAAATCTCTAAAGTCACCTCCGACTAGTGGGGTGACCTCTACTCGTATATCGACTTATCGATATTTATTCAGCGCACGAATAAGTACCAGAGGTGTATAGCGACACACACAACCAACAGTGATGCGAAGCGGATGTAAAGGTCTTCGCCAGCATTGCAGGTGCAAAGGAATGCAAGAAATCCGCAACTTGAATGATATAATAATACGGTTAGTAAAAAAGTTGAATACCTAAATAATAAGAAGAGCTACCAGCTTCCATCCAACTTTAACTTGTAAAAAAATTTAAAGGAATTGTAATTAAAATAAATGAGCTTTTTGTAATCCTAGCATTGCAAAGAAACCTGGAATTAATTATATTGCTTACCTTGTGGCATTTCTGTATACGGCACGACAACATAATGATTGCATACAATTATGAAAATGCTGAGATTACAGAGCTAGGATGCGCAGGCGCAGCCAAGCGCGATGCCCATGACATCAGCGCGTACTCACTCGTATTATGAATATTATATTATAAGACGCGTGCGTGACGTCGGTCGTTACGTCACAGTGACATACAATTTAGGGCTTGTTTCACAATCTTCAAGTAAAGTCTCGAGTAGGCTAGTTGTCGGTTAAAGTCCCATGTAACTGTGCATACGAGTTTCACAAAAGCCGAGTAGCATTAACCAGGAAGTAAAGTAGCCTGTAACTTACTTACAGCTTCATCTGCCGATTAGCCGGTCTAATTGACGAGTAAAGTCAAGTTTCGTCTGATTTTGTGTAGATAGTATCAAACTATTTCGAAAAAAACAATTAGAAAGTGTTAGAAATTGATTTATTTGATTTAATTGATCATCAAATAGAGCAATTAGAAAATTAATCAAGGCAAACAATTCCGAGAGTTCGTGTATTTCATGTTCGTGTAAATTATTTTGCCGAACTTGATGATAATGTTTTTTTGCCAGATTTCGTCTATCAAAAAAAAAACCGCGCCGCGCAAAATTTGACAACTGTGACGTGTGACTGCTGACATTTCTTGTTGATGACAGCGTCTACTGAACGGTTAGATTTAAATCATTCAGCAAACCACCGAGTTGCTAATCGGAACTCAATTTTCTTTTGTGAATCTGATAAAAGTTAATCGACATTTTTACTTGCTGATTAACGCTACTTAGGAAGTAACTAATCATCACTTTACTTGAAGATCGTGAACGAGGCCCTTAGTCTTGTTGTTTGCATAATTTTCTACGTATGAAAATTACATAAAATGCTTACTATGACGTTTGGTCATGAAACTCTCCCATTTCTTTAAAATGGGATGCTTTCCATAACTGCCCCCCCAATTAATTTAGCAAATGGCAATGGGGGACGCAACAACACATGGGCAGTCTTAGTGTTATCTAAATCTTATGAAACTTGAATAGGGGTAACTTCTTGACCTAAATATTTACTCCTTTCAAGTTTCAATACATTTCGATAACGCTAAGGCTGCCAAAATGATCCATATTGTTGCGTTCCCCATTGCCATTTGCTACTGTAATTGGGGGGCTGACTGTAGAATCAAGTGACAGCAATACAAAATTTTATTGAAATATAATCAGTTAAAGGTTGCTATAATTTGTGATCTAAGACCAATACGCATTATTAATAACACGTTTCTTGCTGCAATGGTCTTAATCAGGGATTGGCAGACACTGGCTTCACAAACGAACAATCACACCTTTCACCAATGTTACTTGAATAAGTTTAGTTTATTAATGTTTTGTTTGACCAAAACAACACCAAAAATATGGCTAGACAACACTACACACAGATCTACTATGACGTTATAAATTGGCACCTAAATAAAGCAATTGGTCTTTAAGATAAGTATAACCCATCTATTGGCTTTAATTGTAGTAGCAAATTAATTGGCATTCAGGACTAGTGCGGAGCGATAACCTCACGCGTCACCGCGCGTAGTTTGCGCGATATTGGTGGTCCACGAATTGTGCCGGGGGCCGGAGTCTGTTATTGTTACGCGTCTATTGTTACGCAGTTGACGGTAGGGGTGATCCCCTATTTTTATCGATAAAGGTCAAAAATATTTTGACACTTATTTTTGGAAACTTTACCTTGACCATGATTTAATTTAACAAGTTTATTAACATTTATATTTCTTTCACATTAGTCGCTAGGTCCTAGGTATATGGTGGCCTTGATCAAGCAGCCCCCCAATTTGACTAGCAAATGGCAATGGGGAACGCAACAATGGGGATCCTGTTGGCAGCTTTAGCACTCCAAAAAACTATGAAACTTAAACAAGGAATATTTAGCTCAAGAAGTTTCCCCTACTCAAGTTTCATAAAATTTAGATAGCGCTAAGTGCCTAAATGATCCCCATTGTTACGTTCCCCATTGCCATTTGCTACTGTAATTGGGGTGCTGGTCTCCTGACTTACCGCAAGGTGCCCGAAAAATAACCGGTGACACAAAGTAGTAGTAGTACTTAATTAAGATTTGTTCACATGACAACGGTAAATACTTATTTTTGAATAATCAATCTAAAGTATGTTATGGCCGTGGTATTTCTCTCCCCGTGGATGTTGGAAAAGCCCGTGAACGAAATATTAATTCACTGATTAAAGCCGACTCAGTGATTACATTAGGGGATGTGCAGCATCATCCACCTGAGAACCTAGCAGCAATACTGCGATCACCACATTAGGGGATGTGCAGCAGCATCCACCTGAGAACCTAGCAGCAATACTGCGATCACCAAATCACCTGTCAAGCGTGGATATTATGGCAAATACCCTCACCTCATTGCATTCAACGCGGCAGGTCTCGCCCAGCTATGGAAATCGACCGACTGATGATGTTGATGATGATAATCTAAAATAATACGTGCGATGTGTACTAATGCTCAATTCGTAAAACGGAAAATTTTCACGTACTGATATGTTGGTGGAAGCACCAACAGGTTTCGACCCTAATCGAGGGTCTTCATCAGGGTGGGTATAGGATCCGCGCTACACTCACTCCGCGTCCCTCCTCGCACTGAGTCTCTGAGCTCGCTCCTCTCGACTCATCCGGCGCAGGGGTGAGGGGAGTGCTTGTGACCGCGTCATCACGCGTTCTTCGGTGACGTCATACCGGTCGGGTTGCGGTGCTACATCCACCACTGTACTGATGCTATTAAAATGGGACAAACAGGATGCTTTCACGTGTTGAGTGTGAGATGAACTATCGATATCATTCCTCGATTCCCTCCCTAGCCCGGATGCCGGACGAAGGGCGAAGGGCCCGCAATGCGTCCAATTGAGCCCAATAAAGGAAGGAAGCTTTCCCGGATATGCACTTGTTCGCGCGTAGCAGAGTGGACCAGAGGGTGACTGCGATTTACTATTTTACTAAAATTCAGTTCCGTTTTGTTAGTATGCTAATGTTATGCTTTTGTTAATGTGCGACGAAAATGTAGGGTGGGTTTGGGCCGTATGAGAATTTTTCGGTCCGTGGTCTGTCTGGTCTAAGAATCGATCCTTCTCCTCCCGTGGATGTAGTCAAAGTCATAATAACGGATTTACACCAGGGGCTGGGCAGCAGCACCCACCTGAGTGCTAAACACCAATCCACCTGGCAAGCGTGGTGATTATGGCAAATCCTCCCATAGTATTCAATGTCTCAAGGGCCTCGTCCAGCAGTGGACGTAAACAGGCTGGTGATGATAATGATGGGAATTTTTAATTTGACGTCCAACTGAACCGTTTATTTAAATTTATATTGGTTAAAGAGTTATTAATCCCCTTATCTCTATTTGCTATCACCTCTTATCTAAGTGCGTGTTTAGAAGGGCTGCATTCTTAAATCACACATAGGTACATAAGGGAACACAAGCTGTTCTGACACTATGAGCTGTCCTCTATGTTTTGGAATACGAAGGAATACGGCCTATTACATTATATAAATTAAGTCACGTCTGTTTCTCGGAGGGTTAGGCAGATACTATGGATTTTCACCAACGATTCTGACACAACTTCTTCGCCGCTCTCATAACATTCTTTACGCAGTTGCTCGTCGATACTTTCGGTCCCTCCATTCTCCAGAACATCTCAGATTTGGTCAGAGTACGTTCGTTGAGGTCTTCGCCTTCCAACTGTCTCATATCACTACCAGTAGCCTCCGATATATCAATTACCTATATACTAGCCATACAAAAATTAATTGGTTCATGAGTCTTATAGCTTACCTACCGAAAGTTGCATCGGCACGCGCGCGACCTCGCCATTCTGGGAAATGTCCAGTTGTCTCTTGCGCAATATTGAATATTTACCGCAACATTCTTCGAGTACCTATTGGAATTTACTGATTTACCTGCTACCTGTGTCATTGAACATGTTCTAGGAAAGTTCTAGCTACTTCAGTACGTTGTTTCGGTGCGGTAGCTAAGTAACTAAACTAGTCGCACGCGACTCCACACGCAGGAATAACGATATTAGATGGAAGAAGAGAATTACTGACCTTACGGCAAGTGGTATTAGGCCAGTCTGAGGTCCATTCTTCTGTTTTTTATATTAACTTCAACACCCCGGCACCTCCTTGGAGGGTGAATTTCAGAAAGTCCTTCTTAATGCTCCCTTAGCTAGACTATAAATGGAATGTTATGCTATAGGAGCTATTAGGTCTCTAACAGTGAGCGAGTCACTCACTTACGTAACGATTTTATGTACTCGTATCTTGATATTTTGTATATTATAATTGTATTAGTTGTAGTATGTATATTTTTTGAGATAAAGCGCCTCTACATAAGCGCAGGTAGCGCTAGGCTTTTGTTTTTTCGACGGAAAGCCGTCGGATCATTTACGGGTAAGTGTATTTTTTTCACTTTCCGCTTATGTTTCGTTAAGTGGTCCTTCGCCCCATAGCCGTGTATAGTGGTCCTTTACAACCTTGGAATCACGGAACTTAAAAAAATTACACCTCTAATATTAATTACGCAATATCTAAGACTCAAACAAACAGTAGCAGCAGTACTTACGTCAAACGACCTTGCGTTTGTCCGTCTATGTATCCGTCCGCTGCCATAGATTAAATAATCACTGCATAACTAACTGCAGCTCGGTACCTAGCGTAAATGGTTTATACTTATTATGTGGCGCCTGCTATTAAAATGATAAATCTTATAGGGTATTAAAACTTAGTACCTTAGTTACTGATAGATCTTGTGACCAACGGATCAGTTTAAAATGATTACATTTTTATAAACACCTCCAACTTACCTAAGTACCTGAATTTTTCTTCTGTGTTTATAATTTATTCTTAGCCTGTGATATGATGGTGGACCTGAAAATAATTAATTGTACTCTGATAGAAATAGATCGTCTCGAAAATAAATGTGCCACGTAAACAGGAACTTAATTCTGTAGAAAAAAAAGAATTGTTGTTCAAAATAATGATTATTGAAACCTCTGGCAAATAAGGGATTAAGAGTAAATGTTGCTCTGAAACCAAAGCCAATCGTCTGAATATGCCAGGTTAATGGCCGTTAGAAGTAAGTAAACTGTTAAGTAGTACTGTATTTCTTAACATTTTTTACCTGATTGAAATACTCAAAAAAACGCGATTGACGTCAACAACCGTTTCAAATAATATTTGCCTAATTGGTTCAGCTTCAGGTTTTTCAAATATTTCAAGGAATAAGTAAATCTTTTGTCACACTTCTTTAGTATAAGTAATTTTAAGGAAATAACGGTAAGCAGCCTCCTACTTATTATAGGTACTAGTAGATACCTACATTATTTACTAGCTTAATCAACTTTCCGTTCATTTATTTTTGAGATAAATGATAAATAGATAGATAGTTTATAACTGTATTGTACACCATAAAAAAAAGAGAGTTCAAATCAGAGGTACAGTGGGCGGTCTTATCGCTTAAGAGCAAATGATCTTCATGATCACCCTTTAGAAGTCCACTGCTAGCCATAAGGCCTTCCCCATAAGAATGCCACGATGATCGTTCTTGAGCCTCCATCCACTGACTTCTTGCTACCTTTAAAATCTCCTTGGTCCATTCAGGAGGCCTTACTGCCCTGCGTTGTCGTCCGTCCGGTGCGAGGTCACCACTCAATAACCTTGGAGAATACCCAACGGTTGATTCTGCGAGTTATATGGACTGAATATTGCCACTTTGAGGCTTGCTTTTGAGGATGACCTCTGGGGTGCGGCGGGCGAGTAGCCTGCTATAAGATGCAAGAAGTTGTGGGTCCGATTCCCGCTGCGGGACAAATGTTTGTATGATCTGCAAATATTTGTTCCGGGTCTTGGTGTTATGGTACCATGGTACACGTGGTTCCTGATACCCACGACACAGGGATTCCTAGGACGCCTGCAAAACCAGAGGCATCACACGCGTGCTGCTGACCCTGAGACATAAAGATGAAAAGTCTCATGTGCCTGTAATTTCACCGGCACCCTTCAAACCGAAACACAACAATGCGAGCTCTACTGCTTGACTGTTGCGTTACGTATGTGACTGTTGGGTGTTATGTTATGTTACTTTAACTTACTAATTCTGAGCGTTATGTCGGTGATCTTGGTTCATCTACCACGTAGTAAAACTCTTTTGAGATTAGTAAATGGGTGTTATGTTGGTGCATAGATATTAGCTAGGTCCCTGTCATGATGGCAGGTGACTAATGACACAAACAGCTTTCTGCAGCTGGGGCAGGTCAACTGGCCCTTTATGACTAGCTTCCTTGTTCTAAGACCATGACTAATTTACTAAGTGCTGTATAAGTACCTTTTGTATGGCAGTGACGTCATGTACACTGATTTAGTTAATCAACTTATAAGGAAAAGACGATTCATATGCTCGTACCGTTGTAAGGTGAAGCTATCTGCTTGTATGATTGTCCGAGAAAAGATAAAAAGTGCTTAGTTTTTTGTCAATTTGGCTCCGCAAAAATTGGTCAAATTAGAATTTGCTAGGAGGTAGATAACTGTTATTCAAAGATAAATGGTTTAATATAACGAACCTTATTTCCTGTCCAAGACAATTTTCTTTAGTTTAAAAAATAGTAGGTACAATGGTTTGTTGCTTGTAGTACTAGTATTACTATCAGTAGTAACACGGGTAAAAAAACCCGTAGAACTACCAAGCGATACAGTAGTACCACGGGAAATGTTTTTTACCCGTGTTACACTCTTAACACCGATCCGTCTGCTAAGCGTGGAGATTATGGCAAATCCCCCCATTGCATTCTATGGGGGAGGCCTCATCCAGCAGTGGACATCTAATGGCTGAGAAAGATTAATATCAAGCACACTATTATAACAATTACAAATTAAAATAACATAAAATATGAAAGTGAACCTACTAAGTCTTGATATTTGTGTTTGTAGGCTCTACTTTCCTTCCAGGGACTTCACAATCTGTAGTCATATAAATAATATCATCATTCATTACATTGTGTTGTTAAGTACATTACTTACTATTTCATCATCATCATCATCATCCGCCTGTAGAAGCCCACTGCTGGATGTAGGCCTCCCCTTAGAATGCCACGAAGCGACGCGCGGTCTTGAGCCGCCTCCATCTACCGACTTAATACTTATTATTAAAATACTTATTTGGCTTATTTGATTATGTGACTTGTTATTTATTTACTTATAATTCACAGTTTAATACTCTATTATTATTATTATTTTATTTATTTATTTATTCACCATTATAAAAGAACACTCAGGCATTTTTATGAAATTAGGATTAAACAAATTAAATTTATGGCCAAAAGAATAAATTAAGAATATTAAGTATACACAATTTCACACACTACTATTATATTCTTTTTTATTCTATTCTATTCTTGTAGAAACAAACACATAACTAATGATTTTGAAAATAATGTGAGGAGCAAAGTGCCTATGATAATTTGCAACTGGCCATCAATTATTGCGACAGAAAATAATAGGCCAGCAGTTAGCTGACCGCATTCTCAGATGACGGGCATCTACTTGCCGTCATCCGATTATGACAGATCACATTTGCCATTTAGTCAAACAAAAATTATGAGTCCAATTTTCATTCCCTGAATGATCTCAATTCTTAAGGTACCTACCCTTTAAACAGACCCCCTTATTCATAATCATTTTTTCAAAAATGATTTAGCTTTCAAGCTATTTTAGTTAAAATAGCTTTTGTCTTGTTTTGACGTATTACATTTTACAACAAACAAAAGCAATTTTAACTAAAATAGGTTTCAAAAATGGTTATAAATAAGGCCCAGAGTATTTAATTGAAATGGGTTAGTGAGGGAAAAACCTAAGGGGTAAGATAAATCAAAAGATCCTGAAAGGGCTCGTGTCACCGGTGAACTTCATACCTACAATGATTTTGGAAAAATATGCCGCTTTTTTAAAGTATTAAAAATAAATATAAATATCCTTTTTGTACAGGAACCTTATTTCTAAATTAACGGGAATCCTCAAAACTGACACTTTTAAAATTCTTAATTTAAAATTCATCACTGCGTACATTTTTTAAATGATTGCGTAGATTTCTGAACAATGAATCAGAAAAAAAAATTGTACAAGTTGAAGCGTAACTCAGACGAAAAATTTGACGAGGTAGGTACGTTGAACGGGAAACGTTAAGTAAATTGTTATTACCCTCTTTGCTACACAAATAAACGAATCGACGTAGTTATTGCTCGTCACGAATACGGAATTGAACTCCAACATCCTTGTATCCTTGTCACTTGTCACCATTACTCATTCCAATCGCCAGTTAGTTACAATTAATTAATTGTTATTTATATTAATTCAGTCCGACGTCAGTGTAGTAAGGTACTATCTAACCCAGTCTATGACGTAGGTGCGCGTACGCAAGTTTCCGTGACCTTTCCGTCTCGAATCGGTTCTTCCAAGAAGCATACCGTTGAATTGCCTTTTAAAGGACAACGGCTGCATGATAATTAGTTCCAAGAATGCTTTATTCGGTGACAGTGATGAGCTCATAGTGATTGGAAAATGACATTGACAGGTGGAATCAAATGATTTTCCGATGAATTGTCCTAGATACCCTTTCCAGAATTCGTGATAAAGAGATTAGGTAATTTATAACCTACGTAGTAGCTATTTATAAATCTGCGATAATAGATAGTCAGACATTTTCCGCTCCTAAGTTTTTCTTGCTGGTTTTTGGTAAGGTATAGATTCATTAAGATTCTATTCTTATAATATATTTCCTTCTTTTGAACCAAGATCATCGACATAGCTCTCAGAATTAGCATGTTGAAGTGGCAATGGGCAGGTCATGTAGCTAGCAGAACTGACAACCGATGGGAATAAAGGTTCTCGAGTGGTGACCACAAACCGGACGACGAGGTAGAGGAAGGCCCTTCACTCGATGGAATAAAGACATTATCAACGTCGCAGGAAGTCTGTGGATGGAGGCGGCTCAGGACCGTACGTCGTGGGATTCTAAGGACTTTTACAGGCTGATGATAAATAATCATAAATAAATAAACGCAAACTAGACTAGGTATCAATCAAACTAAGTAAGTAATTTCATCTACATGGTATCAAAGTCGGCACTACCTACTAACACACGGACAACCATGTCCAACCGTATTCTTAATTAATGACCGGCGTCAGTTAATTGGAGCTCGGAGCCTGCACAATAAAGACGTTGCTCTAATAGACCCTTAGAATGCTCAGTGCCGGGTTGAGAAGCTTTGAGCTCTGGGCAAAACTGCCCTGGGGAACAGCGTGATGGAATCAAGGGCTTGAAAGGGGCATTTTCAGGAGAAAATTGGTTGACAAGCATCGGGCAGAGTAAGCTTAGTAAAGCGATACTAGATTGAACTACCTTAACTTTCTCCTTAGCTCACTAATATTATAAATGCGAAAGTTTGTTTGGATAGATGGATGTTTGTTACTCTTTCACGCAAAAACTACTGAACGGATTTTGATGAAACTTAACAATATTATTTAGGCTATAATTTATTTGCTAACGTTATCGAGACGCTAGCGAGACGATCGCCAATGTCAAATATTGGCCAATGACATTAGGGTGCTTCAAAATCTTTGTAAGTTGATTGGTTGATATTTGACGTTTACAATCGTCTCGCTAGCGTCTCGGTAACGTTAGATATTCGTGCTTGGGCCTAATTCAGTCTCGAAACGTCAGCAAAAGTGACCAAAAACAGTGGTAATTAGCCGAACGATAAATGATTAACGAATGTTTCAATTCTATTATTATTATTACCATTTTTGCCTACGTCTAAGTAAACGCTGACAGCTAAAATCAAGCGAAATCTCAAAAACTTGCTCTATAAGTATTATTATTATTTATTATGCTTGAAAACTTGTCAAAATATTTTTTTTCAAGCTTGAAACTCAGGAATTCCACACTTGTAACTAGTATGAGTCATTCCCCGCAGTTCTGTGACCGGTTCTGAAGGTTGCAGCCATAATGAGTGCAATTGCAGCCTACCTGAGCATTATAAGTGAGTGCTACTGTACCTTATTGTTCAGGTATTTTTGTTGTTACTTGATTTTGAACGTACATTTTGCAAAAATAACTGTCATAAATTATATCATTAATTTTGTTAAATGGGAAATTTTCACGTACCGATATGTTGGTCGAGGCACCATCAGGTTTCGACCCTAATTGAGGGTCTTCTTCAGGGCAAGATCCGCGCTACACTCTCTCCGCGTCCTCGCACTTTTATACTATTTTCTTACTTTAGATAGTTTGACACAATCAATTCAATCAATCAATCACAATCAATCACACATTAATTTGTTATCTTCTAGACTTTTCTTATTGTTATTTTTTTTTGGCCTACTAGTATTCCTGTGTGAATGCGTTTGCGTTTTATAACTCTGTGTTTATCCGTGAGGACCGGTAATTGGCTTCTCTGTTTCTTATTTTAATTTACCTTGTTCTGTGTCTAATTTAAGCTGTTGGTCCTCCTAATAAATAAATAAAATAAATAAAAATAAATAAATAAATTATTGTAAAATTATGTCTAAAACCTTGGTATGCAAAGACAATGTTCAAAAATTCAAAATTCGTATGTTTGACAAACATATCTTATTACTTTTAAAGAATCATGAAATCTGAATCATGAATATGGATCTTGGTGTTGTAGTATTAAGGTACTCGTAGTTCCTGATACCAAACACAGGGAATCCTAAAGTGTGATTAAGTACTATGTATGTGACTGTTGAGTGTTATGTTATGTTATGAGACTAAAACAAAAGTGATTAGTAGGTACAAGTGTTATTTGTGGTTTTGCAATATCTTTAATAAACGCATGTTGTCATCCAACATGTCTTGCTCATGTTATAGTTACTCAAATAACTAAAAATGATAAATCTGTATCCGAACCTGTAGGGTCCGTTCCAGTAAGTTCACGGTCTGTCTGCCAGCAGGAATGTATTCCAATCGACATTCGATCAAACTCCGAAGGGATGCCGCTCAACCGTGTCGCCAACACGAATCTTTAATGAGTTTGTAACGAGAACCGACGCTGGATAGCAAAGGTTTGTGAGCTTTTATGACGACCTCTGCGGCGCGGCGGGCGATTAGCGGGCTGAGATCCAAGAGGTTGCGGATTCGATTCCAGCTGCGGGACTAATAAATAAATAATAAATAAATAAAGTAAAATAAAAAAAGTATTAAATAAAAAAATATTAAAAAAATTGCAAATATTTGTTCCGGATCTGGGTGTTAAGTACAATGGTAATTGTAGTTCCTGATACCCACGACACAGGGAATCCTAATAGTGTGGGATCAAGACTACATATTTGACTGTTGGGGTGTTATGTTATGATCAAAATACACACAGGAACAGGAGTAGTTTTAGCTTATAAGACGATTCAAAATGATCCTTGTGATTTCAATGAATAAAGTTCTTTTTGACTTTGACTTTGATCTAATATTTTAAGAAACTTTCGGTTGTCGTGATTAGGCATAGAGTCCAATGGGGGGATTTGCCAGGGTTAGAAGATAATCACCACGCTTAGCAGACGTATTGGTGATCGCAGTTGAGTGCTCAATTGGATGTTGCTGCCCATCCCCTGGCGTAGTCCTTTAGTCACCTTTTATGATATCCACAGGAGGACTTGGAGGAGTCCTATTCTTAGATCGAGTTTTAAGGAATATCAAAATTCTTGTTTATAATTTTTTATAGAAAGATATAGGTAGGTACTTCATCCTTCAGGGATAATTTCGATGTTAGCAGATGTCAAAAACCTTATGTTGACCGCTCCATATCAGGCTTGTACTAATTCGGAGCCATTATCGTGATGCTAACATGCTGTAAATAACTATAGAGAGTTAACTCTCGCCCACGGTTTCGCCCACATTGAAGGCCTTGTTGATGCTTTGTAGGAACTTGTTAAAATGCTATGAAGACTGTCAAGATGTTTTATTTATAATTTATCTTGAAGTTGTTTGAACAATCTTGTCAAGCACGAATAAAGGCGTACTTACAGATGCTATACTAAGTAAAGTTTGTTTTTCCTTTTGCGAACACTTGTTGACTGAAAATTAATCGAGCGACAACCAACAAAAAATAAATTTTCAAAAGACAAGTTAATTTTAATTAAGTACTCAAGTTACTCGACATACAAAAACAACACAACTTCCAACGAAATGATGAGATAATTTCGCGAAAAGCACATGTTTCGTATAACGAAGGCGATACTGCTAAAATGTATTCTGTGGCTTAAGGCGAACTGGTCCCAATTATAGTAGCAAACGACAATCGGGAACGAAACAAAGGGGATCATTTTGGCAGCCTTAGCGCTGTCCAAATCTTATGAAACTTGAAAGGAGGAGTATTTAGGTCAAGAAGTTTCCCCTATTCAAGTTTCTAAGATTTAGATAGCGCTAAGGCTGCTGAAATGATCCCCATTGTTGCGTTACACATTGCCATTTGCTACTTTAATCGGGAGGCTGGTCGTTTAGTCATGCACCTGTGCAAGTCTGTTCCACGCCTTGTCTGCGCCTCTGGCGGGCGCGGGCGCATCTTTACGCATCGCCTGTAGTGTATAAGGGTACCCTTAATTAAGTAGGTTTTTACGACTAAAAGCTACTGTTTGTTCATGTTAAGGCATATGTAAACAGCGCAAATAGATGACGATTGTTACGTAGGTTTTACCAATTATTTGCAATTCGTTTAGAAAATAAGACTAAGAAATATAAGAAGAGAGATCATTTTTATTTTTAAAAAAAACTAGTTTTTGTCGTTTATTTTGTGGCCCATCTTCAAATTACCCTAAAAGTGTACCTAGACCATGCCACGTAAGCAATTATATAATTTTTTTGATTGATGTATTCGTTAAATCTCTCCAACTATGTAGTTTCCTTTCAAGGCTTGTAAGAGAGGTATGTTGTAATAACTGAATTCTTAATTTGGTAATCGTTATCATACGGGTGTGAACCTACCAATTTGTGTCAGTCAACGTCCGTTTTTTATAAAACGGTGTATTAATAAGTTTTCCATATAAGAGGCCTGAACTATTGCTTGAATCAATCACTTATGACTTATCTGAATCAGAAGACTTTATTTGAATAAAAACTACGTATACGAGACGCCTTCAATCTTCGGATAAAATCCATATATATCCATATGTATCTCGAGACGAGATTTATCTGAGAATTCACTTATGTACCTACATCGACAAAATGATTGTTTTGTACTTTATTAAATTACTAGGTTCAATTTCAAGAAATGAGATACAAAATCTGCAGTCTTATTAGATTTGCTGCATCACAAAACAACGTTCAGAGTTGAGTTACGCGAGATAACATCCTCATGGTAGGGCTTGGCTGTCATCAACACAGCTTTTAGCAAGACTCTACATTTTGTACCTATGACTTGCAATAACAATGGGTCAATAAGAATATGTTATGAAAATAATATCTATTTATTTATATGGTCACGGGTACTCATTGGGTGTTTAAAATTTATTCTTGATTTTCCTGAAGTTTCGTCAGTGATCATTCAACCTGCAACCACGTTTAACACATTTAAAAAGCTACAAAATAAAAAAGTGCCCTCTATACACGTGATAAATTTACTCGTGGCCATATCAATAAATACGTAATGCAAAATTTGAAAAAAATATTAAGAAAATAATTAAACAAAAAAAAAAGTAAGTAGACAAAACAGTTTTTTGCACTCCGATAAATTGAAAGTTAAAAGATGTAATCCTAGATTCTATCGACGTTTAAGAAGACAGAAGCGCGTTGCAAAACTGAAATAATAAAAATAAAAAGTTCAACTACAATTTGAATTACAATTATAAATTCTAAATGATAAATATTAAAAGTGTAGATTAATTGGCAACCCTAGTAAGCAACAAAGCAGTCTGTGCATTTAAACAGTTCGATCTCGTATTACAGAAGTTGTCTGGACTTTGAGATGAGAACCGACACCGCTGAAACATATCTGTCTAACTGTGCGTAATATCTGCACATCTTGGGTGAATGGAAATAATACCCAATATAATATAATATTCAATGAACGCTATGCCCTCCACTCGATGGACAAAAGACATTATAAACGTACATAGATAGATATTTTTGAACGAGCGAAGCGAGTTCTCTGAGTCAAGTTGGAAGAATCGGCGTTTGTATGTATGTATGTATGTATGTATGTATGTTTGTCCAATGAAAACTTCCAAACCGTTAATCCGATCTTCATGAAATTTGGTATGGGGGTAGATAGTATTGGTACAATTTGTAGGTAAGGTTATGAGCTATATCGGTCAGGGGATTGCTGAGGTATTGGGGTCCAAGAGGGGGTAAAAAAAATAAAAGTGAGACAGTCAGATTAAGTGGGGTGTCTAATGAAAGCGCTTTGGTTGGACATTTAAAAACTGTTTTTAATAAGTATTTAGACTTAGTAGTTTCCGAGATATCAGGGAAAATAAAAACCGTAAAAATCAAAAATTCTAGGGTACTTCCAGCAACCCCACAATGCTGAAATTTGGTATGCTTGTGGCTTTTGTGTCACAACTACAGGGAAAAGTCTGAAATTGAAGAATTTCGAGACATGTACCCTATAAAACAAAAAACTAATATAATATCCGTTGTTGACCTCCCATTTCTAGGAATTTGAATGACGTTGGAGTTCTATGATTTCGTCAAAAGGACGTTACCAATTAATTCGTCAGGTACTTTATATACTAACAGGTATGTAGTATCAGAGACAAGTTACTGGTCTCTGGTAGTATGAACGCCCCGTTGCTTAGTCCTATTCAAAAGTTATTTCGATGATGTGTAGGAAATAACCACGAGGTGAAACTTAAAAAAAAAAAGGAAATGTCTTACTTAAGTAGTCGGGCTGATAAAGGTGTCATCGCGAGGTCTTAGTTCGGGGCGAACCACTAGTTTATTATACATAGAAAATACCCAGAACACCCTGGACAAATATCTGCAGATACAAATATTTATTCAGAGACAGGAATCGAACCCGCAACCTCCTGCGTCGCAGGCGAACCTTCGCCCGCCGCGCCACAGAAGTCGTCAATAATAAAGTTACAAAAGTTTTTGTGCAACATTCAATCAATTTAGTTCTCATTCCTTTCCTACCAACAATGACTATATCTTCTGTATATTTAATTAAATAAATGTGTATTATCGATAGATAAGTATATTTACATCGCCACGCAGTATTTGATATTCAAAAATAGGTCACTGGATAGGACTACAATCAGCCACTATCTCACCCACAGAACCTACTAACTGACAAAGAATTTATGCTGTCCTAACACAGAATCAACATCCGGCTGTCCAAAACAGTCGTTTTTGTTCCACACAGTAGGGTGTTATACCAATTTCTAACACGAACCCAGTGTTATCTGTATAATGACCTTGCTTTGTTACTTTTTAAATTTATCTGGTCTAGAAGTTTATAATTGTATTAAAACATTTGCCAAAAAGCTTCGCATATTCCATTTAAATGAGAGCATTTTACTTCATGCTCACCTGTTCGCAATTCTAACTTTTAATTTTTAATTTTGACGACCTCCGTGAAGCATTGGGTGAGTTGAGTAGCCAGCTGAGGCGCAAGAGGTGCGGGTTTGATTCCCGCTACGGGACAAATGTTTGCATGATCAGCAAATATTTGTTCCGGGTCTGGGTGTTATAGTACCACGATACTCGTAGTTCCTGATACCCACGACACAGGGAATCCTAGTGTGGGATCAAGACTACGTATGTGACTGTTGGGTATGACTATGTATGTTATGTTAAATGTGCAGAATTCAGTAGCGTAGCAAGGTGATGCGTAAAGAAATTGGGCCACCCCTCGATATACAACCAAGTGGTTTTTTTTATTAAATTCAAACATTCAACATTATCGCACTACGGCGAATGATCGCTTTGTGCGTCTCTGTTTGTATGCATCATTCGTAAAACGACAGACAGGGACACAAAACGCAAACATTCGCCGTAGCCCGATAATGCGTGACCCCAGCATTAGAGCGATGTCAACTAAAATTACCTACCTACCATGATGATCCTCCTTATAAACCTCTTTCTTACAAATGCGTGGACAGTCTATTTTAGCATCGGAAATCGGATGTTATCTATTTTAATAGCTAAATAGATCTTTAAAAATAATTCACACATCAAAGCTTTGTAAAAACCGATCCTAAAGTGGAAATGATGCATGCATCCTTCAGATGTTGTTCTCGGTATCCCAACGATTCATTATCCCAAGGGTTCAGAGCGGCCCAAATTGAGTGTTTATTTGTTTTCTCTTATTTATGTAATCATACGAAAAACTCGTTTAATTCGATTTAAAATTTCAATTTTAAAGTTTTTTTTACTATATAACTCCATCATGATGGAGTCATATATATGACTCCATCTTAAGCTATTGCATTTCCAGTGTTATTCTAGAACGTATCAATCTTAATTTAAACACGTAAATTAAGCTAAAAGCGCTTACTAAAACTTATAAAGGATTGCCTATCTACTTATTAAGAAACAAATCTATTAAGAACTCGTTAAGCTCGTCTTTGTACATGTCCTATGTGTAAGTTTTTTTTGTCTGTAATATTGTGTACAATACATAATTAAGAATTAAGAAGTAAACACAGTTTCTTAATTCTTAATTCTTAATTCTTTATTGTACACACAAAATTACAGAAAAATAAACTTACATATAGGACATGTACAAAGGCGAGCTTAACCCTAAAAGAGTTTTCTTCCAGCAAACCTTAGAGGAGTGGGAGAAATTATAAAACTAACTATTGAATTATTATCTTATGTACGTTTTATTCGATGCGTTTAAGTAAAACTATGCTCTAGATTTTTTGTATAGACTGGTGTTGCCTATACTATTCTACTTCTAGTACTAATACTTGTTCAGCAATTTAAACGTATTTTTCCTCGTTTTTTTCTTATATCAATGATCTATGACAGTTTACTTAATTAATTGCGTTGTGTGTATTATTAGTATTTGTTATTTATTAAAGTTACATTGTTATGCATGTAAAACATAGCGTGACTTCGAAATGGGTGGGTAATTATACCCTAAACCTATCAAAACATTGATTTAGAACAACACCAAACAATAATTACCGTGAAATCATTAGACGATAGATGGCGTGCTTCGATGAGAAAGCGAAACAAACAGACAGACATGTGTGGTGATCTATTGTTTATATTAAAGTTAATTGTTCAAATAATTGTTTAGAATAGATACAGATGTTAGAGAGGCGGTGAATCTAGGAAACAACTTTTTTATTTAGTTGAGCCACTCGTATTGTATGAACTTGTGTTTGAAGAGTGTAGTTACTGATAGAGCCTGTGAATTTTTAGACAGTTTTCAAATTACCAATAGATCTTGTGATGAACTTGCTATTGAAGTACTGTATCCTTATGTTTAATATGCAGCTTACTATACTAATTACATAGGTACTAGCTACTGCATAATTATTATGCAGATAATATGCAAGTATTAGTATTAAGTATTTTGTTTTGTCTTTTTTAGGCTACACATCTTCTTTCTGATGGTTTACTGACGATACCTACAAATAATCTACTGCTCTTTTTATGTCAGGGTGTGATGATATTTTGATTAGGGACATACGGTAAAGCTACCTCAGCGTAGTATAGTTACTAAAAGAAATATACGTACCTGCCAAGTAACTATTTTGCTAGCGCATTGGGTTGGGAGGCATTTCTATGTTTTTTCTTTTACATTACTATAGTTCAGGGAAAATAAACGACTTATGATAAAAAAGTACAGAAAAATATGTATAATTTCGTTTCTACTTCAAGTTATAAACACGCAGAGGGTTACTTAATTAGCAATTAGCCGTCTGTACGTACTTCTCGCTTATATATCTTATATCTATCCTATATTATATCTTATATATTATTATCTTTATATATCTTTATATTGCCCTGTTTTTGTAGTCTCCTTCCAAAATTTCACATCTTATAGTTATTGCTTTTCTACTTAGGATTATTTTATAGTAAACCAAAAATGATCGCCCTGTTCGGTAATTTTTAAGATATTTATAACCTTAGCTTATTTATTTTCATCCCATCTATTCGAAAAGGACGACTTGTTTCGCCTTTAAGTGTACCCAAAGGTGGTGTTTTCTGTATGAAACTTCTATAAGTGCGCCGCAATTATCTTTGCCGCGCACTTTTTGAATTTCGAACATATCGAACCCAAATAAGTGCGCCGCAATGAACTTAGCGGCGCCCTTTTTGAATTTGGAACATCTTAGTGTTTGAACAAAAATATTGTTTGAATAAATACTGGCTGGTATACGACCGCCCATAGTCGCGCCCCGCGCCGGCTGAATAAAAAAAACAAATGAAAAACGCGTTTTCATAAAATTCCACGGATTGTTAGAAATTCATCGTTTTGTTTTGAAACTAGTGGTTCGTCCCGAACTGAGACCTCGCGATGACACCATAATCAGCCCGACTATTTAAGTACCTACTAAGTCATAACATATTTTCCATTATTATTATTTTTTTAAATCACCTCGAGGTAATTTCCTACACATCATCGAAATAACCTTTAAGTAGGACTAAGCAACGGGCGTAATACTACATACCTGTAAATATATCAAGTACCTGACGAATCAATTGATAACATCCTTTTGACGAAACATAGAACTCCAACATCATTCAAATTCCTAGAGGTGGGAGGTCAACAATGAATTTTATATTGTTTTATGGAGTACAAGTTTCTAAATTCTTCAATTTCAGACTTTTTCCTGTATTTGTGTCACAAAAGCTACCAGCATACCAAATTTCAGCATTGTGGGATTGCTGGAAGTACCCTAGAATTTTAGAGGTTTACGTTTTTGTTTTTCCCTAATATCTCAAAAACTATATTGTCTAAATACTTATTAAAATCAGTTTTGAAATGTCCAACTAAAGCGCTTTCATTAGAGATCCCATTTGATCTGACTGTCTCACTTTTATTTTTTTTACCCCAACCGATATAGCTCATAACCTTACCTACAAATTGTACCAATACTATCTACCCCTATACTAAATTTCATGAAGATCGAATTAACGGTTAGGAAGTTTTCATCGGACAAACATACATACATACAAACGCCGATTCTTCCAACTTGACTCAGAGAACTCGCTTCGCTCGTTCAATAAAATATGAGGTGCCTTTTATTTTCGCATAGATGAAAAGTAGAGTGTAACACTCGGGCGCAAAATATATTTTTTGGCTCGGGCGACGTACTTTGAATCCCTCGCTACGTTCGGGATTCTACTCTAGAATCTCTCACATCGCTCTGGATTCAAAAAAGCGCCCTCGCCGTAAAAATATTATTTTGCTCCCTTATCATACAATCTACTATTTCAGCTTACTTATTAACATGACTGGCTAAATAATGACCAGCATGTATTTAATAGTGGTTGTGTTATTAATTGACAGTCGTGCGCTAATTGCAGCACGCGGCTTCGCCCGGCCATTGGTAGAGTCAACATACGAGCCAACAGACACACCAGACACGTTCTTGTGGAAAAGTATTTAGTTTGACCACCACTTAATATTTTCAAAAGAAAAGTTACCTTTACTGCTGTTTGTTGTCACCATCTCTTAGTCACCCCAAACCAACGTACTTACTATACTTTACTTCTTGTGCCGTGGTGAGTCAGGGTGCTGTGATGTGCCCGGCCTAAGAGTAGACCCCTCCATCTCCTCCCGTGGATATCGTAAAAGCCGACCTTAGTCGGTAGATTACACCAGGGGATGGGCAGCAGCATCCACCTGAATACTCAACACCAATACTGCGATCACCAATCCGCCTGCCAAGCGTGGTGATTATGGCAACTGCCCCCATTGCATTTAAAGGGGTGGTCTCCAGGTGGACGTCTAAAGGCTGATTATTATGTCACAATCTTGGTCACCCCACACCAATGTATTGTGACCTTATTTCTTCTTCTCCTTCTTTTATTTTGAAGAATAAGCCTGCCAAGATTTTTTGTTTGTTTTTTCCAATACCATAATTTAGAAGGAAAGGTTTGAGATGTCTGTTTTTCTCATCTTCAACGAAACGATACACAATCTTCTGAGTTTCGTAGTACCCCTCTCTCTGTTGGAATCGTGACCAACTGTTTGCCGGCGCATTCATGGCGTAATGGTGGTTTTATTAAAGCAAACAATTAGACGGGCGGCTGAATTGTGGATTGATTGGTTCAGCTGCGCGACCGGTTTCTTGAGGATTTGGCCGGCTGATAGCGTTCAGCATCAAGATAGATACGAGTAGGTCGTGCGTGAGTTACTTCTTGATATGACATACTTACATTTATCGATACTCAAATAAATAGGTACGTTTACCTTTAATGTATTGCATTGCATTTATTGTATATTAAATGATTCATGGGATTAAGTTTTAGAATATAAAGCAACTAAATGAAGCTTTAACTTTACTTGGGGTCAGTGAATTCGGTCATCGTGGTCGTTGACTGCGTTTGATAATTACAGACTTTTTCGATTTTGCAACAATTGTTTTATTAAATTACTTGTTTGTTTCGATTGCAACATACAAACCTGTAATTTGTTTGATTGGATTGACTCAAACTTTACAAGAAAGAGGTCCGTAATCTGGAACTAAACCCAAATTGAATCCAGACTCAAGCATAGGTTTTTTGAAAATCTGTCACCAAATCTATGCTTGAGTCTCGATTCACGCACGAGTGTAGTTCTGGAATGCAGACCTAAGAAATAGTTCACCTGAACGGCCAAAAGCTCTACAAGACTGTACAGAGCTAAAAAGGTTCTAAAGTTAATGAAAAGCCGAAAGGTCTATACAGTCTTGTAGAGCTAGAGTTAATAAACTTTAAACCCTTATTAAGGTCTATCATAAAAACCAAAGTAAACCCTTTTTTTATCTATGCTTACAATCTAATTTTTGTCCAACGCCCGATTTCAAGCACACTTCAAAGAATAAGTGTTGTTAGTACCTGTAGAACTTCTTGTGAAAGAGTTCGTCCGGGGAAGTACTACCTTTGCTGACATTTCGAGACTGAGTTCAGAAACCTCTAACTTAATTCAATCCCAATTTGAATTCAGTTCAATTTAAAATGATTCCCAACCACGAAAGTTTCAATTCTAACAAAAATATTTTATTGATTGAAGTTCACATTTTATTATCATAATGACTTATTTACATTGTACCGACAGACAATCTGTCCCAACACTGTCTTATTACAACACAAATAAGTATTTGTTCTAGATAACAAAATTTCTCAATGCACGTCTGATTCATA
Source organism: Epirrita christyi (assembly GCA_951392215.1). Classification (NCBI taxonomy): domain Eukaryota; kingdom Metazoa; phylum Arthropoda; class Insecta; order Lepidoptera; family Geometridae; genus Epirrita; species Epirrita christyi. The sequence goes on from OX595835.1 coordinate 978,171, forward strand.
AATTGTGTTTGAAGATGATCAATTGTACAATTCGATTGATATTGGCTAAATAGATCGATGGCGAAATAACTGATGTGAGTTGCAACTTGCAATTGAATGAGTATTTCTGCCCAATCAGCCCTCCCAATTATAGTAGCAAATGGCAATGGGTAACGCAACAATGGGGATCATTTTGGCAGCCTTAACGTTGTCCAAATCTTTTGAAACTTAAAAGGAGGAATATTTCGCTCAAGAAGTTTCCACTATTCAAGTTTAATAAGAATTAGATAGCGCTATAAGGCTGCCAAAATGATCCCCATTGTTGCATTCCCCATTGCAATTTGCTACTGTTATTGGAGGGCTGGCCAGTATTCAATGAAAGCCCCTACCTACCTAGAAGCTCTACGTAATACCTTTTACCGTTTTTATCACTCACCTGACCTATAATTTTTTCCTTTTCAAACAATTTAAATCTTGTTTTCACGGTAGCGTATAATAAGGACATTGCAACGTTTTACCATCTAGCCAGACGGTAGGCAGTCCCATCTTATTTGGTACCGTGAAAGTGGTTTTGCCATATCAATAAGTAAATTTCAATTTAGAGAATTGAATAACGCTGTTCAAATCCAGGTCAGACATTGTAAACATTACCAATCTTCACAATTTGTGACTCCAATGTAAAAAACTAACCTAAATTACATTTGTCGCAAAAACTCATTTACAGTAGGACCTACCTGCGTCTGAACTTTTTTGTAGATTATTAAAATGATCAACACTTTGCCTCGAGCCAAGATTCTTCTTTTTTCTCAACTTCCTGCGCACCTGGCGCGCTCAGCACGTGCGCAAGCGCAGCTTTTTACAAGCTTCTGGGGTTCCGCATTCTGAAAGATGATCCTTTATTGCGTAGGCTTTGTTTGTTCAGGCAAACGTGTTTAAGTGTTTTTGGGATGGTCTTGAATTCAACAGAATGTGTGTTCCATCCATGTATTCTTCCATCCATCGGCGAGATTAGTCGATGACATAGTCAGCGTCATGAGTCGAAATTGGATGAGGCTAGCCTTCCGTCTCCACGGTCACCTAGCAGGGCGTTGAAATTGGTTGGCAGATGATTTGTGTTTCATGCATCGGTTTTTTTACATAAGTAGAGTTGAAACCCTCAAATCTGAAGACAATGCCGATTCTTCGTGATGTCTTTGTCATGTTACAAAAGTCTGACCAAAAGGGTCATGACCTAAGGCCCAATTCTCGTAATAAAAATTACTTAGTCAAGATAAAGTTTGGATCACGTTCCGATCTTGTGTGGTATTCTCTAAACTTAAAATACAACACGGTATGTAATTATATGCAAATGTGAACAAAATTTTAACAATTCAAAGTTTTTTTCGATAATTTTAGTTTAAATAGATAGTCTCTCTTTACTCATTCCAATGATATTATACATATAACTATCCTACTCTTATGGTAGTCACCGTGTATCTATCGAAAGTAGACTATGTAAATTGTTATTATGAGGGAGCAGAATACCAAGTTTCTGTCAATTCACAATTCAGTCTCGATTCGGTCAACTTTCAATGTAGTTTCAAAATTATTAAGAGAATTCGGCCTCTGATGTTCGTAAATTTTTCTTCCAAACATGTCTCTATTTTTATCCTCGAGGACTCCCTAAGAAGCTATTTTGTACGGTTTTTACATGCACACGTTTTTTGTATAAGTACTGAAGCTCTTAACAACCCTTTAATATTGATGGCATATGGTATGCTATGAATACCCTTGATAATAGAGTCTTGCTACGCAGGTGAGACAGCAGCTGACAGTAATGGGGCTTTCATGTCTCTTGAGGTGACTAAAATAAATGTATAAACCTTATAATAATGAAAAGTTTATTCTATTAGTAAGGGGAGGTTCACAGTTCCAATGGTTGCTTGGCTCATAATATAACTTTATGGTAACTATCAAAACTTCATCAAAGGGGCGAAATGGATTATTGTGTCATGTAAAAATAAACTATTATTCGTCAGTTCACATTTCTCCATCAACATTTAATTAAATCATCCCATGAGATACGAAAACACTTTTCTCAGATGGTTTAACGCAGTGAACGATTCGTTCACTGGTTTAACGAGAGAATTTTAGATTACTTTCACTGCTGTTGTTACAGTTGTCATGAGTTTGAAGAATTGCCTATAAAATATACAAAAATAGAGTCTGTCTGTAGCACAAGCTGTGCCACGTATTAGGTCAGGACTCAAGTGGGCCCTCGCCGCTTTATGTTGGACTAAATTAGATTTAAAGTGTTAGGGGTATGTTTTTGAGGTTTGCTACAGGAACAGGAGTAGGTAATTTTAGTTTATAAGACGATTCAAAAGTATCCTTGTGATTTCAATGTATAAAGTTCTTTTTGACTTTGACTTGCTCACAGACAAGAGTGTTTTTTTATTTCCAAGGTCGTGGAGGTATATATTTTATAATGTTGCTTGTTGAGATAGGTGCAGTCTACTTATTAGGCAGGTATGAAGGCATGCAGGCATAAACCTACTCCTGTAATCCATAAAACATCTCATGACTGATATGATAATCTGCTGCGCTATGTTTTGTTGTTTTACAAACATATAACATGTTATGCTAACATATTGTGTCCCAAATATACAATGTTTTGTGTTAGCAAAAACACAAACATGTTTGCCGCGACGAACGGAAAACATCCCCCGCGTGGCCCGCGTTCGTCTGCGCGAAGTCATTACATTTCGTGGCAGTGCTCTCTAGCTCTAGAGGAAGACGTCAGAACTCATAATTTGAAAAGAGATTTTCTAACAAAACATTTTTTGTGCCAAAACATTCACTCAAAAATCGCAGCTGACTGGCTGTTTTACTAACATGTTTGAATAACATGTTTTGTTAAAAAATTTGGCGCAGCGAACCCTGCTTTGTGGTTACATTTTCCACTTGTTCTCCTACTTGTTTATGTGAGCTATTGAGACATAAAGTAACTACAGAAAAGAGTTCGGGTACTTAAAATTATCGTAAAATGTATTGAATTGATAATGGACCAGAAATGTTTCTGACCCAATCAAAAACTTATATCCTCATAAAAGGTCCAAGAATATCTTAACGGTGAACATATAACCCACTTAGCTATTACGTGCTAACAGCCGGCACGCGCTGCCCATTACGTTGTCAATACGCGACCGTTACCTACTATGACAAGCAATGTGACATGAAGTAACAGTGTGACTCTCGTGTGACTACATAGGGATATCTATCTGAATGGGACGGCATTTTACATTCTCAGGCAAACATCCTGTCGGACGCAGAATATTTGAAAGGATTGAAATGTTTGAGCTTGTTATTACGTTCATAATATACGTAGATAAGAGATCGCTTTACCCTCCAACCAAAGTTTTGAGATCGAGAAAAATTCTAGCTTTTTCTCACAGCCGGAAAAAAACCCTATTCCCAACAATTTTTCCGGGAATGATTCCAGTTCCCGAGCTAAGCTGGGCAGTCCGTACCTATATATTTATATGCCGATGACAGTAGGTAGGACAAGCGCTAGCTTAATCTCTATCTACTCATAAATTGCATCATCATCAGCCTGTAGAAGTTCAGTGCTGGACAGAGGCCGCTCCCCTAGAATGCTACGACGAACGGTCTTGAGCCGCCTCCATCCCCTGACTTACTGCGACGTTATGGTAATAATTTAATTAGCTTTCCGCTGGAATGGGATTTATTCTTTGGTGCACCAATTGTCGCTACCAAAACTTCTATATTATCAATTTACTTTCCCTTATACTGCCGTTCGGCTCCTGTATTATGCTTAGCTACTCTTACTCATAATATCTGACGCTAAACGGACTGACAGGACGCCACTAAATTGGGTGAATGAGGTGTGACGACTCCACAGGAAATTAGGAAATGGGAAGCACGCTCGATCGTGACGCTTTTTGTAGTTGTAGACGATCTTATTATAGATCTGTGTTTCTGGTATCCGGTAGAGAGATAATCAGTTTTGATTGGACATATTTGTTAAGATTAGCCGTCGATGCAGGGGAAGGTGGGTTTAGACGGCATAGATTTCGAAAAGATTGATTTTTATGAAAGTCGTATCCAAATTAAAATTAATAGCAATTCTGTATGAAAAAGTGGTGTATTATATAAACAGTCAACTTATCAAACTAAAACTATTATTTTGTGAGACTATGTAAAACAGTCTTCAAAATCCATCTTACCCAACCCATATGGGTAAGATGGCATACACCCAACCGCACTACTTTATTCGCAACTTCACTGTTATTTTTTTTCACACTCGAACATTGACAACTACTTTATAGCTATGTGTTATAAAGTAATTTAATATAAAGTGCTTTATGTGTTAGGACATTGAAAACCATAGTTTTTCTTTAAAATAACATTTTTTGTGAGTGTTTTTTTACCAAAACCTCCTTGATTGTTCTCGCACACTGACATCGGGCCGGTCGTGCCGATTTTCCGTTACGGTCGTACCTGTGCATGCAGTGGCGCCACTGGATTTAATATGGCGGAGAAATTGCTACTATTCCATCTCTTCCACTTTCCCCTACGATTGAGATACATATATCTTTGCTTCGCAATGAGAGCCTTACAAATTGTTATTCAAATTACGTTTACCGATAACGCCATCTTGTATTTAGTTCAATTCATATTTTGTCACTGTTGTGTCGGGAGCGTTGAGGTATTCTCAATTTACGAAAGTAAAACCTTTTTCAACTCTAATATTATAGTTGTTCGGTGAACCAAGCAAAACGAACCTCAGAAACGTTGATTTCTGTAAGTTCGTTTAATGCTTAATTGTTCTATTATAGGTACTTTAACTGGCTTGAACCGAACACCTCATTACATTACTTATGCTTTCACAGTCAATTGCACCAAACTAACACAGTCAAGCGTCATTGCTCGGGGAAGCTCGCAGTCCGGCACGAATTACCGGAAAGTCATGTCGATCGCTCCGGGAACACGAGCTATAGGTACATGTGCCTACGCATTGTATGGAATGTGTGTTTGGTAGGAACTAAGTAGGTATTCGGAAATGATGAGCATGACTTGAATGAATCGTGAAATATATTTGCTTCCCAAAAAAAAACAAAAACGTGACAAGGTGTGCTTTTTTTAATGTGACAAAACGTCAGTAAAATTGCCGTTACTCCTTGATTTCCAAAAATTCTATGTAAGTATTGAAACTCATTGATGACTAAAATTATTATACCTATGATATCAATAAAAGTGCCTCCCTCAAGTACATCTCCTGAAAAACGGTGATATGCTGCCTTTTTGATGATATTTAGTATCTCAATGACATTAAATCGGACCCCAGATCAGATTTTCCGGAGCTAGGAATTGGAAGGACGAAAATAGTGTAAATAGTAGTAGTACCTACATAATTATCATAAACTGACTCTACCAAGAAACTGTTGATGAAAATACGAGGTCAAGCTAATTCAATCATCGTAAGGATGCAAAATGTCAGGCGAGATTTAATCAGGAAGCTGGCTAGATGAAGATAAACCTGTGCGTGCGACGAACAACAGCCAACACGTGTCAATTTAATAATTCGAATTTGTTGGGCCAAAATTTGGTCTAGAAGAATCACATGGAACTAAACTAAACTAACTAAACTCTTGTCGAAGAAAGTAATTATATTTCAACAATTCAAAATAGTATATAAAGTTGCCATAAGTGGGTAATTTTCCACTGAAATCTAAACTTTCTTAAACATCTATCATTCTTGTGGTCACCATCCGACTTTTTGACCCTATCATCACTCTACAAATTACAGGCAATGCCAGTCCAAATCTAACCTTATTCCCCTGTAATAAGACATGTTAGAGTATATGCCCCATGACGGGCGGCGCCAATGTCGCAACGTCACGGATGCGCTTGTAATCGACGTGATCGATGCGTTGCGCTCTTGTTGACCTTTTAGATAATCCTGTTAAATTGTATCTAATTTCTGGAGATGGAAGAGGAATTTGAGAGCTAGATGGTCAACTAAGGGAAGAGTCAGCAACTTTTAAGGTTAGGTACTTAAGGGAAGGTTACCGGTAGGGCACTTACGCCCTTTTGCACGCGAACGAAGTTTTCTTCTACTTTGGCTACTACTTCATCAAATTCCATGAATTTTTGGACACAATATGATCAGTACACTAATATCTAGACGCGTGGTGCGACAGTTTATTCAAAATTAGTTATTTTTAAATTGTGATTTGGTAACAATATTATTTTATGATAAACAACGCACCACGAGTCTAGATATTAGTGTACTGATTATGTGTACAAAGTTTCATGGAGTTGGCGAAAATATAGCCAAATTAGAAGCAAAATCCGTAGCGCCCGCAAGCTACCCGTGACATTTTCTTAAACAATTTAATTAAAATTAAGTAAAAATTACAATATCTTCGTAGCAGTTGTTTTAAATCTTCATCAAACTAAATACATAGATTTCAAATCATGCACGGATAATTTTCATAATTGGATCATACCGGTTTGAAACATCTGGCGCCATCTGTGCCTCTATCTTTGTACCTACTTCAAACAATAGCCCGGTGAGAGGTGATACTGTTGCACAGCACACCCAACTTGTTGAACTTACATTGTGTTGCGTATGCGCACGTTAGTACAGTGGCGCTGCTGTTGAGTTTTTTCAAGTCTGTTTCGTTCTATAATGAGTTTAGGGTTGACGACTTCTGTGGCGCGGCGGGCGAAGGTTCGCCTACGACGCAAAAGGTTGAGGGTTCGATTCCCGCCTCGGAACAAAAATTTGTACGATCTGCAGATATTTGTTCAGGGTGTTCTGGGTATTTTCTATGTATAATAAAAAAATATCTATCTATGTAATGTATTGTATTAAGTATATCAGTTATCTAGTGCCCATAACACAAGCTCTGCTTAGCTTGGAGCTAGATAATGTTGTGTTGAATGTCCAGCATTATTATTATTATTATTATTAGGGTGTATAAAACTCGTAGGTAAGTAGCGATTTAATTTTGAATTAGCGTTATCACAGAGTATCTTCTTGGTGCTGGTGATCTTAGTGCTTTGCACGGCCTAGACTCAGCATGTTTGTTATCCATTGTAAATTTCAGATAAACTTAACATAACATAACACCTAACAGTCACATACCTACCTACGTTGTCTTGATCCCACACTATGATTCCCTGTGTCATGGTTATCAGGAACAACGAGTACCATGGTACCATAACACCAGGACCAGGAACAAATATTTGCAGATCATACAAACATTTGTTCCGCAGCGGGAATCAAACCCGCAATCTCTTGCATCTAAGCCGGCTACTCGCCCGCCGCGCCACATAGGTTGTCACAAATGTCTTGTATAAAATATACAAGTCCATACGTTGCAACTTTACAAGGCTGCAATGGACTGCATTCCACGGTCATCCGTCCGTCCGGTTCAAGCTTTTATTCGCTCGAGGTGAAAGATGTCCACTTTTACCGGCACTTTCCTTCACGGATGTTGGGCCTTGCCTTAGATACTTAGTTATAATATACGGCGTGATTTTCCATATAAGGGAAGTGTAGGTACCATCCGCTCCATACAAAACGAAGTTTGCTCCTCATTTGGATATTCATTCGAGTCAATTAAATCTTGTAGACATAATCAGGAGATTAGTTATCTTATTTACCTGTAGTTTGTCAGTTTTCTATTCAATTGTATAGAATGAAACTAGCACGGGTTTTTAAGATTTCCATACAAATCTTTAAGTTGGTATGATTTGGAAACCGTATCATTTTATAAGAAACTGACAAACCAATAGTCTGATGTTAGTATGTATATTGATTATGTTTACAAAACTTCATAGAGCTAGTTTTTTTAATTTATGATTTGCTAATTTTATAAGAAACTAACGCAGTACGGGTCTAGATATTAGTGTACTGATCATGTGTACAAAGTTTAATGGAATTTGAAGAAATAATAGCCAAATTAGAAGCAAACTTCGTTCGCGTGCAAATAAATAAATATAAATAAATAAACACTGGACATTTCACAAAACATTATCTAGCCCCAAGCTAAGCAGAGCTTGTGTTATGGGTACTAGATAACTGATATACTTAATACAATACATTACATAGATAGATATTTTTTTATTATACATAGAAAAACACCCAGAACACCCTGAAAAAATATCTGCAGATCGTACATATATTTATTCCGAGGCGGGAATCAAACCCGCAACCTCCTGCGTCGCAGGCAAACCTTCGCCCGCCGCGCTACAGAGGTCGTCAAAAGGCAAAAGGGCGTAAGCGCATCTCCTCTTAAAAGGTTTTAGCATGCAAAGAAAATCATATCGTAGGTACTATGTTATCACTTTATCAGTTAAGTTTTTGCCCAACATTTAACTTTCCTGTACCTATAGTTTCACAATTTTGATTTGAACCAAGACAAGCGAATGTTTTGATTCAAATTACACAATGAAATAATTTATAATGTCCTACGTACACACGACATTGAGCGCGTTGAAGTCTTTTGTACCTATAGTACCGGCCTACTACTACCTACTACTATAATTTAAACTGATCCGTTCTTGACCGGAGCATACAATTAAGAGTGCACTATTCTACAAATTAGCTCCCTCTTTAACGTACGCGATAACCCGCGCGCCATCTCGCTCGCGCTAGCGAGTGTCGTGCACAAAAATGAAGTTTTTTGTTTATTATGGCGAAAATAAAGTGTTTATCAAAAAACTGATTTTAGCATAAGAATAAATAGTTATTACCTACTTGTTGTAGTAAAATTTATCTTTAAAAACCGTAGGGTTCCTGAGATTTCTTTCAAAACGTGTGGGAAACAAGGATTTTTCATTAAATAAAACTATTGAGGTTTTTTTCACATATCGTGTTTTCAACTTTACAAAATAAATGCAAAAATATAAAATTTTCATATTCCAAAATATTTAACTCGTAGAACCCGTACATACCAAGTTATAAACCGATTTTGTTGGGCAAAATCACATATTACGCCTTCTTAAGTAAATTATAGGCATATACGGGATCCAACAGTATAACGGATCTTGACCATCGGATCCTGAAGTAACTACTCATATGTTTCACTTACCACACGCTGTTTAAAATATATACATTAATTATATTATATACATTAACTTATTTTAAATACATATCCTATTAAATGCCTACTTGACTAGTAAATTCATTTCATATAAACGTTGCAAACCTGGAAATGCAAAGCACCCCAGTAAAAAGGTTGCCAAATTGTGGTTTGTCATGGACCACTGCGTGAGAACCGTGTGCTCCCTGGGAACATCCATTGCTTCCTGATGCCGACAGGTGTCCGGACAGGTGGTTGATCGTTCCCAGCGTGGTTTCCGCAGGGAGCATTGTAGGATTGACTGGGATCAATAGGGTTGTTAAACCGCCCCAGATTTAATTGACTGTCGGTATAAATTGTATGGGAGTCTGTTCGGATCTATCATTAATTAACATTATTTATGAGTTCAGACAGAATTCTATGTGATTCAAGATAAGCATTTATCGAACGTATACGCTTTCGTCAATATTAATTGATTTTTTATTCGGTTTCATGAATTGTATACTTACCCTTAAGAACAATACACTTCAAAGTTATAATCTTATAAGATGTTTTTTTTTGTTTATTGCTTTAAACTTAATTTAAAATTGTTGCGTGACTGACTATCATATCAACGCAGCCTAAATAGAGACTTGAAATTTGGAGGTGATATACCTTTTGAGGTCTAGGGGTGCACTAAGAAATTTACCCAAATTTTCCGGCTGCAACAGAGTGTTGAAGATTTTACGGAAAAAGCTCCATACGGACGAAGTCGCGGGCGTTCCACTAGTGAGATTATAAATGCATGTTAGTTGCTCATTTTACTAACTTGCATGTAACTATTTTGCTCTACATATTTGTTGTTTTAATCAGACAGACAAATACTTAATTAATTATCACTAGAAACGGGATATTCACAATGATTTTGAATTGATATTTCGGCACAGTTGCATGCTCCAAAAATGATAGTAAATATCCCGTTTCTAGTGATAATTATGTTCATAACCATGATAGTTTCAAAATAATTGCTACTTATTGGTAAAATTCAAAAGCCCCATTATTTTTACCTAGTGTTAAATTCTAGTTAAATTGTATTTATATCTACAGTTTATATAATTTATGAAGTTAACATAACAACCGCATAACCCTTATCAATATCAATAACCGTAACCCGCTACATTATCTAATCACAACAAACAAGTTTACTTTACTACCGACTACCGTGCGGTCACACCGTCCCATCCCGCTTCCATAGTCCCATAAATTCCCTGCCAGCCCCGTTTTGAAACCAGTATTATTGAAGCCAGTCACAGTCAGGCCCGTAGCTAGCCGTTGTAGTATTCGCTCGACCATCGTCAAAGACACACGAATCATGTTAGCTCCGATCCCTACACCGGCACCACGCACGCGCCTTGCGCTACACCCCCATAACATCCATGTGAGTTTACATAAATTCTTTTGCTTACCTTGTGTATTGTGTTGTTCAAAGTGTTTATGGTGAAAGTGTATTGTGAATTTGTCTGCTAGGGTTGGGAAGGGCGCGGAACCTGATTTACTGCAATCCAAACATTCTGATACATAATTTTATTGGTGTTCCATTACATTGCATTGATACTGGATTATCTGGTTTGTGAAGGGATTGGGTTATAGGAAGTTTGATTGTTAGCAGAAACGAATAGATAAAATTATGTAGAGTTTGTTCGGAAGCCTTCTATCTAACACTTTAGTTCTAAGCTCATTCAATACTTTTCAAATGCTATTTATATGGTAACGTGTGTTGAGTCTGGTTGATGTTTCTTTTTAAATGTCTTGAAGGCACTTACTTTTACCTGAAGTTGTTTGTTGAAAGCTTCTAAGTTCCCATGCAATTATATAGAACAATCAATCTTCTTGTGCTTAACCGTTACGATACAGTTAGAATAAAACAGATATGAATCCACTCAGTTATAAGATTACTGAAACTCGTCGCATACTTTCTTCTTTTATGTCGTAAGAGGGAGTAGTTACAGGAAGTGGTCCCGGCAATGTGCATGCCATTGCACGTTCTAAAGTGGAAGTTGAATAAAAAACCTGGCTATAAGGCTTCTAGGATCAAAGGAATCTTGAAATTCTTGAATTACTTATTTCTGCACCGGACACTGTTTAAACGTAATCGTGGCATATCTAATAAAGTATTTTCTCTCTTCCTCAGACAACGATCAAAGTGTACGCACGCTGCCTCCGTCCAGACATCGAATATAAGACCCTATCGGTCACATGGGGCACCCGAGCCCGAGAGGTGGTCGCCACCCTTCTGGGGAAGTTCCGAATGCGTCACAGAGATCCGAGGCTGTTCTACCTGAGCATGGAAGTCAGGGTCCGTACAGCTGGTTTGAGAACCACGCTGGTGCTGGACGATGATGCAAGACCCGCTGCGCTGCAGGCTTGCCATCCGAAAGGATACTCTAAGTAAGTGTAGCTTGAGGTCATTACTCCCTGTTCCTTGGACTAGTAGAGAATGTATTACCGACAAGTTCTTTTACCTCGTAGGAGTCATATGTATTCATTAGGGTAAAAGTAATATGTAATGCCTAATAATAATTCCATTAAGTACCTAATACCTGTTTGCAAGTTCTAAACAACACACTATATGAAGGTAGGTATACCTTTGCAAAACATCTGACTCAGGAAATGACTAACATTTACTTAGCATTAGTATGTACTATGTACTTAATTAACCAAAACATGCGAACAACATTTTCTAGTTAGTCACTGCATTGTGTAATCCAGCTTCTGTATTCGGTGCTTTATCCAATTGTTTAGATAACAATAGAGTCTATATTTGTAGCTTCAAGTATCTATACGTAAGTATCAGGTATAGTTTCTTGCAAAATTACATGCCAAATGGCAGAATATGTTATTCATCTCTACCATCTACATACGACAAAAGATTTTAGTTCATGGAAAAAGCGGGCGGCAAAAATGGTTAGTCTTTTTAATCTCGGATAGTTTAACCGTAACGTAGCTTATAGAAGAGAGTATTAGTAAGTATAGGCACAAATAAACATTACCACGATCGATAGATTACGTACCTATTCTTAACCCTCCATCGGTCATCACAACCTGTTCACAAGACCACCGCGGACGAAAAAAGATCCACTTTTGTCCCACTCCCTTCCGGCACGAGCTATTCCCGTCCCAAAACAACCAATAAAAGCTTAAAAACGTAGAACTCTTTACTGACCATATGGATTACGTTACAGTGTTGACAATACGTAGGGGACTAAAGTAACTTTAGATGTTGAAGTGAAGGGAGAATATAAAGGGTTTAATGAGCTACATAGAATCGTAGCTCAATTTATTTGTTGTTTTTTCAATAAAGTTTTATGGAGTTCAAATTGATCGTAAAGTTTTAGTAAGGTTTGGGATTATGAAATTTTGAGTAAATAAAGCTGTGGTGCTGTGATATGTATGGCTCAAGGTTAGACCCCGCTATCTCCTCCCATGGATGTCGTAAAAGCCGATTAAGGGATTACAACAGGGGATAGGCAGCAGCACCCACCATATAGATTTTATATCAAACTATAGAAAGTAAGTTTAACTGGTGTGCTAAGGGATTTAGCATAACATATAGGCTACATCTATTTGTAAGGAAAACCTTGGGTGAAAAGAGTAATATCTAAAAAATGTGTATTTCTAAACGGCTAGCTCCATTCGAACCCTGGAATATAACATTTAGCAACTTAATATAAGTACTAGGTTTAATCATCGTTGCACATTTTTATGGCAGAGTTGATCAAAATAGATCAAATTACTTGCAAAAACTAAACTACAACAGGTGCAACAAATAGGTGCAATCTAAATTAGCTTACAAACAACAGCTGAAGATGCTGAGTTAAATTTAAATAGGGTCAAATTATATGCTTTGAGATAATAAATAGGTACCTATACTTACTTGCAAAGTAGGTAGGTCTTGTATCAGACCGGTAAATGATTGTTACACTTCGGTACAAACAGGATGGTGAGACCACCTGTTGCTAACCGCAAAGGAGGACATTGGCATGTTTTTTCTTGGGGATGTAATAACATAACATAACACCCAATAGTGCACATATCGTGCATACATATATATACATACAGTGCGTAGTCTTGATCCCACACTATAGGATTCCCTGTGTCGTGGATATCAGGAACGAGTACCATGGTACCATAACACCCAGACCAGGAACAAATATTTGCAGATCATACAAATATTTGTCCCGCAGCGGGAATCGAACCCGCAAACTCTTGCATCTCAGCCGGCTACTCGCCCACCGCGCCATGCGCCATAGAGGTCGTATTAGTTTATTTGTATATGTATTGATTTGAGGTTGAGCGAAATCACCTATAACTGTCATGTTCATCAATAAGGAATTTCGGTCAAAGGAGTAGATGCCTATAGTAGTTATAATTATTATATTAGTAGATATATTAAGATTACCTAAATAAAGATAGGATAGGAAGTTGAAGTGGCAATGGGCAGGCACAATCGATGAGGAATAAAGGTTCTCGAGTGACGACCACAAACCAGACAACGCGGTAGAGGAAAGCCCTCCACTCGATGGACTAAAGACCTGATAAACGTCGCAGGAAGTCTGTGGATTGAGGCGGCTCAAGACCATGCTTCGTAGCATTCTAAGGGCTCCCCCTATGTCCGGCAAAGGACTTGTACAGACTGATGATGATGATGATGATAGGTAGGTAGGAAATTAGGCATCTACTAACTCCAACATTCAGTATCAAGGCCCTCTAAAGAATACAATTGGGGGATTTGCCATAATCACCACGCTTGGCAGGCGGATTGATGATCGCAGTATTGGTGTTGAGTACTCAGAGGGATGCTGCTGCCCATCCCCTGGTGTGATTTCTTAGTCGGCTTTTATTATATGCACGGGAGGAGACGGAGGGTCTATTCATATAAAGCATATACTTACCTATATAACTTCTGTTTTTCAAGGTTCTCCCTCCAAATGCGTCCTGGTGGGCTGGTGAAGATTTACGACTCCGCTTTGATGTCGTCTTCACAGTACAAGTGCCTGCTGACCAGCGAGCAGACCACGGCTGACGAGCTCTTGGCCATTCTGCTGCATTGCTATGATTCCACCGAGGGGGTTGAGCGGTTCTCTTTGTATGAGGTAAGGAATCGTATCCTTATGAATAAATACTTATGCCGAGATAAATAGACGTTACTCAGCACGTACTAATGCTGATACCTGTCCCTGTCACTGTCACACAAATGTTAAAACACGCGTAATAGAGAGAGACAGGGAAGATTTCAAAGTAAGACTTAGACTTAGTCACCGTGAAGTACGTTCTATTTATCTGGACCTTATGGTTGTGCTTATCTGCTTGCATGTTAAGAAATTTCGAGTTCCATTGCCCATTATTTTTGGTTGTTTGATCATAACATAACAGTCACATACGTAGTCTAGGATTCCCTGTGTCCTGGGTGTCAGGAACTACGAGTACCATGGTACCACAACACCCAGACCTGGAACAAATATTTGCAGATCATACAAACATTTGTCCCGCAGCGGGAATCGAGCCCGCAACCTCTTGCATCTCAGCCGGGTACTCGCCCGCCGCGCTACAGAAACACACATTAAAACGTTTAAATGTTTTTATCACGATCGTTATCAATTTCAGGTGTGCCCCTCCCAAGAGTACGAGCGAAAACTTCACCCCGACGACCTCCCCCTCCTGGTGCAGCGATCATGGCCATCCGATACTGAATGCCATTTCAGGGTTAGAAGAAACCCTAGAGCACCACCCCTCCTCCCTCGGACCCTCCCCGTGCCTCAAGAGACCTCCGAGGACGAGGAACCCGCCCGGGCGCTCTCGGCCCTCTCTCTAGAGTCAGAGGGCGAGAAGAAACGATACAGCCCTGTCTACAAGTTTCCCAGCATCAGCTACTGCAGGGAAACCAAAAACGACTATCTGTACATCTGACTAGCGCTCAGAATGCAGAAGTACAGTCGACTCTTCGCGACAAAGCGTCGCCGGCGACAAGCCAGGACATTAGACAAACGACTCTGTGAAGTGTAAATAAGATTCAGTTTTGTAAAGTGTAAATATGAACTCGGGAGTAATCTCTAAAGTGTGAAACCAAAGAGAAGTTGGCTCGTAGCGAGATATCGATGTTATTGTAATAGCAAAAGCTTCAGTTTTGTTAGATATTGGTTACTGAGCTTATGGTGAAATGCCCAGTTAAGTTGGAAATTGTTCCAAATGTGAACCTCATGAATGACTTTATCAGCGAAGTTAGTGCGGTAACAGACCAGCCGATTCTATTCTGTTCTAGCTAGAATAGCAAAGAACAGAATTGAAACCGGGTTCATCGTCACACACTTACGGAGGCCGGGCATTCTTGATTGGCGCTTTGTCCTGATCTAGCGCTTGTGTGTGACGACTTAAGGCCCTTGCTAAAATGCTAGAACGTTCTGACCGGTCGTTCTTGCCTGTTCAGGTCTGTAGGTGTGTGAGGAGTTTTTGTATTGCATTCTAGCCTTCCGATTTAAATTCTTTTATTTGCTGTTCTCGGTAGAAAAGAATGGAACCGGTGTGACCGCGCTTTGGACCTCCAATTGCTTTGGTTGTAATATTCTATCAATGCCATATGCATTCTAAGTAGGTAGATATGTATCATTGTAATCTATTATTATTATTTTCTAGTCTTATTATTTCATCGGCAGCTAGAACAATATTTTATACACATCGACTGGTGAGTATAGCATCTCACAATTTTTCTGGTAATTATATAAAAAAATTGTATATAAAATTAACATAGATTCTAATTAGCTAGTAGACACCAAAGAGGCAAGCGAGAATATAATATTAGATATATTTATATGTTATCCATTATTATGTTTAATTTATTTGTGGACAAAGTGTCATCTTTTAACGTTGAATTTATCATCGAATTTACTTCAATCACGCCTGTAATAAACTGCGATGAATATCATAAATCAGAGTTTTATTTGAAGAGTGCCATAGTTGTGTTTTAACTGTGCAAGACGTAAGGACTAGGGTAAGAATTCATAATTATTTAGATGAATACAATTACTTCCATAAATATTGGAAATTTGGTGAAGAAATATTAGAGAAATACTCAGAGTACGTTTTAGCAACGGACCTAAACTAGATAATACCTTGGTGACCTAATCCAACGACTTCTAGGCACTTCTAGGTAGATTATGTTATTAGGTACATACACTGGTAGTGAGTACCTACACAAACCAAATGTTTATTGTACCAAAGGATGGGAATAAGTAAAAGAGTAAAATGGCAACATAGATATAAAGTATTTTATTTACAAATGATTGCAACAATGAAGTATAGACGATGCAATATAATTACAGAGTATGTTCAAAAAAATGGGAAACAGATAATATCTAACGGTACTAAAATTATCTTTTATTTTAGTATTTATTTAAAATTTATACAATCGCGAGCTCAGTACCGAGCGCGAGCTCGTCGGTACGCTAACCTATTACCACTGAACACGCTTTAGCACAGAGAAATACAAAAAATCTCTTTCAGCTTACTCTATCGATACAGCGACCCGACCGGAAGCGTGCGCTCACAATATACACCTCGCGCCACGTCTGTGCTACGGAGTCTCCTGTGGACCTCGCCCGACTTCGCAGCGCCAACACGTGGAACAGGCGGCCGAGGAGGAGCGCGGCGGCCTGCGTCGCTAATGCTCAATATAAATCAATAAAAAAATCAATCCCAAACTCGCCGCGATCCTCCCGCGGCAGCCGACAGGCGTCCCGCGCTGGCCGTCACAAGCGTGCCACTAAAGCTCAGCGAATCGAAACAGCGTCCGGCGCAGAAAACGCTCAATAATAAAAAGACAATACACAAAACCGAAGCGCCCCCGGGGCGTCACCGCCGCCCGGGTTGAGCGACATCAGAGCCGACTTCCACACACCCTCGCATACAAAGCAATTCGACCCGCGAAGTGCGGTTTGCAAGCTACAATATCCACTCGGCTTCAGCGTCGTCTCGACCCGGGCGGAATAAACGGCACTATGTACATTTGGATGGCGTCGGGCACGCCCCCGCGCGGCGCAGGCTCGTCACAGGCACGTCTCCTCGACACTCGGGTCTCGTCGGCGGCGGGGGCGCCCACGCGCTCAGACGGCGTTCAACGCGCGGCGCGATGCTGCGTACTCGTCAGGAGGGGGGTCACGGGGGTCCCGGCGCGGCGGTCGTTCCTCGCGATACTCGTCACGATAAGTGTCGCGCGTGTAGTCGTGTCCGTACGCCTCGCGCTCGTACGACTCCCCAGAGTCAGCTGGTACGGCACGAGGATCGGTCCGTTCTCGCCCACCACCTCCACCCCGGTCGTACTCCGGGTAACCCTCGTGGTAGTCCCGGCGGTCGCGGTAGGGCTCCCGCTCGCGGCTGTAGCGCGGGTACCGGTCGCGCTCGTAATACTCCTCCTCTAGGCGCTCAGCACGTGGAGGACGGGCTCGCCCACCTGGAGGATACATACAATTTGTCACCTAAAAGTACAAACTCACTGGTGATCAAGACACATGAGACATTCCAGGTGATAGATATCATGCTGTTGAATCGAGCACGCCAAAAGTTATGCTCTGGCATTGTGTCATGTTACTTCGATCGGGATGCAGAGTAAAACCAAACCCAAAACTCAATCGCATTCCTGAAAACCAAACGGGGGATCGACCTACATCGCTCTGTTGTCACACTGCAAACGGGAGAGAGCGCCAAACCACACCCTGACTTACAGTCCAGGCTAGGAGGCAATAGTAGGAGAAATGGCCCCGAAAGGTCGGACTCTGCCGGAGCAGGGCATGACCACCTCGGCCGCGACTGACACAGGTGGAGCAGCTGTCGGGGTCGCAGGTTTCTTAGCCGCAGTCGCTGCTGGTGCTGTAGAGAACCATACCATCAACCATCAGCAGAAACCAACGGTTTCATCGAGGATGGCCTAAGTATTCGATGGGCATAGTCTGGTATGGGTGGTTAGATCGGAGTGTGTTTTGGGGAATGTGCATCGAAACGCTCAATGAAATGCTTCTTGGAAGGATCTTGGACATGCGAAAACATGCTCAAGTCTGCTTTACAAAACTCGTCTGCTGACAATATACCTGAAGGCTTGAAAACATTTTATATCATACCCACCAAAACCCTGTTCGGTTAGTAAGGCCACTTTTCAGCTGCCAGAATCATCATAATGAGTGGAGGCTGAACAAGATCAAAACTTGAATTGGTTAGTTGAAGCGTCACCCTTAATTCTGGTTTACCTCATTTTATTGGTCCGTTAAACCAGAAGAACCTCTGTACAGTTTTTGTAACCTGCTTTATATTTCATTTATTTTCTAGATCTGAAAATGGTTTGGAAGGACTTATGCAATGAGAGTAAACCAATCAGCCAAGCATGTTAGGGTGGGGAGCCACAAGAAAATGGTTGGAAAACCTGGACAGGGGGCATCGCCGGTTCTGCTAAAATGGCAAACATCTGGACTTATCTTCCGCAGCGCTTAGTGGGCTTGCCCAGATGCTTCGACTGAAATGAACGAAGCGGGTCAGTTGTGAACTGTGCTCTGTGGATCCGAGGGTTTAATGTCGAGTGAAAGAGCATCGATATACAACACTGCTATGTTAGTACTTAGTATACATTGATATGGTGTGAGCCAATTTTATTTCAAGGCTATAATGTATGCGCTCGGTGAAGTTTCCTGGAATAAATAAAGAGGCTACAAGAATATTATTTAAGAAGGTTGCCAGGGCAAACATAACTTTATTTTGACAGCACCAGCTTTTACTTACATCTTCCAAAATTTTAAGTCTACCTTCAATAAAAGGTATGTAATGCCTTGGTGTGTTCTGTGTTAGTTACCTCTGTCCCGAAGATCCCTGTCGTAGTTGTTATAAGAGTCGGACCTCTCCCGGTGTCCTCCCGGGTGTGCAGGGGGATCAAAAGAGGCAGTACACGTTACACAAATAGATAAGATAGAAAGTTGTTAAGAAAAATGTTAAGGTTTTATTCAAATCTGTTTGATATTATTGCATACCCATTTTTCTATAATTTAATTTTGAGAAGGGAAATTATTTGTACCTTCTGTCAAACTTCAGGCGAGCTAAAAGCTTGCTACATTCGTGCTTCGTTCGTATCCTGATAATCTATTCTATATGGGCAAAGACATGATCAAGGTTATGACTACATCTCCGCGTGAAGCAAAGCCACCTCTGACAGTGCCTATGACAAGGTCTACGGAAGGTAAAGCAATTTGACAGATGGCGGAGCCCTGAACCTTTGCACACAATACAACATTGAGTAGTGAGTCATAAGTGGGTAGTGTTGTGTATGTAAGTGCGGTACTCACCAGGTTGCGCGTGCTGCGAGTTGTGCGCGTGCGGCACTTGGTGCGGGTGTAGTGCGCGCGCGATCGGCACCACGGGCGGTGGGTGCGTCGCACGCCAGTACGTCTGCAAACAAGGGGTAACGTACCTTAAGAACTTGCTGTAGTTTTGTTATTGTATAAATCAAAGATACCGACGTAGTTTACAGAATTCGTCCTCTGTGGCGCGGCGGAGAAGGTTCGCCTGCGACGCAGGAGGATGCGGGTTCGATTCCGGCCTCGGAACAAATATTTGTACGTTCTGCAGATATTTATTCAGTGTGCTCTGGTATTTATTCTATGTATAATAAAAAATATCTATCTATGTATGTAATGTATTGTATTAAGTATATCAGTTATCTAGTACCCATAACACAAGCTCTGCTTAGCTTGGGATCAATAAGCTCTAAAAAATTACAACTTAAGTAGTTGTGTATCTATCAGGGGTTTTGAGACCAAAAACAGAAAGACGTTGTGTGGCATGGAGTTCGAGTTTTTACTGTTTGTTACCATCACGTTTGGAAATATAAGCAAAGCTTTCGGTGATTTAGTTCGTCCATACAAAATGAGATGTGTGTAATTCACACATATCATACTCAATCACACAATGTCATTGAGTATGATATGGTTTGAGTACAAGTCTTCAAATCTAATAATAAGAAATAATGAACCAATAATAGTTTTATTAATCGATTGCAAAACAAACAAGGCATCTAGTTTGCTTTATTATTTAAGGTGTAAATAGCTACTCACCTCCAGATACTCGGCGATGTGTTCGCAAGCGTCCTCTAGCTGGTTCTCGTCGAGGATGACGTCGAACATGTCTGGCGGGCACTGTCCGAGCTTCTCCGCTGCAACCAGCTGCACAGACAGGTTCTTCGACTGCCCTTTGCCCCGCGACTTCACTAACCGTGTTAACACCTGGAATTTGTTTCAAGAACCTAAGTAATACTAAGAATAAAATGTAATAAAGTTGAAAATGGTCTGCTCTTTCGTTCGTCGTTTCATTCTATCTGCTGATTTTACGAATTTCCTATCAAGTGCCGATACGTGGAGGATAGCTTATAGGTGCACAATGTCTTACTAATATTATTAATGTAAAAGTTTTTGAGGATGTATGGGTGGATGGATGTTTTTTATTCTTTCTTTTTCTTTACAGTATTATAGCTTATACATTAGAACATCATAATAGGCTATAACTTATGGCGGAGCCAAAAGAGGTTACACGCGGGCGGAGCCGCGAGCAAATGCTAGTAAAAAATAAATAACATAACACCACATAGGTACGTAACTACGTATGTAGTAACATACCAACCCCAACCCAAATAGCGCATATGACATATTTATTGAAATGTTTAAATTGTTTTATGACCTTTGTTTTCCCCACAAATTAATAACTGTAAAGACGTCTAAACCAGTGCGATGGGTATCACGTGGTATCAAAATCTGTAGTAAGAAAAAAAGAAAACTTCTTTGGGAACTCAGGAAAACACCCTCGGATGGGAATGTAAATCAATATAAAAAATACTCAAAAATACTTAAAAGAATTGTAAAACTGACACAAAAAGCTCAAAATAATTACAAAATAAAATCATCAAAAAATAAAAGTAAAACTACTTGGGGTATAATAAATAACACAAAACGGAACCTACCCAAAGATTGTGTAGATAAAGTCAAAATAGACAGTACACTTATAACAAATCCACATGACATGTCAAATGCATTTAATAACTTTTTTATTGATAAGATAATTCCAATTAATGACGCAGGAAAAAATGTAACCAAGTTAATCAAAAGTCACAAAGACTCTATATTTCTCAAACCGTGTATACCCACCGATATCCTCAAAATAATATATTCCCTTAATAATACGAGTAGCGTTGGATACGATGGTATCTCAACAAAAATACTAAAAGTTGTAGCTCATTGGATAAGTGCACCAATTAGCCATATTATTAACTTAAGTCTTAGTACAGGTGTGTTTCCAGATGCACTAAAAGTCTCAATAATTAAACCTCTACATAAAAAACATAGTAAAGAGTGTTTAGAAAATTACAGACCAATTTCGCTTGTACCTGTAATATCTAAAATATTTGAAAAATACATTTATAAATTAATCAATAATTATTTCGAGTCAAACAAAATATTTTGCAATGAACAAAAAGGATTTAGAGAGAGTAAAACCATAAACATGGCTCTATATGACTTTCTTTTCCGTGTTACAAGTAATATGGATAAAAAAACACCAGTATCTTCAATTTTTTGTGATATGACCCAAGCTTTTGATTATGTTCAGCACGATATATTGCTAAAAAAACTTGAAATCTATGGCATTAGAGGAAATTCACTACAATTAATAAAATCCTATTTAGAAAACAGAAAACAGATTACTCAAATAACAAAAATAAATTTTAAAACTAAACTAGAAGAAGTCTATGTCTCTGAAGAACGTACTATGAAGTATGGCGTTCCCCAAGGTATTGTGCTGGGCCCATTGCTTTTCATAGCCTATATAAACGACTTGCCAAAAGCCACTACACAACCTATGTCGCTATTTGCAGATGACAGTACTGTAACTATTACATGCGATAATGTTGACACTTATAAAAGTGACATAAATCTTGCACTGACATCGATTATAGAGTGGTTAGATAATAACAATTTGAAAATTAATATAAATAAAACTAAAATAATTCATTTCAGACAACGTGATAATGCTACTTTACCAAACCTTGACATACAATACAAAAATAATACAATTGAGGAAGTTAACACTGCAAAATTTTTAGGAATTTACATTGACAAAAAACTAAACTGGAAACCACATGTAGAAAATCTATGCAAAAAAATTAACAGCCTTGTTTATGTTTTATATAAACTGTCTCCAATAGTAAATGAGGAAACTCTAATTATTGCATATCACGGCCTGATTGCCTCAAACATCAGGTACGGTGTAATATTTTGGGGGAACTCTACTGACATCGAAAAAGTGTTCAAATACCAAAAAAGATGTATCAGAGCTATGTTTCACCTTAAAGTGACAGATACTTGTAGACCTTTCTTTGATAAATACAACATACTGACTCTTCCCTCACTGTATATTTTAGAAACTGCTATGTTTGTCAGACACAATCCGGATCTTTTTTGTCGGTTGTCTGATGTCGTTGATCGTAATAGGCGTGATCAATATAAAGTTTGTGTCCGTAACTCTAAGACAACTTTAATGCGCAAGAGCTTCTTCGGTATGGCTCCATTCATCTATAATAAAATACCCATATCTTTGAGAGAATTGCCAACGTCGATGTTGCAGAGAAAGCTGAGAACCATATTGTTTGATAAATTTTATTATAAAATTAGCGAATTCATGACTGATAAATCTTTTATTATGTAATTAAATTTTAATCATTATTTTTATCATTGACTAGACATTTTATTTTTTAATTTTATTCATGTGACATTTATATTATAATATTTGTAATGTTTGACATCTATTATTTATATTCAACTATTGATGTTATTAATCTAAGATTGTAAATTAAATAAATAATTGCACGCCCTTTAAGGGTAGATTACATTGGATCCATTATATAATAACTTTGACATCTTTTATAGATGTATTTCAGCAATAAATATACTTTGACTTTGATACGTAGTCTTGATCCCACACTAGGATTCCCTGTGACGTGGGTATCTAGTACCTTGGTACCATAACACCCAGACCCAAAACAAATATTTGCAGATCATACAAACATTTGTCCCGCTGCGGGAATCGAACCCGCAACCTCTTGCATCTCAGCCGGCTACTCTCCCGCCGCGCCACAGAGGTCGTCGAAATGTATGAAAACATCTGCCTTTCAGCACTATAGATGAGAAATGCTTTTGGTATAGCACAAGCCAAAGTAAGCAGAAAATTCCAGCCATACCATATGAACCCAGGTTAATTAATACAGATTCTAGAAAGGTTTCAAGAATGGTATTCTACTCACCTTTGGACTAGTTATCTTGAGATAGACTATAGTAGGAGCTAGAGAAGTCTTGGCAAGCTGCGAGGGATGGTTGATGGTGTCGCAGTCTAGTACCACCAGTTGCAAGGTCCGTGCCAAGTCGAATATCCTCTCAATCTCCGCCTAAAGATATAACTCAATTGAAAACTAGTATTAATATTGGAGTTAGATATTCATGCCACTGTAGTTAGAAAAACAACACTAGTTTTAAAAGGTCGTCACATAAACCGTTGCGAGGCATGCTTCTTTAGTGTTAATGGGGGGTCTGTTATCTTGGAGGTTGCACACTGTAAATATACTGTCAGGGTGTGAAGCTAACATTAACATACATCCAGCTATTTAGAGCACACACATAAGTATAGGTACACTCCGTATACATGAACTTATTCAGAACATTTGAGTAAGGGCGGTCACAGACCAGCCGGTTCTATTCTTTCCAAGAACAGCGAAGAATATAATTGAAATCGGGAGGCTAGAATGCAATACAAAATGTACCACTCGTCCCACACCTACCGAACTTAACCGGCAAGAACGCCCGGTCAGCAAGCAACCGTCTTCGTCACCGATCTGAACGTTCTAGCGGTTTAGAAAGAGCCTTTAGTCGTCACACACAAGCACTAGATTACGACTCAGCGTCAATCAAGAAAGCCCGGCGCCCGGTAACTGGTGTGACGATGAACCCGGTTTCAATTATTTTCTTTGCTGTTCTAGGTACAAAAGAATGGAACCGGCTGGTCTGTCACCGCGCTAAGTATAGCAACGCAAACATGTTAGTTTCGTTTGTATTTTAAACGGTCAATATTTAGGATGAAACTGGTTACACACGCTAATAAAAATCGTAAGGTTATGCACACACGTATCAAAAACACTTCAACTAAGAGGGTTAGTGTTCCTACAGCTTGTTAGATAGCGTTCATCCTCGCACCTGGACCTCTGCCAAGCAATTGTTCCTCGAGTTCCCTCTTTCCATCAACGGTTTCTTTGGTTGCTGGTTATTGAGCAGGGATCGCTTCGCCAGCGATATGTCTGCGGAGACCCTGGTGATGATGATCCTGGAACACAGGGAGACATGATTACCTGGACCTCGGCGATGCAGGTGGACCGCGAGTTGGATCGCTCCATGATCGCGCGTTTCGAGGGGTTGTTGAGGAGCGACCGCTTCGCGAGAGAAATGTCGGCCATCACGCGAGTTATTATTATCCTGCAATTGGATTAGAGTATGTCAACTGGAAAATGACTTTGTGCAAGGTGTGTGCAGCTTCAAAAGTGGACTTCGGAAAACTGAGGGTCAAAATCAGTAAGTATATACCTATATCAAGTTTTGTTTATAAGATACAGGCGATTGATTTTAATTGGTTAAAGTCAAGTTGGCCATTGCATTGCCATTGGTTTGTTTGTTTGTACTTCCCTGTGGTTTGGAAGGGTCAACCACGCTAAAGTGTTTTTTTCCAACTACCAAGTAATTTCACAATTGTTTACGTGAAACACAAGCGTAAAGCGGCACTTATATGCACTGTGCAGTAATCTATAAAAACAATGCAGTAACATTGTATGAAAGTTGAAAATCCATTACTGCCCCGCTAGGAAGCCGCTCGGTCTTGTTTGCTTCGGGCATATTTTGCAGCGCCATCTACTTGTTTCTTTGTAGTTCTACGTACTGAAGTTTTGAAAACAGAAAGTAGGTACTAGCCGAAAAGAAACATAAAAAAATAGCCGACCAATATACGCGAAGGCGCAAATCGTATAAATGTGACTGAATATTGCATTGTAGTTTTTATTATTCCAATTTTGTAAAAATGTATTCTTGTAGTTGAAAAAAAAAGTAGATTGCGAGCCTCGCTCAAAATGATTTCTTCTTGCACTCGTGTTTTTAGAGACCAAACTAACATTCGGTGCAACAAAAAGTCGCTTTCCGCTCGGTGCTACAGTCTACTGTATCTTGAGAGCGGTGTATTATGAGGACAAGCAAAATGACAAGAGGTGCATCAGTCGGTATCCGTGACAACTGTAAAGAACAGTAATATCTAGGAGATTTTTCACTTTTGTAATAAGTTAGGTACTACTAAACTTACCTCCCCTCAAACCGCCGTTTCAGAAAGTCAAATAGCGCTTTCTGCATCATGTCTGTGACCTCATACCCCTTGAGCGAGGGGCCGACGATGACCACCGGGCGCATTGAAGGCACCACGTCATAGGGGGTACACGCCTCCTGTTTCTTGAAGAATGGCTTTCTTTTCTCCTTACCAGCGGGCAGGGCACCGGCACCGGCACCGCGACCTCTGCCTGTGTCTGATTCATCACCTGGAAAGAAAATTAGGTTTATAAGCGCTTTAGTATGGGACTATAAAGGGGCAGTCATCATCATCATCAGTCTGTAGCAGTCCACTGCTGGGCATAGGCATCCCACTTAAAATATCACGACGCACGTCTTGAGCCGCCTCCATTCACCGACTTACTACAACGTTTATAATGTCTTTAGTCCCAACGAGTGAATTAAACTAGCTTTAGTTAGATTTCAACCATCTGGACTTGCTATTAACGATAAGTGCGTGTTGACCACGCAGTGTTATTGTGTTCCTACTACTAGTAACACTAATAGTATCAGACGGATAGACTGAAATATCTTATTAGGATTCATAGTTAAACTACTTAACCCAGGTATAGACATAAGACTCTCAGTTTCAAGGGTAGGTACATAAGGTAGAAAGCATAGTTCGGAACTGTATCGGAGCAAAATTCAATCAGATCTACCAGAGATGATGAGTGGAATACACCAGAAGGGACGCATTAATTATAGGGTAGTACTTTTAATACAAAAAGGCCTACATATAATATTAGCTTCAGTCATTCACATTACACAGGGCTTAGTACGAGTATTGATAGTTTTCGAAACTATAATGAAGTTTCGTCTTCTTCCATACATTTACTGACAGCGTCCTTAGTTTTCTTCTTGTATTCGCTAGGGGCGCTGCAAGTAAATGTATGGAAGGATACGAAACCTCATATAGCTCCGAAAACTAACAAAACTCGTACTAAGTCCCTAGGACAATAAATTTTGTAAAAATAATGATAAGTATTGGCTTACTAGTAAACCATGGCTTACACATTCGGGTAGGGACAAAGTACAGTAGCTTCAAAAAGTTTTTCAACCACAAGACAACATTTATTAATAAAATATTGTAAATAGATCAAAATTGTTTGCATCTTGCAAAGCAACGATTAAAAAGTTGAAAGCTGAAAAAGTACATTCATAAAAATAAATAAACATATTACTTGGTATTTGGTGTTTTTTTTCTTTTAAGAGCAATTGTACAGAAGTGATTATTGCTATCAAAAGAAAAATAAGACAGAGGATGATCATGCGAGATGCGATGAATTTGGCTGAGGTTAGAAAAAACAAATTAAGTAGTTATTTATAAGAACTCAATTTCAAACAGGGTAGAGGTGAATTTACAACATTTCCTGGTCTACTAATGATAGAAACGGCTTACCTCGATCGAAGGAAGGTACATCTGAAAAAATTGTGTCAATGAGTGCAAGAGTCATTATTATAGTAACCATCTAATGCAATGAAAACCAGGAAACTTTAGCAAATTTCACCGCTGATGTACCTATGTATGAAATAATGTTGTATGGACCGATGCTAGTACAAAGCAGTTATTCTTTCCATACATAATTATTGGAATAAAACACGTTTTCAATCAAATAAAATAAAAAACTTACTCAGATATTATTATCTATTGCCGAGAATGTATACACAAAATATAGCCTTTAAAAATATCATCATCATCATCTTTACCCGGAATCACCCAATGCTAGATACATTTTTTCCTATCAACAGTAAAATAAATTGAAATGTTTTAAATCCATGAATCACCCCATGAAAAGACGAATTGATTAACACATCATTTGTCAAAATCGGTTTAGTGGGTGGTAGCTCTGATTCCGAAGTTTCATCCATACATAGACGCTGAGTTTAACTAAACTAAACATGTCTTTCCTCACTGAAGCATGACAGCTTTACTATGCCTTACTAAAGAAATCGGCAAAAATAAATACCTATTTACAAAACCAGGAGCATTAAAGGAACTTAAGAAAAAGGTTTAACAAAAAACATTGATTCACGACTACCGATAAGCACCGTCTCGATAACATCAGGCAACTTTTTAAATGTTAGTAATTATTTAATAATTCTAGGATTAAATTGTTGGAGCAAGACGATATTAAATACATCAACTGCGTTGTACAACAATCACCAGACAAAATATCGAAGGATATATCTTTGATCATAATTGTGACGACACATAGTTTTTTTTATTACACAATATACATATTACGAATACTCGTCATTTTCAATCCTAAAGTATGACATTCGGACTGAATTAGGCACTGGTATTTTAAATAAGGTTTTAAACAAGACGCCGTAACACACAGGCACACAGGCGGTACAGATATTTTGCTTGGTGATGTAAAGCAATAAGCGCGTGGTCACAACACGTTACAAAGTAACTAGCAAAACAAAAATAAGCAGAATAAGCAATTCTGCTCATTATTGCATTACTTTTGTTTACAAATAGAAGAATAACTGACTATCGACATCTGTGAAGCTAAAACAATGTAGATTTTAGAGAGTCTAGCAAGCCGACTGCTTCTGAACACAAGAAGTCGTTATACTATGATCTAGTTTTCTTTCTTTCTTTCTTTCTTTCTTTAGTTACACCCCTTCGCGGACAGAGTCTGTAGAATTTATAATCGTTGCATAAAATCTCCAGGTGATGGTTTGATTCAGTTAAACAAACACTTGGAAAGAAACCCTATTGTAATAGAACATTGCTCGTCAGGTACTACCTAAACTAAAACTTAATAAAAAGGATCATAAAAAAACGCGCAAAGTTTATTGCCTGATTCTTTTCAGCCAAGAAACAAAAAGTTAAAAAGATCCGCTCTGTACACATTGAATGGCTCCATTGATGGATCCTATAGTATTCTTTTTCTGCCACCTAAAACCATCATGCCAGTCAATTCTTAACAATGGATTCCTAGATCCTTGTAACATTATGTGTCACAAGCTTGTGTGGCGGCGGGCGAGTAGCCGGCTAAAATGCAAGACAGAAAGACAGAATGTCAACAGCGGGAATCGAACCCGCAACCAGGTTCGATTCCCGCTGTTGACAAATGTTTGTATGATCTGCAAATATTTATTCAGGGTCTGGGTGTTATGGTACCATGGTACTCGTAGTTCCTGATACCCATGATACAGGAAAACCTAGTGTGGGGTCAAGAGTACGTATGTGACTGTTGGGTGTTATGTAATTATTCAATAAAAACGACTTTATATTAAATTGAAAAAGAAGTGAGCCTTTTAGTTGCAGATAATCAGTTTCCCTTCCCATTGAGCATAAAAGCATGAACGTATGCTGGTATGCAGTGAAGATGCGTGACGTACCGGGCGTGGGGGGCGTGCTACCTCGGGAGAGCGGAGGCGCGTGCGGGCGCTGCGCGTAGCGGCCGCGCGCCACCAGCCCGGCGCGCACCGTCTCCAGCTTCACCGGCGACGGGATGAAGCCGATGTCGCAGCCCTCCTTCACGAGACGCCCGATCCACCAGTTATTGTCGTACTTCTCCTGGAATCGACACGTAAATATGTGAACGAAGTGACCATTTGTGAAAGGCTGCGGTATACAAGAACTAATGGATTACCATGGGCTCATATAGCCATTCAGTTCAAAAACTATTCAGTACAAAATATTGGTTCCCTGATGTCCGCTAGCTATATTTAAAGGCTTAGTCGCAGAAGTGTTCTTCTGTGACTGTGCCGTGTGAAGACTTCTGCAATTAAAGTTATTCAACGATGAGCTATGCTAACGACGAACCGATATTTTGTACTGAATAGTTTTTGAACTGAATGGCTATAAGAGGTCATGGTACCCCCCTGTTTAATTTGAAATGATGGTATGTGGTAGCCATAACGATGAACGATAATTTATATTCTAGATTCTCATTAATCTGAAGAACAGACTGCAAGAAGCTATCTTGGTGGCCCAGTAGGATCTGACCTCGCTTTTTGGTCAAAAATATGTAGGGCTGATTCTACCAGGCCGCTAAGTTTTTGACCAAAATAATTTCACAACTTTGAGCACTTTTATCACACAATCATTTCTAATCGGTGACGAGAAACCTAATAAGGAAATCGATTGTCCTACTAGAACTTTAGTAGTTGGGAGTATAAAATTATATATAAATAAATGCTGGACATTTCACACAACATTATCTAGCCCCAAGCTAAGCAGAGCTTGTGTTATGGGTAGATAGCTATTTTTATTATACATATACATATAGCAAACAACCCAGAACACCCTGAACAATTATCTGCAGATCGTACAAATATTTGTTCAGAGGCGGGAATCTAACGCGCAACCTCCTGCTTCGCAGATGAACCTTCGCCCGTCGCGCCACAGAGGTCGTATGTTTGTTACATCAGTAAATCTTCATTGGTCTGCGTGGGTTTCAATAGTTACCTACTACACCTGTTCAGTCTCACTAGTCAACATAAAGCCTGCGCCCTTGTCGATAATATTTACCTTGATGTGGAGAAAATCTCGAATCTCGAAGGAGATGGCGCTGCCGTGTACCGGCGAGTCGTCGTCGACTGTGCCATCGTACGAGACATTTGTTCGCACCGCGAAAGCCACTGGCTTCGACTGAAATGCAGAATACATCTATCATAAGTCTTTTTAAGAAATTCTAACCTCTCCATCGATTAACATAACATAACACCCAATAGTCACAGACATAGTCTTTGATCCCACACTAGTATTCCCTGTGTCGTGAGTATCAGGAACTAAGAGTACTACCACAACACACAGAACAAATATTTGCAGATCATACAAACATTTGTCCCGCAGCGGGAATTGGACCTGCAACCTCCCGCATCTCAGCCAGGTTACTCAGCTCAGGTTACAGGTAGTCGCCAGTTGCGCCACAACGCGATGAGGTCGTTATATTATTCAAAGTCACTCACTTATTTGAGAAAAGCAAATGATGTTAATGCTTAGGATCAAGGTTTGTAAAGCAAATTGAGCAAAGATTGTGTGGCTTCTACAGTAGGTCTGTTCAGTGAGAGACCCGTCGTGGGATTGGAGGGCGCTGCTGTGCTTAATTTATTGTTTGTTTAGCGGGTAATACAATAGTGCGTCTGTTCCGTTTTGATACTATTACAACTGTAACTATTTCTTTAGTTTAAGATTCAAAATGCAGACAGAATGAAACCAGCTCCTAATTATGGTTTTAATTATGTAGCTCACAACGTTAGTTCGCAATTTGGCCACGACGGCTTACTTTCTGAACAGATTCTACTGTTCTCTGTCTGTTTTGATACTGATTACTGACCCGTGCCTTATCCAGCTGTGAGAGTGCCTGCGCTTCCTTCTCGCGGCGCAGCGCCTCTTTATCTTCGTCCAGCGACAGCTCCGACGACGGCTGTGAGTAGTTTGAATCAGCTGAGCCCTGAAACAGTAAAACAAATCAAATCAAATCAAAAGAATTTTAAACATTGAAATCACAAGGGTCATTTTGAATTGTCTTATGAACTAAAATTAGTCCTGTTCCAACGCGACCAAGCCTATAAGAATCAAGCAACAAGCACGGCTTGGCTTACTTTGTTCTTTTTTTTTATCTTATTACAATGGAGACAAGACACATTATATATTCGAAAAAAGAATTGCATAACCGATTTATTTTTTTGATCAGTGATTACTGATTCCTGAAAGATAATAAAAAATATTTTTGTAAAAAAAATATTTTATAAATTAGCATTTAATTATAATTATTTTAATTATTAGAATTTTTTTATATTATATATTTTATAACAAATAATTCCTAAAGTAAATTTTTTTAGTTCTCCAGTTAAGTATTATTGTTATAAAAGGGTTGCACCTCCATGTCGATACCGGAAAAGAAGTTGATTTGTGTATGTAATTATAATAATGTGATTATAAGTGCACAATTTTGTAGGTTTCTTGAAAGGTCGTGGAAACCTATCATATTTCAGTAGCAAAGCGCGTGGGACACAGCCTTGGTTGGTATAAATAAGTTTTTGACTATAAAAAACATTGTAGTAATTGTATAAATTGCACATTTAATTTCAAAGAAAACCTCATAAACGAAAGCATTGCATTTTAGGGTCCCGTACCCAAAGGGTAAAACAGACCCTATTACTAAGGTTACGCTGTCCGTCCGTCCGTCTGTCACCAGATATTGTAACCGTGATAGTTAGACAGTTGAAATTTTCACAGATGATGTATTTCTGTTGGTTCTATAACAACAAATACTAAAAAACAGAATAAAATAAATATATAAGGGGGCTCTCATACAACAAACGTGTTTTTATGCCGTTTTTATAGATAATGGTACGGAACCCTTCGTGCGGGAGTCCGACTCGCACTTGGCCGGTTTTTTTAAATTTATTTTAGAGAAGACTATTTATTTAAATTTATTTAAATTAATTACAAGCCTTGATATACTTTAAAAATTATTAAATTAAACTATACGCACTTACACTTTTTTACACTAAATTTAAATCGTGCGCGTTACGTACTTTACTCAAGTAATTTTGAAAAAATGTACCTATTTCAAATACATTTTTTTTAATAAACTAAACGGCAACTCGCAGATGATTCATCGTAAAGATTTTAGCGTACTGAAGCAAGATTGAGTCACAACAATTTTAAAGAGCACTGAAGCAAAATGATATGCGGACAAATCGCACCCGCGGCCCATGTCAACAAAACGCAATGGCTGGGTGCGGAGTGCGCGCGCACCGCTCTGCACCAAACTGCAGTCGCTCTACGGAGAACTGGCTATGAATGGAACTACATGACGATGTCAGGAGGGAGGGGGAGCTACTTGAGTTACGTCATGAGTCCAATTTCTTTCGTTATTATAAAGTGTACTTGCAATAACACGGTACATTACTACTTTTGTTTTGCAAATACCGATCAAGATTATTCGACTCATCGAGCGATCAATCTTCAAGAACAGCTCTTTGACTTATTTGAAATCACAATAACTGCGAACAACCACCAGACAACTAATAAATAAAATTGTATAGGAATATTTTATACCAAGCGTACCGTAGAGTTCGATCGTAGACAGTCTACGCCGTAGACAATGCTTTAGGGTTCGTTACTTAAAATGTAAAAATGAAAACGTCACTTTGTTGTATATCCGTCTGTATCTTCGCAGTTTGTGTGTGTATGTGTGTCAACTACCTTTGTTATAGACCATTCATAGGATAACCCGCTTCTTCATAATCAATTCTTAAATCTTTGATAGCTAAAATAGCTTTTGTCTTGTTTTGACGTATGTTATAGTACATCAGAGAGAACAAAACAAATAAGATTTCAACATACAGTAAACGTAGCAGCGTAAATCGTGATTGATTCTGTCTATTTCATGTTTATCTGTCATATTATTTTGACATCGTCTGATGTTACTAGCGAGTCTGGGCACTGATCATTGGTTTGATGAGTATAGTCTCATAATTTTTTTAAATGATACTTAAATCACGCAGTGCAAAGATTATCTAACAGCACACGTTATTCAAGAAGATACCAGGACTAGACTGTAGTGTAACTAAGTGTGTACTAAGTGAAAATTAATAAATCAATCTATGTTTTAAACTACGTGGTTGAAGAATACGACTCAAAGTCAAACCACGCCACGCATGCTATGGTGCTGAAGCTTTTAGGACAGGACCACAAGAAGCCAGATCTTTCACAGATTAATAAATCGAAATCGTTTACTGAGTAGTTTAGAACAAATATACTAGAATCCAGATGCTTATGGTTCTTCAATTTTAGGATACAGTAGGTGTCCTTACCCCAGTCCTTTCCAAGGGCTTGTAGTTAGTCATTGGACGGCGCGCGTTGGCTGTACGCATGCAATGCAACACACACACAACACAGACAGTCAGACACGCATGCTAGGATATAACATAATAAATCATGCTAAATTATAATTTTCTAGAGTTTCACTAAATTAATTTTTACAACAAATATAAATAGAATCAGTCAAAAAACATTCTGAAAAGAATTTAAATTTACTGACACACAAAAACAATCTGTAGGTACTTTTATAAAAAAATGATTATAATTGATTGAAATCAAATCAAAATATTTTTTTCATTGAAATCACAAGGATCATTTTGATAATCTTTTTATTTTATTTAAAATTATAGCCATAATTCTCGAAAAAGTTTGTAAGGGTTGATAATTATTTATAATGCATCGGTGTCATTTCGATAAAATCACATAAATTTTATGTTGTAGTCAGTTGTTAGTTGAGGAGAATACTATTTGTGGCATTTATGACATCGATACTAGATCGGAGTTTAATTCAAACTTTATTTTAAGTACTAATTTTTTTATTACGTGAATAAGGCTTCAGATCTCAGGTTTTTGTTACTGTTAGAATTTTTGGCTGATTAAATTGAACTAAAGATTATGTGGACATGCACTAAATACAAGACATTCTAAGTTGTCAAATTGTTATAAGTTCTATTACTATTAACTAGTACTACTTATTTACTCACTAATACTCTTACTACACAAGCTCACCTTGGCTACAGCATTAAAACAAAACAATATCAATGCCCACGTCAAAAACAATTAAAAATAAACGTTTCCATTTTCGAATTATATGAGCACTACGCGATTATATTCAGCCAGCTTCACAAGTGAAGAGGTTGCTATCCAGCTAGCGAATGATCAAGGTCTGTAGCGCAGAGGTTTCGGCGGCAGTGTGGCGGGTCGACCCGTGACGTCATTCGCCCACGTTGCCACGATATGGCCCAATCTGTGAATATTTACGCCCCGTTTTTGGGGCAAAGCCATTGAGCCGCTTATATTTATTCCCACCGGGGTTGATACGTTTTTCATATTGAGTTAATAATCAGATTTTTACGAAACGTATTGAGAACGGGGTCGCGTGATCGATCGATTATTCAATTATGAATGAAAATGTTTATCGCTTGACTTTATATTTAACTTTGACGCTTTGAGCTAGTTGTAATAATTATTTTACCTTTATCCACTTTACAGCACGATTTTCCATTCAGTCACTTCAAAAAAATTATCTGTTTCGCACTTTTCCATACAAAATTTATCTACACGTTTTCGAAGACGAGACACTAGTTTTGACATTTAACTGAATTGTAAACAGACAGTCAGACACACATTACTGACCGGATAGACCACATCAACTGAGATAATTCTGAAACTAACAGTAAAAGCATTAACCAGACAAGTCAAGTTCATACATCAAGCAGACATACCTAATGTTCAGTTCAACTCAAAAACCGCCGTACAAATTTCAACTTTATCATCAACAGAATAAGGGTTCCATATTGCATTTATCAGGACTATACACATTTTAATGGAATAGTGAATGTTTGCTTTAGTCTATTTCTGTTCTTATGGAGCTCTGAGTGGTTAGTGCCTATTCGAGAGGAACGCATGGGTCTTGTTTGTGAACTAATCGATTTTAATATTTATTTCTGATCAATTTACTTTATCTAGGCCGATATAGAATATATCATCGTCATGATCAGCCTGTATAAGTCTACTGCTGAATAAAGACCACCACGACAAATGGTCTTGAGCCACCTCCATCCACTTACTTCCTGCTACCTTTAAAATGTCTTCAGTTCATCGTGAGGAGGGCCTTTTTACATTGCTTCTTCCGGTTCCGTCGCTACTCTGATTTGGTTAAGAAACTTTTTTCCCTAAAAGTTGCTGGTTTTGCAAGCTTTGTTGATGGTATCATTCCCAATTTGGAGATATTCTAAGACTCCAACTCAACCCAAAAATAGGTTATGCTAACAGATTGTGTAAATTTCGGTCATAAAGTTTTCGTTAGGTTAAAAATCGTATAACCGCCGGTTTATTATTCATTGCTAAACTTCGGCCTATATAGTAAAAATCTAACTAAATATACTAATGCACTAACCTATCCTTACTTCAGATAATTACGAAAACATTTCCAACGATTAACATCAAAGAGGAACAAAAACGCGTTGTGAGTGCGGATTTATCTGACATCACAGAGCGCTACCGACCATTGATCACAGAATACAAGGCCACAAACATAGAAATTGTCTTATAAGCAAATCCAACACGAAAACTAAAGCTCAAATTATAACAACAAATTTAAAAGCTCAATTAATAGGTGATCAAGTCGAATAAAATTAAACACGAACCCAAAAGTAGTCCAACAATTCCTCCATTTCCCAATGTTCGAACAGTAGCAATGACTATTGTGGAATGGATATTTTCGGTTCCAACATTGTTCCATATGCGATAGTTAACATATTGGTCCATAGATTTAGTTATTTACATTTTAAAAACGTGAGTACAATCGCGTAACAAATAATTATAGACGAAACCATTACATACCCGCTCAGGCGCCAAGGGCTACTACAGCTGCCCATTTTGGTAGAAAACTTTGACATTTGGCGCTCGTGTGGATACAAAATTCCAAGCTTAAGTATTATCTGAAAACTAGTTGGATTTACTGGAATTATTTTTCATTACATTTCTTATTTTTTTAGTAGGAGTTACTGCATGAACCATTGAGTGTGTTTCGGTGCCTTTTGAATTACTCTATGGCCCGTTCTTCTGAGCATCTTTCAAATTACGATATGACCCGTTGAACATCTGGTTAGTGAAGTACAGTCGGCAAGAAATCAATATCTTTCTAAAACTATGAATATTCGGCAAAAATACCAACTTGTCTGCATGTTTCTTGCAAAACTATACATGAACCTGTGACTTTTTCTAATAAATATTGTGCTAAATTGGAACTAAATCGAACTGAAATCAGTCAAAATCAAAAGTCAAAGGTCCAATCGACGGTCGTACAACAATTAAATTCAATTCTTGACATTTTCACGAAGCGAAATCATAATTTTGCCAATATCACGTTCAACAATTTTTTAGGCACGAAGAGGAGTTTTTAGGTCAGGAGGGTGGTCGGTGCGTCATGTTGAGACCAATAATTTTGAATCCAAGCAAAATTATTAATCTGCGAAAATCACTGAAAAGTGACATATGGAAACAAGCCTTACGAGAAAAACACATTTAAACTAGTGAAATAAGATACCCTCTTTGCCCTACTGGACAAAAAAGTAGGTGCACGAGAAAACACCCCTTCAATTGCCCAACAGAGTTGAATTTGATATCTTTACATTACTAGTTAAGTTTTTAGTTGAAAAACAGTAAATTTCCGTCACAGTACCTATTAAAAACAATGCGGGATTGGCCCCGACAGAGTCTGGAATGTATTACTCATCGATAGTTTGCATAAATGGCTGGATTCAGGGTTAGTTTGAAATAAACCATCTTTATAATAAACAATCTACCGGCCATGCGTATCCTACTCATTCGTACTGAAGTAAACTATGGAGGTATTGTTTGTTAGCTCATATTAAATTTTATACCTACTTTAACACAATTAAAATAAAACATAAATTAAAGGGACCGGGATAAACGTCAAGTGAGTCAATATATCCAATCTACATACTATTTCAATTTCATGAAAATTAAATGTACCTAATTAAAACGTTTTTTAAACTTATGTCCAGTAGTGAGCAGAAATATGAAATACTGAGATAAAAAGTCCTTTTTATAGAATAATTCGAATTAAAGTAGGTATTGGCGAGTGCAGACGCGTGCAAAACTAACCTTAATTTAGGTGAGTCGGTTCATTAACGAAATTATTGATTTTGGCACCCATTGATTATTTTGGAGAATCTCTCTAGATTTGGCTTAGTTCTTATATTTAGCATTCTAGGCTATGATAATATAAAAGCTTCGATAAATTCCAGATTCATTTAAATAAAAAAATCCGCACACATTCCATCAATACATGTTGAACATCTTCTATTTTATAACATTAACAACTAACTTTCTTCGTAGGTACTGATAACAATAGAGAGCGCTAGTGGCCTAGTAGTTGGCCTTCCGATCAAGATCGCGCCATCAAATCTCAGCAGACGTGGACAAATAGATTTTTCCATTACAAAAAAATAATGTACAAAATACTACGTGGTCTTAAATGTTGAAAGAAAACATTTTTAGTAACATTTATATATTATAGAAAAAATTGGTAGATTAAAGATTTTATCTACTCTCAGACTGAAATATAAAGATTAAAAAACTAAAAACAATAATGACAGTCTTTATGCACATGCCATCGAAATAAATTTAAAAAATTACATTACGATACAGCTCTTCTATGGACAACTGTATTATAATATATATTTTTTTCCATAACGATACAACTTCACTTGGACCAAGGAGGTTGCAATGCAGTTTTTCTATAGATACATAATCTGTGGACGCGGTGCAACACGCTCGCGCGTATGGAATTTGGCGCTAAACGTTTACAAATAAATGCAAATATAAGCTGTAATTTTACGCAAATTTCATTGTCAAATTAGTTTTTGTTTTAAAAAATGTTTGAAAACGACAGTAACGAGCGATACTGAAGAAAATTTTACACCACCGGACATTCTCGAAGCTGCAACGAACAAATGAACCTCTTACCGGCAAAATCTAGAAGGTATTACAATAAATGTTACCAAGACTTTAAAATATAATATTACCTATTTCATGAGATTAGATAAAGTAGTGTATGAAACTGCACGTGATTTGGTCTCAAAACACTCGTGTGATGCTATAAAAAAGAACCCTTACTATGCAACAGTTTCATAAACTACTGTAAGTTCATGAATTTTGTGTTTATTTAATTTGTATTGAATTGTAGGCCATTCAGCTAAGGTGTCATTTTGATATTAGTCCCATTTGCTACTAGGTCATGTTTTGGTCTTTTCAGGGCCACGTTATCTAAAGCAGGGTAACCAAAAAAATACCAGTGTTACAACGAATGAACGAACTGAAAACAATAACCACAAGCAACCGTATCTCAGAACATTTAATTAGGTCTTATCTAATCGCTTGTAAACATCAACACTATCACTTGTTGCTGATAAATTAAATAATAACGTCACAGAAAACCTTTCAATAGATACCTACACAAAAAACTTAAAGTTTTTCCAACAGGGAAAATGAAAATTTCCACGCGTGAAAAACAATAACAATCCCAAAAAACAGTATAACATCAAAATCTAAACACAATCAACACTAATTTCATTAGCGGAAGCTTTCCAAGTTATAAGTTGAACGTACCAACAACTACGCATAACTTGAGGTCAGTTTACTTGAAGCTTTCTGGAGTTTTTCCAGTTAACAAAAAACTACCTATTTTTTTTTTTTTTTTACCTTTTTCAAGATTCCACTAGAAAGCTTGTTTGAAACCTAACAAAATGACTTTCTACGGCATTTAAAG
Organism: Epirrita christyi; assembly: GCA_951392215.1. Classification (NCBI taxonomy): domain Eukaryota; kingdom Metazoa; phylum Arthropoda; class Insecta; order Lepidoptera; family Geometridae; genus Epirrita; species Epirrita christyi. Next base: position 1,017,024 of record OX595835.1, read on the forward strand.
ATTTTTTCTACGTTTTTCAGTTGGAAAAACAAAAAACAAAAAAAACCTTTACAAAAAACTATATCAACACGTCGCTACGGAAGCTTTTGTTTCAAAACAACATTGCGCGCGCACCTGCGTAAACAACTTGTTGTACCCGTTGTTCTGATTGTTATAGCCCATCCTGCGGCATGGCTGCTGGTGGTCTCGTCGGACCACCAGTGGGATCGCGTCCTGGTCCTCCGTGGTGAGGCATGCGACGGGCGAGGCGGCCCGCCGGACCGACGCACGGTACTGACTAACTTCACTCCTCGCTGAACGGTCTGCGCGCGCATCAGATTAGCGATTAGGACAACTGGGTCAGATAGGATGTTTGGATTGTTGACGTGAAAGGATCAATGGCATTGTTGATTTGTTGTTCGGAATTGGGGTTTGATCCGATTTATGATTGAATGAATGACAATAACAATTATCAATAAGTACTCGAGACAATAATTGCTTTATCAAAGGATCTTGCCGTCTAATGTGTGGCGTACAACACCTAAAGTAATTGCATCGAAACCAAACGTAGTGTATTTAGAGCAGCGGTTCTCAATCTTTTTTGGTGACGGAACCCTTTTGGAAAGCGAAATAAGAACCCTACAATAAACCAATAGTTTTTAAAGATGTATTCTTTATTAATAAGCATAATAAAAGTACCATCTAACAGTTACTTATTACTTATAAAACAAGTATAATAATAGAAGATATTGAAAAAGAAAAAAAATCTAACTAATGGGAGGTATGAAACTGTTTTTTATTTTTCATCAATTGGTTGATATCAGGTTTGATAGAGGACAGTTGAAGTCTCATATCAGGTTCGGCGTCCAATCTTTTGCTGTATTTTGTTTTCGTGGCTGCATACGTTGAGAATCCTGTTTCACACAAATATGTTGTTGGGAACGGGAGATGAATATTCAGAGCCATTTTGGCAAGCATTAGATATTCATCACAGATTCTGCATCAAAAATCGTTGAGAGGCGTCGTTTTGAACAGTGACTCCATACTTGTGTCTGATACATTTCTAAAAGAGATTCATATATCTCGTTTGACATACTTTCGGGCTTTTGTAAGTTGGTTAAACTAGTGGTTCGCCCGAACTGAGACCTCGCGATAACCGACTACTTAACTAAGTAATTTCCATTTTACTATTATTATTTTAGAAAATTTTCACCTCGAGGTCTACCAGTACAGTACAAGATCTATCAGTAACAACTCTAATTTCCTACACATCATCGAAATAACCTTTGAATAGGCCTAAGCAACGGGGCGTAATACTACATACCTGTTAGTACCTATATCAAGTACCTGACGAATTAATTGATAACGTCCTTTTGACGAAAACCATAGAACTCCAGCGTGATTCAAATTCCTAGAAATGGGAGGTCAACAATGGATGTTATATTGGTTTCTGTTTTATGGAGTACAAGTTTCTAAATTCTTCAGTTTCAGACTTTTCCCTGTAGTTGTGACACAAAAGCCACAAGCATACCAAATTTCAGCATTGTGGGATTGCTGGAAGTACCCTAGAATTTTTTTTTTTACTTTTTTTATTTTCCCTAATATCTCAAAAACTACTAAGGCTAAATACTTATTAAAAATAGTTTAGAAATGTCCAACCAAAGCGCTTTCATTAGACACCCCACTTGATCGGACTGTCTCACTTTTATTTTTTTTACCCCCACTTGGACCCCAATATCTCAGCAACCCCCTGACCGATATAGCTCATAACCTTACCTACAAATTGTACCAATACTATCTACCCCCATAGCAAATTTTATGAAGATCGGATTAACGGTTTGGAAGTTTTCATCGGACAAACATACATACATACATACATACATACATACATACATACATACATACAAACGCCGATTCTTCCAACTTGACTCAGAGAACTCGCTTCGCTCGTTCAAAAAGGATTATGAATCAATGAATTCAGTTTCATTTTTGTGTTCTGTTCTTCGGGAAAATCTAAATTCTTGCGGAACCCTTACAGGCGAAACACACTTAAAGTATGGCTGATTTAGAGGGTAATAAACTGGTATTCCTTTACCATTAGTCTTTTTTTAAATAAAAATCCGTATTTCATATTTTTTGGGATGTTTTGTTTGGGGTTACGATGTAAAACCATTCTGAAAATATACGATTTTTCCCGTATGGCTGGTTGTACGTGTGGACTCTCAATTCTACATGGACAACGTCGGTGGCACGGTTATTGCTCTCGCTTTGCAGTCACTTGTTAGCATCTATTTGCCCCCTAGCATTGTGCTTAGTTGCCAATTAACTAATTAAAGAATGAATGATTGAATGTTGATAGACAGATTTCATAACAATGGTCGCAGTGACTCTATAACAAGTTTTCCATTACGTCCCATTACATTGGGCCATTAAAACATCTTAGGGACATTTAATTTGCACAAAATGAGAGGAATATTTGCCCATTAACATGGAAGAAACAGCATGATATGTCCCGAGTTTGGTAATAATACTTGACTTTAGAAACGAAACTCATTTGTGACCCGACAATACGAATACGCTGCCTACATACTACCCATCCACTCGCTGTCAGTCAGTTTCAAGAGTAACGTTATTTTTTTTATGGCGTGTCGGAGTGTCACTTCTATGTGTAGATACTAAGTTACATATCTATGTAATGCTATGTCCCGGTATAGCCTCGAATGGCAATGAGTCATGTTACAGACTGTTAATTGTTTATGGACCGTTATACACGTGTTAAGGGCGATACACATAAACTGTATGAGAGGGAAAGCTTTCATTTTAAAGTAAAAAACCCTGCACTTCCTTGTGCCAAAGCCCTGCAGGTATACAGGGCTTTGTTAGTTTAGATTGTTCTTACAAGAGACTGAACTTATACAAAATAACATTCACAAACTTTTAAGTTTTGAATGGCTAATAAAATAATAACAGCAAATTTTTTATTAGCTGCTTTTAAATGGCAATTCTATACATTTCTAAAAGGTCACATTTTGAACCATGAAAATTTACAGCAAACATCATGAATATTAAACAAGAATTGATTAGAGATACGCCTTCGTTACGGCTACGCTCGTAGCACGCCGTAGCAGCCGCGTAGAGGTGCCGTGACGCAGTGCGTAGACCCCACGCAATAAAGGAAGCTTTCCGTAAAAGCGATCAAGTCGCGCGACCGACGCGTAGTAATGAAAAAACTCTTTCATATTTAGCCTAAGACCTAGTGCGTTCTTACTGCAAACATTCACACGTAATGATGCTCGCTACGAACATTTTAATACCGGATTTACACAATTGTGCTCACTAATTTAGGTGTGTCGTACATACCGAAGTTTCTAAAGAGGACTAGACACATTAGTAAGCTATTATCATTAAAAGCCATAGAGAATTTACTCGACTGAATAGTGTGTGGGGACTGAAATTTGAAAATCTTCTTCATCAGCCGGTTGACATCCACTGTTGGATGAGGCCTCCCTCATAGCATGCATAGCGTGAAATGGGGGGATTTGCCATAATCACCACGTTTGGCAGGCGGATTGGTGATCGCTGTTTGGTGTAAAGTACTCAGGTAGATGCTGCTACCCATCCCCTTACGTAATGCCTTAGTCGCGTTTTACGACATCCCCAGGAAGAGTTGGAGGAGTCCCATTCTTAGGCCGAGACTACTACGGCTCCACAGTGTTCTGGTTGCTTTTGAAATGATTGCCAAGAAGTCTCATTTATGTATCGATCTTCTATATTACATTAGATACATGTTTATTTGTATGTTACATGTCTCTGCATTTATTAAATTTGTTACATGTTGTGGTGTCAATACTTTCGCACTTTGAGCAGTAGCGTCCTTAACGTGGGCTCTATTGAATTGACTGAATTATTGTTTTGACCTTTTGGCAGTGAGCGTACTCATGGTGATAAATAATCCAAGATCACTCGTGAGTCAAAAGATTTTTATTTCTTTTTGTTACATTTTCAGTAGCTTTTCTCACGGTTTCTTTGCCAAGTTTGGCAATAATAGGTTACACGGTCTGCTTCACATCGAAATATTATCTTATGTTTGTGAGCTAATAAGCCCAGAATTATTATTAGAAAGTGTTTCTTTAAAACTTCAAAATAACGGCGGATTTACATTTTCGTAAAATTATTGAAAATCTTTGCATCCTAAGAAAACAACTTGTTTTTGTTGTTAGCCCACACTGTAGGTGGGCCAAGGCGGCCACTGCTGGGCTAAGGCCTGTCTCCGAGTTTTCCAATCTTTACGGTCAACGCTACTGCCTTCTACTGATCGCTGAAGGTGTTAAGCACGTCTCTCCATTGCTTGCGTGCAACGCCACCCGCCTCAGGGCTCCACTCTGTGGTTGTCTCGACCCACAGTTCGTGGAGCACGTTCGAGGCCTATGTCCAGCAGTGGACTTCTACAAGGTGATGATGATGATTACGAACCTTGACACGTCCTAGTAAGGTTGCAAACTTACAAAATTACCAAATGAAGCTCAACTTTAGCACTTCAACTTGAAGTTTAAATTCCTCTGTGCTTTTGTTAAACTGTATGCAGTACGTGCCAAGCTCATTCACGCTATGAAAATGGACTTTATTCATACGGTTGTAAGGTTGTGTTTCGTAGTGCGCATGCGCGGCGGTATACGATCGATGGGCGACGCGACGGCGACGTCGATGACCCACTTGCGGCAGACGACCGCCGGGTGGCCGCACGCTAAGTAATGGTACAAGTTAATGCAATGAACTTACAGAACAGCACTAAGTAGCTAGGCACTGGCTGTAGCTTTACCTAGTGCTTCTTTTCTTCTAGTTTCAAAGAGCTATAAATTGAAAACTATGCACAAGAAATGAAACTTCTACATTTTATCTTCATATAAAATACCAGCTGCGTCCCGCGGTTTAACCCACGTGAACAATGACGGGAAATTAATGATGATGATTATGAAAAGTAGCCTATGTTAATCCAGGGCAAAAGCCGTTTGAGCGTGAAGAAGTAACAAACATATACACAAACTTTCGAATTTATAATGTTAGTGTGATTTCAGTAGAGAATAACTATAGTGTTCTCTTTCCTTCTTTAGTTATTTGTACGAACAACTAATGATTATTAGATCCGAGGGCCTTTTACAAGTTTTGCATTGCAACAATCACTTTGCGAGTCGTGAGTATTCAACGTGACTTACGTAGTAACTTTTTATGAATCTGTGCCGTTTCTATCGACTACGCGGCACAGAATGATGAATATTTACTATGTAAGTCACGTTGAATACTCTCGACTCGCAAAGTGATTGTTACAATGCAAAACTCGTAATAGGCCCTCAGGTACTTATAAAAGAAAGGCTCTAACAAAAAAATACTTAGTTGCTGCAGAATAATTTCCTATTTTTTCACGTGTTTATCTGTAAGTATACTTATTTGAGTAAATAATCCGAACATTGCTCTTGCACCCTTGTTAAGCGAGCAAGCAACTTCCGACTCGCTCGCACTAGTTTCCACCATTTTCCACTCCATTACCGGTTCAGTGCGGGTCAACAACCGCTGCTTCTTATGAACACAGCGATGGCTTGAAACAATTGCCTTTTGCCGCTACCGATTTCAGTGGAAAATTGCAGGTTTTTGTGTTTACTTGACGACAGCGGGAAATGGATGACTTTCGAACACAAAAACCAACTTCCATAAAACAGACAGCCCCAGGATATTTCCTACGAAAAAAACTAGTCAAGTGCGAGACGGACTCGCGCGGTGAAGGTTCCGTATAAGTAGGCGTCTATTATAGTATTATAGTAAGTTAATTGAACTAATTATAGGTGATATTGAGCAACACATTTTATATGCATTTTTTGTTCACAAATATATTCCTTTTATTCGAAAATTCTGAATTTTTAAATTCTTAAAATTTTAAAATTCTGAATTTTCGTTTTGATATCCTGTAAACTATGAGTGAAGCCCTATATTATGTATTTTTTTATAATTTTAGCCTCATTATTTTTGGACCCTTTCATATTTTTAAAACTATACATTATCATCGTCATTGTCAGCCTGTAGAAGCACACTGCTAGATATAAGTTTCCCCCCTAGAATGCCACGAAAAACGGTCTTGAGCCACCTCCATCCACCGACTTTCTGTGACGTTTATAATGTCTTTAGTCCATCGAGTGGAGGACCATCCTCTATCATATATTCGATGCATAGTGAAATTATAAAATATATACTTGTATAAACAGATATAAACAAACGAAAAACAGATACGAGGGTGATCCTATAATGGTTCCGTTGATACTTTTTGAGGTGTAGAAAGTAGAACCCTAAAAATACTAACATCAAGTGTCTTGATCCGTCATTTATTCAAATAAAAAAATCATTAAAATACATTTTTGGAAGTTGGTTGATGAATAACATAAATCTTTTAAAGGGTATTCACGAGTGAAACAGTAATTTAGACTGACCAAGGCCGGACTGTCGGAGTGAGGTCAGGACTTCCTGTAGGGAGATTGATAAGTCGGGTACTATAGAACCACAAAAAAAAAACAAAAGTGCTAAGTACCATCTGAAAAAATTGGTACCTACCTGAGATGGTATCTGAGGTACCTAGTAGTCATTGAGTTAAGATAAGATAAGATAATATTTATTCACAAGAAAATTAATAAACTAAACATAGTTGTCAACATCGAAGCCTTAAATAACCATACAGACAGTCATTCCGCAGCACGTGACAAATTGAAACTTGGCAAGATTCCCTACTTCGTCACAATTCAATCAAGATTCAATAAACGCGAGCTCATTAAAAATATGGAGCGCCACGACAACGCTAACCTTGTTGTAGCGAGATTGAGAGCATGACAACCTCTGTGGCGCGGCGGCCGACTGAGATGCAAGAGATTGCGGGTTCAATTCCCGCTGCGGGACAAATGTTTTTAGTATCTGCAAATATTTGTTCCGGGTCTGGGTGTTATGGTACCATGGCAGTCGTAGTTCCTGATACCCACGTCACAGGGAATACTAGTGTGGGATCAAGACTACTTATGTGACTGTTAGGTGTTATGTTATGTTGTGTTATAAAGTTGGTTAAGGTGAGACTGTCAGCGAGTCGAGGTTGAGCGGTTTAAGTACAAAATGTTGGTTGCCAAGCCAAGCCAGTGTCTTGTAAATCGAGGGTCTGATGACACTGGTCTCTAAAGAACCTACCGGCTTACTGTATGAACCAACTTTTGGTGATACTGTTAGCCGGTATATGACGAGCGGTGTGTTAAAAATATGGGGTCCAAGACAAACGTCGGGCGTTGTCTTAAACCGCATATTTTTAACACACCGCTGGTCATATACCGGCTTATAAGGCAACTCATTTATGACCAAAACGGACATCACATAATATATTTTGCTTGGACTATTCATGACAAACACAAGGCGTCAAAGAATTGGCCCTATAAATAGACGTTGCTAGGATGTACCGTCAAGTACAAGACACTATCAACATAAGTTGTACTGTATGTAACAGTTACTTAGGCAGAAACACTGGCTTTTAAAATACAAGTCTTAACTTAGTCAAGGGGTCCATATATAGTTATTTTTAAATTGTGCAACTTACTGAATTTGTTTTTATGTATCCACTGTATTTTACATTGTACGATTTTTGACAATAAACTTGTACAATAAGACAGTCATTATTCTGAGAATCAGACCTCCGAATAAAGACTAATCAGACGCTGTGGAGTCATATTTGACGAATCAGGGCTAAAATGACCTTAGAATGACGTTATCTTTTCGTCTGTGATGTTATCTTTTCGTCTGAAACTTCGTTATTTTACTACCTGGGTATAAGACGCTTGCTCCAAGAGGTTTTCAGGTTTTGGGGAAAAACATCTAAATGGTCAACGAAACGTCAGCAGGGAATAGTAAAAGTAAGTGGGGTATAGTCGTCATTTTGAGAAATGGTTAGAAGAATCACACCGCGTTTATAAACAAAACCTTAAAAAAAAATGTAAAAACCAACGAATGCTTCAATACAATTCTTCATCTTTATTTTGGAGTTCTGCAGCTTTATGAAGAAACATGTGAGATTCAAGTTTCAATGAGTCAGTACAGGCCGGAAAAGCCAAAGCTCTGGAGTGGCGATAAGAGCCAGTCCACACGTTGTGTTGGCGACGCGACGCGGAATCCTGCATATTCATGGTAGTATGACACATTGCGGTGCGGTGCCGCAACGCATCGTGTGGCCTGGGATCAAACTTGCCTAACGTAACGTGTGAGTCAATCGTGCCATTCGCTGAAACCGTCCAAATATGCCCAAAGAATATTTTCTCTCTCCATTCCCATGGGCATTCCTATGCCCCAGGACGAGGCTATGGTCCTTCTAGCAATTTGTCCCTTTTTAACGGTTTCAAGGGCACGTGATGGAACGTGTTTAATGCTATGGACGGAACTAGGTCAATTGGAAGTAGATGCTTGGGATAGATAACTACTACGAGGGGCTTGAGGTTTTTGGAAATTTCTATTTTTTCCTCTACGCGTCTCTGACCCCTACGTGTGAGTAACTGCCTAATTAAAGCTACTCTGAAAATGTGTGGCATAAATGAATAATGATGATAATAATGTGTTTGTGAATTAGTAATGTGTGTAGATGGTCAGCTAATTTAGCTACTACAGAGATAAGATGTGCAAGACGAGTTGCAACTCACTAAGAGTACACAACCTTGACTTTCGAGAGATGCAGTAGGTGTTTCGTAGAATAAAATGACTCACTAATAACTATTTTATATACTTTCAGCAATCTGAGTAACGCGACTTAAATTAATAGCCATGACACTTAAATTAATTGACTTTGATGACCTAAATAGCAAACTGATTTAAATGGTAATGATAGTTTGTTTAGCTAGATTCTAAACATATCATATTAAAAGATTAGAAACTAACATTATGTCCCTGATGCCCTACATCTTCACTCACGGAACAGTTGTTCCCCTATCATCAGGGGCTTCTGTTTACCAACTGACGCGTGCGAACATCGACCCTAACGTCAACACAACTACGCTTACAATCGAAAGCACAACACTGCTTATAACCTAGCCACACATGAATGGAATCTCCAGCTAAACAAAAAAAAACTATACATTTATATGTGTTGTATAGTAAGCCCAATTTTGAGATGCAGTCATAGAAAACAACCTAATCAGTTGATGGTCTGTATTTACCCGTCGCCGGCCTATCTTGTATCGTGGACGCCTGAAGTGGTCCATTGTAGCCTTCGTCATAAAGTCCACATGTCACTGTGTCACTATCACTATCACTACACTAACTTTTGTCCATGATAATGTTTTCGTGCGGTGTGCGCAGACAGGCGCGCACGGTGCGCGGACGACGGTCGCTGCGCGCTAAAAATAAGATGTACCGAGGTTGTCCGCGCGTGATCGAGTGCCGGTAGGTGTACATTGACGGCTGCTGATAGAAACATAGTTCATTAAAGGATGGAATACTCGCCTATCTTCAATATGCTTATCACTTTCAGTTTTGAAAGGCGACTATTTTAGTAAATTAAAAAAAATTACTCAGGCACTAGATGCTATGCTTCGGTTCTGGCATTCACTGTTCAATCAAACCATTCCATTAGCTTAGGCCCTTGTAGCATAGTGTCAAAATAATGATAACGCTCGATCTGAAATAATTTTTTATTCCTTTTTTTATTCCTAAAAACACGATCTTCTTTATGCAGGTACCTAATAACAGATTTTAAAACATTAAAAACATTTTAACCAACCTTTGCAAAAGCTTAAAACAGGTACCAAAATGTTGTTGAGTAACGCCAAATCAGATTAACAACCTTACGGTACACACACATACAGACTGCTAGAAAACAATAATAATAATCTTTTTGCTTTTTTATAAGGGTAATTTCCTGTAAGTTTATGTAAGGGTAATAAAAAAATGCCAAATCAAATCAAAATGTTTTATTGCGGTCATGTTGTACAAATTAAGATCTTATGGTTAAGTTACAGCTTCAACATGAGCCCGGGTTGGGCACTGCAATATGGAACATGAATTCCAGGTGGTAACAATTATTTGCTACAATTTTATACCAAAAAATAAAAGTACTACAGTCTTAAATTAAGATAACATGAATAGGTGCCGTAAGAAGTCATTTTTCAAAAAAATCCTCCAAGTTATAAAAACTTTTTTTTATTAGGTATGCTTTTAAAACATTTTTGAATTTTAAAAAGCTGGATTCATTCTTAATGTCTTTGGGAATAGTATTATAAATTTTTATCGACATAGCATGTGTTACGGAATGAAAAATCTGAAGCTTAGAAAAGGGGAGGGCTAATTTTCTACGGGGGCGAAGATTTTGAGGGCGAGAATATTCTTGGAAAAAATCCATGTTTTTTCTGACAAATATACTTATTTCTAGAATATATATACCAATGAGTGTTAGGATGTTTTCGTTAATAAAATAGGGTTTGCAACTTTCCATCGAATTCAGGTTGTGTATAATTCTAAGGCATCTTTTTTGGAGACTAAAAAGTTTCAGTGCGTCAGTACTATTCCCCCATAAAATTATACCATATTGAAGCCAGGCGTGGGCATAGGCAAAATAAGCACAGGTTGCTGTTTTTGTATCTGTTGATTTTTTTAATTCGTAAAGGGCATAGGTGAATCTAGAAAGTTTTGTAACTATTTTCCTGACATGAGTTTTCCAATTTAAGTTTGTATCTATGTTTATTCCTAGAAGAGGGTAGCTGTTTATGGATTCTATTTGGGTATTTTGAAAAGAGTAATTAATCATAAGTGGTATTTTTTGGTAGGGATGGAATTGTATGAGCTTTGTTTTTTCGAAGTTAAGTTGGAGATTATGTTCTTCGAGCCAAAATCGAATCAATCAAGCTAACTTCGAGTTTAAATATACAGCCACACTAAAAATCTACTTTATAAACCAAGCAGTAAATTATCTCGCTAGACTGCCTAGTACTATCAGATCACTACAGGTCACAATAAAGAGCACATGACAATTTATGACAGAGTTCTTAAAATCAGCCTCGTAGTAGTTCGGAACGCAATATATTCAGTTGCAGCGATATTCCCGCCCAACTGCAGTGATCCTCCACTGCCAGCGTTCATCCCAACATATTTATCTCTCCACTTGACACCACCCTTATTACAACGGAATACGGTTAAAATTGCCAAGATGTTGTTGGATGAAAATTAGGCAATTTATAGGTTAGGTTTGAGCGGCCAGCGGTTCCGCCTAGCGCGACATTGATCTGTCTGAAGTGGCAGCTGGCTGACTAGAGTACTGTAATAAAACGTACCTAAAAGGCGCAATGCTCAATTCTTTACTTGGTTTAAAAACAAAGCAGAAAGGTTTTTTTAAGCTATCATAGGTACTATTAACTTATACACTGATTTTTTATCTTAGACATTTTTTGCAAACAAAGAAATGTCAAGATATGTAAGATATGTGTATATACACATAATATGATACACATACATGACACTTATACACACAGTGACATTTCTTAGTTTACAAAAAGATTCAGAGGAATCAGATTGAATGCATTTAGTTTTTGTTATTTATATTCTTGAATTTTTATAAAGACTGATTCGTTTTGAGACTATAATCAGCCCTGTAACGTCTTACAATGTCAACTTAACTACTAGACTTAATGATAACTAGCCGCTTCACTTAGAAGGGGCGGATAAGATACCTTGAAACACGCCAACATCCAATAAATTCCGATCACATTGGCTACGCTAATTGTGTGTTCTCAGATGAAAGATAATTCAAGTTGATGTCTATGCTTACATGATTCTTAACTAGAGCTCCAGATATACTAAATATGGCCGAATAAATAGGTAATAACCTATTTATTCGATGTATAATGCAAATACTAACTTAGCTTTAGAACCAACAAAAACATAGATTGAACTGATTTCCTCCGTTGTAGGAAAACGATGCTTTATAATTATTATGCGTTCGGCGTTTATATTTCCGCCTTCACACGCCATCTCGAAGAACTTAATAAAAACCACTTCGAACGAGCTTAATACTCACAGATGTCGGCCTACCAGAAATGGTTCTCTAAAGATCGTGGAGTTTGTGTCGTAGTTCAACATTGAAAGCATAGATGGCGCCGAGCGGGTTTGTAGTTCCAAAATGAAAACAAGTTGAGAGATGGCGCTAGTAGCTATCAACAGCTACCTCTACCCAGTTTATAACCACTGTGGTGTATTGCAGGGAATGAATAGCCGGCCGCGCGGTTCCGATCCCTCGCCTTTCCATTTCTACGGGATCTGCAAATAATATTATTCCAGGTCTGGGTGTCATGGTACCTACCCTCGAGTACATTCGAGGGTAGTTCCTGATACCCACGACAATAGGTTTCTTAGTGTGGGATCGGGACTATGCATGATATAGTGCTATATTGGTATTAAAAAAAAACAATAATTCTTGTGGACATCTCGTTATACTTTGGAAATAAATAGATTATGAAATCCTTAATTGCAATTTGTAAAAGAGCTTTACCAAATTGCTATTTTTTTGCAATTTATTCGTTATTTATATTTAGGTACCTACCACAATATCTTTTCATTTAAAAAACCGATTTCCGCCATTGTATTCGACTAAATATCTGGATGAAAAAAAAATGATGAAAAAAACCATAGTGGTGAAAGGGTTATGATACTTTCTGAATGCAAATGCTTGATTTGTTGCTGAAAATATCAAAATCGCTATATGTAGGTATGCCTTTAATATTTGAGGACAACCGAATTGGAACCTCCTCCTTTTTGTGAAGTCGGTTAAAAAGAATTCAGCTTGGCTATAGATGATACGTCAGATAAACAACAAATATGCCTACCCCTTCGGGGAAAAAGGCGTGTGTTTATGTATGTAGAAGTAATACATTGTAATACATTGGATGTATCAAGTATGATAGATGATGCATGCGTACCTAACCATAAATTATGTATAAAAATTATACCGAATATGACCGAACCCTCAATATCCTTTACTCCCAGCGTCCCATGCGAGTACGACTCACACTAAGCTAGAAACAATATAAAGCCTACTGATTGATGCCTGCCAACTTTTTTACCATTTAAAAATATTTCAGAAGCCTATCGACAGAATTGTCTCACCATCAATGAATGAAGCCCATCAAACATAGAGTCACACACTCGTTTATGTCATTTGGCGCTCTTCCAAATATACCGCTATTAGATGTTGTAGTAGGTACGTACAAATGTTAGTTTCACAACAAAACCCGGTAAATTATATACTTTTGTACGGGATCGGAGAAAGAGGAATGCTTCTAGTCTAGGTGGTAGGTACTCTGGCTATTTGCCCGATGGCGCCAAATATAACGAGTGTGTTGATAGATTGCAACGTCCCATTTTATGATAACTTAAGAGGAGGATACCTTTTGCAGGTGAACGATGTTTGCTTCTAATTTGACTATTATTTCATCAAACTCCATGAATTTTTGCACATCAGGGGGCTTAGTACGGGTTTTGATAGTTTACGAAACTATATGAAATTTCGTTTCCATCCAATACATTTACGAAGGGTGCCGAATTGTTACTGACAGCGTCCTTAGTTTTCTTCTCGTTTTCGCTAGGGGCCCCCAGTATTCAATCGGTGCGTTAGTTTAGTTTCATTAATAACTTTTCATTTAAAAAACCGACTTCCGCCTTTGTATTCGAATAAATATTTGGATGAAAAAAAAATGATGAAAGAACCATAGTGGTAAAAGGATTATGATACTTTTTGAATGCGAATGCTTGGTTTGTTGCTGAAAATATCAAAATCGCCATATGTATGCCTACAATATTTGAGGAGTTTCCTCAATTCCTCATGGATCCCATCATCAGAACTGGATTTTGAAAAAAATGGAACCAATCTGGAAGTATATATATTAAAAAAAAAAGGATTTTCCGAATTGGTTCATAAACGCCGGAGATACGCGGTAACAAACATAAAAAATAAATAAAAAATACAACCGAATTGAGAACCGCCTCCTTTTTTGGGAAGTCGGTTAAAAATTACATGGTTAGTATCAAAAACTAAATTTAAAAAATCATTTTTTTTTAATAACTGACGCAGTTCGGTTCTAGATATTAGTGTAATGATCATGTGTATACTTCATGTAATTTGAAGAAATAATAACCATAATGGAAAGCCTTCTCTTAATACAGTGGTAGACGTAATGAGGGAAGCAATATCTGTATTGTCCTCGACGTAGTACCTGCCTACATAGAACCGCTTCTCGTCTGCTTGGTTGTGGGGTCAACACCGTAGCATATTGAAATTAATGAGATGGATATAATTAATAAATTAATTGACTTTTATTTCATTAAGTTAACTCATGCTCAAGGTGAGTTCACACTCACCGTGCCGTGTTGTCCGGTCTAAGAATAGACCTCTCCTCCTCCCGTGGAGGTCGTAAAAGCCGACTAAGGGACTACACCAGGGGATGGGCAGTTGGCAGCATCACCAATACGCCTGCCAAGCATGGTGATTATGGCAAATTATCTGATAACACACTAATATAATATTAGTGTGTTATCAGATACTACCATGCGCCCGCGTCGAGCCTATGGAACAAATAAGAGGTCGTGCATAACAACTCTTGATACTTACACTTCATTAATGGAAGTGCATACATTTCCATGAATCAAGTCCAAAAATGGATCTTTCTAATCCATACAGACACAGACATGACATCAAAATTGAATCTCCTAAACATCCAATTAAAGCAACACGCGATACCCATTGAGTACGTACAGACGGACAAGTCCTTCCTCCGGTATAATTACTCCGTCTGAAATAGACCGGTGTCGTTCACCCGGCGACATATTTTGTTAAGTCCAACTTCGGATTGCGAGTAACACTTCCAGCTTTGATATGTCCCCGCACGCGCCACGCTCCGCGATGGTGGCATCCATTACCAGCGCCCCAATTACAGTAGCTAAATGGCAATGGGGAACGCAACAATGGGGATCATCATATAACAAATACAATTGTCCACAATTAGTAAACAAACTGTCTTATGCAGTGCCCCGTTCTGTGCATCAACGTGCCGTGCGTGTGCGCCGCCTATTCCACACTCCTGGGTGTCGTACTAATGCTGGCGTGCGTTCACCTTTACGTCGCATCGTCGATATGTACAATAACAATTTTATTGACATCGATCTATTCTTATTGTCCGAACCTAGATTTAAAACTATAGTTAAAAATATGTTGAATGGCTAAACGTGCAAAATATAAACCACGTACACACACACACACACTTAATAAATTTATTTATTACCTAACAGCAAACTTATGAAACAACAACAACTTCATAATCTTTTTTAGTAATCCGTGGATAACGTCGTGGGTTGTACATTTACTCATATTTATATAAACAATACCTAATGTATTAACTGTTTGTTTTCCCCAATAAAGTAAAATAAAATAAAATAAAATCATTTTGACAGCCTTAGCGCTATCCAAATCATTTGAAACTTGGAAGGAGGAATATTTAGGTCAAGAAGTTTCCCCTATTCAAGTTTCATAAGATTTAGATAGCGCTAAGGCTGCCAAAATGATCCCCATTGTTGCGTTCCCCATTGCCATTTTCTACTGCAATAGGGGGGCAGGCAACGTCTGTTAATGGAAAAGTCTTTGACTGTTATGGGATTTGTATTCGTCATATTATGTTTGAATGCTAGTGTGCGATTGACTATGTAAGTGACTGTTTGGTGTGGTATTGCCGTAGTGTGTCCGGCATAAGAATAGAACCCGCTGTCTCCTCCCGTGGATGTAGTAAAAGCTGTCGTGGAAGCTGCGGATGACGGAGTGCAATGCTAAGTAGGGCGCGTCCTAGGTGAATGTGACCTATGAGGTATTGCATTTGTTATTGTCCGGGTTTACCGCTATCATTAGGTGGGCCACATGCAAATGCCACATCAAATTAAACAAAAAGCTGACTGGATTATGCCAGGACCAGATGGGCAGCAATTTCTGCGTGAGTACCAATACTGCGGTCACCAATCCACCTGTCAAGCGTGGTCGATTCGTCATATACGGCGATCTTCTTATCATCGTCATTTTTTTTCAGCTGGTACATGACATGTATAATCTTGTCACATAGTGTGTCACAACGTGTTCCTTAGATAACAAAAATCGAACATGAAAAAGTTCCATCACCTAAAACAGTCACATACGTAGTCCTAATCCCACACTAGGATCCCCTGTGTCGTGGGTATCAGGAACTAGGGGTACCATGATAACACCCAGACCCGGAGCAAATATTTACAGATCATACAAACGTTTGTCTCGCCGCGGGAATCGATGAACCCGCAAAATCTTGCATCTTAGTATCTAGTTAGTAGTAGTAGGTATGCCTATTGGTATTTCTAAATTTGCCAAAAAAATATACACACAAGTATCTAACCATAGCTTTTTGAGTTTCTTGAGAGATTGCGCGTACGCGCCGATAAAAAATATTGAATTTTCCGAGCACGTTTTGTCTGTGTAAAGACGGGCGCGCAGTGCACAGTGGGCGGCGCTCGTGGGCGGAATATAATGGAGCTATATTACTCTCGCACTTCAACTAGGCCCTACTTTTATAGTTTAATTTTATTGACGTCTAAATTATTATGATTCATGACTGACTTAGTGATATCTCAGATTTGTTCTACTGCTGTTTTAAGCAAAATCAAATATATTTTCCTTTAATATCATTGGACAGAATTTATATAATAATTTAATGCCCATTAAAATCTCAAAATTTACATGCAACTGTAGGGTTACCATATCTCATAATTTTGGAAATATAAGGAAATCTTACGATTTTTAGAATTTTCAATAAAATAGAGTAGACATTCTAGATCTTTTTAATGATGTACAAAAACAAGTAATACTTAATCATCTTTTTAGAGAGAATAATTTAAAAATCAACTTTCATGTGAATTGCACAATTTGAATTGAAATAAAATCAACACATAAAATCTATGAAACGTATTATAATCATCAGATTTATCATACCTTTTATTTTGCTATGATACCTTAAGGAAACTTTTGTCTTTTATAAAGCTGTAAATTACGTTTGTAAGAGGATTCCCAAATTCGAGAAAATCTCAGGATTTTTCAATGGAAATCAGGCTTTTTCTCCGGACTTTTAAATTTTCTGTCTGGTATACCTACATGCAAGCAGCAAAATACTTTCCACATCAAAATTTAAACCAATTAGGTTTCTGCCAGCACTTTGCAACGGCATTACAAACGATACGTAACGCTTTAGGTAACCAACAATAAAACACCTACCTACATTCAGCCTCCTATTTATACCATCCAGTTTGAAACAAACATCTGAAGCACAGAATAGCAAACAGTCAGAGAAGCAAGTGAGTAGGACTATTATTTATTCTGTGTGCGTGACTCAAGCGTCTTCCCTTCCAAAGTTCTGAGAGAGGGCGCTGTGACACCTCTATTTCTAGCCGCGCTGCAATAACAGTACCAATGGTATTTTTATTACAGTCCCGTTTTATTTCAGCTTACAATTTGACAAAATAAAAATAAGAAGGGCCACTCCGTAACGCGACACGCGCCGTTCTTTCCATTGCCGTGTGGCTACACACTCACTATGACTATCACGGTACAAAACATTCAATGGTTATAGATGTTAGTTTAAAATCAGCGGCCCTTTAATGAGAGTGCGTTCACCTCGAAGTGGTTTTAATGTAGTGCGTTTTTGGACGGAACGTGTCGCTCGTTTCCGTATTACAGTTTTTCAGAGCCTAATGGGCTGCGAGATCGCGCAAGGATCGGCTTTGAAGATTAGTTTTAGAGTTTTCTGTAAGGCGACGAAATGTTGGTTTAATGGGACTTTATTCCAAGATATAACTGTGTGAGTAAAAGGTAAATGAGATGACTAGGTACCAAAGGGTTTAAGGCCAGAATTAGAGTCTCTTAGTAGTTTTGTTAGCAGTAGAACTTCTTGTGAAAGAGTTCGTCCGGGGAAGTACCTACTACCACCGTACCTATTTCTGCCGCCAAGCAGGTAGTGCTCGCATTGCTGTGTTTCAGGTTGAAGGGTACGGGTGCCGGTGAAATTACAGGCACATGAGACTTTTCATCTTTATGTCTCAGGGTCAGCAGCGCCAAAAAACTTCTCCGCTCAGCAATGTTTTAAAGGAAAATTAGGTATTGAATGAAAACCGTTTCAGGGGTGCGATTTTGGAATCTAAATGACTAAATGTAATCAAAAAGGCCTCAAATCACCGTTTTTCAGGAGATGCACCGGAGAAGGCACTTGTATTGATATCATGGGTATAAGAATTTTAGTCATCAATGAGGTTCAGATGTTTAGGAATTTGGAAATCGTGGAATAAACGGTAATTTTAATACTGACGTTAAGTCACTCGATAACTATTTACTTAATGCAATTAAAAAGCTCTTCATTCTTATTACCACCTGAATAAAAACTGAAAATATGCCTATTTTCATAAAATCACCACTAACACCATAAAGCGACTTTACCGCAACGCTTCTGCGATACAATCAGACATAAACACGCCAAAACTTCCTTCCAAGTCGAATAAATTTAACACCTGTCTCGCTGTCAAAACTATCCGAAAAAGCGGATTTATTGCGGCGTGCGACGTACATTACCACTTTAGTTAGCGGCTCTTTCGTACCTCCCTAAGACAGTAAGGCATGGTGATGGGGAGAGTTTCGTGTGAAAGGTGATCACGCAATGTCGCGACCGCACCTCGCTAGCTATTTCCTCTAAATAATTGTTGCCATCAACGATGCCGAATGTTTCTGCGTTACGGGTACGACACATTTACGTATAAAGCAGGTTGCCACCGACTTTCCGGCTATATGAAGTGTCTTAAAATCACTAGGAGCCGCTGCAATAGTTGATGGAAGTTTTTTTCATGCTCACTCGTCAAAAAAAAAACTCAGCCTAAACGACGCTCACTTTTGGAGATTTTGTTTAACTCTGCAAAACATTTTTTTATCCTATACCACAGAATAAAGACAGTACAGAAGACTTCACGAACAAATTTATATAAATAGCGACTTTTGCTGGGACGCAACAAAGTGCAATTCAGCTCCCATAACCGCTTAGTGCCTATCGCGATATTCACCTAAATATTTCTGCTCTCTTCTAACGCGTAACTCTGGCTATACACTCGTAGACATTTTAGTCAAAGTTAAAATTAAACATCTGATGCTTTCGACTGCATATCATTATGTACTGAAAGGACAAAAAGTTACATATTACGGTGTTGATTACTAATAATAATAAAAAATATGAAAATAAAATAAATTACTATAGTATAAATTCTAAAGCTTGTATACAACTTTTGACAATTCCTTCCAAGTTTCAAAAGATTTGGACAGCGCTAATAGGACTGCTAAAATGATTCCCATTATTGCGTTCCCCATTGCCGTTTGCTACTGTAATTGGAAGGCTGGTACTTGCTACGCCTCGAAAGTTATACCGATAAGCTCCGGTAGTTACCAAATCGGTTTTCTACGTAAATACAATCTTACGATCCGGTAGGTGCGTACTTACGTGTTATGACTTTGGCTATTTTCAGTTTGATTGTTACGTGGTTTTTGGAACTGCGTAAGTTTATTTTATTGGCGCGTGCGAGTTTTTCGATGGGAAATAGAAATGACCTGTTTATTCACACCGACACAAAAAAATATTGGACCAGGGTGCTTAGTACGAGTTTTGATAGTTTTCAAAACTAAATAAATGTATGAAGTTTCGTTTCCTTCCATACATTTACTTAAAGTGCACCTAGCGAAAATGAGAAGAAAACTAAGGGCGCTGTCTTTTACTCTGGTACTTTTTTACAACGTTTTATAGGAAACCATGACAAAGCAATTGGTGAATAAAATAAATAAAATAAATAATAAATAATGCTGGACATTTCACACAACATTATCTAGCCCCAAGCTAAGCCGAGCTTGTGTTATGGCAACTAGATAACTGATATACGTAATATACCCAGAACACCCGGAACAATTATCTGCAGATCGCACAAACATTTGTTCCGAGGCGGGGATCGAACCCGCAACCTCCTGCGTCGCAGGCGAACCTTCGCCCACCGCGCCACAGAGGTCGTCAATTGAAGCTTTACTTAACAAAACGATGTGTAAGCTCAATCATACGTGGAAATGGTACTACTCTCAATCCCTTTACATAAATATCTAACAAGGGTAAACAAGGAGGAAGAGACGGTGAAGCAAGTAATCCTGGATGGTGCGGCCACATTCTTATGTGGTCTCTTGACCAGGGCCAAGACCCACCATCGAATGCTATGGTAGGATTTGCCATAATCACAGCGAATTGGCAGGCGAATTGGTGATCGCAGTATTGGTGTGGGTACTCAGGTGGGTGCTGCTGCCTATACCCTGGTGTAATCTCTTAGTCAGCTTTTAAGACATCCACGGGAGGAGACAGAAGGATCTACTCTTAGGCCGGATATTCCACAGCACGCAATACGCACACACACATCACAGTATAGCTCGCACTCAGTAGCAAACGTTCCTGTCCATAATTTCAAAGTTTCTCCGAGCATTGACTTATATATAGTACTAGCGCAACTCTTATTTATATCAATGGAACTACGACTAAAACAATAACGATGAGTATAACCATTCAAAGCCTTTCGGACCCCCAATACAATAAACAACAAAAAAAATACTTTGAAAAGACAAGCATTAAAACACTGGAAAGGATAGTAAAACGGCAATAATATTCAAGTTTATTAGTCCATTTCTAATGGTATATAACCAAGGTGCTACCAGTGTCTATTTCACACAATGCCACAGTTTCGTACAAACTTAGTCATGTAAGTATTGGAAGCACGCACTTTGCGTGTAGGTTTGTTTAGACAGTTGAGCTACTGGAACTAGTTACTGTAATGTTGTCTTACACGTTAAAGTAAACAGAGTGAGTGAGATTGCTTAAATTGAATGACTCAGCAGATTTTGGATCAACAAAAAAGTTTTGGTCTAAAAAGTTGATCAAAAACCCACAATGAAGATCGCTTCTTAAATCGTTGCAGAGTTTTCAATAGGCGACAAATCTGACCGGCCACAACATCACACTTCTTGCAAAAGGATATGCGACTGATCTTCAATTAGATTTATCTCCAAGCTGTCAAGGCATGCGGCATCCTGATTCCCACGATCGATTAAACTGTAGATGTTGCTAAAATTAACTGCAACATTTCAATTATCAATTTAATTAATACAAATGTTCCATTAATCAAAACCGAATGAAATAAAACGCGATTACTGCATGATTTAGTACATTACATAATAAGATTTAAATCTGTCTGTCTTGCAAACAATTTTAAATTGTCGGCCAAGTGTTTATTTTGAGATAATGGTGTTTTTCGACATAACTTATTCTGAGCGATAAATTCTTAGTATGGATTAAAATTTCTATTTCGAAGACACGTTGGTACCTGCATAAGTTTGATAATTTAAAATTGTATATTTTGGAATTAAATAAACATTTTTAATTAATGGTAGTTATAAGAAGACATTTCAGTATATCGGACAGCACGTTGCTTTACCAGCTTAAAATAGGTAGAAAATTTGTTCCCAAGATATGGAGAATTGTAACATCAATGATGAACTGGCTATTATGCTGATGGTGATGAAACTCGAGATAATTCATCATAGTTTCCAGATGGAGTCCTCCAGAAAGGACCGCTACGTTTCGAGCTTTCGCTAGATAAGTAACTCAACAGTTAGCATGACAGAGTAAACAGGCAAGTAGCACCTTCTAAATGCGGCATAACGCTAAAAACACGCTGGTACAGAGTTCAGCAATTAAGGAGCCGCACGCGAGGCGCCGACGTCCCCGCCACCTGCACCTAAAGTGTCCAAATTACTAAGGGGATTTTTCATTAATGTTTATTGTAAGGTGCGTGCAAAGATTTTATAGATAACCATGAAATTCAGGACTTGCAAAGTTATGAAACACAGGCGGACTGGGCTACATAGTGGTCTACTATAAGTTCCGACAAAACCTCTATAATACTCCTACTATACAATATAATTCTACTTATGATAATCTCACTAATATTATAATCTAGCTGGGCCCAGCGGTTTCACTTGCGTGAACTATGATAAAATTTGGTGATGGTGATGATGAAAAGTTGTTTTAATCCAGGTTATAAGGTATCTCCATTCCAAATTTCACTCAAATCCGTTCAGCCGTTTGAGCGAAATGAAGTTACAAACATACTCACAAACTCTCACACATAAAATATTACTGAGATGTGAAAGTTTGTGAGTATGTTTGTTACTCCTTCACGCTGACACAGCTGGAGCATTCCATTGTTAGCTTATACCTTAAATTAACATATAGGCTACCTTTTATCCCGATATTCCCAACGGAATCGTGGGGCGCAGCTAGTGCCTAATACATTCTAAGCTGATTGGAAAGAATGTCTACGTGACCATTTAATCAGTGTGTGCACGTGCACCCGTTTTTTGCCCTAATCAACTCAATTATGGATTTGAATTAGATATTATGTTGAGTTGCGTCCACGAATTGGACGACGCGCAGTGTAGGACTGCCCTCGATCTATTAATTTGATGGACATTTTAAAGGTCGCAGGAAGTCAGTGGATGGAGGTGGCTTAAGACTGTGTGTCGAGGCATTTTATGGGGAGGCTTATGTCTAGCACTAAATCTTATGTGGCTGTCGATAACAGAAATTTAAGCTAGTTATTAAAAAAACCGCCCACCTACTTATTACTTTACTGCACCAATTAGATACCTATACTCAATAAAACTTGAATATCTAAATCCGAGACAGTACTAGACCCAAATATTTTTAATATTACACCAAGCAATTAATCGAAGTAGTTTCAGGTTCAATAAAAAGGATCATAATAAACAACGGTGGCTATAAAAATTGTTATATTGTACCTAACTGGTCTGGTGATCGGATTGCTGATTTTATTATGCATGGAGTATTAATATCAGAAGTACTTTATGTATAAAATTTGGGTAGGTATGTAAGCAACTCTTACTCTGAGTGGTGATTATGTAAATCTGTTGCAGTTGATTTCAATCAATTTCAATGTTGTTGTTTTTTTTAATTACGTTTATGCGATTACCAATTTACGCAGTCTTGTTGCAATTAACCTTTGTATGCAAAATACGTCAATTGGGTAATCGCAAGAGCGTAATTTTGGATAGAAACATCATTGAAATCGGTTTAAATCAATAGCAACAGTATTACGTAATCGAGCCACTGGGCTCTCGTAGACAACTCTATAGATTGTACTCTGCAGTTGTTGTTTCTAGAAAGAAACAAAACATTAGAATGTTATGTCTCAAGGCAGGAAGGTTTTGGAATAATTATAGTCTTCCAAGAATATGCTACATTTTGGTAACGATTAGCTCGATAACCGACGTGCAAGAAAAGCTGTACACTTAGGGTGTACTCTTGAGGTTACTTGGACTTGTACTCTTAGGGTGGTTATAATAAATCGAACTCATTTCACTGAGAGATCTTTTGAGTGCGTTCCGATTTCAAAATTCCCATCGAAAACAGTTTTTGGTGAGGTTAAACTCAAGCTCGATCTCACAGTTAAGTTCGAGACACTTAATTTAGTCTCAGACTAGAGTTTTTTGTTGATTTATTACCCAAACCCGATAAAAGATATAAATGGGTGATCACCGCAAGTACTATAAATAATTGGGTTTTATTATTTGCAATTTGTGAGAACTCCTCTAAAACAAGTTCAATCACAAATTGTGGACTATTACAAATAGGTACAATTAAGCAATATTGTTGGTACGTACAATAACACATTTACTGCATCTAGCAATTATGTACAATTTAGTGTTTTAATCAAAATTCTAAAAACTGGTAGCTTTGAATTTAGATTTATGATCAATAAATCAGTAGGTGGTTTATTTTTCTATTTAGAAATGCATTTAGCCAAAATATTGCATTTAATATTATCACAAACTATTAAGCTATTAGTGTTAAGTAATGAAAAATTTGAAATATGTTAAGTCGCATGAATTTCAATTTTACAAATTATATAAGGATTTGGAAAGCGTAGCTATTATAGTTAGTTTTGATTTAATTATATCTGAGGTCTACTCTTGGATTACATGTGATTTTCTATTCCACTTTATTTTGTCATTGGTGTTTTTTATTTTGCAATGCAAATCTTGTACTAGTCCAAGTATCAGCTATTCAGGTCGGTAGAGCCATAAAGGTCGGTTTGTATTTTTGAGGCTCAATCTAGGACGATACACATAGATGGTTCCTTTTTTTTGGCACTTACAGATTTTTAGTTTTATTTTTTATTTTATTTCGAGACACGAACATGCTCAGAATTTAACCGAAGACAATTTTTCTTCTAATTCCGTCTGAAGTACGTAATTTATAAGATTTGGTTACAGACATGAGTACAATTCTATTTATACGGGTTTGCGCACATTTCTTGTAATTCGTATTTGTCACATTTTTAACCGTCTTGCGTGTGCGCACGTGCAAAGCCACCATGTTTAAATTAAAATATGAATTATTCGATGTTTTGATGTGTGATTTCAAATAATTCTCTCGGTAAACAGTTGAATTATACGCCTGAACGAATATCTTCAAAGGAAAAGCTAATTAAGCTTATTTATTCAAAACTGTCAGATATTAAATAAACATACAAAATTACACGTGTAGTTTTTTCTTTAATCGAAATTTTGAAATATTCAGTTAATGTTTTTATTTCTCGTGTTAATACCATATATGTCACTTGTTTTTATAAAACTTTCTAATTGTTCTGTGTGTATGTAAAAAGATTTCATAGATATAAATATTGCGATATTACTGTGAGAATATTGATTTCTTTAAAACGCTCCCTCAAGGAGTCACGCTTCATGTTATATGGCACGTATTGCCCGTTTTTGTAAGACAAATATAGTTTGAATATCTGCTGCTTTCCCCCACAGTATGATACCATATAAGATAACACTATGGAAGTAGATAAAATAAACAAGCCTAGCTGTAGATTCATCTGTAAGCTGCCTTATACCTGTGAAGCCGCCAGCGACACAAGTTACATCCCACACCAACCTTTGTACATGTATACTTACACACTAAGCCAAGATAGATAGGGTAAGTTGGACTACCATAATCGTGGCATTTGAAGATGCCTAACTTATAGCACAAAAGAAAAATATAACGTTTTCAGCACGAATACATATGCTTTGTGAACCCTTTGAATATAAACATAAATGATATTCTCCATTGGAAGAGATGGAGAATCCATTGGAAGTATCCGATTACTCTCATTTCCGGGCTCTGAGATTTTTCTCACCTACTTTAATTTTGTTATTATCTAAAGCGATATATTTTTACTGTGTCTAGTCTACAATAAAATCATCGCCAACCAATAGTCCACAAACCGTACCGGCGACTGGCGTGGCGAGTAGGCGCCACAGTACAATATATCACAGTAATAGAAACTCGAACATGTTTGAACCGTTCGTTCGAGTAAAAAGCGAAAATATATCGTTCAACGTGAACGTGAATAATCGTAGAGAAGAAATAAAAGTTTACAGAGACATTATAAAAATAGGGATGTGGGAAGGAAAAGGGCTAGAGCTGGATGCGGCAGTCGCGCAAGAAACCATTTCAGAAAATCTTGTGGAATGTAGTCATGTTGGCACCTTTGTCTACTAACCCTAAACCTCTTATTTGTTAAATCTTTTATAGCTAACATAGGTTCTGTCTTGTTTTAGCGTATGTTATTTTCCATCAGAGAGAACAAAACGAAAGCTATTTTAACTAAAAAAAGGTTTAAAAAATGGTTACGAATAAGAGAGTTCGGTTTTTAAGTTCTCATTTTGTTGCCCTGAAACTTTTTGATTTGATTTGATTTGTACCTTATCTACCTTGCATCAAGACCTCTCTACCGCATTTACCAAAGAAAAGTGGCAGACGTATTAATTGAACATAACATACATAACACCCAAAAGTCACATAACGTAGGTTTGATCCCACACTAGGATTCCCTGTGTCGTGGGTATCAGCTGGCACAAATATTTGCAGATCATACAAACATTTGTCCCGCAGCGGGAATCGAACCCGCAACCTCTTGCATCTAAGACGCGTCACAGAGGTCGTCATTTGAACATTGCGACTATGTACTGGCAAATTTTGCTACTGCTTGATAATAACAGCTGAAGAGTTGAAAAAACTTTCTTTCATTCATCTCCAATCCACTATTCCTAAATCGTTGTAAGGAGTGCATCCCACCCACACACGCGCGCATTATTCGTGGCGACAGCGTTGCCACATCGTGGAGTTATGTGCTGTGTCCGCAATGGGCCTACTTGCCGGCCATTTCTCGAATTTATAAAGATTACGGATACATACCGGAGATGTTGACCAATAATAAGTACCTACAACATTCAAAGTTCTGTTACAGATGTTTTCTTGTGAGAACATGTGTGTTATGAGAATGTGTTTTGACATTGTGTAATGATGCTGCATGTTATTTTAATAATTCATTCATTATACCTTAGTCCATTGAGTTGAGGGCCTTCCTCTACCGCGTCGTCCGATTTGTGGTCGCCAATCGAGAACCTTTATATAAAATACCCCATCACTATCAGCTACTCTACTGTAGGTAGTGTTTAAGTGGAATTATTTTTAATATGTTCTACTAATTCCACTAAGAGCACCAATCGAAAACATGAATCGGTGCTCTTAGTGGAACCTTTCTTATTCCCCAACGATTGTCAGTTCTGCAAGCTATATGACCTGCCCATTGCCACTTTAACTAGCTAATTCTGAGAGCTATTTCAGTGATCTTGGTTCGTCGCAGGAAGTCGGTAGATGGAGGCGGCTCAAGACCGTTCATCGTGGCGTTCTATGGGAGAGGCTTATGTCTAGCAGTGAACTTCTACAGGCTGATGATGATGATAATCATCATCATTCCAAACCACAAAATCACCAAACCTTTGGTTTGAAGGTTATTATTAAGGGATTAAATGTTAAAGGTTTTAATAGAAAAATATTAATAGTAAAAAAAAATTGAGTCGCAAAAAATGCTGTTTCGCACCACAAGTTTCTAGAAAATTAATAACTTCACTGTTTTGTTATTTACGTACTACCAGTGATTCGACCACCAAAATAAAATGCACTACCAAGTCCCCAAGCAGATTCATAGAAATCGTGCTTTATGCTAAATTATTTATAACAGCACAATAACACACCATCCAAAAGGATACAATAAACATCTCAATAACATAACTCGTTATAATTTACAAAGAAAAAAACCATTGCCACGTACTTCCCGCGACGGAAACGAGTCCCGTTCGATCCCCCCCCGCCCCGCCCGTCCCTCTTGCAAGTCCTTACCCCCCCCCCCCTTAACTTGTCTACTGGTAGCTATTTCTAGTAATGCAGAGACACTTGCCTTATACTTTACTGAATGTTGGATGTGACTTTTCTTGGCGTATAGAGCTATAAATAATGTAGAGAAGAACAATAGAGCGTTTGGGCTTTAAGTTTCTTATTGTACGGTTTTGGTCCCAAAAGCACAATTACAATCTAATATATTACATTTATTTCTGCCGAAGAGCTAGCAAGCAAGCGTGCATGCATTGCTGTGTACCGTTTTAGAGGGTACAAATAAATGAAGCCTTGATTCCCAATTATTTCAGCTATTTACATTATAGTAATATTACAATTATGTTAATTATACTAACGAGCGGTGGCTCGTTTCACACGAGTACATTATCTATGTAATAAGCTTATCTGCCAGGTCTAGAAGTTTGTGTACCGTTGACTCGGCATGCGCCGTGTCGCGCCCAGCATCCGGCGCTACTCCATTCGCGCATGCGCACACACAGCTGACTCATCGCAATCACTTCCTTTTATTTGTGCATTACTTTTTTATTAAAATAATTGCTTATCAAGGGAATGGTCTAAATTTTTATTTTCTCCGATACGGAACGGTAGATGAGTTTATGCAATTATAGAGGTGGCATGGCCAAGAGAATATACTGGAATAATAAGCCGCCTTAGCTAGAATGTATAGAATAGAATAGAACAGAATATTCTTTATTGGAAAAAAAACACAAGTCATGTCCATAGGCGAACTTAAATGCCAGGAAGCTTTACGTGTATGGTTTAATCTTTGATTATATACATAATCAAAGGGTTTAATATGTACAGCTTCTTAACGATTGCATTACTCGCGAGTTATATGCTGTTGTCTGTTAAGGAGTTCATCTCTCCATCTCCGAAAGTCTTCATCAGATTTTGATCATATTTATAGGTAAAACATTTCCAATAAATTTTCATTTAAATTGGTTTCCAATCAACGGAGATATCGTAAATTGAGAACCAAATACTTTAAAATTGATTAAATAAAATAAATAAATAAATGCTGGACATTTCATATAACATTATCTAGCCCCAAGCTAAACAGAGCTTGTGTAATGGGTACTAGATAACTGATATACTTAATACAATACATTACATAGATAGATATTTTTTATTATACATAGAAAATTCCCAGAGCACCCTGAACAATTATCTGCAGATCCTACAAATATTTGTTCAGAGACGGGAATCGAAACCGCAACCTCCTGCGTCGCAGGCAAACCTTCGCCCACCGCGTCACAGAGGTCGTCAACATAAAAAATAGGCAACGCAAAAACACTCAGTCATCAGAACCACAATTGAATCATACATTCAAAATAGTAAACACAGACATTACTTTCACTGACAAATAATTAGTAACAAATATATAATAAATATTCATTACAAGATCAGATATTTAATTCAAAAAGTGACCTGCTATTAGATTTTTCTACAGGCTAATGATGATGGTGTGATGATTAGATCTTTCACTTTCGCAAAATCACTATGACTCATCATATCACACTTAGTTCATAAATATTGAATGGCATTACTTAATAACCGAGAGGTGACGAATAGGTAAATACCTAACTACTATCCAGTACTTAATACTTGTTACTCAAACACTCATGAGTAAGCCTATCCGGATGCAATTGTACATGTTGTAAGTGAAATCTCGAGAGAATTCTGAGTAAAGAATGAGTAATTTACATTTCGTGTATGTTAAGAACTGCCTTCAAAAAGTAATTATAACATAACACCCAACAGACACATGCGTAGTCCTGATCCCACACTCGGATTCCCTGTGTCGTGGGTACCATAACACCCAGACCCGGAACAAATATTTGCAGATCATACAAACATTTGTCCCGCAGCGGGAATCGAACCCGCAACCTCTCGCATTTCAGCCGGATACATTTCACAGGGCGTGTGCCACAGAGGTCGTCAAAATTTTAAAAATATATGTTTTTGTCTAGTTTATACTCAAAAAACATAAAAAATGACTTTCATGTTTTTCTTACTACCATCAAGCAGGCTGACCGACCGCCTGATGGTAAGCGGTTACCATCGCCTATGAACATAATCCTCGGAATTGCTCATTCCACAACTTGCACGTAGAAAACATCTCGTAAGACTAAGTTTCCCCTCTATTTCAAGTTTCACAGGAAGTCAGATATCCACTTGCTTTAAGCTTCAGTTTCGTAGTTAACCGTTAACGTAGTGGGGGTAACCTTATGGCCCAAGTGACCATGTTGCGTCATTCTCAGCAATCGTCATTAAATCTTAATAATGTTATTCACAAGATCATTTACAAACTTCCAAGAACTGAGTGTCTTCTTATATTTTTAAACGCAAAGCTTATGACTATAGTTCAATTCGTCATGACAAGGAGCCGACTTATAAGAGTACTTTTAAAACAGGAAATAACTTTTCAGTGAGGTGTAACTTTTTGTTTCCACATGTCCGTTTAGACCCGACTCGTTTTCAACAGGTCAAATCAAATCAAATCAAAAGAATTTTATTCATTCAAATCACAAGCGTCATTTTGAACCGTCTTATAAACTAAAATTACTCCTATTGGTACAATTTGATCCCATCCCAATCACTAGTTATTATGCCGTGGTTCGTCCGACTTCTGACCTAAGACGTCCCCTCCGTCTCCTCCCATTGATGTCGTAAAAGCTGACTAAGGGATTACACTAGGTGTTGGACAGCAGCATCCACCTGGACCTGGGTACATAACACCAATAAGTACTGCTATCACCAATCCGCCTGCCAAGCGTGGTGATTATGGCAAGCCATTGCATTTTATGAGGCCTCTTACAACAGTGGATATCTGACGATGACAAATTACTAGTTTAATTTAGGTAGGTATATTATAAAATCGCTTTTTTATTCAAAATAATTTATCAAAATAACGTTGGATTGCTTTATACTTGTTTTTGTGAGTGTTAATTTGGGTTGATAAAGTTTAAAAAAATAATTAAAGAAAATAAAAGAATCTTCTCTCTATTAAACTTAAGAAATTCTGATTCGGAAATAAGTATCTAGTACTCTAGTAAATCTTAGTAGATTTGACTTATATTTTGAAATTTAAGTACAATTAGAACTACTTATAACAATAACTTGCCATACATCACTAAAGCTAAACGCAACATTAGACCCGAACAGACATACCACCCACAGATAGTAACAAAAAGTACAAATAGTACAAAATGTCCAAAGAGACACATTTAATTAAAATAAATTGTGCCGATCGCTGCGTGTCGAGCGAGCCACGGATCATGCAATACTTGCTACGAGAGCAATGGGTACTACATTTATATTCTGTGACAGTGTGACCAAAAACTAAGTATAGCTTCTACAGAAGACTATCACAATTAGTTGTCTGGCGACAACCGGACTTCCCGAACAGCTAGCTTACTTCAATGTTGAATAAATAAATAAATGCTGGACATTTCACACAACATTATCTAGCCCCAAGCTAAGTAGAGCTTGTGTTATGGGTACTAGATAATTGATATACTTAATACAATAATACATTACATGGATAGATATTTTTTATTATACATAGAAAAATACCCAGAACACCCTGAATAATTATCTGCAGATCGTACAAATATTTGTTCAGAGGCGGGGATCGAACCCGCAACCACCTGCGTCGCAGGCGAACCTTCACCCGCCGCGCGACAGAGGTTGTCAAGTGTATCGATGCCGTTGTTATACCAGACACATAATATTTTTCATGCGTTCAATACCACGTAGTACGCGGCCTAGGTGGACGTGGCCTGGGAGAAAATGCATTATTATAGACAAAGGTTAGCGTTTTATATCAGGTGGATCATTTGTTTGCCCCAGCATTCATATCAAAAAAGAACTTCCAGCAAAACACAAAACTCAAAAACAAAACTTCTCGCAATTTTACAAATAATTTTGGGATCCAAATACGGTCTCGATAACCACCTGGATTAAAAAAGACAGATAAATGCGTCTTCCTCCTCCTCCTTGACCTCTGTAGCGTGGCGGGCGAGTAGCCGGCTGAGATGCAAAAGGTTGCAGGTTCATTTCCCGCTGCGGGACAAATGTTTGTACCATCTGCAAATATTTGTTCCGGGTCTGGGTGTGGTACCATGGTACTTTTAGTTCCTGATACCCACGACACAGGGAATCCTAGTGTGGAATCAAGACAACGTATGTGACTGTTGGGTGTTATGCTATGTTATTTGGGCTCAGTTATAATCACCTCGGGGTAGCTTAGCTGCAGCAGCTAGGCTAAGCCAAGCTACGGCTAGGTAAGCCGTACTATTTCGGTAGAGCAGCTTTACCGAAATAGTACGGCAATCCGAACTTACGTTGACTGAATACCTACTCACTCAGACAGGAACGAAAAGCATTCGAAACATGTTAGCAGTTGGAAAATAGAGTACCTAGTTACTGGAGGATCCAGTACACATGATCCGCTGGCTTTTAAATTTACTGCATGATCCGTTACATTTTTAAACTGCTTTCAGATTGTAGATGAAAAATTCGACTTAAATCATGGTTTGCATAACGGGAAAATAATTAAATCATAAGACATCATGACAAAGGCCTCACAGAATGCCACGACGAACTGTCTCAAGCCGCCTCGATCCACTGACTTATTGGTCCTTTAACAACAACAATAATAAAGCATCTACGTATAACACAGTCGTTATCAATATCAAATATTACTATCATGGTTTTGTTTCGTTACAAAGTCAAAGGCTTAATAATAGTATAAGTATACATACTTACATACATAGCCTATTTCTTACTGTCTGTATCCCACTGCTAGGAAAGGTGTGCCGAATACCTATGCTACGTAGTAAAAAGTAAAATTTACGTTAAGGTAAACGTTTCACAAGTGGCGCGAAATTCAAATTTTATTGTGTTTTTTGCACATTACAGCTTATCAACACTTCTTGAGATAGCGAGCACTGGTTTTGCGGGAATCAGGAGGCCTCCTAATACACATGTTTTAATTGAAAATATCTCATATTTATCATTAGTTTAGCTACGAAAGTCAATGAACCAAAATAACACTATACAAAACATTCATTGACATTCGTAGCTAAACTAATGATTATTTATAAGTTACTATTTATGCAAAACTAGTGTTCGCTATCTGAAGAAGTGTTGATAAGCAGTAATGTGCAAAAAACACAATAAAATTTGTATTGTGCGCCACTTTCGAAACGTTTCATCTTAAGGGTAAATAACAAACAGGCTAGGTTATAATAAATACTTATAATTCCTAGCTTCCGACTATAACGGACACATTCAAATAATTTATTTCAGTTTAGCCTGACCACCAATTATCTAGGCAGTAATCTAGGCGCTTACTTATGGCCCAGAACAAATGGGCCATTAATGTTATACCCAACTATTTACGTTCGTTTTACGTACTGCGTGAAACTAACAACTAACGCATTTAAGGTAATTTATGTTTTGAAAAACAGATCACGTTATGTAGACCATTATGATATAAACAAAGCGTTTTCCTCAACAGCAAAATAACAAAAAACGGAATGACTTTCTAGTCTAGTAGGTATCAGGAAACCCCGCTCTAATTGCCTAACGTACTGGTAATGGTTTTCGATTAAGATTTCGCAATTCATTGCGCCGCGCTTGTATTAGCTTCTTTTTTAGAGCAGAATTTTTCGATACATACAGCGCAATGAACTGAAAAATCGTAATCGAAAACGATTACCAGTACGTCCGTGCATGAAAGTAGTCTCTTTAGCGGCACACTGTGCACAATCCATTCACCATTGATCACTAGTCTATCCTCAGGGCCACCATACCCCAAAACTGTTCTCTGATCTACCAAGAAAGAACAGGAGAGACGAAGTAAAACCAGTTGCTTATCGAAAAGGCATACTACACAGTTGACGAATTTTTGAAGGATATATCATTTGCATGACATCTAATTTAATTTGAATTTGTTTTATATTTAATGATTAGTTAGTATGTATGATCTCATGAGTTTAACTTCAATTTTTTATTTAATTTTAATGTTTTGTACACCTTAAGGTAGGAACTAGTGGACACATATTTAACTGTTTAACACCATTTTATAACCAAGTTTCACAATAAATAAATATTTCATATTCAAGTAGTAGTAAAAATGCAAGTTATAACGCTAGTGAATGAGAGTGGGAACGAATGATAAAACCGCGGCTATGCACAACGCACATCATGCAGTACATACCATTGATCACTAGTCTATCCTCAGGGCCATCATACCCCCAAAACTGGTCTCTGATCTACCAAGAAAGAACAGGAGAGACGAAGTAGTAGTAATAATGCAAGTCATAACGCTAGTGAATGAGAGTGGGAACGAATGATAAAACCGCGGCTATGCACAACGCACATCATGCAGTACATACCATTGATCACTAGTCTATCCTCAGGGCCATCATACCCCCAAAACTGGTCTCTGATCTACCAAGAAAGAACAGGAGAGACGAAGTAGTAGTAATAATGCAAGTCATAACGCTAGTGAATGAGAGTGGGAACGAATGATAAAACCGCGGCTATGCACAACGTACATCATGCAGTACATCCATGCCTACATCAATGATTCATCAATTTCATGGAGTTTGAATAAATAATAGCCAAATTAAAAAAAAATACTTCGTTTGCTTGCAAAAGGGCATAAGCGCTAGCTACCGGTGAACTCTACTTAAGGGAAGGCCTATGTCTAGCAGTGGACTGTAAGCAGTAGACTGTTATATAAGCTGATGATGATGAAGGTAGAAATCTGACACGGTATGGAAATATTATTCACGGTTAAACACAGTATAGGTACCTATAATTCAAGTTCAAAATTGAAAAGACACTTGTTTCGGGCGTGTTCAACAATACAAACTTGTACCAAAATGACGTTTAACTTTATCGCATCAAAAGTTTCGAAAGACTATAATTTCTGAATCATGCTCTCGTCCTTTATGCTTTTATTTTCACACCAGATATTTCTCAGACTCATACAAAAGCGGTTCCAAGAGGAAAATGGTATCGACGCGTCATCCGTACAATTCCTAGTACGAATCTTTTTACTCTCATTAAAACATTCCAGGCGATTGGAGATAAACTCATGCGAGTCATTCAACTACAAGTGCTTGTTCAAGTCAAACGGTAATGCACAAAAATAATAACGTCAGAAAACTATCGATAAAAAACTAGTGATGTCCGCAATAATACTCTTAAAACATATCATTTTATTTCACTTGGTATCTATTATCCAAATTAGTAACACCAAAACAAAACACTGCAAAAAGCGAGGCAAAAACAATGCGAGCCTTCAAATCGCATGCGCGAAGCAGCTTGCGAACAATAAACGAAAAAAAACAATCTAAACCACTCTTCCTTTCTTAAATTATCCTGTCACGCTCACCTATAAGATGCAATTGGATTTATAAAATTGGAACTCGTTAGAATAACCGCTTCAATTTCGGACCACCACGAAACCAACTCTACGACTTTGTAGTTACAGTTCAAATTCTTAGGATGAAGAAAAAGCAGGTTGTGTTTTGGTGTTAGGTTGCGCGGACAATAGGCGCACGCGCATGTACCTGCGCAAGGTGACCTGCGTGAAGGGCACGGGGCTGCCCTTGCGCACCCTACAACTCCCCTCCTCCGGACCCGGCAGGGTCCTACATTCGCATGCATTGTCCGACACGCCATTACCGAAATGACCATTATGGCTCACACGTAGGGATTTCAACATTATCAATACTTCTCTATCGAGTTTTGTTGCTGAATATTTTAGGGCTGTCTTCACTTTATATCAAGGTGACGAGACTCTTAGATTAGATTAGATTAGATTAACACTTTATTGTACACCAGGAAAACATAACAGGATTTATTAAAATTAGCAGTACAATGGGCGGCCTTATCGCTGAGAGCGATTTCTTCCAGGCAACCTTTGGATGGACAGTAATGAGCGAAGCAGTATCGAAACGGCGGTGCACAGAGTAAAAATAATAACAATGAAAGAATATTAAAATACAACTTTTACTTTAAACTCGAATACATAATATACCTACTCTTATATAATACACTAATAAATAGTAATAAGACTATAATATGCCCTGATAAAAGAAAATAAAAGAAAATATGACTAATCTACATAAACACTCACAGGATATTTTCACATTCCAATCAAAACGAGGGTAGGTCAGACAGATAATGATTTTTAAGTTTCTGCTTGAATGTGTGCAGTGAAGATGCCTGCCTGATTTCCACCGGCAAAGCGTTCCACAGACGCACAGCTTGGACTGTGAAAGATTTACCATAAAAAGAGCTGCTGTGCACAGGCATTTTGAGAGATAAGTTTTCTGATGACCTAAGCGAATAAGAACTCGAGGAATGAAGATACTCAAACCTTTCTTTAAGATAGCAAGGGGAGAAAGGATTAAATAGAACAGAATAGAGAAGAGAAAGAATATGCGTATCCCGGCGAAGGCGAATAGGGAGCCATTTGAGCATAGAGCGAAAAGGAGAAATATGGTCATATTTACGCAATCCATATATGAACCTTATGCAGAAGTTCTGAAGGCGCTCAAGCTTATTAAGCTGCTCTTCTGTAAGGTCCAGATAGCATGCGTCAGCGTAATCTAACACAGGAAGAAGAATGGATTGTGCAAGTGCAATTTTGGTTGCAGTTGGCAGAAAGTTTCGCAGTCTTCTTAGAGAGCCTGCTGAGGCAAAAAGCTTCTTACATGTAACTTGCAGCTGAGACCCCCAAGACAAGTTGCAGTCAAATGTTATCCCCAGACTTTTCACGGTATCACTGTAAGGAATGATTTGATGTAATAATGAGATACAATTTTCCGGTCTGCTAGAATGCACAATCCATGCCATGCCATAAACGAAAAAGTTCCATCGATACATTTTACTGCGGAACGGTGATTTATTATTCTGTCACCGTTGTTATTTATACACTTTTGCCCAATATGGTACACTATTTTTAACAATGTCAAGTTAATGACCTAACGGACGTGATTCTTAATCAGACCGATCTCTCTGTCTGATTAATTAATCAGAATTGTAAACAAGGACAGTGTCATATTTTAAAACGACTGATGACATCTGCTTCCACGCCCATTGATTTATTTGTAATCTGAATTGGGTGAAACATACCTGTTCCATGATCATCAAACAGTAACAGAACTCTTCATTCAATAGGAATTCATTAATTGATAAACCAACCCACGCAATTTTTGTTTGTAATTTAAGATACTCATTAATATCTAGCAAATATTTTCCATAATTAACATATTAATTGAGATATTAAGCATTGCATTCCACGAATAATTCACTTTATAGCTTTTACGGTTAGATTTTCTGGATGTTATGTAAAAACTCTAACTTCAGGCATTAAAGTTTATTTACAAAAAATAAGCATTATTTTTTAAATCCGTGTATTATCTATCAATATAATATAATTTTACATGGATATAATAATTATCGATATAAAATTATTGTGGATTTTACATCGATAGTGTTTAACGACGGTCATCCCACCCCTACTTGCCAAATTTGAACTGATAGTGCTTGCAGCGACAGGTGTAGCATCGCGTTGCAGACGAATCACAATGATAATGAATGTTGGTAAAAACCCAGTGATTGCGTGTAGACGCAGACGGACTAATCGCCGGTAAATGAGCAATCGACGCCAATCGAGTACATTTTGTAAATTCCTGATATGACATCATACTTTTGAATTAGGTTCTATATAATATTTTGTATGAGAGTCAGTGACGAAACTGTCTGATAGCCCATAAACATCCATTTTTATGTTTAACACTCCACATCACAGCTATATTAGACTCTTTAATATTCACAGATAACATAGACATAGTTTAGGATTGCATCAGGTTATGGGCAGCAGCATCCAGTAAAATAAAATAAAATAAAAATAGCCTTTATTCGCTGACTGGTTACATTTTAAAATTTACAGTTTCTTTATATTGTTATTACTTAAATCTAAATATTAACTTATGACACCGGTAATTTGTCAGTCAGGTTGTCCTTTGACATAGGCCTCCTCCATTCTGCGCCATCGCACACGATCCACGCTTGCTCTGCGCCACCCCTTGGGCAAATCGTCTTCCCAGCGCTTTACAGGCCTGCCTCTACTGCGCTTTTCCCCGCGTGGATACCAAACTGTTGTATCATAGGTCCATTTGCTTTTCCTTGATCTCATTGTATGGCCTATCCATCGCCATTTTAGTTTACGTACTTTGTTTAATACATCAGCCACTTTTGTTAAATCTCTTATATCAGTAAGTCTCTTCCTATCCTTTAGTCTGAAATTGAGCATGCTCCTTTCCATCCCCTGTTGGCATACCTTCAACCTTTGAGTATTGGCTTCCAGGGTTTTAGCATCCAGTAGTAGGTATTTAACACTAAGACAGTTCGAGAATACTGGCCCCCTCATTTATAATCATTTTTAAACCTATTTTAGTTAAAATAGCTTTTGTCTTGTTCTGACGTATAACATTTTACATAAGAGAGAACAAAACAAAAGCTATTTTAACTAAAATAGGTTTACAAAAATGATTATGGATAAGGCCATAAATGCTTAAAAGTTTAAAAAGTTTATTCAGATGTTACAAACTTAATAATAATACAATCGTTACAATGAATAGAAGTAATGTTGCAAAGTGTTAAAAACAAAAGCATAAAAAACAGGATTGACGAATTAATTTGTACTTAAGTGCACTAACTCCCACCCTAGGAAAACCTGTGTTGTGGGAGCTAGCCTCTTTCGAACATGACTCAATAAAATAATGCAAAGTTGAAGTTGAGAGTGTGTTAATGTATGTGTATGTTATGTTACTACTAACATTTCTACAAGAACCGTAGCTTACATTCAACCTGAATCATTTTGGAACAAAACACCGTCTGGTATCTAAAGTTACCCTTTAAAATATTTTATGCCCAATAAAATTTCGGCAAAATAATTTGATCCTCAGTATTACATGCCGACTGATTTCTCGCGAAATTAGCCTGCGCAGGTAGGCGAGGCATGAGGACTCCTTCATTTTGGTAGAGTAAGGTCTAGTTTAAACTCAGCATAGTTACGTGAAACTCAAATTAAGGTGGAACATTTCGCTATTGGCACAAAAAGTAGCGAACTCTGATTTTGCGGGAATCAGGAAACCATGTTTTAATTTGAAATATCTCATAAACATTAGTTTAGCTACGAATGTCAATGAACCAAAACAACACTACACAAATCATTTATTGACATTCGTAGCTAAACTAATTATATTTCTGAGATACTTTCAATTAAAATATGTTAAAACATGGTCTCCTGATTCCCGCAAAATAAGTGTTCACTACCTCAAGATGTGTTGATGAGCTATAATCAGCAAAAAACACAATTAAATTAGAATTTCACTCCAATTGCGAAAAGTTTCACCTTAACAAGAGTACCATGAAACATTATTGTAACTTTACAGGCATCAATTGCGTTAAAAACTTACAATTGCGCCCAAAAACTCAAGTCTTGTTTCAACTTTTGGCCACTTTCAATTTCTGGCAAAACATCGCAACGGAATGACGAAAAAAGTGCAAGGCAACGAGGGCGCGAGCAAGGCAGCAATGACCTAGTTGCATGGCTGTAACCAGGGGGAGATATGGGGGCAAACTATATTGCGACCAACCCCATCCCCGAAACTAGGCTTAGCTGTAAAACTCAGATATTATCTGTGGTTCTAATCACAGTTAGCAAGTACATAGTTTAAATAAGGTCTTTCAAAGCTTCTTCTCCTCCTCGTCTTCGTGGTTAATTTCAGACGGAATAGGTAGGCAACTTCCTTCATGGTTTTCTATGCCTTGGAATATTAGGAAATCCATAACCCGTCAGACGCCGCCGCTCGCAGTCCGAGAAGAAACTGGACTTCATCCTATGATCCATTTAACGGGTGGATGGTTCTCTTCTCTACTTAGAAACATCACTTTGATAGAATAGTTCGATGTGCTTCTAACAGTTTCTTTAATAAAACCATCATAGTAATTCATTTTGTAAAACGGGAAATTTTCACGTAACGATATGTTGGTGGAAGCATCAACGAATTCGACCCTAATCGAGGGTGTTTATAAGGGTGGGTATAAGATCCGCGCTACACTCCCTCCGCGTCCCTCCTCGCACTGCGTCTCTGAGCTCGCTCCTCTCGGCCCGTCCGGCGCGGGGGTGGGGGGGAGTGCTTGTATCCGCGTTATCACGCATTCTTCGGTGTCGTCGTTCCGGTCGTGTTGCGGTGCTCCATCATAGCGCTGCTGCTACTCCCGTCGCAACCACCACATCACAGTAATTCTTTGGTTTTATTGTATTGGTTTTATTTATTTAATGCATCCTGAAAAATGCTCACGTTTTTTTCCCTCTTTTGTCTACCAACCCCCGAAAAGATTCTCTGGCTACAGCCCTGACCAAGTAGACAAGCATCCGGAGCCGCGCCCTCACACCACTGAGCCTCTGAATTATAAATGCTGTGTTAATTTTAATCGCGAGTCAGGTTAATTAGTTTTTAGCTGTACCGCGTAGTTGCCGTTTGGTATCGTGGTTTGTTTGAATTATGACGAAACCCATGACATGATCAAAAGCCTGTTCATGTTCCCATGTGCCTACTCTTGACTATCGAAAGAGAAATAGGTACTCCACACGATGACAAGTCAATATTTGGTTCCGTTGAGCGTTGCTGGTTGGAAATGTTCAACTTTTATGGCTAAAATATTCTATGCAGTTTCCTCTACACAATACCATGAATAAAGATTGCAACCATGAAAAAAATATGGATTGAAATTTATCCGTAACGAACACCTTTCATCAATCTATTAAGATTTGATAACATAATGCCCGCGAATTAAATCAGCACATGCCAAATCGGATGCAATCTTGCACAAATCACTGATCTCACAACTCTACCTATATGTAATAAGAGTGAAAGTTGTCTGGCAAATTTTGCAGCTGACCATATAGCAGGTGAAGCTTGGAAATTATTTTTAAGAGTTTTTTGCGCACCCTATCCTGATTCCATACGTTTCACATATACAATTTTGACTTTTAAAGGTCGAGTGTAATTGTAATGTAGGTGTTTGAACAAAAAATTGCATGAACCTAATGTTTATATCGGTTGATTTAGCACGAACTTTATAATTACTAGATGTTAGATTTTGTAGATTGAGGCAAAAAATATGAACTTGAGGTCTCTGGGTAACGTAATACCTTAACAATTATCTAAACATTTGTATTTCCTCATTTGCGTTTCGATGAGTATCTCAGTCCTATGTTTCCTTAGCATATATAGCTTTGTATCAGTAGCGTGAGTAGTTACTGATAGTTCCTATTGTTCAGATCCCTTGATAGATCCTTTATGCTTATAATTTAGTTACTGATAGATCCTGTGAAAAAGGGATCGGAGTAGCGTATGTAGTTTTGATTTAGTGGTCAATAAATATTCATCACATAATATTTATTATTTTGTTCTTTATTTTACTGTAGGTACTTGTCTTTTTATGATTATACTAAGACGTACACCACCGTCCTCTTTTGTTAAATAGTTCCTGTCCATCCAAAGGTTGTCTGGAAGAGATCGCTCTTAAGCGATAAGACCGCCCGTTGTACCTCTGATTTGAAACTTTGTATCATAATTTTTTTTTTGTTTTTTTTTTTTGTGGTGTTCAATAAAGTTATAATCTATTTATCTATAATCCTTTTTTTAATAATATCATTGTTGCTTTCTTAAATTAAGTTTAAATTCTTTTTAATCTCTACCTATAACAGGAAAAATATTTAATTATGAATTACCTCTAGTGAACCTAACTCAAAAATAAAAGTTACTAAACTTGAAATCACCTACCCTCACCCCAAGCGATGTAACATAAAAGTTGGCCTATTAAATGTTTACAGCCTTCTAAAACTTAACGCCGAGTATTAGGGGTGGGTCGGCGATAAAAACGCTTTTGTTACTTTATAAATATATGTTATGACATAAAAATCTACATAAGAAATTGTTTTTATCACTTTTTGAATGATACTTACCTGATTTTTCCGTTTTACCTTTTTATTATTTCATAGTTTATATTGTTTTTCCATAACACGGGAAAGGATCAAATAAAAGTTGTAAACTGATCCCAAAAAATACTTAACTATCAAAACTTTACATAAAGATATCGAAGTAAAAAATAACAGTCATATAGTGTAGGTACCTATACATAAAATAACATCAACCTGGTATTATAACGACCTCGGTAGCGCGGCGGACAAGTAGCCGGCTGAGACGCAAGAGGTGTGGGCTCGATTCCCGCTGCGGGACAAATGTTTGCATGATCTGTAAATTACTTGTTCCGGGTCTGGGTGTTGTGGTACCATGGTACTCGTAGTTCCTGATACCCACGACACAAGGCATCCTAGTGTGGGATCAGGACTATGCATGAGACTGTGGTGTTATTTTATATATTAAAAAAAAAAAAAATTTGAGTAGGATAAAATATTCTTTATTACTCAAAAAACAAATCATGTAAAATGCTAGGAAGCATTAACTTTTCCTATGTACCAAAACTTATTTTTTCTACTAGAAATTTTGCCATCAGTTTAGGAAGGTATGTGTAAATACTTAAGTTCAGCTAATAAACAATCAAACTAATGCCCTAAAAACAAAAAGAGTAGGTATCTACAAAACACAATAAAAATTGTACACCACTAAAACTTTGAACGCGCGTCACTAGCAAATTCATCAGTAAAAGTTTCAAAAGCTCTGTGCAGTGGTAACAGTAGAGAACTCCAAACAAACAATAAAAAACACAAGGCTGCAGACGGGAGGCGGAGCGGGCCCAGTACAGAAAAGGGTAACGAATAACGGCCATGGCGTTAAGGCGAGACATCATGGCGATTAGAAATTGTGTAACGTTGATTTACAACGGAGAGAGCAAACTGAAAAAGAACATAACCTAACATGTAGGTGTGCCCTTACACTCTTTGCTTCCGGAAGCTGACAATTTATGTATAATTTTAGACTTTGACTTTTGCAAATTGTTGCGGGCCTTTTATTACGTTCATCTGAGGAAAGATGACCCACCAGTGCGTTCTAAGATGTATGATTCGACTTTGACTTTACAAACGTATTATGACTTTGACTTTTTCAAATCGTTCTGGGCCTTATATCTTATTGCTAATCTCACTGAGGTATGTCGACCAATAAATGCGTCATCTTAGATGTACATTTTTTGACTTTTGGAAAGGCTTTCAACTTTGACTTTCTTAAATACACTTTTATCTTATTGATAATCGAAGAAAATCTGATCTATCAATTCGTTCTAGTGCTAGATTCTAGCAAATTGAGTCCAAATAATTGTTTTTTCAACGAAATATATTACCAGAACTTTCAATTAGTTATAATACGTAAAGGCGAACTTACAAATAGGTAATGCTATAGAACAACTATTAGAGTTATCCCGGTCTTTAAGACCGGCCCTAGAGACCCGATGCACTTCTTCCAGCGTTTGAATTGACGCGCGTGACTATAAGACACTTTATCGACAATGTTGGCTGTTAGCAGGATATTTATGCGACTTCTAAAGATGAATAGAGCAATATCAGTAGGTCTAGTGTGAGTATCGCGTAAACGCGACAACCGCGTTGTGAAAGACTTGCTCGCCGCGTAGCGTTTAGTTTACAATAATACGCGCAAATAAGGGACGTGAACTGTCAAAATGTCACTCACACTCGCAAAACTGGAGAAAATATCTTAGAATAATGACTAGAGGAAAATATGGAGTAAACGCGCGACTTGGGATGAACGTTTAATTTACACGACGCCAAAATTGACGTTATAAACTCACACTGACTAAAAATTATTAATTGACTCGCTTCTAGAGGCTCTGTACATTTCTTCATACAAACTGCACGTTAGACGCGGTCGCCGTGGTACGCGTAAACTTGTAGCAAAAACTCGCACTATGGCTGCTGTAGTTTTTATTTAACAGCACACGTGAAGGCAGCCTTACAAAGAGGTAATGCCAGCGCCAAGGACGCCCGGTCCTAAAGTGACCCAATGCGCTACATCCCAGCCTTTGAATTGGCGCGCGTGACTTTGTTTCCGGACTACATTATACTTACATGTTGGCATAGTTCTCTAGTATTTGCACGATGCATTGAAAAATTCATTGGGCAAAGTTTTTATTGTAGACCGTGTTGTCTTGTCTTGCAAACAAGAAGTACCTTAGTAGATTCCTATCAGTATCTAAACTGGCGTGCAATGAAATATACTACTGTGAAATACACTTAGA
This sequence comes from Epirrita christyi, assembly GCA_951392215.1. NCBI lineage: Eukaryota > Metazoa > Arthropoda > Insecta > Lepidoptera > Geometridae > Epirrita > Epirrita christyi. The sequence goes on from OX595835.1 coordinate 1,060,757, forward strand.
AAACCCACAATACCTCCCAACTACGCAAAATATCGAATTGAAATAAAAATCAGTTTAAAATATATTTTATATACAATAAATTTTGTAGGAAATTACTTAGTATAAGTACCTAAGTATTCAATTAAAAAACAAGAGAAAAAATGAGTTTGGGATTCATTGTGGTTTTTCTAACCATGTCACGTCACGTAATTATTCCTGCGATTGTTCAACCCACGGTGAAAAGAGGCTCTTTGAGATTCTGCCTACCCCTTCGAGGAAAAATGCGTGTAATGTATGTATTGTATAGTGACCCTATTTTATTGCACACTAATTAATATTTTAGTAAAAGAGCAGGAAAAAAAATTATAGGTCATAAACTCACATTAGGAGAGCAAAGGCAATACGCAAAACATACATCGATGCTAAGTAAGTATAGCCAAATTGCAGCGAAATAGCGAACACTGCGTTCACTATAGATACCTATGTCCTGAGTACGAGAAGGTTCTTCCAAGGTCTTAATGAACAGATGTCGTCCAGTATAGTTTTATAGATAGTTAGCGACGAGAAAACAAGTTTTGGCGCATCAGATAGACAGCTAATGTATAGCTTGATATTAAAAAAGACATTACAGATAAGAATCGTTTAGTCAGATCTGTTTCCTTAATTAGGATTTATTCTATAGTTTTAAAAAAATGAAAGAGATACTTTGTATCATGCACCTAAGTGTTAGCATAATTATGTAAAATATGCTAATATTTGGTTTCAGATAGTTATATCAAATACTTAGAAGATTTTGATGATATCGGCAGATAATCAATCGGTATTGGTTTGGACATTACATAGATACGTTTCTACGTATCAAATCACTGTACAACATTATTATTATTTTATTATTTATTCAAGTTGAGAATTTAAATATCCAATAGCATAAAACGCCATCACGATGCAAGCAATCCCATACAAACCCCATTAGTGCACTTCGCGAAGACCCTTAAAATCACCTCTCTCACTTGCACACTCACAAAAAATAAGTACCTAACACTGAAGCGCAATCCGATGCATTCCATACCCTTGGAATTACATCAAAACACATCAAAGAACAATCAGAAATCGTATCTATCCCTATTGGGATAAAGTTCAATGTACACACGGTCGTGTGTGTCATATTTTTTTAGGGCAAGTTACTTTTAGTTATTCTGTGTCCAAGTGCAAAGGGTCCCGGCAATTCGACCAGCATGCAGCATTACACCGAAGCACATCAGTGTATCATTAAAAAACACTTCTCCTTTGGTGTAAATAAGATTTAAAATGAAGTAAATGATTTTGAAGACCAAGTGCGAAGGGTCGGCAATTCGACCAGAAGGTACTAATATAAATAACAATAACGAGTCTTTCGATCTTAAAGGCCTTTTAAAACAGTGGACGGCTTTGACTGATGAGGCTGGATAATATTTTTGAGTTTGAAATAAGGATTTTGTAGTTTTAAAGCATAGTTTTTATCGACCATGTTTGAGAGCATTGCGCATTTGACCTATGTTAACAAAACCGTCATTCAGCTGTTTAAAATGCCTCGTAAAGCCTGGTAAATTTACACAACTCTAACTGTAGTATAACAATGTTAAAAAACTTTTCATCACACTATCATTAAAAAACAAAAGTAGAAGATAATGTTCAATTGAAAGCCCTAAATATTGCTCACTCTTAATCTCAAAACATAATGTTAACCAAATTTAAAAACGAGCAGTCAAACATAAACGTTGAGAGGCAAAGCCAAAAGCCAATGAAGCTAGCCTAGGACCGTAGAGAATGGCAAGCGTAGAGAGGTTCCTTTACCCAGCATGGGTGAAGTCAGGATGATGAATCTAACATGAAAGCGTAAATTTAGGTACTTATAAGAATTGAATGACCCCATATTGTGAAATACCGACACAAAAGCACCGTTAGCAAATATTTTTTACAGCACTATATTTGCGCCCGCGCAGTTGCTTATTATAATTTAAATGAAATCTATCTTAAAATGTTAAAATTAACATAATATTACGATAATAATCACACAATTGCCGATGTCATCGCAATCAAAGTATTCGAGTATGGAAATTTTACTCAATCTGTTTGTTATTATGGATTATTAACTTTGTGCTTGTTATACGAAACAAGTTGGGAAACAGCCATTTGCATTTTATTAAACTTTTTATACAAACAAGCTTGTAATTGACGGTCGGGTTTGGTTACGTCTCGCGTTCTATGACAACAGATGGCAGCACAGAACAAACACATAAGTCACAGAGTGCAAAGAAACTATTGCTAGGTAGGTACTTTTATTTTTCTACTCTAGGTGAGGTATTCACGGGTTTTCCTGAAGTATCCGACTTTATATTATTTCAAAACAAAAAAAACTTGGCGACTTAATACTTTACAGAATCCAAAGATTGTAATATCATCCAGGATCACTTGTTTTATTCCCTTTGAGTTACATTTTAACTACTAATTACTTGGTCTTACGAATTTAATGTCTGTTTTCATCATCATCAGCAAGACACTGTCTTTCCAATTATCATCGGGATTTGCAGGCGGATTGGTAATCGCAGTATTGGTGTTGTGTAGGTACTCGGACAGATGTTGCTGCCCATTCCCTAGTGTAATCCCTTAGTCGGCTTTTACGACACCCACGAGGAGACGGAGAGGGTCTATTCTTAGGCTATACACGCCACGGCAACTGTTACTTCATTTAAAATGGAAAATTCTATATATAGAGCAAAAACCTGTATGAAAATGGGAATATTAGACCCTATGTATTATTCTTACTAACCGTACGTCGTTCATCTTCAAAATTGTTTATTTATCTATAACAATAATAATACAATAATTTATTTCAATTAAAAAGGTTTGCGTTTTACATAGCACTTACAGTTTTAAAATATATTTTCATCCCATCTATTCGAAAAGGACGACTTGGTTCGCCTTTAAGTGCACCCAAAGGTGGTGTTTTCTGTATGAAGTTTCAATAAGTGCGCCGCAATTATCTTTGCCGCGCACTTTTTAAATTTGGAATATATCGAACTCAAATAAGTGCGCCGCAATTATCTTTTACGGCCCTTTTTGAATTTGGAACATCTTGAAAAGAATCAAACACAAATAAGTGCGCCGCAATTATCTTTTCCGCGCCCTTTTTAAATTTGGATCATCTTAGTGTTCAGCGCCAAAGAAGGCGAACGCAAATATTGTTTAAATAAATACTGGCTGGTACGACGGCCCATAGTCGCGCCACCGGCTGAATAAAAAAAAACAAATTAGAAACGACGGCCCGCGATTTCGTCATTTTTAACCGACTTTACAAAAAGGAGGAGGTTCTAAATTCGGTTGTATTTTTTTTAATGTTACCTCATATCTCCGGCGTTTATGAACCGATTTGGAAAATTCTTTTTTTATTTGAATAGATATACTTCCAGATTGGTCCCATTTTTTTCAGAATCCAGTTCTGATGATGGAATCCACGAGGAATTGAGGGAACTCCTCAAATATTGTAGGCATACATATGGCGATTTTGATATTTTCAGCAACAAACCAAGCGTTTGCATTCAGAAAGTATCATAATCCTTTCACCACTATGGTTCTTTCATAATTTTTTTTTCATCCAAATATTTAGTCGAATACAACGGCGGAAGTCTTTTTTTTAAATGATAAGTTATTCACGGATTGTTAGAAATTCATGGTTTTGTTTTGAAATAAAATATGAGGCGCCTTTTATTTTCTCATAGTGGGTGATGAAAAGTAGAGTGTAACACTCGGGCGCAAAATATATTTTTGGCTCGGGCGACGTACTTTGAATCCCTCGCTACGTTCGGGATTCTACTAAAGAATCCCTCGCTATGCTCGGGATTCTACTCTAGAATCCCTCACTTCGTTCTGGATTCAAAAAAGCGCCCTCACCGTAAAAATATTATTTTGCTCCCTTATGATACAATCTACTATTCTAAAACCTTTAAGTAGAGTATTTAGACTTTATGTAAAACTCTAAGTAAAAACTTGTGTTTAGTCGCAAAGGAATGTTTATTTATCTGCTCTCGTGTTGCAATAATTTCGTTATTATTGGTATAGTCAACCTGATGCCATACGCTATAAACTTATACGACTGATTAATTTCTGGTCACCATTAAAACTACCAGTAACGCAACTATTTTCAATTAAGTCCGATGGCAATAATAAAATCGTTCGTGCTATACTCGTCTATCATGAAATTAACAGTTATTAGAATATTGGTGTGTATTGGTACACGTACACGCCTTTGGACGTTCACTGCTGGACGAGGCCTCCCCCATAAAATGCAATGGGGGGATTTGCCATAATCACCACGCTTGGCAGGCGGATTGGTGATCACAGTATTGGTACTCAGGTGGATGCTGCTGACCATTCCCTGGTGTAATCCATTAGTCGGCTTTTACGATATCCATGAGAGGAGACGGAGGGTCTATTCTTAGGCTGGTCACACCACAGCACACGTTAATACGGTCAATAGTATTTTATTAATTGAAATCACCGGATCATTTGAACCATCTTTAAAACTAGGAAGGGTAGGTTAGGTAGGTAAACTCCTGTTCTAACGCGATCACACCTTAAAGAATCAGGGCAATAAACACGGCATGCACTATTTTTCACCCCTTTATACTACCACGACGCACTTGCACGTTTAAATTTTTCTTCGTAGAGCCCGCTACACAGCTTTTCTTACGCTGTAGAAAACATCAAAATTGCATATTTTGTTCTTACTAGTAGGCAAGCAAACAAACATACGGTCCACCAGATGGAAAGTAATTACCGTAGCCTATGGACACCTGCAACGCCAGAGGCATCACACGCGCTCCCGACCCTGATACATAAAGATGAAAAGTCTCATGAGCCTGTAATTTCACCGGCACCCGTACTCTTCAAACCGAAACACAGACTTCTTGACGTTACGTTAATTTTATGACCATTTATACCCCGTACTAAACGTTTCGGTACCATATTTAGTATGCGAACAGCTAAGGATTGGAACACAAAACACTTTCCTGAAAACTATAATTCGGGTCTCGCAGGCAAGAGAGTATAAGTGCCTTCTACACCTTCGTGGTCCATCGTCGGCCGCATTGTTACTTACCAACAGGTGAGATCGCTGTCAATCGTAGGTCTATTCAAGTAAAAAAATACGCGAAGCTTTTTCCCACGCACATTCCCACATGGCGTGAACTACAACTTTACATAATGAAATTTGTATAAAAGTAATTGATGCATGAAAAAGTAATATTTTTCTGAACATAAGTCAAGGAAGCATCTTCGAATAGTTGATTAGTATTTATTAGTCATTACTCGTTTTTGTACGAATTTTATGGCCCCTCGAGTAGGATGCAATCAACCTAGTGTAGGGCCACAGTGAGGCGAAGTCGCGGACGCGACAGCGGGCACGTGTGCACGGCACTAATCATCAAACCAAGTTAATGAAGACGTAACAACAAAATTAATACAAGCAGTGATCAAAGCGAGTGCACCTGCGTCCGCCGAACGCGTTCACTGTGTTCAAGGCGTTAGGTGTTGGTACAAATTATAGAAATAACAGAAACTAATTTAATTAATTACTTCATAATGGACATGTTAATCAAGATACCTTGATTAAAATAACTACAAATGTACTAATTTTGAGATTAAAAATCACGTAAGTGTTGACGTGTTAATTAACTTATGATTCAAGTAACCTTATGCCTAATGGCACTTCATATTAAGAAGGCGTAATATGTGAATTTGCCCAACAAAATCAATCTAGAACTCAGTATCTACGGGTTCTACGAGTTCAATATTTTGGAATATGAAAATTTCATATTTTTGCATTTATTGTCTAAAGTTGAAAACACGATAAGTAAAAAAAACCTCGACAGTTTTATTTAATGAAAAATACTTGTTTCGCACACGTTTTGAAAGAAATCTCAGGAACCCTACGGTGTTTTAAGATAAATTTTACTACAACAAGTAGGTAATAACTATTTATTCTTATGCTAAAATCAGTTTTTTGATAAACACTTTATTTTCGCCATAATAAACAAAAAACTTCATTTTTGTGCACGACATTTGATAGTGCGAGTGAGATGGCGCGCGGGTTATCGCGTGCGTTAAAGAGGGAGCCTAAATTGTAGTATAGTGCCCTCTTAAGACGTAGTGTATCCGGCTCATGAACAAACCCCTCCGTCTCCTCCCGTGGATTTCCTAAAAGCCGACTAAGTGATTGCACCAGGAAATCTTTTGTTCAAGGAGTTTTTTATTAGGTATTACTAATAAAATATGTAACATAAACTTTTTATGTAATTTCATAAAGGTGTAGAGTAGTGTCGCTTCCGGTGCCATGTAGATTTGGTATCAATTAAATGTATTGGAGATGAACTGGACCGATTAGCATACTCGCTCGCCACTTACCGTACAAAGAGCATGGAAAAAAAAATTGTTTGCATTTGGTAGAGACGCGGCTTTTATTGTACCACCTCGTACCAATAATTCAGTGGCTTGAACGATATCAATCATGGCCCATACGAATAATACCTACGTTTCTACGTTTATCAATAAACTTCTAATTCCAGATTTGTTAACATTTTTTGGCAGTCTTTAGAGGCAGTGGACTTCTTTCGGTTGACGATGATAAAATAATGTGACCAAGAACAGGCACACAACAAATTAATTCAATAACACACGGAAGCTTCTGTTTAGTGTTAAAAGCGATAGTAAAAGTGATAGTGACAATACTAAACATACATGTAGGTACTTATAACATAATAGACGACACGGGAATCCTATGTCCAGCAGTGGACTCCAACTGGCTGATGAGATGGGGAAAATATTTTTTATTGGGATTCATCAGGGTGCGATTTTTATAAGTCATCGAGTGACTAAACATTAGCAAAATTGCCGTTTATTCCACGATTTCCAAATTTATATACACCTGAAACTCATTGAAGACTAAAATTCTTAAACTTATGATATTAATACAAGTGCCTCCTCCAATAAATCTCCAGAAAAACGGTGATTTGCGGCCTTTTTAATGATATTTATTGACATAAAAAAATCGCACGACTGCTCCCACTTTCGACTTAATTCGTCTCTATTCGAGCTCTGCACGAAGCTTCAATGCTCATGTTGTCGTACTGCATTTTACGTAAGCACACCAGTTATGTCCATCTCGACAACTAGTTTGGGTGTTTTATTATTTTATCCTAGATACCGAACTCTCGGCGCAATATCGGTTTCTAAACGCTTTCAAGTATTTGATTACAAACTGTGATTTGCATAATTGTAACATTTATAGTGACAGTCTATACAGCGAATTTACAGGGTTATTTAAGTGACGACTAGAGATGAGACAAACAACTTGTTTTTATTAGCTTGCTCTATTAGTTCGCGGATAGTATACTTTCCATAGTGAACGTACATTGAACTTTGCGAATTTAGTTTTATTATTCAATTAGGTAAACTTACAACATTAAAAGCGTTAGATTTTGCATTTTTTTGTTCAAGTTTTTGTACAACATAAATGCATCAATTTCAAATCAATTTGCACAGAGATTTTAACGGTTTTAATTAAATAGCAACGACGAGCAATTAATTTGTCGCTAGACAATACTATAGCTCAGTCAAAGGTTTTTGTTGTAGACGTCACAGATTCAATGTTGCCGAGGACATTGCTCCTACAGTACGTGCTGTAAACATGCACACTGGGGTTTCAGTAGCTGTTTAGTAAGTTTTTTTTTATTAGGTGTTCCACGTATAATAGTCTCTGGCGTTGCGTGCAGCGCATTGTGGCATGCTCTGTTGAATGGAATTGACTTTTGTCGTACATACATCATACACACTACATATATTCCAAAAATTAAAAGGTTACCGATGTACAGCTCGCATCTAAAAATAAACCTTATTTTTTCGAATAATTACAACGTCGTACATATAAAAAAACAAGTTATTTAAATAACACGCTGACTGATTACTTTGATTTCGCTACTAATTATTTCTAGAGATCCAAACGTCACTATCATCCCCAATTTTACAAATTCCATTACCATTATCTCAGTGCCTTAAAAAAAAGGTAAGTTCTTTTTTTTTGAGGCAGCTTCCCGCATAGACAATGGATGGCCATTATGCCGTGACAGTGCGCTCATTACCGGGTTTTTGCGGCCGTCTACGGTCTGGCATTGTTCGGCCGCGTCTACCTGTGCCTATCGTTAGATCGACCGTTCAAACTTGGAACGGGTAATGTGTTCTTATTTTGAATTTATTGTTTAAGGGTGAGGGGGTGGATTTTTTTTTGCAGGATGAGGTAGAATATAATGCGGATTGACTGACCGATAGAGCTCATAGAGCTTACCATCTTTATTACTGCAAAATTGTGAGCGTTAGCGCATTCGTTCAATAATGGATAGATTTTAAGACCCCCCCCCCCTCCCTTCCCCTTCGCCCTTTGTACGCGACCGAAGTTTTCTTCTAATTTGGCTATTATTTCATCAAACTCCATGGAACTTTGTACATATGATCAGTACACTAATATCCAGCTAGACCAGTGGTGCGTCTGTTTTTAACCGACTTCCCAAAAAGGAGGAGATTCTCAATCGGTTGTTTTCTTTGTTTTTTTTTATGTTTGTTACCTCATATCTCCGGCGTTTATGAACCGATTTGGAAAATTCTTATTTTTTTTTAATATATATACTTCCAGATTGGTCCCATTTTTTTCAGAATCCAGTTTTGATGATGGGATCCATGAGGAATTGAGGGAACTCCTCAAATATTGTTGGCATACATATGGCGATTTTGATATTTTCAGCAACAAACCAAGCATTTGCATTCAGGAAGTATCATAATCCTTTCACTGTGGTTCTTTCATCATTTTTTTTTCATCCAAATATTTAGTCGAATACAATGGCGGAAGTCGGTGTTTTGAATGAAAAGTTATAGTTATTAAATTCGTTTTTTTTTAATTTATGATTTGGTAACCATGTTACTTTATAAGAAACTAACGCACCACGGTTCTAGATATTAGTGTAGGTACTGATCATGTGTGCAAAGTTTTATTAAGTTTTAAGAAATTGCAAAATTAGAAGCTAACTTCGTTCGCGTGCAAAATGGTGTAATTGCCCACCGGTGACCACCTCTTAAGGCTGCATTAATTCTCCAACTAATTTACTTAGAAATCAAAACTTAAAAAGAAACTAACATTTTCGCAGATGGACTAAACGAAACAATTCTCCAACTATCGACTAACGCTCAAATTGAATAAAATCTCTACATTTTATGATTTCAATGACGCAATCAGAATTTACGTAAAGTAATCTAAGTAGATATCGCTAAGTAGGTGCTATAAACATTGACTCCGACATTTCTTTTTAAAGCCATTGTAAAGAATAATATCAGTAACCCACGCACACTAGCAACTTATACCGAGTAATAAAATTAATTCCACATATAAATTCGGCCGGGTCGTGTTTTTTTGTCAATTAAAAATTACCGACGGGGCTCAGGCCAGGTACTCGATTTGGTGTTCGATAATAAACCACGCAAAAGAACTAAAGAAGATACCAACTATCTCTTTCTAATGCTATAAAGAATGAAAGAGATAGTCATGATCCGATAATGGTTTTGGAATTATCGATGTGTGAAGTGATCGGATTTGATCTGGGCCAGATTGAATACCTACGTAGATGTGAAATTTGAAACTAGATACAGGGTTCCAAAAAGGTTTCAATTTGTTAGACTTCTCTGACTTTACTTATAAAAATGCAAGTAAGTACCTAAACGGAGCTTTTTCAGCTCTTTCGAAGGGAGACGTACATTAAAAAAAAAAAAAAAAGAATAAGAGAAATTGGTTCTAGTGTTTTTTTTAGTTATATCGTGTAATTTTGGTGGCATTTTAACCGGTGTAGCTTATAAAAAGCACATGGTAGTGAATTTAAATAAAATAAATCTATTACGTGTCTTTTTGAAGGGGTGGAAATTGTCCGGGAACATTCTAGTAAACTGCCATCGATTTACTAGAACATGACTTGACAGAGGGCATGACTTGACAGAGGGCATGACGACTGGACATTGTTTTATAATTATCTATGCTACTTGACATTGGCAAAGTTAACTTCAGATGTCATAAAAAAAAATAAAAAAAAAACCTAAACACTTTTTATAATATTAAGTATAGTAGCATACCCGGCAAATTAATTTATACTACTGCTGCATGAATTTGCAAATCATTTGCACAATTTTACTTTTTTTTTGTCTTATTTCAAATTAATTAAATATACTAACAATAAAGTTTTTCAAAAGCTGTTCTACATTTGGGTAATTTTTATTTTTAGTAATTTATTTTAACAATTCTTCAAAAATTCAGGAGGTGAGAATCAAAACCTCGTCAAAATTATAATTGACAGATATTTTTTTTATTTTTTTTACGTTTATTTAGAAATTAGGCGATTTAAAACAGTTTTCATAGAATTTGGCGATAAACTAAGTAAAGGGTAAGTCAGTAGTGTCAGATCAAAAATTTAGGATTTGTGCTGTTTTTATTATAAATTGTCATTAAAAAACCGACTTCCGGCATTGAATTCAGCTATCTCTGCATGTTTTTATTTGCTAAAAGTAATACAAAGCAATAACTAATTGTTGCTGAAAATACTAAGAACAACCTGGAAGTATATCCTATTTAATTTAATTTCTCCCCCTAAAATGCGACGACGAACGGTCTTGAGCCGCCTCCATCCACCGACTTTCGGCGACGTATATAGCACCTTCATTTAATAAATAAGTGTACCTAGTCAGAGGCTTCTCTTTGGATTTCGTGTATTTAACCTCCGACTAAGGCCTTTACTATAAACATCAGCGAAAGTCGGTGAAAGTCGGTGGATGGCGGCAGCAAGACCTTTCGTCGTGGCATTTTAGATGGGAAGGCCTATGTCCAGCAATGGACTTCTAGATGTTGTTGATGATGATGACTATAGAGTCGCGGATCTGACTTTCTACAACATTTTGATACTTGATTCCAGCTTCTACGTAGTCGAGTTTTAGTTTTAAAACTTCTATTATTTTAACGTAAACATCGACTTATTTTTTAGCCGACTTCAAAAAAAGGAGGAGTTTCTCAATTCCACTGTATGTTTTTTTTAGTTAGGTTTTCCTTTTCGGTACTAGTAGTTCCTGATACCCACAACACAGGGAATCCTTAGTGTGGGATCAAGACCACGTATGTGACTGTTGGATGTTATGTTATGTATGTTATCTTACTTTGCTTTCTGGGTGATAAAAGCGGTTTTGCACTCGTATACTTTAGTTAATTGCAGTTTATCCTTTCCAGTTGAGAAAACAAAATATTATCACTTTAACCATATGAGATATGAGAGGTTTTGATTCTAGCGTCATCACATGTTTTGCCAGAGTATTAAAAATATTATAATATAAAAAACATTCCATTCTCTACCCTCGTCCCACAGGTAGATTGAACATTGAACATACGAAGGCAATTAACTTTTGGTACCTGCGTATGCGCATGTGTGGAATACAACGTGTCACGATGAGCTCGTATGAATGTGTGCGTGTTGCACTTGCGCAAACACGGGGGTGTTATGGACACTTTGTAAAACTTTAGGGTAAAAGATAAATGTGTGGTAAAAGGAATTCGGAATTTATTTTGAGCTTTGGAAGTTTTTATGTGGTGTATTAAGTGCTTAATCTGATTCATGAATACTTACTGTGTCCAAATTGTGTTTTGATTTTGAAAATGTACTGGTGCTATACAAAGGTTCACTTTATTGTTATAATTTTAATTGTTTTTTTTTAATACTCAATGCAAGTCTTATACTCTTTTTCACCAAGAACTTAGCGAGATATTTAACGAATGTCAAAATTTAGAGTTTTACATAGAAACTTATTGATTTTATATGCGGTTAGTGTCCCATAAAATAATAATTGGTAAATGATTCCATTTTTTCCCCATGAGGGGAATTTTTAGGAAAATTGGAATTAGCCGAAAATGTGCATTAGAAACCATACTAACACTTTTACCTACGTATGATTCCATTTCAATTAAATAAAACGTTCAAAATCTATTTTAAAACTGCTTGTTTATTTTTTTGCAAATCAAATAACACCCTGACGCGTCTATTCAAAATGCATTTTAAGTTATATCAGATAACATTCTAATTTTGAAAGCAAATTGACCAAACGAAAGTGCTCTCACTTCCACAAAAGAAGGTTGCAAAAACCAGGGTAAATTAAAAAAAATATATACGGACAAGCGCGTGTAAGACTCGCGCCTTGACGCTTCCATATACCGTTATTATGTCCAATATTTTAAAATTTTAGCATCAAGAAAAAGTATACAGATAAGTGCGTGTAGGACTCACGCCCTAGGCTTCCGTATAGCATTATTTTGACTATTGTTTTTAAATTTTGCAGAGATTCTCCATATATACTTTGAACATATTTTTTTGTAATTCTCTTTTTTTTATTTATGTCATAAAAGCTCCTAGCATGACTGTAGACTTAAGCTTGTAGGTTGTTTTGTATAAATTTCAACTACTTTCATCCGTTCCTGACGAGCAGATGGACAACAAATGGATCCTATTAGGGTTTTTATTTCTTTTTAACCGACTTCACAAAAAGGAGGAGGTTCTCAATTCAGTTGTATTTTTTTTTTATGTTTGTTACCTCATATCTCCGGTGTTTATGAACTGATTTGGAAAATTCTTTTTTTATTTGAATAGATACACTTCCAGATTGTTCCCATTTTCAATTCAGAATCCAGTTCTGATGATGGAATCCATGAGGAATTGAGGGAACTCCTCAAATATTGTAGGCATATATAACGATTTTGATATTTTCAGCAATAAATCAAGCATTCATTTGCATTCAGAAAGTATCGTAACCCTTTCACCACTATCGTTTTTTCATCATTTATTTTTCATCCAGATATTTAGTCGAATACAATGGCGGTAGTCGGTTTTTTAAATGAAAAATTATTTTTGAGTTACGGAACCTTAAAAATAATGAAGAAAAAAACCATAACAAAAACTCAGCATGGCGGTATTGTGCACTGACATGTGGCAAGCGTATTTAGAAATTATTTTGTTTTAGAGATGGTTTGGGTAGCTGCTGATGGGAAACCGGTAAAGTCAACGCAGAAGCTACCGTTGGCAATCATCATACAATAAAATACACCCAACAGTCACATACATAATCATGATCCCACACTAGGATTCCCTGTGGCGTGGGTATCAGGAAATACGAGTACCATGGTACCACAACACCCAGACCCGGAATAAGTATTTGCAGATCATACAAACATTTGGCCCGCAGCGGGAATCAAACCCCTCTTGCGTCCGAGACGGCTACTCGCCCACTGCGCCACGGAGGTCGTCGTTAGTTCTAGCTAGAATCTAGCGAGAGGGTAGAGTTGTATAATAGCTTTGAGCCTAACTCTTTTGACCAATTGCTTCAGGACTACCGCAGGGTATATAGATATAGGTAGGTATATCCGGTTTTCTTTTGCAGTCAATTGATGCAGTGTTTTTTTTTTTGTTATTCAGTTTTATTCTCAGATGGTATGGATTATATTGATACATTAGGATATTGATTCATTTGAATTAATTACCTACCTATAAAATTATAAATGCATACCAGAAATTTTTATCCTTCCTACTAATATTATAAACGCGAAAGTTTGTGAGTATGGATGTTTGTTACTCTTTCACGTAAAAACTACTGAATGGATTTGAGTGAAATTTGGAATGGAGATACTTTACGCCCTGGATTAACACATAGGCTACTTTTCATCATCATCATCATAATCAATTTTCATCATTATTCATGCGGGTGAAACCGCGGGGCGCAACTAGTGAGTAATATATTCGAAATATATTCATATTCTTCATCCAGCAGAGTATGTGAATGATGAAGAGATACTAATATTGCTCTTTTAATAGTATTATATTACATAAATAAAATCTAGATCTTAATTAGGTAATATAAAGTACCCTTGACCTCATTTTTAAACGTGATTGTTCAAATCAAAGGAGTTCCTTCTGTATCTTTTAGAAACAATAGTACAATAACAGTATCCTCAAATCTCATTACAAAGCCATAACCTTGCAGTAACTCCACCAGTTTCCGAAATCACCACCCGCGGCGCCTGTCCCAACTACCAACTACAAACACATACTCACAATTACCGCCTACCAATCCCAAAATTTATGCGAACAACTCAAATAATAGGGCGCCACCACTGATTTACGATCCCCCATTATTCTAAGAACGGCACACAGGTAAAGAACAAAAAAAAAACATAAAAAAAAACTCACTTGTTTTAATATTGCGTGCAGTCTTTGTCGGAATCATGAGCCATGAGTCATTTATAGTGTAATCCAAGTGATTCAAAGACTAGACGCGAAAAAAATTATAAACTTAAATTGTCGAAGGCCGTACGCTGCTTGCGGCAATTAAAAATAATTAGGGAGCGAGGATCGTTCTCGGAAGGTCCCGTGTCGGTACATTTACATATGGTGTTAGGCGGTCTAGCGGGGCGCGGTTCCACTGCGGGAGGGCATAACCTTTGTGCCATGTGATAACCATGTCATACGTCAAGCATACGTCAGGCACTGGTGCCGAATTTGTTTGGGTGCTTAGGTCGAGATATTCATTACAATCAGGGTACACTTTTTGCGGCATGTTTTGTTTCAGATCCATTATGTATACTTATTTCTACTAACGTAAACGAAAGCAGGTAGTCAACTTTTAACCCAGGTCAAAAAAAATAACCAGGTCCCTTCTTGGAAGTAATTAGTATTGTTCTATATAATATATTTTTTTTGCTTTAATCCCACCCTTGACAGGTGGATTGGTGATCGCAGTATTGGTGTTGAGTACTCAGGTGGATGCTGCTGCCCATCTCTTATTGTAATCCCTTAGTCAACTTTTACGACATCTACGGAAGAAGACGGAGGGGTCTATTCTAAGGCCGGACACACAACGGTGCTGTGTTTGGGTGTCATATGAAAGCGCTTTGGTTGGGCATTTCAAAACTATATACCTATGTAAAAGCAATTGAATTGAATGTTGGTAACATTAGTTTAGAGTCTGTTTTGTTTTGTTTTGACTTGTTCGAATTGATTTATTTATTGATTGTTTGACATTTTACGTCTTATTTATATATTGATTTTGATAATGTTTTGTGGTGATGTATTATATTATTAATATTGGCTAATAAGTGTCGATAGGCAGGTATTTAATAGAGTAAACCAACGATCTTCTGCGTAAACTATTTCATAAATTAATATGTATTTCCTGCCTGACTTGTCAAAGTGCTTAGAATTGTGCCAAAAGATAAATAAATGAATTTAATTTAATTGAATTGAATAGAAGCCAGTTTCCCGCTGATACTCGGGACCCGTCGCTAAGTATAAACTAAATCGAGCACGATTATGGGCAATAGTGATTGAAAAGGGTAAAACCGACCTGTATTAATTCAACCTTTTATTTGTAGTCTAAAGCCGATATCTCTCCAGTGAACATAATTCTGGACCAGAGAACTACTTATTTTGACTTTGAAATGCATTTTCGATACCCTTAATTTTATGATTCAATATTTTGTAACTGGTATTATGGGTTTAATTTTTCGCTGATTCGTAATTTCAAGGTGATCAAATGGCACATTAAGTCTGGCATTTGTTTTATGAAGATCGGATGAACAAGTTAGGTATTGGGCCTTTGGAAAACCTTACCCACCTAGGTTTTGACTGGAATACCTATTACGTACCGTGGTGTGTCCGGCCTATGAATATATTCCTCCGTCACCTCCAGTAGTTTTCATAAAAGCTGACTAAGGGATTACAACAAGGGATGGTCACCACCCACTTGAGCACTCAACACCAATACTGCGATCACCGATCCGCCTGCCATGCATGGCAAATTGTATATTATGAGGGAAGCCTCGTCCAACAGGACGCATTAAAGCTGACTAGTTGCGCCCCGCGGTTTCACCCGCGTGAATAATGATGAAAATTGATGATGATAATGATGATGAAAAGTAGCCTATGTGTTAATCCAGGGCGTAAAGTATCTCCATTCCAAATTTCACTCAAATCCATTCAGTAGTTTTTACGTGAAAGAGTAACAAACATCCATACTCACGAACTTTCGCGTTTATAATATTAGTAGGATAGTAGGATGATGATGACCAACTACTGTAGACACCACCTATAATCGATCGTTCTTTTCACAATATCTTTCCACTGAATAGTTTTAAAATCCAATCAACTTTACTTTCAGACAAGATCATACTTACATACCTTTGACGACCTCTGTGGCGCGGTGGGTGAAGGTTTGCCTGCGACGCAGGAGGTTGCGGGTTCGATTCCCGCCTCGGAATAAATATTTGTACAATCTGCAGATATTTTGTTCTGGGTATGTTTCTATGTATAATAAAAATATTTATCTATGTAATGTATTGTATTAAGTGTATCAGTTATGTAGCCCATAACACAAGCTCTGCTTAGCTTGGGGCTAGATAATGTTGTGTGAAATGTCTCCAGCATTTATTTATTTATTTATTATACTAATGTTGAGGGTATAAAAACAGCAAAATAGGTCAGTCACACTGAAAAATTGGCACATTATTGAGGGCTGAAGAAAAAACCGCCGGTAGGCAGGTTCAATTAGGTACTAAGTTAGTTCCTAATTTCCTAAAGTTCAATAGGTGATCATTTGAATCGAACCACATTTTTTCCTATTAATTCGATCCCGGCTCTCAAAGTGAGTATATTTCCGCTGCGTGTAGTAAGCGCCTATCGCTTCCTATTTCCAGGCAAAGCCGCTATTCTAAAGTCCAAGGTATAGGAGAGGCGTCTCAGACAATTCTGGGAGCTACCTCACATAAATTCACTTCCCGTTATGAGGACGGACATAGTACCACATCCAGCTAATGGTAGTTGATAATATCACGTCGCAACTACCTGACTCGCACGTCGACATCAGCGCTCTTCGTCACATATTTATGTAACCTACCTATGGGTGACGATGACTTTTCAGAGAGCGAATTACGAGTTTTGCATTGCAAAAACCGATTTGCGGAACGTGTGCATTCAACGTGACTTACGTAGTAACTATTTACGAATCTGTCTGTACTGTTTCTACCGACTGCGCAGCACAGAATGATGAATAGTTACTACGTAAATTACGTTGCTCACGTTCCGCATTTCGGTTTTTGCAATGCAAAACTCGTAATACGTACTCGTAAACTGAGCCTGGTCCTATAGACCTCCTTTTAGGTGTGAATTTGTACTGTCAAATTATAAATAGGTTACATTATTTTTAATTTTTATTGGTATGAGTCGTCTTCGTGAGTCATTCGGCCAGTGGGTCGCTGGAGTACAGGCTGCATTCTTATCCAACTGGTTCCATCGCTGTTTTATTCAGAAGGCTTTTGCTCGAGTTTTCCTTGTTACGATAATACCACAGCCAAAACATCAAACCTACCTGTCTGAAATAGGAGACTTACCAGTTGCAGGAAGGCTTTGGATGTGGTAATCACTTGGTTTTGTTCGTTTATGGTTAAAATTGTATTTTTGTTATTTTTGTACGTGCGCACGATTGACATTTTTGTTTTGAAGAGAGTGTTGATAGGGATGGGACAATGCAGGAAGGGAGGAAACTAGTGTTGCTCCATCAATCAAACAAAACTGCAAATCCTCGTTAAATATTACTGTGGTGTGACAATAGAATTATAATAATGCTGCAAATACTCAACACTACCATTTTGTTCTCGCACGAATTTCGATTTTCGGATATCGTTTTTTGGGTTAAAAGTTAATTAGCTAGTTTTGGTAGGGAAGTTGTTATGGAAGTAAGAAAATGGTAGTATATTTCTCAGTAAACATGGGATTCGTAATTTTGCCACAATTACGGTTATGAGAAAGTCAGCCCTTTGATTCAGTTCAATTATTTATGGAAAAATAAAGAAGGGAAATGATATCATTGTCTTTCAAGAAATCTTATACCACAAGCCCGTACCTCTGTCCGGTAATTTATTTATTTATATATTCAAGGAAGACCAACAGCTTAATTTAGAAACAATTTATGCTTCAAAAATAGACGGTGGAAAAGCCAATTAAAGGTTCTCACGGCTAGATAAATATTAGCTAGAGGTTTTTGGGAGCAAAAAATCGGTTTCATCTCTGGGAAAACGAGTTTTCCGAGTTTTCCAAACATAGTCATCCAGGTACTTTCAGTTATGTGCCGTTCAAATAACTACTTTCCTCATCAAATAGGTAAGTAATAAGTATTCAACACTCCCCCTCGATTTTCTTCAAAGCAAAGGTTCTACATTATTTATATTCTATTGCCCGACTACAGCGCTCAGCGCAGACTAGCATCGACAGTGGCTACTAAAGAGGCTGCACCAGATCAAAGGCAGAGCAAGCTCCTTTACTCAAGTAATCCGTTTGCAACTCAATGGACTCTGAATATAGGATGCAGTCACATATAAAGCAGGTTGCCGCCGACTGCCACTTGTTCCAGGACTTTATTTATTTATTTTATTTTATTCGGAAAACAAACAGTATGTATGTAAACCACAGATTAAAATACTAATTACCATTAACATGACGACCTCCGTGGCGTGGCGGGCGAGTTGAGACGCAAGAGGTGCGGGTTCGATTCCCGCTGCGGGACAAATGTTTGCATGATCTGCAAATATTTGTTCCGGGTCTGGGTGTTGTGGTGCCATGGTACTCGTAGTTCCTGGTACCCAAGACACAGGGGATCCTAGTGTGGGATCAGTGCTATGTATGCGACTGTTGGGTGTTATGTATGTTTTCGCCTAAGAATTAAAAAAACTTGTTTTGCTTTAAATACTTACATAAATAAGTAATTCAAACGGTAAAATGAAAGAAAAGTAATAATTTAATGCTAGAACTAAATTAGAAAAAAGTTGTTGAACCAACTCAAACCAATGGTCAGAGGCCTATACCATGAGCTCTTATAGCGATTCAGTTCAAAAACTATTTACAAAATATCGGATCGTCGTTGACGTTCATCATCATTGAAAAACATTAATCGCAGAAAGTCTATAGACCTTCTGCTACTGTGCCTTTTAATATAGCTGCGGACATCATAGAACCGATATTTTGTACTATTAGTTTTTTAACTGAATCTCTATAAAAGCTCATGGTAAGGGCCTCTGAAAGAAAGCGCTTGAAGACGGATGGACTATCACTAAAACTTGCCGGTTTCCTGACAATGTTTTCCTACACAGTAGTCACTATAGGCAGAAGTTAGTAGCAACCTGTTTTATGGAAACTAGAAAGCACCCTTACGTTCAGCAATCCGTTAAACTCTATGTAGTCTGAATAGTTCCGCTTTGATCCTAGCGTAGACGTCTTTGTCGATTGAATAGCCAGGTTTTATTGTGCTATACTATTTATAAAGTAAAATATGTGACTGAAGTCTGCGATATTGTATTTGAGTTATTTGAGCAGACAGTGTTTGAAGAAGTGTTCCTACGGTACTCTTTGTTTCTCGATGTTTTCGAAAATGCAGTTTTGTAGCGAGCTCTAGATATCTAGTAGATAGGATACTCTAGCTAGAACCTATATACGTACCACATTAAAACTTGAAAAATAACATCAAGCAACTTTGATTTTTCTTACTTCAAAGGACAAAGTCCGCGTGGGGCGTGGAGTTATTTCCATACAATGTTCACCACACCTCTGCACCCCCTTAGGAGGTGAATTTTGGATATTCCTTTCTTAGGGCATCCCTAACTTACAAATGGAATATACCATCCAAAGAAGCATGGCGACGTTTCCGTACATTTTGGGACCCTCCTTTTTTGTAAATTTCACGTTACCTTCAGTAAAGATACTTTAGAGATACCTACTAGCTATCATATGGTCGAAAGTAAAACAAGCCGTTTATAATTATATAGGTTAGTTTTATTTTTTTGGTATTTATCATGTTTTTACTATAAATTGAATAAGATGTAACTTTTGATTTCCGGTTTCGAAAAATATACCAAAGTCTATAGAAAAATCGGCCAAAAATATTATTTAGAACATGTACAGTTGCATCCACGAAGGGGACTTTTTTGACCTAGGTCAAAAATTGCCTACCTTCTTTCAGGTCTCTAGGACTTATGGTTTAGGCTGTGCATTGATAGTTCGTCAGTAAGGCAGTCACGCAATGATTTTATATACATATTATAATTATTATTGTATATAATTTTATAACATATTATTATTGATATAGGGGGACGACCTCTGTGGCGCGGCGGGCGAAAGTTTGCCTGCGACGCATGAGGTTGCGGGTTCGATTCCCGCCTCGAAACAAATATTTGTACGTTCTGCAGATATTTGTTCAGGGTGTTCTGGGTATTTTTCTATGTATAATAAAAAATATCTATCTATGTAATGTATTGATATACTTAATACAACATATATCTATCTATATATTGTATTAAGTATATCATTTATCTAGTACCCATAACACAAGCTCTGCTTAGCTTGGGGCTAAATAATGTTGTGTGAAATGTCCAGCATTTAGGTATTTATTATTATTAATTGAAATAGTCTAGACTAGAGGTTTACTACGGTCAAGTTGCTAGTTCAATCCACACAAAGTCCTTGTCGATTCATAAGACAGATGTGGTGCTCTATAGGTGACTATCCAAAGTTCGTTATGTCTTACAATTTTCACAATCGACTTTACAATAAAACGTCGCCCGACTGAACTCAGCGAACAATCGATAAAAGCATTACGCGTTACTTTACAGTCGGTTAGACCACTAATGCTTTAAACTTAACGCGATTATCACAGTCCCTTAACTCCTTGGAATAGAGTTTAAAATTTTACTGAATAATGCTGTTTCTAATCCACCATGGTGAATGGTAAATGGTAGGATTTGTGAAAAGCATAAAGCAGTTTTTGTTGTATTACGCAATGTACTACTGTATTCGATCCATTATTCTAGAAATGTATCACAGTAGAGATGTTTTTTGTGCTGTTCACTGACGATAGTTTTTTTAGTAAGTACAACCATACTAAAGGTGTGTCCACACCTGCGAGATAAGCGGCGCGTGAGACGTGTTCCTGAAGTTCAGCAGCTAGGAGCGGGCTCGTTCCGCGTCGCGGAAACCGAGTCACGCTATGGCGGCATCTGGCCACTTATCAAAGGCTGATCATCTGGGCTCGTATGAACATCTAGAGCCGCTACATTGACGCCTTCGGATACACTTCAACAGTGTTGCCATCAACCCCAAGTCCTGCTCCGTTACTTTAAGGAGCTGGGCTGGCTGGGGTAGGGTTAACACAGGGGGACAATGCACAATACACCCCCACTTAGAATTAGAATTCGAGCCGCGCTTTTGAAAACATGTCTTATTTATTTTGAGCGACTCAGGGTGAGCTGCTCAAAACATGCAACGCTCGCAGGTGTGGATACACCTTAACAATCTGTTTGTTTATAATATAATTTGTAGACTAGACACCTCTCGATCTGTTTTGGGCAGATAAAAGCATTATTGTTTCCAAAGATTGTAAATAATGCATTGAAATGGCAATGCCCTCTACAACGATTGTTCCATTTTAGTTCTTGTACAAACAGTGTATATTTAAATAAAATCCTGAAATCCATACCAATTTACACATTTGATTCGCTTAAGGCGGCTGCTTGAATACTTATCAGAAATTTAAAACTCTATGTCAAATAAGATGACTGATAAAATTTTGTATTTTTGATTGATAAAAATGTAAAAAAAAACAAAACAATGTAAGAAAAAAATTAGAAAGTTTTAAATGTCTTAATGTTTTTTTAATGTATTTTATTATCAGACTCATTTCCTAGTCTTTAAGTAAAACCGACAATGCACATACAGTGTAACATGCGTGGCTTATATGTAAAACGATATTTTTTAATACGGAACCCTAAACAAATCTTATTGGTACGGATTTCTACAAAATTAAGTTACGGGATAGAGCAAGATGGATTTATTCAGTTTGCAATTCTGTATGCGAGTGCGTTTCGATTTGCGATTCAATCACCGGCGACGACGTAGCACCGGGGTCAATGGACTCGGGCCGTGGAAACTTTACATGACAATCCTTTGAAGTTTGTTTAGAGCAACTACAATTTTTTAGACATGATTAGTATCATGATAGCCTAGTGAGGTACGAATACCATCTATCCAAAGTATGTGGATTCGAATTAGTAGCGGGCGGGCTAATATTTTGGGAGTATTTCTTCGCACTGAAAAACGGAAAATGTTTAGGCATGGAAAAGAAATGTACAGTGAATTACTAGGCACCATTTTTTTTATTCTTGGTAATCAGACAAACATACGGCTCACCTGATGGAAAGTAGTTACCGAGCCTATTGGACGACTGCAATACCAGAGGCACCACACACGCGCTGCCGACCCTGAGACATAAAGATGAAAAGTCTCATATGCCTGTAATTTCACCGGCACCCGTACCCTTCAAACCGAAACAAAACAATGCGAGCACTATTGCTTGGCAGCAGAAATAGTTATGGTTGTAGTACTTCCCCGGATGAACACTTTCACAAGAAATTCTACTAACAAACTACTACTTTCCCAGCCTTACAAAAATAGCTGCGCTCATGACATAGATGCCTACACAAGGTCTAGGCACTGACATGTGCACACAGGGGCCCTTTGTGAGGAACTGGGTCACTGCACAGTGGCACACTTAGCACAAGAGCTACTTCGTACAGATGCTATAAGTAGAGAGGGTCGCGACAGTTTTCTGCTGCTAAATGCCTATGAATGTTGCTTAGATGTGGATTTCATGTTGGAGCCTTTTTATAAGCATCGCGGTTAAGAACTAGTTGAAAAGATATTTGTATTTATAGCCAGTGAAGCTTCAGTAAAGACAAACGTTTGGGTTTAATAGTGTGAGAATTATCTAGTCAAAAAAGTAAATATATACGTGAAAATATGGATAGTATATATAGTAGTATGGTAGTTGCTGACATTGTAATAAAACTCTCCTATATAAACAGAGATCATACAGTGGACCTTATAGGCAAGGAGTAAAATAACATACATAACACCCAACAGTCACATGCGTAGTCCTAATCCCACACAAAGGGAATCCTATAGGATCCTTTAGAGGGGTATCAGAAACTACGAGTACCTACCCTTAGCGAGTATCATGGTACCTAACACCCAGACCGGGAACAAATATTTGCAGATCATACAAACATTTGTTCCGCAGCGGGAATCGAACCCACAATCTCTCGCATCGCAGCCAGCTACTCTCCCGCCGTGCCACAGAGGTCGTCAAAATACAATTTATATACATTGTTTTTAATTTTTACCTAACATTTGTAATAACTACCTACATTTCACAATAAATGATATTTGATTTGAAAAAGGTAATTAATGTAATTACATATACTCTGATTTTTAATCTCTTTTTTGTAAACAAAGAAATGTCACTGTATGTATATACACATATGATACACATACATGACACTTATACAACAGTGGCATATCTTGACATTTCTTTGTTTACAAAAAATGTCTAAGGTTTTAGAGTATATCAGAGTATAGGTTAATACAACATTTTGACGTTTTACAATATACCTACCTACTTAGAAGTTACTACAAATAGAAGACTAATTCAAAAGAACTATGATTCCTTATCGTCTAGCAAGATGCTGCCGTCATAAAACAAACAATCAAAAAAGCAGCCTCATTCTACCAACAACATTGAATATTTGAACCATTTTATCGTAGCTTTACCTGCGTTGAATATAGCACTTACCCTCTACATTCAACGACGCTCGAGTCCTCCATACATTATCGCATAATACCACAGAGTATAACGCCGAGGATATAATTGGAGTAAATACTGTGAATATTGGCATCGCCCGTCCTAAATAAACATACCGTCTTAAGACTACCTACGACAGTTGCGCGCACTCATATTATTTGATATTCTTGCGCTTGGTATGGTCGGTCTTAATATTTAGGGGCTTGAATATTTAAAAAATATTTAGTTGATAACGAGGCCGGGCTGAATAAAGTGTGCCTTTGTCCAGTAGTAGACAAACTGACTGTGCTAATAACTTCCATTTGAAAGAATGAAAGAAAACGTTTATTTGGCACAATAGGTAACTTTTAATTTAAAAAACCGACTTCCGCCATTTTATTCGACAAAATATTTGAATGAAAAAAAAATGATGAAAGAACCGTAGTGGTGAAAGGATTATTATACTTTTTGAATGAAAATGCTTGGTTTGTTGCTGAAAATAGTAAAAACGCCATATGTATGCCTACAATATTTGAGGAGTTCCCTCAATTCCTCATGGATTCCATCATCAGAACTGGATTCTGAAAAAAATAGGACCAATCTGGAAGTATATCTATACAAATATAAAAAGAATTTTCCAAATCAGTTCATAAACGCCGGAGATATGCGGTAACAAACATAAAAAAAATATACAACCGAATTGAGAACCTCCTCCTTTTTTGGGAAGTCGGTTAAAAACCACACATAATACCGGTACCAGACAACAAACGTAAGTTTCATAAAACTTAAACAAATTACAATCTAAAACTAGAAGTTGAAATAAATCGGCTTATGTGTCTGTATGCCAAAATGGCGTTCAGCTCAGCATAAATGTTAGATGTGTTTGATCAACGCTGATTTGACGATGATTTGTTTTTTTTTTGTTTGTCGACTGTAATTTTGTTAGAGATTACTTAACAATTATATATTTGTGTGGCCGGCCTAGTAAAAGATCCCTCCTACTCACGTGGATGTAGTAAAAGCCGACTAAGGGATTACATCAGGGGATGGGTAGCAGCATCCATTTGAGTAATTAAAACCAAAACTGCGATCACCACGCCTGCCAAGCGTGGTGATTATGGCAAATCTCTCTATTGTATTCAATGGGGGACGCTTCGTCCAGCAGTGGCCGTAGAAGAAGAATTAACGAATTAACGCTGTCTGTACCTAAGCATTAACTAGTCTGCTAGTAATTTGCAATGAAGATGGTACAGTAGGCAATGTTTACTCATGATCCAAGAAAACAAGGTCTCTACTCCGAGAGTAACACCAGCTTACGTCACAACAATGAGGGCTTTTCAACTTCGGTTAAAAAAAACAAAAGTAGTTAAAATTGGTTTGATAGATGGCGCTGACTCAACTGTAAATGCCTAGATTGTCAAATGTATTATCTGTGGTGTACGCGTACTAAGCTATTATCTAACTAGTCTGTGGCTATTAGTCATGATATTCTGTTTGTCTGCTTCTTGAGTGTACGCTAGTGATTTCGTGATGTTTTTATAAGTAAGCAAAAATAAATACCACGAAACGAAAATATATCTACGTTGTTGATGTTGACATTTAAGTTTATTTTGACACTTGACAGTTACGTAACAGAGCAGCGCCATCTATTTTCAACGCTGAAAGCATCATATGAAACGGCCGTGAAAACCCCTCATTAGAAAATTATAGAAATATTTTCTGTGACTTTAATACAATGAGTAAAAAAATATTTAAATTGGCATTGGTTTGTCTAATCAAATGAAGTAATCAAGAGATTGAACGTAATTTTTTAGTAATAACATCGTGGTTTTATCGGATTCGCGCAGGTAATATACGCGGTTCGGGGAGTTAGATTACACGCTACTGGTGGCACAGAAACGGGCTGTTTCAATTCTCATTAGCGATAACGTGGTCTTGGTGTTATCCACGTGACCATCGTGTCTCGGAAGAACATACCTGGCGAAGCATAAACTATTATACCATGGTGGTTACTAATTTGGATGATATTGTAGCTGGCATATGGCGGTAGGTCCACTAACTTATTTGTCTAGACAGGGTTGCGTGGTGCATCACGGTGGATGTGGATATCACGCTCTTACATGCTGTGAAAGCACAGAGGCCATATTGACGACCTCCGTGGCGTGGCGGGTTAGCCTGCTGAGACCCAAGAGGTTGCGGGTTCGATCCCCGCTGCGGGACAAATAATAATAAATGCTGGACATTTCACACAACATTATCTAGGCCCAAGCTAAGCAGAGCTTATGTTATGGATACTAGATAACTGATACACTTAATACAATACATTACATAGATAGATATATTTTTTATTATACATAGAAAACACCCAGAGCACCCTGAACAAATATCTGCAGATCGTACAAATATTTGTTCCGAGGCGGGAATCGAATCCGCAACCTCCTGCGTTGCAGGCAAACCTTCGCCCGCCGCGCCACAGACGTCATCTGTGTTTGCATCATCTACAAATATTTGTTCCAGGTCTAGGTGTTGTGGTACCATGGTACCCGTAGTTCCTGATACCCACGACACAGGGACTCCTAGTGTGGGATCAAGACTATATATGTGACTGTTGGGTGTTATGTTATTTCAATCATAAGATAGAATTAAAATAATACTCTCTAGCCCTTATTACCCGGAACAACTAACAGCCATCTGACCTAGCCAACACAAAGGTTCAATTTAAAAAAAAACTGCACAAAAAGTGCAATGTCCACATGCGTCACACGTGCACCATACAGCAAGTGCCGGTTCTCACGAGCGAACAAAAAGAGAACGTGATTTATCGACGCGAGCGAGGCGAATTCACCCCTGCAATCTGACGCGACCCCTGGCTGCTGCCCGGTATGGATTACGCATACGATACCTATACGCTCAATAATGTAATACTTATACTAGGGTATGGACAGCAGCATCGAGCTGAGTACTCAGCATTAATAC
Source organism: Epirrita christyi (assembly GCA_951392215.1). Lineage (NCBI taxonomy): Eukaryota > Metazoa > Arthropoda > Insecta > Lepidoptera > Geometridae > Epirrita > Epirrita christyi. The sequence continues at coordinate 1,087,523 of OX595835.1, forward strand.
TGCGATCACTATTCCATCTGCCAAGCGTGTTTATCATGGAAAATCTCATTATTGCATTTTATGGAATAGGTCTCGTCTAGCAGTAGACGTCTGAAGGCACTTAACTCATTTTTTTTTATATATTAGCTTATTAGATGTCACATATATTATCAAAACAACAGGCGATGAACAGCCGCGGCGCCGTTAAGGTCAGCAACAGTTAGCTACAGCAAAATTAACTACTGGGTGATATTGTAACATTACGTAGATCTTAATAAAATCAATAGTTTAAGTAAAATATGATTTATAGATCATAACAGTTTGTCATATCTTCTTATAGCACATTCCGAAACGTTTTTAATGATTTTAATTACAGATTAATTTCCCAAAATTAAAGTTTATTTACTCAGGTATTAGAACGCCTGGCAATTTGATATGCTCAATAAAGTAAAACCACATAAAGAAAATAAGCAAAAATGTTAATTAACGACTTAGCACTTCATTAAGACGATGAAGCAGAAGATACACTTTTATTGTATCTTTAAAACTAGAAAAGCCGTTATTGGTTTATTAAAAAGAAAACAGTTTTTATGGCACATAACTAGCCGCATAAATAAAAGCACACAGCGGCATTATTTAAAGAAAGCTGGTCAAATACAATTAACATAACACAGTAACGAAGAACCTATATCGAAAGAAACATAACAGTGTTGTTAAAATACCTATCAATGAGTATTTCATTTTTTTTACTTCATAGTAAAAATATTCAGCTCAAAAGTGACATAAATATACCTATCGTCCTTAGTCGTATACGCAAGCAAAAGTAATTCCTCATTTAAAAATTACATAAAGAAATGTAGAGAAAACACTTTAGAAATAGATATGTAAATAAACTTAATCAGTCACCATTTTAAAGCAGTAATCAATCACTAATGGAATATTTAAATCCTAATCCCATATCCTTCTTCGATCCTTAATCGAACTTAACTTTGAAAACGATCTTGAGTGTGTTCCAATTTCAAAATTCCCATACAAAAATGAAATTTTGGTGTTGCCAAGATCGTTCTCAAAGTTGAGTTCTGTGTAAAAGGGCCTAAAAATCCGAGAAGCCTGATTAAAAGATCGAATGCGTTTGCCTTAACGACACTGCTCACTGCTGCCACCCTCGCATTCAAAGCGTTTTCGCGCAAAAACTCCAACGCAATGTAATCGCAATACAGAGTCGCAACAGACTTCTCGGGTCAGAATCCTCTTTTCAAACTGTCGTTGAATTTAAATCTTGTGCTTCATGAATTAGAGTTTGAAATCACTTCAAATCATTATGTTTTCTTAGAAGAAAGAGAATAAATTGTAGTTTTTAGGATTTGGCTTTGCTCTATCTATCGGACGTTACTCTACTGCATCATATAATTTTGTGAGAGTTGTGTTTTAAACAATCAATACTACGAAAATAAAGTCAGACAATAACTGGATAATAATTATTCTGATTATCGATACCAATATTTATTACTAGTTGCGCCCCGCGGTTTTACCCGCGTGAATAATGATGAAAATTGATGATGATGATGAAAAGTAGCCTATGTGTTAATCCAGGGTATAAGGTATCTCCATTCCAAATTTCACTCAAATCTATTCAGTAGTTTTTACGTGAAAGAGTAACAAACATCCATACTCACAAACTTTCGCGTTTATAATATTAGTAGGATAGGATAGGATGATGAAAGAAAACCATACAACTACATTAAGTATTTGTGCTAAAAGTAAACGGTGTGATTCGTTTATAGAGGTTTGTAAATCAATCGTTGCAATAACAAAGAAATGATTTACAAGGTCATGGAAAAATATGATGAATATTTTTAGGGTTCCGTCTTCTTTCAGTCTTACAAACGTATAGATCCTCGTTTAACCTTTAATTGAGTATTTTTTATACAAGTAACTGACAAAACGTATATAACCTGATATCTCTGCCATAATCTAATACTATAAACGATAAATATATTTTTTTGAGATCTCAAAAACGATTTCGGTGAAGTTTGCTATATGGGGGTTTTCAGGGCTGAAAAATCGATTTAGCTGAAAAACAAAATATCAGATTCCACAACACACCAATGGATACATAATTTGTTATGCTGAGAAATTAATATTAGCAAGTAGTTATTGTCGGCTTCCTCACTACGCTAAGGCTCGAGGGAGACAAGAGCTATATAAATCTCTTTCTCTCGCTCTTCTAAAATATCTTTGGGGAACGCGCTTTTCAACGCAAACATGTCACTCCAGTACTAATTATAAAATGCCTTGTAATAAATAACTTTTCATTTAAAAACCGACTTCCGCCAATGTATTCGACTAAATATTTGGATGAAAACAAATTGATGAAAGAACCATAGTGGTGAAAGGATTATAATACTTTTTGAATGCAAATGCTTGGTTTGTTGCTGAAAATATCAAAATCGCCATATGTATGCCTACAATATTTGAGGAGTTCCCTCAATTCCTCATGGATTCCATCATCAGAACTGGATTCTGAAAAAAATGGGACCAATCTGGAAGTATTCAAATAAAACAAGATTTTTCCAAATAGGTTCATAAAACCCGGAGACATGAGGTAACAAACATAAAAAAAAATACAACCGAATTGAGAACCTCCTCCTTTTTTGGGAAGTCGGTTAAAAACAATTTGTTAGTTTATTACAAGAAATTATCAAGTGAGACTTGAATATGGCAATGTCAACTATATTGGCAAATCAGACGATCTGATGATGGACTGGCTTCTAAAAAATATTCTTGAAATGTTGTTGTTTTTGTAGTTACTGTTGGGACACTGGATAAAGTCCTCCTCAAGTTTTCCAATCACTGCGGTATAATACTACTATAATGTATTCTACTGTTCGTTGAACTCTTGAAATATTATGCATTTTTCAACCAGCTTAAACATATTTAAACGACTTCAAAAAAAAGTAGGAGGTTCTCAATTTAACTATATTTTTTTTAATGTTTGTTATATGATTACTCTGCCATTTATTATAAATTGATTTTGATGGTTCTTTTATTTCGTAGGTCATTCTTCAGTGGTAGTCCCATATAAATTTTATCGAAATTGATTCAGCGTTTATAGAAAGAAGTCGTTTTTTTTTATAAAAATAAACTTTGTATTATTTTCAAATATCTTTTAACTCTACGCTTGCAAAACTCTAGATTAAAACATGTACCGCTCACACTTGGCAGACTTCATTAATTAATTCTTTAGTGCGTGAATGGAGAAATCTCGAAAGATATTATTTAAATTGATTGATTTATGAATCAGATCCAAGTTCCCGAACCGGTTGGTTCATTCAGATGTGGCCTATGACTATGGATATGTAGAACGCTATTTAGAAATATATCTATGTAAGTATCTAGTTATGGAATCAAGAACATTATTGACGACCTCTGTGGCGCGGCGGGCGAGTAGCCGGCTGAGATGCAAGAGGTCGCCGGTTCGATTCCCGCTGCGGGTCAAATGTTTGTATGATCTGCAAATATTTGTTCCGGGTCTGGGTGTTATGGTTCCTGATACTCACAACACAGGGAATCCTAGTGTGGGATCAAGACTACGTATGTGACTGTTGCGTGTTATGTTATGTTATTATGTTTTCCATTACCTTATCGGTGGTTACTATTGTTTTTTGGATGTGACGGGGTGGGATGTGACAGGACACATCCCACCATAGATAGGAAAACGGGTTTTATATGCCGTGGGTATCAGGAACTACGAGTACCATGGTACCATACCACCCAGACCCGGAACAAATATTTGCAGATCATACAAACATTTGTGCCGCAGCGGAAATCAAACCCGCAACCTCTCGCATCTCAGTAAAGCTAAGTACTAGTACGCTACGCCCGATTTCTTACGAATTTTAAAACACTGTCCCACACATCTCTATTTCTTAAAATGTTGCCGTAGATAAGCATCGTATTCATAAATTTTAATTAACATCTCATCGGCCGTTATACGTTCACTGTTGGACGAGGCCTCTCTCATACAATGCAATGGGGGAATTTGCCACAATCACCACGTTTGGCAGGCGGATTGGTGTTCAGTACTCAGGTTGATGCTGCTGCTCATTTCTTATGTAAATCCTTAGTCAGCTTTTACGATATCTACGGGAGGAGACAGAGGGATCTATTCTTAGGCCGGACAATCCACAGCACGTAACACACACACAGCACAGCACAGCGCGCACTCAGCAGCAAACGTTCCTCTGTTCATAATTTCAAAGTCTCTGAAGTAATCCCTTATTCAGCTTTTACGACATCCATCGGAGGAGACAGACAGACTGATACACGATCAATAATGTCGCGGGTAATCCGTATTACTGCACCATTTTATTCATCGTCTAGAGACCGCTTTAGAATACGCAAAAAGACGCAATGATAATAATTTTAAAAATAAAACTGGATTTTCTAAACACACTTATATCTCCGATAACCAGCGAATAATTTGAAAGTTTATTGAACTTTGAACTCGCGAATAATCCTAGAAGTCGCCATATCAAATCAACAACGAACTGTGAACAATTATTAGGCGCTATTCGATGGCGCCTATTCACAAAGGCTAAGTGCTTTTAGGTATATAAAGAGATTTAATTGCTCAATGGTATACTAAGCGATACTTATGCAGTTATGGCATAGAGTGTGTATTGTGTGATGAGTGATTATTTCAATTAATAATTCGCCCAGTAACGAGATTTGTGGTCGAGTACGTACTACGACTAATCATCAAAAAAGTTTTCATTTTTTAAATTTCACGGGACTACAACAGGGTCAAAAAAAACTAACAATAAAAAATCATTCACATTGGATCAGCTATCTCTGTGATATCCTGTCCAAGCATACAAAATACATTATAGCCGACGAAATGATACCCGTTATTTTTGAAACTCCATAAACGGTAGGCGTATTACGAGTTTTGCATTGCAAAAACCGATTTGCGGAACGTGAGCATTCAACGTGACTTACGTAGTAACTACTATTCTGTGCCGCGCAGTCGGTAGAAGCAGTATAGATTAGTAAATAGTTACTACGTAAGTCACGTTAAATGCTCACGTTCCGCAAATCGGTTTTTGCAATGCAAAACTCGTAGGTAATACGACCTCGGTTGTGTATTTGGGGTATAAAGGTCGTAGAAGCACCTAACAAACTGCCGGATACACATATATTACTAAAATCAATGCTTCTTAAAATCCAGACTTCGAAGACACCTGCACAGTTACTTGTGCAGGTGTGTTGGGTGTCTGTGTTAGTGAAAAGGATCCTTACACAGATTTACTAAAAATGAATATACCTACTTAAATCGTTTATTACGTAAAGCTAGAAAGCTATGCAAATGTGATCATGCAGAGATGAAACCAATTAAGTATAAATCTATCGGCAGAACGCATTACATTAAATTTTATATTTATCTTATTTATTTTCTTTTATCATTTTTGCAGATCCGAGATTGCGATATTGCGAACAAACTGTCACAAAATATGTATATTTATAATGATTGGTCTGAGATGATCACAATTTGTGCTTAATTTAGAGTAGATACCTAAATTTACTGTAAGCTAACAATGTTTTATTTTAATCTTGACTTTGTTGGTTCGGTTGCGTTATGTCGGTTCAGCTATGTTATGTCTCAATAACTTTTCATTAAAAAAAATCGACTTCTGCCATTGAATTCGGCTATCTTTTTATTTGTTAAAGGCATACACAACAGTTACTTGTTGCTGAAAATACCAAAATTGCTATATGTATGCCTATAACATCAGAGGAGTTCCCTCAATTCCTCATGGATTCCATCATCAGAACTGGGTTTTCAAAAATGAGACCAATCTGGAAGTATATCTATTCAAATTAAAAAAGAATTTTCCAAATCGGTTTATAAACGATGGAGATATGAGGTAACAAACATAAAAAAAATACAACCGAATTGAGAACCTCCTCCTTTTTGTGAAGTCGGTTAAAAACTACAAATAATACAAAACTATATTATAAAATAAGTATGTATGTGTTATAATTATAATATTTACCTGCTTTGTTCGTATAATGTTATGATATATAAATAATAGCACGACGTAACAACCCAGTGTTATATCCGTAAATATATGACGAAAAAAACACTACCTGTGACTCTTACGCTAACAACTATAAAATAAGACAGCGCAGACAATATCCACACCTTTATAACAATAGCATAGAGCTGAAATTTGAAATACAGCAATTGTCACAAGACCAAAATTCATTGCCTCAAATAAAAGATACTCATTGTATGCAATCAAATTTGTCCACTATTGTTATGCTAAATTACTTTTTATACCCACGGATTAGAGAATAAATTCGTTTGATATCGTTTTCTAATAAGAAGGGGCCTTGTCACACACGATTTGAAGAGTAGATTGTAACCCAATATTGTGCACACGACTTTAGAAAAAGGTAAAGGCAATATGTTTTTATTAAAAGGATATCGCTGGTGGCCGTATTGTCTCTATGTCAGTAAGATAGAGTAGAGACACAATAACAAAGAGAACTTTAGATTCTGTTATATGACTTTTTGGTGGTGAAAGGGTCTTTTTGTGTTAAAAAGTACTTTATTGTAAGATTGTCAAGCATTTCCTTATAAATTCCATCGCCACTGAACATGGAAATATCCAACGTGGAGATAGCTCTAAGGAAACCGTAGCCCAACAACCCCCCTCCCCTAACCCTTAAATCCCTTCCTCCCTTAAAAGTCCCTTTAAAGTTAATCGTAAACCGCACACTATTTTAATTCATTACACTAGTTCTTTCTTGATCACCATTTTTGAGGTTTGGTAGAGGAAACAGTATGGAATAAGGATTCAGTTCTCAAAGATGGGCTTGTTTTAGTCATAGTATTTTGATTAGTACGATGTTTTTGCTCTTTCGATAAAAAACTAAATCGTCATTGATATATTTATATAACAAAAACCTTAAATAAAATAGTGAATTTACAATTCTTTAAATTTTTCTGATTCACCTGTGACCGCTTTTTTGTTCAAAGATAAAGCTACGGCGTTCTTTACACGATCAGTCTGGCCTCTGGTAATATATTCACCGGATTATAACGATAAGTAGTAATAGTAGATAGAAAGTAGTAGATAGTAAGTTGTACCTAGGTTATGTTATGTTATATTATATGGATGAAGTGATTTAACTCTATTCTGAACTATTGAATTAATCAAGGCTCGCTAGAATAACTAGGCTAATTAACTACAACTAAAACTACTAAATAATATGATGTATTCACTAGTCGGTAATGGTCACAAAGTGCAGACAGTAAACACATCACACACATAACATAACGCCCAATAGTCACAAACATAGTCCTGTTCCTACAGTAAGGTTCCCTGTGTTGTGAGTATCAAGGAGCTACGAGTACCATGGTACGACTACACCCAAACCCGGAACAAATATTTGCAGATCATACAAACATTTGTTCCGTAGCGGTAATCGAACCCGAACCTCTTCTGTCGCAGCCGGCTACTCACCAGCCACGCCATGGAGGTCTTCAAGAGTTGATAAGTTTTTTCTGAGTAGGCTCTAGTTTGAACGTGCAAAGTGCGCCTTATATGTATCTCGAATCAGGGGTAGATTGAAAAAATGTTTAAAGCATTGCTCGCAATACGCGGTCGGTACCTGACTTTAGCACAAAAAATATGATTAATGAAGGTAGAAATTAAATGATTTCGACTCAGGTACAAAGTACCCCCGGGGGTAAAGTGGCGATTTTTTAAGCATTGTCCGTGTGACTACGCGATTCCTGGCCGCGTTCACTTCTTCGTAATTATGGATCTGTCATGTTTATTGTATGAAATAAATATTAATCGTTTTGCTCCTTTAATTAAAATTAATTACTAGGTTTTAGTGCTGAAATAACAATGTTTTTAATACTTAGGTACAGCATTGGAAGCTAAAAAAAGCAAAGACTAGTGTTTTTTTTTTAAATACTACTTGTCAATCAAACAAGCATACGGGCCACCGTGTATTGTTCATCAAAGGGCCCACCTGATGGAAAGTAGTTACCGTAGCCTATGGACGCCTGCAACACCAGAGGCATCACACGCGCGCTGCCGACCCAGAGACATAAAGATGAAAAGTCTCATGTGCCTGTAATTTTACCGGCACCCGTACCCTTCAATCCGAAACACACCAATGCGAGCAGTATTGCCTGGCGGTACAAATAGGTACGGTGGTAGTACTTCCCCGGACGAACTCTTTCACAAGAATTTCTACTACTAACAAAGAGTCAGAGACTATTGTCCGTGCCTTAGTATCATCACACAGGGCACTAACGTTATGTTCGTGGTAGCCTCAATGGCATGGTAATGTTGCCTTATGAATAGGACTCCTGCTCCTCCCGTGGATATCACATAAGGCGACTAAGACTACACCAGGGGATGGGCAGCAGCATCTATCTGAGTACTTAAGTGAAGGTTACCGGTAGGGTGTTTACGTCCTTTTTTACGCGAACGAAGTTTCCTTCTAATATGGCTGTTATTTCTCCAAACTCTATGAAATTTTGTACACATGATCTATAGACATCACGAGTGTCAGTTTAAAAAAAAAATTGTATTATGTAAATAATTTTTGTAACCATGTAATTTTATAAAAAACTACCATGGTGTAAAACCATGGTGTAAACACCATAAAATTTCATGGTGGTTGAAGAAATAATAGCCAAATAAGAAGCAAACTTCGTTCGCGTGCAAAAGTGCCCTTTCTAGCTACTGGTGACCTCCTCTTAACACGAATACTGCGATCACCAATCCACCAAGCGTCGTGAGTCGTGATTATGGCAAATGACCCCATTGCATTCTATATTATGGGAGAGGCCGTCTAGCGGCTGATAAAAAAATTATATATTGTAGTAAGTAGATGCATAGTTTTTTTTTTAATTAATTGAGCCTTTATAATATTTATAAATGTTTTCGTGTTTGGATATGATTTTTGATAATTTTAATTAATTCTGCACAATAGAAAAAACAAAGATAATTTAGGTGCTAAACGAGACCAGATATATTTTGATAAACAACAATGCGTACATCCTATTGCTTGTAAAATTTTACAATCAGGCACGGCGGGTCAGTAATGGTTAAATTTTATTATTCCGAAGCATATTGGTATACGCCGCTCGTTATTAACATGTATTCGTTAACGTACTTCGGATTTTTATTGCGTTTTTTTGTTTATTGTCGTGTGATTTGGATGTTAATACTCGGGTGCAGGGGTGTACTGAGGGTAGAGATATAAACAGGCGTGGCCGAAATAGGGTCACTTAGAAGAAAACACAATACCTCCCAAAATAACTTCTTTGTGCTTTTATTTTTTATTTAATAAAAGTGAAAACTGTTCTTACAAGTTTTTTTTTGACGTGTTAACGTCTTATAAATCGATGGAGCCGGCTGCACGCTCGAAAAAACATGACTAATGCGTCGTTATCTCGTCATACGTCGTTAGCTCGTCATGCGTCAACTCGCAAAACGAATGCGGTGACGCTGCATGCGCATGCGCTATATATGCTATATATATATATGCGCATGCGCAAAGCGCATGCGTTTTGCGCATATACATATATATATATATATATGCGCCTGCGCGAAGCGCATGCGCTAACGCCGCATTCAGCTTTCCAACACATTTGACTGTTGCATTTACAAATGTATAACTGCAGACGCACTGAGAAAAATGTCATTTTGGCTTCATTATAAAATATCAATACGTCTTTCAAAAATACGATGAATTGTTCTAAAATAAGGTTGTATCATGTATATATAATAAAATAATCTAGTTTAAATAGTAAGTAATACAATATTATGATGACCATTCTCCGTAATAAACGGTGACAGAATATAAGAAGATTAAATCGATACTTTACGATGCTTTCCTCTTAAAATAACACTACGTAATATGAAATGGTCTGCTGGATGTCTGCTTGGCAGAAATTCGATGATACCTAAGATATAACAGTTTTCGTCACTTTATTTTTGTAGTTAGCATCAATTTTCTTGAAGCTTCTATGCATAAAATCCTTATAATATACGACTACGGACTATATCTTCCGCCGTTTCGTTACTGCTTCGCTTGTTACTGTCCATCCAAAGGTTGTCTGGAAGAAATCGCTCTCAGCGATAAGGCCGCCCATTGTACTGCTAATTTTAATAAATCCTTTTATGTATTCCTGGTGTACAATAAAGTGTTAATCTATATATCTATCTATGTGACTACGGGCATACAAAAACTAATTAACAAATGAACAAACATCAAATAATGATTACGGAATCAATTATGATTCCGGTGATTGGTCACACCAAAATACCATGACTAGCACACAAAAATACAATTACGTAACAAATTACCATCGAATATGATTACGGAACCATAATATTTGACGCGGCACTCCAAAATACCGTGATCATCACACAAAAATACGTTTATCGTTTTACTAAAGTTTGATTACAGATTCATAATATTGGATGACCGGCATATTAAAATACTGTGAAATCACCAGTCTACTGCGAACGGCACGCGGGTAGGTCCTAGCCCGGTCATTTTATTCTATTTAGTTAGCAGGGAAGCACATGCGCTCCGCCTTTTGCTTGTAATTTTATTTTAAATATTACGGATTGTCTATAGTTAGTGTTACAAAATGTGAAGTGATTTGAAGCAACAAAGTGCAACAAAGATCAGCTGGGTTTCATAATACCTAACATTTGTTCGTGTACAAAAATAAGTGTTTTAAGATTAGTGCACCAGTTTATGCAAGCTGTTGATGTAAAAGCTTGTGACAGTACATAACCCAGTTTTGCCGACTGATGCCCAGCTGATGTCCATTTAAAATGATGTGGTTGTACATAAAATAATCTCCACCTTTCTACTACGTATCGTTCAGCAGGCGCTGACGCCTACCAAACCATGGCTGGTTGGTGAACGCCTGGAGGGCTCAACGTGCCTATCTTATTACGTTGGGTATCCTGGCAAAGCCCGAGTCTCGATCCCGTTCTCTGTCCAGCACGCCTGAAGTCGCGTCGTGTTCTAGGATCAATCACCAGGGATTTGAATAAGGTATTGATTTTAGTCTCGTATTAAGTAAAATATCTCAAAGTCAAAGTCAAAGTCAAAAAGAACTTTATTCATTGAAATCACAAGGATCATTTTGAATCGTCTTATATAAAATTAAATTACTCCTGTTCCAACGCGACCAAGCCTAGAAGAATCAGGCAACAAACTCGGCTTGGCTTACATAAATGGTCCGTCTTACCACTAGGTGAGAAGCGCCTGTGTGGTGCCTCGGAGCAAGGAGTTGCTGATACATAGTAAATGAGAACTTAAAAACCTTAGGAAGGTAGTCAAAAGTAAATAAACATCAGCAAAAATATGCAAGACAGCACACGCTACGCTTGTTATACTTATAAATAATAATCTAATACAAACATGTAAATAGGTAAGTACAGATATTGCAAATTTCCATTTTAGCAGTCGAGGGGCAGAGCGACATCAGGCCACGCGGCTTTATCATTAATATAGTCATCAAAAGTGTAATACGCTTTCTTAATTAGATTCATCTTTATGTAGGATTTAAATCTTCGAATAGGAAGTTTAAATGCACCTTCTGGAAGTTTATTATAGAACCGTACAGAATTCCCCATAAAAGACCCACTTACTTTCTTTAATCGAAATTTTGGTATATTTAGTTTGTGTTTATTTCTCGTGTTAATACCATGCACGTCACTTTTTATCATAAAACTATCCAAGTGTTTATGTGTATGTAATAATATTTCATAGATATATTGCGATATTACTGTAAGAATATTGATTTCTTTGAAACGCTCTCTCAAGGAGTCACGCGACTTCATTTTATAAATGGCACGTATTGCCCGTTTTTGCAAGACAAAAATAGCTTGGATATCTGCTGCTTTACCCCACAGTATGATACCATATGACATAACACTATGGAAGTAGCTAAAATAAACAAGCCTAGCTGTAGCTTCATCAGTAAGCTGCCTTATTATACGAACTGCATATGCAGCGGAACTAAGTCTACCAGCAAGAGCCACAATTTGTGGTGCCCACTGCAACCCTGCATCAATATTAAGCCCTAAGAAAATGGTAGACTTGACAAGATCAAGTGTCTCCCCATTTATTTTAATATTAGTTGGATAATGTTTTACATTTGGCAATGTGAATTTGATGCATTTAGTTTTTTTAGCATTAAGCAAAAGATTATTAACTGTGAACCACTCAAGAACACGCGATAGTGAATCATTTACATCATCGTAATTAGATTTAGATCTATCAACTTTGAAAATCAAAGAAGTATCGTCAGCAAACAGAACTATGTCACATATGTCTTTCACAAAAAAAGGGAGATCGTTAATGTAAACTAGGAATAAAAATGGGCCTAGTATTGAACCCTGTGGCACCCCCATGACAATAGTTGATCCTGAAGACCTTTCACCACCAACATCAACTTTTTGGACTCTATTGGATAAGTAAGAATTTACAAGATTAATTGCCTGATTTTGTATGCCATAATGTTTTAACTTGGAAATTAAAGTATCATGCCTCACGCAGTCAAAAGCTTTGGACAGGTCGCAGAAAACTCCGATCGCGTCCTGCGAGTTCTCCCATGCTTCAAATATGTGTTCTAAGAGCATGGTACCAGCATCGGCTGTCGAACGACCCTTAGTAAATCCAAATTGATGACTATGAAGAAGTCCGTGGAGGTTGAAGTGTGACAATAACTGAGTAAGAATAAGTTTCTCAAAGATTTTACTTAACGCAGGCAATATAGAAATTGGCCTATAATTACCTGGATCTTTTTCATTACCAGACTTGAACAAAGGAATTAATTTACTATGTTTCATAAAATCAGGAAAGACTCCCTCGTCAACACATCCATTGAAAATATAGGCCATACACGGCGCAATATCAATAATTATAACACCTAACACCTTTGTAGATATTCCCCAAAGGTCTTCAGTATTTTTAATATTAAGTGACTTAAATGTCTTAACAATATCAATGGCATTAACGTATCTGAAACTAAACGCGACCTCACACTTATCAACACTTAATTCCAATAAAGTAGATGCTCCAGAGGCAGTTGATTTTAAAGATTGAGTCACAATATTAGGTATACTAGAGAAAAAACTATCAAAGGCATTTGCGACCTCAATATTATTTGATAATATTGTATTGTTTACGTTTAAATTAATTTGTTTACTACGAGGTTTAGCTTTACCTGTTTCATTATTTATTAATTTCCAAGTTGTCTTAATTTTATTTGTTGATTTTTCTATTTTATTTCTCAAATGCAATGATTTTGCTGCATGACAAACTTTTTTGAAGGTCTTGGAATAGTTCTTTATGTACAAGATAAACGTTGGATCGTGCAACATTGATTCTCTAGCCGCATAGAGTTCATATAATTTATTCCTACTTCTATAAATACCGGTTGTAGCCCAATCAGCTAACCCGACATTAGCTCTAGCTTTACATTTTTTTAACTTAAATATCTCACTATGTTCCTCACATATCAACTTAAACAAACTAGTAAAAAGGTCATTCGGATCATCTACGCACGGTACAAGGGGCATTTTAAGTTCAATACTGCCCTGGAACTTCTTAATGCGACTTTCTGTGATAGGCCGATAAGTGAATTCCTTAGGTTCATCTACAAAATTACAAGTAAATATAGCACTGTGGCCATAGTGATCTGAGGTGAAATGTTTAATTACTGATTTATCAATTGGAACACTACTGCAATAAATATTATCTAAACAGGTGGATGTTGTTAGTGTCACCCTTGTAGGTTCTTCGAAGAGGTGATTTAAGTTAAAGCATTTAAATAAATTAAGCAGCCTCTCAGATAGAGGATTAACCGGAATATCTATATTGAAATCTCCGCAGACTATTAGCATTTTATTACAAACAAAAGTTTTAAGCAATGCTTCTTCCATAGTGGATTCAAATAATGCGAAGTCTGCGTCAGGGGGACGGTAAACGCTCACAATGATATGCCGCTCTAGCTCAACACAAGATAGCTCAATAGTCCTCAGTCATACATTAGTCATCTAATGTGAAAGCCCATGTTAATTAGAGATACTCTTTATGGTACCATAAAGTAAACATGTCACAAAATACTGTATTTAGGTAAATTTAGCTAATTTCCTTTCGAGTTTTGTAGGCTGACTTCGGCAGAATTTACTACCCCAAATTTAAAGCTACTTTCGACCCCCATATATAAAAATCTATTTGACCTAACCACTTGCAATTTTGTACAGGTGACGCGGATAAGGTGCAGTCAGCTTTGGAACAGTGGTCTCGACCCTCAGCTGGTCCGTGACAGGAGGTCGTGCGCCCTCTGACAAGAGACGGTGCGAGCCCGCCTCCGTTACCCCAAAACTACTACTCCGTTACTCTAAATTATATATTTTGCGGTTTTTAATAATATTTTGTAATTTTTAATTAAAATGTTAATCCGTCATATGTTTTTCCATTATAGCAAATAATTCCCCAAATCCCAAATCCACTGTTATCTAGAAGTACCTACTTTATTAGGGTTATTTTCTGTATTGCGTAGGTACTTTTTTCTGAATGTGCTTTCCTCTCATTTCCGAGTATTTCCTGTTATTTCATCCTACTATTTATCCATGCTTTCCTACTATTATTGATGTGCTTTCCTATTGTTTATTCTTACTAATTTTCTACGCCTCCTGTTGTAGCATGGCTCGGGTATTTTTCCTTCTTCTTAAATATGTGTGGGCCAATTTATAAAGATAATTGACACTTAGTAATCTACTCTGACCCATAACCGTGCAAAAGTACGGTTACGGGAGTGATGACGATGAACGACTATACATCATCATCATTCTCTTAACCGTACTCTTGCTTATTCTATGTGTCAATTATCTTTATTAATTGGCCCATACATATTTAAGAAAAAGGAACAATACCCGAGCCATACTACAACAGGAGGCATAGAAAAATAGTAAAAAAAAACAATAGGAAAGCACATCAATAATAGTAGGAAAGCATGGATAAATGGTATAGGATGAAATAACAGGAATTACTCGGAAATAAGAGGAAAGCACATTCAAAATTGTAGTAAAGCATACAATAATAGTAGGAAAGCATGGATAAATAGTAGGATGAAATAACAGGAGTTACTCGGAAATGAGAGGAAAGCACATTAAAAATAGTAGGAAAGCATACAATAATAGTAGGAAAGCATGGATAAATAGTATGATAAAATAATAGGGATTACTCGGAAATTAGAGGAGAGCACATAAAAATAGTAGGAAAGCATACAAAAATATGATGACAGTCATATGTAATGTTATGCTCTCTCTCAAAAAGTAATGGTCCATTACGATTACCGTCACCGTAAGTCCGGACATACGGTGATACGAACTACTAATGCATGGTGACAGCTCATCATAATATATGGTTAGCAGCAGCAACAGTAGTTTCATCGTACTTTATGGTTATTTCCGTATGCTCCCTACTTTACGTGAAATCACCATATTTTTTGATGAACTGTTTTCTCAGTGCGTGTTTAATGTGCCTTATTCATGGAAACTATGAAAACTATGACAGCAGTGACGAGTGGGAGGGAACCCAACTTCCGATGCTAAGGTCGTGGGTTCAAATCCAGGTAGATCAATGTATTTTTCCACTCGACAAATCTATATTCGCAATATTACGTTCTCTCAAACGGTAAAGGAAAACATCTTGAGTGACATTCATGTCCTAAAACAATAAATTCGAAGACATGGGACAGCGCGTAAAAGGAGCCTCTACTAGGCGCACTTAATCCTTTCACCACACTTGTTCTCTCACCATCGGTGACGACCTCTGTGGCGCGGCGGGCGAAGGTTCGCCTGCGACGCAGGAGGTTGCGGGTTCGATCCCCGCCTCGGAACAAATATTTGTG
The DNA here is from genome assembly GCA_951392215.1 of Epirrita christyi. Lineage (NCBI taxonomy): Eukaryota > Metazoa > Arthropoda > Insecta > Lepidoptera > Geometridae > Epirrita > Epirrita christyi. The sequence continues at coordinate 1,103,481 of OX595835.1, forward strand.
CGATCTGCAGATAATTGTTCCGGGTGTTCTGGGTATTTTCTATGTATGATAAAAATATCTATCTATGTAATGTATATTATGTTACGTATATCAGTTATCTAGTTGCCATAACACAAGCTCTGCTTAGCTTGGGGCTAGATAATGTTGTGTGAAATGTCCAGCATTATTTATTTATTTTATTTATTTATCGGTTACTAGGCCCTTTTCAAGGCCACCATACCTCGATTGCCTATCAAATTGGTAATAGCTATTGACTACAATTTCGCAGTACATTGCGCCGCGTGTTTAACTTCTTTTCCAAGAGTCGAAACATAAAGCGCATTGTACCGTAAAATCGTATTCGAAAGCGATTACCAGTTTAATAGGCAAAACTCTGGCTGGTCTCTGACCAACAGACTTCGTGTCACGAAGTCATTGTAGCATGTGTGAAAACATGTTTTTTTTTAAATAGACCAGAGATTTTATTTTCTTCCGTAGGTTATATCTCAATTACAAAATATATTTTATCATTTTCAAAACCCCGAGTACCTATACCCTGAGTACGCCCAAAAATAACAAACATTTTTTACAATGCCAATCGTTATTCGCAGTACCGCAATACATCTCGTATCGACAATTATTGTAATTAAACTTAAGAACCCAGCGAAGGATGAACTGCCCATACAAACGTAATACCGACGTCATTTGTAATTCGAGCATATTTCCACCATATTATGCTATTATTCGGATTCGGATAGTATTTATCTATGTTCCCAGATAGTTTTTTTTATCAAAATATATACCTAAAATGAAATGTAAGCGAATTACTTTTTGTATATTTTTACGACCTAAACGACATGTTTTCATCTTATTTGTTTCGTATTAAAAACAACGATATGTTACGTATTTTATGTGTAGGAACATAGCTTATATTTTCAAGTAACAGAATAACAACACGATATAAAAAAAACAATAAGTTTTTATTCATCATTTTTGGTATTACGGAACTTGAACAAATTTCTAAAAAATTCTGAACGCCCATATTGCTATCGCGTCAGAACCGAGGGCCGGTCGGGGAACTACGGTTGTGTGATGTTTGACAACTCGACAGGCACTCACACTAGTACACTGTGTAACCCCGCGCTTCGCTTGCTCTTGTGTTTGTTCACCTATTTATTTGTTATATATGACATTGCAATATTTTTGTCATTTTATTTAGATTTCCCTTGTGATTTGGAATGAAGTAACCTAGGTAACTAACATACCTACGACTTGTGCTTTGTTTACCATTCAGTACCTAGTTTTTGCGTGAAATAGTAGCGGCTCAATTTTCCTATAGCGACTGTGAGCTCGGAGGTTCATATTTTTATCACATAAAGTTTCACATAATACAAGCCTAAATATGAAATGGCGTACTACGGAAACCAATAGTTTTAGCATTGTGAGCTATGACAAAAAATCAAAGAAAAATATTTCAAAGTAAATGCTCAACTTTACTTTAGCGACTGTGACCTACGAGGTTCATATTTTTATCACATGTAGGTTCACATAGCACAAGCCTGAATATGAAATGGCGTACTGCGGAAACCAATAGTTTTAGCATTGTGAGCTATGACAAAAAATCAAAGAAAAATATTTCAAAGTAAATGCTCAACTTTACTTTAGCGACTGTGACCTACGAGGTTCATATTTTTATCACATGTAGGTTCACATAGCACAAGCCTGAATATGAAATGGCGTACTGCGGAAACCAATAGTTTTAGCATTGTGAGCTATGACAAAAAATCAAAGAAAAATATTTCAAAGTAAATGCTCAACTTTCCTTTAGCGACTGTGACCTACGAGGTTCATATTTTTATCACATGTAGGTTCACATAGCACAAGCCTGAATATGAAATGGCGTACTGCGGAAAAAAATAGTTTTGGAGCTATTCATTGTTGAAATTTGCTAAAAACTGGTTTCCGATCTCCATATTTTGGTGATATTTTACTATTTGTCAGTGTTTGGATACGATTTTCGGCTTTTGACATTGACAACCCACCCCTCCCCTCCCCCCTCAAGCCTTATACTTATAGTCGCTAAAGGAAAGTCCTTCGATGAATTCTCAAACAGGAGTAAGCACGTAAACAATCTCAACTCTGAGAACACAAACGATGACAGAGTTCATTGATGTTCAAGGAATACGTAACCGACTGGACCGTAAGAGCAAAAAACACGACTAGTTGAAAATTGAGAAACCACCAATTTTTAGCAAAATATACCATTTGGTCTGTCACTGTCATTGTCAAAAGCCGAAAATCGTATGGGAACACTGATAAAAAGTAAAATATCACCAAAACATGGCGTTCGGAAAGCGGTTATTAGCAAATTTTAAAAATGAATAGCTCCAAAACTATTGGTTTCCGCAGTACGCCATTTCATATTTAGGCTTGTGCTATGTGAACCTACATGTGATAAAAATGTGAACTTCCTAGCTAGCAGTAGCTAAAGGAAAGTTGAGCGTTTACTTTGAAATATTTTTCTTTGTTTTTTTTGTCATAGCTCACAATGCTAAAACTATTGGTTTCCGCAGTACGCCATTTCATATTTAGGCTTGTGTCTACATGTGATAAAAATATGAACCTCCTAGCTCACAGTCGCTATTGGAAAGTTGAGCCAAACTCAACGATCATCACCAACTTGCCCCCTTATTCGCTCTGACCAAACGTAACATAACGCGGGCTCGTTACGATATCTGCGTGGAATCATCGCTGAATCGTATGGGTGACGTCACACGTTATTGAAAAGAAATCTCATAGGTCATAGCGAATAACCACCCTGATCACAATTATTGGAAAAAAGTTTGTGCTCGCGAGTTCTAACTGTTCGCAGAACTAGGTACCAAGGAGTTTTTATTGCTAGATATATAAATGTAAAAAGTTTGTGACAAATGCCAAATATGCCAAAAAAATATTTTTGTCAAATGCTAGTTTGCATAAAACATAAATACCAGCTTCGAATTATGAATGGTAACGGCCACAGAATAGAAATAAGTGTTCGGCTGTGCCCCGCGCGCGCCTGCGTTAGCCAAACAGGGACAGCAATATGCAGGCCGACTTTTGCGCTATTCTCGAGTTGATTTAGCGTGCGGCCATCACCGCAACCTTAATCGTTGTATTTTGATGTGTTGCAACCCGGTTTTTGCGAATGTAGTGTAGTTAGGTCGGCGTCGTCGTGAGCGGCGAGGTATTAGACAAATTATTGTGTTATACCGATACCTCGATAAAACAACTTATCGGTGATTAGCGTTTGTTCATTTTATCCTAGTGTGGGATCAGGACTACGTATGTGACTGTTATGTTATGTTATGATCATTATTATTTAGCTGTTTTATTATTTAGCCTTTAATTTTGTATTAACTTATTTACTAAATACTATTTTATAACCCTGTACTCTATTTGATACATTATCTTAAGTTTTCTCTGTAAGTGAATTTGTAATTCTTTTAGAGAAATAAATATCATTAACCGTTACCGTCACGTCAGCCCGAAGTAGTTAAGTTAAAGTCTTAAGTAAAAAGTATTTTAATAATTAAACTCACAAGTATTATGTAGAATAGACTTATAATTATTATTTATTTATTTTAGTCATATATTTTCTTAGTCGGGTTTGGGTATTGTGGTACCCATAGTACTCGTAGTTTCTGATACCCACGACACAAGGAATCCTGGAGTGAAATCAGGACTATGTATCTGACTGTTGGGTGTTTTGTTATGTTATGTTATAATTAGTAATAATAATTAATTATTATTAATACTGATAGGTAAATATTATTATTATTTGTACTACTTGGCAAGCAAACAAGCATACGGCCCACAAAAGCAGTTACCGTAACCTATGGACGCCTCCAACACCAGAGGCATCACACGCGCGCTGCCGACCCTGAGACATAAAGATGAAAAGTCTCATGTGCCTGTAATTTCACCGGCACCCGTGCCCTTCAAACCGACACACAGCAATGCGTGCACTACTGCTTGGCGGCAGTAATAGGAACGGTGGTATTACTTCCCCGGACGAACCCTTTCACAAGAAGTTCTACTACTTACATAAATAAATATGTAGCAATCAAACAATAATTATCGACAAATGGGCAGATAATGTTCCTTGACCATGGATTAAGAAATTGAGAGTGATTGAGCACGTCTTGACGTAGAATTCTAAACAAATTGTAGCCATCGCAAGAAATGGCATCAGCTAAGGTTTAGTCATGGTCAATCTCTAAGATGTAATACACACACTTCCTAAACACATAACAAAATGCTCGTCCACTGTTTTCAAATAATATCTACTTTCATACAAAATAGTGTACAACCGTGTGTCACATGTCAAAAAGGGCAGAGCGTGGGTCACAGTATGTAATCCGACCCAACAGATGGCACGCTCCTTGCACTTCCGAAAATTAAAAAAAAAACCCTCAAGACGAGCAAAAAGTTGGAACATGTATGGAACATATTGGTTTAGGAAATGAGTTCCGTATATGCTTACATCATTGCTTCATCATGATTATCATCAACCGTTATACATCCACTGCTGGACGAGGCCTCCCCCATAGAATACAATGGGGGGTTTAGGCATAATCACCATGCTTAGCAGGCGGATTAGTGATCTCAGTAGTGGTGTTGAGTACTCAGGTGGATGCTGCTGCCCATCCCTTAGAATAAACTTTTACGGTATCCGCGGGAGAAGATGGAGGGGTCTAATCTTAGCCAGGACACACAACGGCAACATCAATTAAAAATAATTGTTTATATGAAAGACATTTAAATATGTGCATGTTAAATATCTTATTTTGTTAGACAAGATACAGACAATATAACTTCAGTCAAATAAAACATCAAGGCATAAAATAAAATAGTCTTATTAATTTAAATAACAAGGATCATTTTGGTATTTACATACTTATAATAATAAATTGACTCTTTTATAAACAAACGTCTTTTTCGTAAAAAAAACAATAGGATACTGAACTCAGAGGCCAAATAATTATAAAAGTATGTTTTTTAGTTGATTCCTTACATTATTGAATAACCAAAAAAAAAACTTACTTCGAAAGTCCACGGGTCCCTAAATTCAATGAACTGCAAACGTACACATACTGCATGTGCGGGACACTTGGTAAGAATATCCGTATGCCGTGCATCTGTTATTCACAAAAACCAAACGAAATTTACCCGAAATTGTAAAAAAAAACTTTAATGGTATCACAGTGCAGTTTACTTTCCACTATCCTAAGAAATAGAGACATCGTATTTGCCGAATTTGCCGTGGTGTTTCCGGCATAAGAATAAACCCTTTCCATCCCTCCCGTGGATGTCGTAACAGCCGACTAAGGGATTACACCATGGGATGGGCCGCATCAACCTGAGTACTCAAAACGAATACTGGAATCACCAATCCGCCTGCCAAGCGTGGTGATGATGGCAATTCTTCATTGTATTTAATTGCAGCAGTGGACGTCTAAATGATACTGCTGATGATGATGCTGATGATGATGATGGTGATGATGATATCATGTGCATTTTTTTTCTATTACATACTTCCTATTAGCACAGTAGGAGTCGTGTAGCAAAGATACGTAGCTCTAGTGACTTGTGTACCGAGTATCGATATGGTAAAATTGTGTTTGTTTAATATTGTACTTAATTATTCAGTGGGTTAGGTAGGTATTCCTTTTGGTAGTTTCACTGATGCCCATTATGGAAATATCATTACCATAACATTCCGATAACGAGGTAAGAAACCAGTAGAGGTAATCACCTAACCAAGTCATAAAATGTAAAAACAAACTTTCTTCGTTTATAAAAACAAACCCATCACTGTCCCAAGCAATAAAGTCATGTTATAGAATAAATTAGACATCTCCAAACATGGCCAAATCACGGCCGAAAAACCATTTACAAAATAACATTAGCAAACATTCAATTTTGAGTTCTATCGCGATCAGTATGTCACGATGACCCACGTTATGATAGGGAAACTAACAGTTAGAAAGGCCGACTTCAAAAATATATAAATGATATAAATCTAACGCTCTGGCTTAATTAAAATCATTTAATCCGCAATCTGCATATATTATAAGGCAAGACGTAGCCGATAAACCACGGTGCTGTGGAAACACACGGCTGGATATTTCAACCGTGCACGTCTATAATAAGTACTATAAGTAAAACGATGGATGAGAGATTGACTGGACGTCTGAAACCGTAACTCAATTATCTTGTCGACTGTACTGTTGCTATAAAATGAATTCGCGACGGGGTGTTACGCTACGTACAGGGAACCATTGTAATTGACATCGTTTAAGCAAAAAACACATGTATTCCACTCTTGAATGTTACCTAAGGGCGTATCACAAGTTTTGCATTTCAACAATCGATTGGCGAGTCGTGAGCTTGCAAAGTGACTTACGTAGTAACTATTTATGATTCTGTACTGTTTCTATCAACTTCACGGCACAGAATGATGAATATTATAGTTACTATGTAAGTCACGATAAAAGCTCACGACTCGCAAATCGATTGATGCAATGCAAAACTCGTAATACGGCCTCTTTCACTAGCGGGGCAAGAAGCCTAGTTGGTATTTACAAACACAATTGTTTGTAAATATTGTTTATACAAACTGGGCTTTTTGTCGCTAGTTTTAAGTGTTAGTTTTTTTGTTTGAATAAATGACGGAACTGATATGTGACCCACCTGATATTAAGCGATTACCCCAGCCCATAACAAATGTAGTATCTCTTAGGTCACGTCCATCTAGGACGCGCCCTACGTGACATTACATTTCTTGTTCCTATTGAATCCATTACCAGGTGTTGACTCTTGCTATCAGCTGAGAATAAGACCTATAAAAACCATACATTTTCAACTGGAAACTTCTGCAGGCTTTCTTTGCACTTTGCATGGCCATAGTCAATGTTGATAACCATCTGAAATTTTCCTGTAAGAAAGAAAACGCCGCGTGGCCGCTGTTTCTTCCGGCTCGTGTGTCGCCGCGGTGATGATACATGTTATACCGGTAATATGACCGTAATAGTCAAGTGTTTCCGTCACTTCGAACCAAACATCAGCATACATATATAAATTAAATGTACAATCTAGAACATTTATCGCAGGCCACATATTTCATTGTTGCAAAATGTGAGCTCATCTCTTGGTTTAAGGATGCTACTGAAATGTTGTGATATGAAATAACTTACATGTGCATTTGTAGAGTAGCCAGTGGGAATTAAGCCCAAAGTCAGACAGACAAAGTAAGTAAGTTTGCGTATTTTCACTAAGTTTCAGGCATGAGTAGGTACGAAAAGTTTAAAGAAAAAGTCACTACAATGAGGTATTATAAAGGACTAAGTTTTTTTATCATTCTTATAATCGACGACAGCGTCTATTGACAAATTAAATGGATCATAAAATGACAACTTTCAGCACTTTGAGTGGGGAACATTTTCCGCAATTCACGTGTAAATACGCTTTTTCACATCGAAACACAGACGTGTGTGTAACCTAACTGTAGTATCGACAAGTCCAAAACAAACGAAATACATTCAAAAAGAATTTTAAAAAATGGTATTCGCCCAAAAATCTAAAACACAGAAAGAAAGAAAGAAAGAAAAGAAAATGTTTATTTGTCCCCAAGTATACATGACAGTTAAAAGAGAAATAAAAAAACAACGGTAGCATAATTATTACACAAAGTTAAAGTAAAAAAAAAACATATGGCATCATGCGTGTTTTGTAGGTAATAGGTCCCTGTCTCAGACTTGACACAGACGTCTATGTTTTCAGAAGTCGCCGTAAATATAAGAACTCGTACATTTATATCAACAAATTGGAAAGTACGATATTGAGCTGGGTCACCCAGGTCTACCGAACTACGCAATTAGTTGGGCCCACTAAACATTTTACGATGCTGTCATAATTACATACGCATCTTCCCAAGCTTTTATCGGATTGGTGTAATATACAAGGAAATTTAAATTTGTATTTTTAATTAAAAGAAAATTATAATCCGGACTTTTGATTAGCCCAGATCAAGTATCTGAAATTATTGAGATTGTAAAAAGAATATAAGCAATTCAAATTAACGAACGGGTTGCAATCAAGAAAAATCTGTTCCAAAACAGATTTGATTAAAACATATTAGATAGATAGCACTTAGAAAAATATATTAGCGGGAACGTAAATTCTTAACATAATAATAATATATAATTCGTTAATTAGGTTAAGTTAGATTTATTAAAATTCATACCTTATAAATGTTGTTATCACAATTTAATTGTTTTTTTGGAACCTAAAATAGTTTATGACATTATATTCTATTTGACAGCGGGAATCAAAATCGCACCAAATGCGTTTCAGCCCGCTACTCGCCCGCGACGCCATGCGTCGTTAACACGAAACATTTAAAAATCTGTAAAATGCTCGCATATTTAATGAAGCTATGCGACAATTAAATAACTAAAACTATGTCAAATTACTTATTCTATTGCTAAAATTATTTGTGGCCTATTCGCAATTTTGATGCCGAAAAAAAAGTGTGTAACGGTAATAACGAAGGCTTGGCTCATCAGTCACGGGCCTCAATGGCCAAGATATACGTAAGTAGACATCGGTAACTATTGAAGTGTTAAATCCGATAAATCACCTACAACCTAGTGATTAATTTGTAGAGCAACAAACTTAACATACTGCTTTTGATATAATTCGTAAGGTTCAAGAAATACGTTCGAAAATGTAGAGTTTCAAAGGTAGATGGAAAATGGCATTTCCATATTTTTATTCGTTAGTTTATAGATGTTTTATAGTGGCATGTAAAATGGGAAAGTCTAGCGAAAGGTCGTAGATATATTGTTTCGTTTTAAAATATAATTTATTACCATTTAATGAAGTACTAGTTCAAACATTGCGTTATCCAAACTGATTTATTGGCCGAAACTTTGTTATCAACGAATGAATGCAAGTTGTAAAATTGTGTTCGTAGTTTATTAAAAATATTTAAATATTAATGAACGAAAGAAATCTGCGATGTTTGTATTCATAATAAATATTTTTTTGAAAAAAAAAAAAAAAGCAAAAACCGACTTTTTTTAACAAGCGCTAATTCAATTACGGTATAAAATTTATATCAGACCTCTGAAATATGACCTACCAAAAAAAAAAAGAATCATCAAAATCAATGCATAATTGGTGGAGTAATCGCGTAACAAACATACAAAAAAACAATCGCAATGAGAACTTCCTTCTGTTTTTGAAGTCGGTTAAAAACGAGACAATAAAATACCCAATCTGGGCATTGGCCAATTAATTTTGCCAGAAAATGGTGTTATAAACTCCGCTCGTGACACCAACGTGGCCCTTTTACAGCCCATAATTTTAAAATTAAGTTATTTATATTCTATAATAGAATTATTTTAAAAAGACATATTGATATATACTAGGTTACTTATATTATGACATAAAATTACGATATAATCTACTATATAAATAAGTATTTGACGAGTCGTTGTATTTGTGGCGCTTTTTTAGTTTGAACTAACTAAAAATGTTGTGTGGCTCATACTTTGGACAAAAACCAATTTCAATTTCCTAAACAGGCACATTTGTATTCAGAATGCCGAATCAGTTCTATGAAGCCATTAGAAAGTACACATTGGTACATCTTCGATTTATCCCAGTGACAGAAAAATAAATGAATACCTATATAGGAAAGCTCATTACAGGTTAATAAATAAACTCTTGCCAAGAGCAACATTAAATCCGTCGTAAACGCGGTCCAATATTAATTGTAATGGAGACCGGTTGTCCAGCATACCTACCAATACATATGATAAAGGGCCATAAATAACGAGAGTCCCGTGAATTACGAGAGTGTACGCTCGTTACGTGAAGCTTAATGTTTTGAATTTTACTATTTCCAATATTTGTCACACAATACTTTAACACGTTCACTGCTGGAAACACAGACAACTGTCTTTTTTGTTTTGCATTTCTTTGTTTCTTCGGGTGATTTTTTTGTTTGACATGGCGGCGTTTTCGTTTTGAGGCTCTACAGTATCTGTGACGAGAAAGTATGGCGTAGTTTCCCGAACGCTGCCCATCCGAGTCAGGAAACCAGTAAAAGCAGCAGGAAGTCGGATGGAGGCGGCTCAAGACCGTTTGTCGTGGCATTCTAAGGGGGAGGTCTATGTCCAACAGTGGAATTCTACAGGCTGATGATGATGATGATGATGGCAGCGTTATGTATACTTTTATGTTTGTCACGGACTACACAACGACTCACACACACGTTTGTGTTTCAATTAAAAAAAACGTATTTACAAGCGAAATAGCGGAAAAAAGTCCGCAGTCAAAGAAAGTTAGACATCATCATCATCATCAGCCTGTCAGAAGTCCACTGCTGGACAAAGGCCTCGCTCTTAGAATGCCACGACAAACGGTCTTAAACCGCCTCCATCCACCGAATTCCTGCAACGTCCGGTTTGCGGTCGTCACTCGAGAACCTTTATTCCCCAACGGTTGTCAGTTCTGCGAGTTATATGACCTGCCCATTGCCACTTGAACTTGCTAATTCTAATGTCGGTGACCTTGGTTCTTCTACGGATTTCCTCATTTCGGATTCTATCACGCAGTGAAACTCCTAGCATAGCTCTCTCTATAGCCCGTTGCGAAACTTTGAACTTGAATATACGGCCAAATCAAATCAAAAGAATTTTATTCATTGAAACCACATGGATCATTTTGAATCGTCTTCTAAACTAAAGTTGCTCCTGTTTTAACGCGACAAAGCCTAGAACAATTCATTTTCTGCTCTGGTCAATAGTAGATACAGCAGAAAACTAATTCTGATTCAGCTGTAAGAAAATCATCAACGTGAAGGCGCGGCTTGTTTGTGAGCCCCTGTTCGCACGGTTTCTCATTCAATACCCATCATCATATTTCACAGCTCATTATTAAAACTCGCTGTTCAAGAATTGACCCTATGCGTTCCGATTCACGCTCATTAATATGTGTAGTTAATAAAAACTGTCTCATTCTGTAAGTAACTAATCAGTCCAAATACCACCACTACAGAACTGCTATATGATTGCACGATATGAATTACAGTGGGCAGATGATCATAAATCGGAACCTCTTTGGACAACTTTCGAAACGATATATTATACCAAAATAATACCTACTTTATATATTTGTATCTTTATTAACAAAAGATAATGGACTTATCTCATGTGACTGAAAACTGATTGCGAATCGGTTCGGTCAACTCATATAACATAACATAACACCCAACAGTCACATACGTAGTCATGATCCCACACTAGGATTCCCTGTGTCGTGAGTATCTGGAACTACTAGTACCTTAACACCCAGACACAGAAATAATTAGGAGAATTGGACCTCAGATTGTGTTCTACTTTGAACTTTACAAATAAGTAAGATAATGCCACTCACAATAAGATGGTCCGAATTATAATAAAAATATGTAATAAATGCAGAAAAGTGATACATCAATAGTATTTAGTATTCAAGCAGTAAACGGCACCCACACACGGTCCAATTGTGTAATAGATACATACGGACAGATTCCACAATGGTCATTACATATGTCAAATTTTATGTGTCCACTTTTGGTGGTTTTATCTTGGAGTGATGTCATGTTTTTTCTAACAATGGCGTAAGTACAAAATATGGAAATTTCATGGAATTATATGTTTGTGGAACTTGTGTTAGAAATAAATATTTGGTAGAATAGTTTAAAGAAGCAGATGGCCTCATTACATTTACACATTAATACCAAGATTAATAGACTTATGTGTGTCTGAGAAATATCCAAGCTATGTCAGTGTCTTACAACTTTTTTTGTATACTTTATATGAAACAAGTTCTTAATAGAGACTTCCACTAAGCATAAGCATATTATGCTAGTGTTCAGTTAGCATTGCCCTTTTGGTAAAGTAGATACTCAACTTGGCGTAAGGCTGGTAAGATCTTTGAAAGATGTAGTGCGATTCGTTAAAATAACTGTGCAATCGTGAGATTATCTTAAATTGAATCTACATTTCTCAAATTTAAACATAGATGATCAAACGTTCTGAAATGGTATTAAAATTTAACGAACACATCTCAATACTTTTTATCGAGCCTCAAAAAGAACTGATGAAGCAATTATACGATCCTCTGCATTCCGATTTAGAATATAACGACACTACCCATCATAATTCTCACATCGAAGTCACATTATCGACAATTTAATATTTTAAAGCAGGCCACTAATTTGATTAAATATATTTCAAGCGTTTTGACTGTAACTGCGCAGTTCACACTGTTCAGTTTTTGTTCATCTCTACAGCATACACGTATACAAAAACTGTGCAATAAATCTGCAGTTCCCTGTCGTGGTTACCTGTACAGTGAATAGTATGGACAAGGCAGTGAAATCATAAATTTTGTAGGACTCCGCAATAGAAGGGACCCTATTACTAAGCCTACGCCATCCATTGTATTCTGTCACAAATTAATATCATCAATATCTGATTAATCTATTTATCTATTTTTATTTTATTTTTTGTATGTGAAATAAAACATATTTTTTATTATTAATTGTTATTTAACCTCTCGTAATCAAACGAAAAATGGAACTATTGTTTGGATTTAATAAATATAAAACTTAAATTTTATAGAATTAAGAGACCAAAAATTATCTCACAATAGGATGAATATTTTTTTAATTATGGAATTATTTTTTGGTATTTTGATTTGACTTTGGATTCCTAGTTTCCGGTTTATTTACTGAATCTTAATTGATATCAGTTAAAGAAATGGTAACCTATTTTAAATAAAAAAATAAAATTAATAAATGCTGGACATTTCACACAACATTATCTAGCCCCAAGCTAAGCAGAGCTTGTGTTATGGGTACTAGATAAACCACCATCCATGTGGATGGTATTTTTTGGGATTTTATTCTCCACCTAGCGATAATACTGTAGACACTGGACGGACACTCGTTTCGTTCAGTTAAAACTGAAGATGCATGGTTCGCTTAATATTTGTGACTCATAACGCGACCACATTTCACAATTTTGTTACTAATTTCATTACTTTAGTTACCTTATCAAATTGTAAATCACCTAGTTTTACATTTTAGTTTTCTATTAAGATGACTGAATCGGTCCTTCAATTTAAGGTTTCAATTAAGTTAACATTAATTCAACTTTTTAGGTATAGACGCATCCATGCTATGTGCAAAGGTACAAAAAGCCGGCCATGCGTCTCCTCTTGAACCACGCTTTGTGTAGGGTTCCGAAGTCAAGTTACAGTGAATCCTTTTCGAGTTATGGAGGGACTTACATTACTCAAATTACAGGATATCTGAGTTAATGTTGTATGAAAAATCCCTTATTTTATTTATTTATTTTTTATTATTTGCATCAGGTTACATACCACAACAAAAAAAACAACTAGCTGTCTTACGGCTGCCGATATATACCCATGTGACGAATAAAGATAGCCAGACAGACGGACAGCGTAGCCTTAGTAATAGGGTCCCGTCGGCACCCTTTGGGGACGGAACCCTAAAAATACTATTAACGTTATTCAGAGACCTTCTTGATAAGTAAACATTCTAGTATCTTTAACGATACATTTTTATAGGAAAGTCAAATAACATAAGGATATTAAGATAATGAAGATGCATATATTTTTGTTTACATTTTCCTCTATCATGACCACTCTATATATATATCTCTACTCTAACACATACTTAGTTGAAAAAGTTACTACTATATAAGAAGAATCATAACAAGTATAACATAACACCCAACAGTCACACACATAGTCCTGATCCCGCACTAGGATTTCCTGTTTCGTAGGTATCAGGAACTACGAGTACCACTCAAACCGGAACAAATATTTGCAGATCATGCAAACATTTGTCCAACAATCGAACCCGCACCTCTCGCATCTCAGCCGGCAACTCGCCCGCCTCGCCACGGAGGTCCTCAGTAATTATAAAGTGTCGTAAAGTCACTCAGTGACGTTTATTGTTCCACTTTTTAATTAAAACAGTTAAGAAAAATCATGACATTTTATGGACATGTTAAATCTGTTTAACTAGACACGGAATTAGAAGCGGTAAATGGTTTCGCATTTAATGAGTTACTATTTTACTTATTTTTTTTTTTATTAATTTGGTATATCTTTAATGGATGATAACAGTATCTTTAATTTTATGTTTTACTTTAATTGCAAAGATCTGCCTAAAGTTAGTTATAGTTATGATCACAAATAACTTTTTGCTTTAGAGTTCAGATTTCGTTGTTTAATCATAAAACAATTTTAAAACATTAATCACACTATATGGATTTGAAAACTCATCCATTAAGTACCTAACACGCAAAATCAGTGATCATGAATAACAAAAAAACTAAATAAACTGCCGCAAAAAACAAATTAAAAATAATTAGGAAAATAACATTAGATAATCAGTGAAATGTCCAGTGTTGGACATAGTATGAATGCAATTAACTGAGCCCAGAGCCAGACCGGTTCCGACCGTTTCGAGATTTAAATAATAAAGATACGGGATGCTCATAAACAAGCATATGCCACATACCTACTTATCAATTTCATTTCTAATGGTGATAAAGATTAGCCGCTGGATATAGAATAGATATCACTCACTGTATTTCTTTTGTCTACGCACTAACAGCTTCACAGAGTCAAAATAAGCTAGGTGTAAGAAACACACGCACTTTCTATTATCTAACCTCCTTATTCATAACCATTTTTTAATCCTATTTTTGTTAAAATAGCTTTTGTTTTGTTCTTTCTGATGTAAAATATCATACGTCAAATTAAGTCAAAGGCTATTTTAACAAAAATAGGATTAAATAACTTTTCATTTAAAAAACCGACTTCCGTCATAGTATTTGACAAAATATTTGGATGAAAAAAAAAATGATGAAAGAACCATGGTGGTGAAAGGATTATTATACTTTTTGAATGCAAATGCTTGGTTTGTTGCTGAAAATAGCAAAATCGTCATATGTATGCCTACAATATTTGAGGAGTTCCCTCAATTCCTCATGGATCCCATCATCAGAACTGGATTTTGAAAAAAATAGGACCAATCTGGAAGTATATCTATACAAATAAAAAAAGAATTTTCCAAATCGGTTCATAAACGCCGGAGATATGCGGAAAAAAACATTTAAAAAAAAAAAAAAAAAAAAAATACAACCGAATTGAGAACCTCCTCCTTTTTTGGGAAGTCGGTTAAAAATTATGATGAATAAGTAAGTATTTCACTGCTTTTTTTCTTCACAACAGGGTGACCAAGAATGAACTAGTGGTACATAAGACAACTATCTACTTCTCAGAGGCTCATCTGCTTAATATGTTCAGGTGTAAGAATTAATTAATGCAAAACTGAATTAATTTATGTTATTAAATCCGCAACGTTAATTAAGATGCCATTGCATAATGATCTCGAACTCTTCGCAATGTTTTGCTTAAACAAATAACAGCTAATTATTAATATTGAAATTAGATTGGACTCTATAAGTCAGATTAAAACAAAGTTGTTAATCAAATTCACAAATCTGATATGGATTAAAAAGCGTAGAAGCAAACATGAAAAGTGTTTTTTAATGTCGGGTTTGGTTAGAACGTGTCTAAAACCAACACCGTCACTAATTAACGTTATATGACAAAGTAACAACAAACCAAGCGGCAAACTGTTCTAGTAGCATCTTCTTTTTCTTCACCAGCCTTTAGACGTCCACTGTTGGACAAAGCCTCCCCCATAGAATGCAATTAGATTTGCCATAATCACACTTGGCAGGCGGATTAGTGCCGTGGTGTGTCCGGTCTAAGAATAGATCCCTCCTTCTCCTCCCGTGGATGATAGTAAAAGCTTTACTAAGGTATCACACCAGGGGATGGGCAGCAGCATCCACCTGAGTGCTAAACACCAAAATAAGAACAATATTGGCTGTTTGCCGTTTGATCTGCGCTGAGACGGAGAAGTTTTAGCATGCGGTAAACAAAACTGACGTAGAACACGATTTTTTTCACGTTATTCCATGGTTTCATCGATCGAGCGTGTATCAAAGAAAACCTCATCTTTGACCACAGTACCGTAGTAAGTTAAATCAGGCAATTGGCGATGGCGCAACGGCATTACGTATTCAGACAATAAAACAGAAATAACGAGATGTTCCAAAACAGTCGACAATATATCTACATTCTACAATGTTGTATGTACTTTCACATGCATGTAGACTTATGTGTGGATTAATCGGTTACTAATGAAACATGCGTTTTAAAGCGATGACTTTGTATTCAATATGGCTCGGATTGGAATCCTATTGGCCGAAATATTAGGGTGTCAGCTCTGATCGTTTATTGTAAAATGGAATGGAACTGTCACGCACTGACTTATAGATCCAATATAAATATTTGCGAGCGTGCCACAGATTAAACAAGTCAATTGTATCATCATCATCAGCCTGTTTACGTCTCTTGCTGGACGAAGCCTTGATTGTATTCAATGGAGGGGTTTGCCATAATCACCACGCTTGGCAGGCGGATTGGTGATCGCATATTGCTGTTCAGTACTCAGGTAGATGCTACTGCCAATACCCTGATGTTAATTTCATAAAAAAATAATAGCCCCGTCTATATTCAGTTTTCCTTTAAAATTGTAAAAACGGAATACCTACTTATGGAAACACATTGTCCCACCCTAGACCATATTCATCCTGTGCTGGATGATCCGCCCCCCAATTACAGTAGCAAATGGCAATGGGGAACGCAACAATGGAGATTATTTTGGCAGCCTTAGCGCTGTCCAAATCTTTTGAAACTTAAGGAGGAATATTTAACAACATCCTAAAAACTAAATACCCCGCGTTTAGTCAGTGTAAAAATAGTGTGAACTAGCGGCCCGCTTGCGACTTCGTCCGCGTGGTCTTGGTGGTCTAGTCAATAAGTGGTAAATAAATTATAGCCTATAGCAATAATATTGTTAAGTTTCATCTAAATCCGTTCAGTAGTTTTTGCGTGAAAGAGTAACAAATATCCATCCAAATAAATATTAGTTTAATGAGATATATGTATTGTGAAGTAAACCTTCTATATGCTAGCTAGTATTATGTATGCTTATTGCTTGTATTAGCAACAAGTTTACGAAACGACTATATAAGCACATGAATTCGCCATTATCGTGAACGGAACAAGTTTTAATGAGAATTTGATAAAATTTATTGTTTTGTGTGACGTTCCATTAATTAGGATAATCTTTGGTATTTTTCCGTTTAAGTAGATCTTACGATGTGAAAATATTTACAAGTTTTTATCCAATTTATGAGTAGTTATAGTAAACGTATGTTTTTAGGCATATTTTAGTGTTAAGCATAAAACTCGATATTTTTATAAAATGGTAGTACCTATCGATTTTATATCGACTGGGTATAAACAATTTTCAACATAATAATTTTTATTTCTCAAGGTAATTGGTACATAAAATGCCAAAGAGGTATCGTCCAGTCCCGATTACCATCTAATTTCACAGACGACATAAAACCAACAAGACGTCATAAGCAGCCTATAAAACCAATACTCACCAACGTATTGCCCAATACCACCATCCAGATCCGAAGATAAACAGAGATCGCATCAAAACATTATAAAAATGTACTTTATATCGGTTATTATAGTACAATAAACATTTGAGGGGGAGTGCAGTTTACGAGAGGCCACAAGACAATCCGATCTGATAATAGACTGTTAGAATGGTATAAAAATTGTTTACCGTGATGGTCGGGTCAGCTGCCCGGTGCCTTCACTCGAGCTAGCGATTTTATGTGCCGATGCTTAGGGTTGCGTACGGATAACAATAATTTAAGAGCCCTTGAAGGTATAGTAGCGGAACGAAAACATTCGTCAGTTTTCAAAGAAATTTCCTTAGTACCTATATCGCGAGCACATCTAACATAGCTGAGCAGACTGCTGAGTATGGAAAACCATAATTTATAGAATCAAACGAACTTACCTGTAAGTGACTTTCGATGATTATTAAACTTTGTGATTCGCCTGAGAGATTACACATAATAATAACTTTTGTTTATTAACAAAGATCAAAATTGCAAATCTTTAATCAGTTACTTGTTTGTTTTGACATGACACCTTTTTTATTGAGTTGCCATGGCATCTGAATTGTAAATTTTCGTTATATTGATTCAGTATGACAATTCAAAATAACAAACAAAAATAGACCCTAGTGACGATAGTTTTCATTCTTCCGCTGTACATGGAAAGAATTGTGGTTTTAAAGTACGAGTACTAATTTTACAATAGCGTGAAGATCTGTTTGTAGCTAATTGTGTTGTGGTACTCTAGTAGTATTCGTGAAACGTAAATTGTCTATTTTCCAAAAAAATATATGCAAAGATACATCTTTATTACTCAGTCTTTTGTTACTTTCAAACAGTTCGACTATAATGTTGTTTCTTCTTGACACAACAACATGTTTGTCCCTGCAGAACCCATTCCACAAACGGCCATTTCTGCTTAACGGCATTCAAATGCCTGTCAGAGATTCCACATATCAAAGTACAGATCCAAGTTTAACCGTCCAACTAATTAACAAAAGTAGGCGCATATAAAACGCTATGATCGTTAAAACTTCTATAAAACCCCATCGGTAAGGAGCCATTAACTACTAATAAATCCAACATTTAATACAACTTACAGACATATGTACGGATAGTTTTTTTTATTGACAAGGATATAAAAAAGTTCACACGTAAAAGATGTTATGTTGCATAAAAATGGGACGGTCGTATTGTTTGATAGGTGTAAAAAGTTGATATAACCTGGGTTATGGCTTCAGGGGTATTCAAAACAGTTTAGAAGTATAATACTTAATTCTTAATTCTTTATTGTACACACAAAATTACAGAAAAATAAACTTACATATAGGACATGTACAAAGGCGAGCTTAACCCTAAAAGAGTTTTAACTACCTATAGAATTCGGTTTATTTTAAATAAATAAATAAATGCTGGACATTTCACACAACATTATCTAGCCCCAAGCTAAGCAGAGCTTGTGTTATGAGTGCTAAATAACTGGTATACTTAATACAATACATTACATACATAGATATTATTTATTATACATAGAAAATACCCAGAACCACTCTGAACAAATCGATAAAAGATCGTAAAATATTTGTTCCGAGGCGGGAATCGAACCCGCAACCTCCTGCGTCGCAGGCGAACCTTCGCCCGCCGCGCCACAGAGGTCGTCAAAAACATTACATTTAAAAACATTATTTCTAAAAATTTTGTCCAGATATAAAACTTCATATTCATTTTGGCACGAAACGTCTCGGAAATAATAACATTAGGTACGGGGGAATTTTATCAAAAGAAACGATAAAACGAAAACGGGAGGGTTCCCAACGAGTAACACCCAAACGAGTAACACTGTTACTCGTTGGGATTTTTTTTCCTATCGAGTAACAGTGTAACTCGTTGGGATACAAATTAAAAGAAGTATTCCCAACGAGTTACACCCAGTGTAACACTGTTACTCGATAGGACAAAAACATCCCAACGAGTAACAGTGCTACAAATTACGAAATTTTATTTTAGTTCGGTTATAAAAATATACGTAGGCTATTTAGTTGAAAGTGCCATACTTCGTTGCTATACTTTATCTTCGTTAGTCCATTTTTTATTTTTGTCCATACACTATCAACGCCAAAATATGGCATCTTTTGAACATTCACCATATTTTATTAGCCTGATTGAAAAAAATTATATTCACTGCTAGTTCAATCTCTAGTCCTTCAAATATGTTCAATAATCAAAAAGCAATGGACGGATAAATCTTAGTGAAACAACGCAATCGTGCAGTTTGTAATTTTTATGTAGACAACACTGCACTATAAGATATTGCACAGAATTTCAGCAGCTGCAGAGATAAGCATTTTGCAGTGTTTCCAACATGCTTGAGTTGTATTACTGGTGAAGTATGCAATGAATATGATATAATAATAATATAATATATGAATATAATATTATATATATATGAATACTTTTCTATATATTTTGGCTGTACAAACCGAACAGATAGAAAAACCCGGTAATAAACTTTCAATCTTTGTCTTGTATGACTTTATCCCCACAGCATAGGACAACTCAGGAGTAAGCGCAAGCCCATTCTAACTATACTCTTTCTACGGTGAATCACAGCAAGCGGCTTAATCTACGTTTGGCACTCGTACTTTTTTTATGGTGAGAATGACGAGCACTCCTAGCGTACTTTTTGGGCAACTCTGTATTGCAATATAAAAAAACACATATCAACTCTTGATTCTGTAGTCGGGAGAACAAGTTCAATTCTAAGACGAGGCCTGCAGTTCAGAAAATTTACAATAGTGTTGCCAATGTCTTAAAAAAGATATTTGGTGAAGTTTCCTCTGATGGTGAAAATTGGTTACCTCATGTCCAGAAATGAAAGTAGGTGCTGGCAACACTTTTGTGCAGTCAGGTTATCAGTGTGAGTCAGTGCACAGGGCACACAATAACGTACCACCGCAACAAAAATGGCGTTATCCAGTTCATTTCAACAAAACAAATTTGTATACGTGAAAAAAAATGGAGGTAGTGTTCTTCTTCGAGGAAGACATCAATATTACGCCCGAAAAAAATACGACAGTGGGTTGGAAGTGTGGGCGTGTGTAAAAAGAAAAATTTGCAACTGACTGTTTCGAGTCAAAGTATGTAACTAATTATTATGTGCTAATAGTGTTATACTATAAAAAAGCTTTTGACTCAATAGAACACAGTGCGATCTGGAGAGCTCTACAAGAAGCTCAAATCAACAATATCTACATTGAAATTATCAAAAATATCTATGGAAATTGCAGAAGTAGGGTGAAACTTGAAACACCAGGAAAATACATTAGAATAGAAAGAGGCGTATGACAAGGAGACCCCCTTTCTCCGACTCTATTTGTAACCGTGCTTCAATCAATACTGAGAGACCTTTGGAATGGCATGGGAATTAGTAGAGATGGAAAAAATCTTACTTATCTAGCATTTGCAGATGATATTGTTTTACTATCAAGCCACACCCATAATCTTCAGTACATGTTAACGAACGAACAAGAAGCCAGTAAAACAACAGGACTAGAAATGAACCTGCAAAAAACACAAGTCATGACCAACGAAGAAATGAAAACGCTTTACATAAATGACGTACAGCTAGAATACGTGCAAGAATACATTTACCTTGGAAAACAAGTTTCATTCAAACCCAACAACAACATAGAAGAGATCGAAAGGAGGATAACTAAAACATGGAACAAATTCTGGAGCTTAAAAGAGGTGCTAAAGGGACCACTGTCATTAAAGTTAAAGAAGAAAGTTGTGGATTATTGCCTGTTACCAACGCTTACTTATGGGAGCCAAATATGGACATACACAGTGGAAGCAAAAAATAAAATAAAAAGATGCCAGAGAGCAATAGAGCGTAGTATACTAAGAATAAGACTAATATAAAAAATAAAACACACAGAAATCCGTAATAAAACTAAATTTATAGATGCTCTAGAACATGCACTAAAACTAAAATGGCAGTGGGATTTCAGGACACACGGCAAGAATGAATAAAGAAAAGTGGGCCAATAAGGTAACCATCTGGAAAGGGCCGATAGGGACAAGAAGAGTAGGTAGACCACTTGCTCGATGGTCAGATGATATACTAAAGGTTTCGAATACCCCAAACTGGGCAGAACTAGCAGATGATCGCGAGCAATGGAAGGAGCTGGAGGAGGCCTTTACCCGTGAGGGGTCCTAGTTATAATCTTCAGTACAAAGAAAAAATGTAAAACACATATCTAACTATGGAATAAATAGGCTTTTTATTTTATTTATTTGTTATTATTTATTATTAATAGTGTTATACATTCTGCCGATGAATTTTGGCTGAGCTGAAATTGGCCAGTAAAGATGGGCATAGACAAATTAGTTCCTAAAAAAACTATGCTACGCAGCTTAACGCCTAACTTTGAAGTTAGGCGTTTAGTTGTGGCGGGCAAGAAGCCGGCTGAGATGCGAGAGAAAGCGGGTTTAATTCCCGCTGCGGAACAAATGTTTGTATGCTCTGCAAATATTTGTTCTGGTTCTGGGTGTTATGGTACCATGGTACTCGTAGTTCCTGATACCCACGACACAGGGAATCCTAGTGTGGGATTAGGTTGACTACGTATGTGACTGTTGGGTGTTATGTTATGTTATGTTACACTGGTACCAATCACCCAGGTATTTGCCTGATCCAAAACATCCTGATCTAGTGACCAATCCAAAACATTTCTTGCTGAGTGTTCAGCAGCGCAGCCTGTCTCTTTCGCATTCACCATTCGCTAAGTTAAATTTAGTTGGTCAATAAATGCACATAATATTAATTGTCAATAACTGGATTTTTATATCCTTGTGTTTCATGATAATGTAGAATGTGGTTATTAAAAAGTCAAAAAAATTAAACTTAGAGACTTAATTAGAGCACAATTAATGTAAAACTTTTATGGAGTTAAAAGTTACAAATGTTATTCGACACTTCGATGTTTATTGAGTTTATTAAGTTGATTGTTTTATTTTTAAATAAAAAGCAGTGATCAGCCATTAATTAAAGTGTTTTATTTTTATTTTCAGCTTCACCCAGACAAATATCTTAGTGTCACTCGTTGGGATTTTTTTTCCTATCGAGTAACACTGTTACTCGTTGGGATTTTTTTTTCTAGAAATATTCCCAACGAGTAACACCACTCCCAGGGTGTTACTCGTTGGGACAAAAATTCCCAACGAGTAACAGTGTTACTCGTTTGGGTGTTACTCGTTGGGAACCCTCCATAAAACGATGATGAAACAGAGAAATTTAAGTTAATGACGTTGTACAATATGCAACCGATTATAGCCCATCCTAATTTTCATCCTAAATTCAGAACATGCTTAAAGTGTGGTTTAATAATTTTCTAAGTACACGAATTTACCCAAGAATTTCCAAAAGTCGATTCATTACGTGCAATGATATACCTCGTCGATATACAGTACAGGTTGTCGGAGCGTTGCGTGTGGTCCTCCAATTAAAACTTATTCTAATTTATATCGGCTGGCGTGTTGCTATCTATATTATTTATCTGTACTTCTCGTTTCCTACATTAACGTAATTACAAAACTTGACAAAGTCTTCTAGCTTTTGGTTATGGATCGAGTTATTTTCATACAAACTTAACTTTGCTAGTTTTTGTCGAAGTTAATTATGTCAAATAATTCCACGAATATCTTGTTCTAACTTAATTCACTTTCATTTTATGAGCAATTTCAGGTTCTATATTTAGCTGTTTACAGTCAGGGCTTCTCATCATCGATTAAAAAAACAAATAGTTCAAATACACTGGCTAAAAACCCCTCATTTGTAAAAATAATATCTAAAATGAAAAGAAAATAAAAATATTTATGGACGGAGTAACATAAGCTTAAACCATAGAGCTATAATTTTAATTAAGCTGAGAATACGTGCTTCTTAAATGCCTTTAACGTAAATATTTAAGTTGAAACGAGTGGATGTTTGATCGTCATGATGAGTTACCTAAATGCGTTTTCATGTAACGAGGTTTATAAATTCCAAAGTAGGCTTTGCCTCATGTACTTATGGTTGGGTAAGTAGACTGTTTCAAAACGAAATTTACGTTTTAAGAGCGTTCACGTTGTCACGAGTGGGGGAAGTTGGCACTTTTTTCTCCCAACGTCCCTCAGTGGGGCCAGACAGGTGGGGAACGCCCAAACACGACTAGAATACAAAGTTATTTCCGGCTTCATCATCAGATCAGGGCCTCAATTCTACTAAACAAATTGTGTTTGAATTGTTAATTAAATATCTCAAAAAAGTTACTTTTGACACTTTTGGTATTCTACTAATTTCAATTGTTTTTCAATTGGATTATAATTACGACAATTCGGTACAAGAATTCAGTACAATCATAAATTTAGCAGATTACATGTTGTAATTGCATGGTCTAAGAATGATTTCATTTAAAAATAGTAGAATTGGCCCCAGTTCGATGGTAACATTTTTCTCTTTTTTTTATTTGCTATATACGGCTTCTCTACAGAGAACTGATCTGAACTGATGGCTGTAGTCGCCACTCGAGAACCTTTATTACCCCACCGTTGCCCATTGCCACTTCAATTTGCTAATCCTGAGAGCTATGTCGGTGATCTTGGTTCTTCTACGGATTTCCTCATTGTGAATTCTATCACGTAGTGAAACTTCGAGCATAGCTCTCTACATAGCCCGTTGTGGGCATTGAGCGTCTTTATGAGGCCAACTGTTAGTAAGAACGTTTCAGTGCCGTAAGTCATCACTGCGACACTCACTGATTATACTTTTTGATTTGACTGTTAAAGTATTATGTATACTTTCTTAGAAAACGACTAATACAGAAACCATAACTACTCGACAATAATTAAAATCATAATCACCTTCCGAAAAACACAATTATCTTCGAAACCATTGCACAAACAGACCATTGAGACTCAAAAGGCAGTACCGCCGAACCTAATTTTGGGGATATAACAAATAATATTTGATAGTACGTAGAACCGAAACTCCGAACTGTCGGATTACTTAGAATAAGCAGCAGTTAAGGAACAGCTTCTATTTTGTCTTTACCAAAAGATTACTATAGTAGAAAATTTTATTTCAGAATATAGGTAAACTGATAACTGACTTGTTGGGCAATTTTTGTTAGTATAAGATTTGTCCTGGCTGCTGGCTTTGTTAGGAGTATGTTATTACTAGAAGAAAGCGTTAGCTAAGTTGATCACGGAAAGCAATGGCGGCAATGAGCTCACTACTTGTCACAACTATATTCCTGCGATTGTGCAACCCACAGTGAAAAGAGGTCCTTTGAGGCTCTGCCTACTCCTTTGGGGAATAAGGCGTTTGTTTATGTATGTATGAAGATTGTGACGCGAGTGAATTAATCATGAGATAGTCAGGATCAGAATCAAGAGGGTCAGGATCGTAGCAACTGTAAATCCTATCTGCCTACTCCTACGGGAAATAGGTGTGACCTAAGTATGCATGTCTCGAAACTTATAGATATTCACTTAAGAATCTGGCAGTACCATCTGATGCATCACGCAGGCTAGTTGTGCGTGGAATGTACCAAATTATTTGACAACACGAAAAATAAACAAAGGAGTTGCGTTTCTACTACGCCAGTATTAACTGATTTCAGGGTTATAATTAGCCCTAAAAGCAGAGTCGCTGAGGCCGAGCTCATAGACATAAATCATTTGTAACAAAAGGAGCGGCCGATCGCGAACCGCCACTAATTGGTCGTCACATGACCGAGCGATAAGGTGCGTCTGAGTTTGCGAACATTCGGTTCGGGAGCAAAATCTAAAAAAAAAAAAAAAAAACTATTTTTTTATGGAGTTTTGTACCTGTCAGAAAGCCGTTATTATACCTGAAAAATCTTCTAAAATTAAGCAAATTTTAGATATTTAAATAAATTTAACATTTTAACATAAAAAAAAACATAACATATCCCCCAACAGTCGCATGCATAGTCGTCCTGATCCCACACTAAATTTTCTGTGTCATGGGTATCAAGGAACTACGAGTACCTACCATGGTACCATAACACCCAGACCCGGAACAAATATTTGCAGATCATACAAACATTTGTTCCGCAGCGGAAATCGGACCCGCACCTCTTGTGTCTCACTCAGCCGACTACTTGGCCGGCACGCCGCGGTCTTCGGATAGAGAGAATCGTAATCCTGTCACCACAGTGGTTCTTTCTACAAAAAATCACAAACAATCAAAGGAAACATTGAAGGTGTGCTAATCAGGGTGACCAAAAAAACAAGGAACACGAGAGAGGAAAAAGGCAAGAAAACTAATGCGCATACGCCACAATGACCTATCAATAAATTACTCTCTCGTGACCGCACCTTAAAGCTCACAAAAGCCAAAATGCCGATGGCCCGCCGTGTAATACAAGCCGGTACTGCGAAAGAACATAAAATAGTGACTGCTAGTTATCTGTGACTTGGCTATTAGATTCCGTGGCCTCGGGTTCAAACGACATTTTTATGTTTTAAGTTATATTACTAGTGATGTAACTATTTAAAAGAAACACTACAATTATTTAGTTTTTAATTCATTTACCTTCTTTTGAATTTTTAATGGATTTAGCTGCACTCTTGCACTCACTTGGCAATCATTTTAAACTCACTAAGGCGTATGAATCGTCGACCTATCGAGAAAATGCCACTTTTGTTACTACAGTTGACTACAGTTGACTATGAGTAGATGCGACAAATCATGGTCGTCCGCGAGATATCTTGGTGGGTTTTGTGCTGGCTGACCAAAAAAGATAGTTAACGTAAGATTTTTAAACATTAAATTAATTATTAAATTAACGCTAAATTATAGGTAAATCTTTATAAAAATAACATAATAGTAATGAAACAAGTTCCACCTATCAACAAGTAACAGTATCAATATCGACATCCATAAAGCACCGCACTAATGCGCCCGCGCACCCACCACCATACACGCTCGCTCTCACACATACACACGCAGGTATAAACAAAAATGTGCTAAGTAAAATATATTATTATAGCATAGCATAATGCGCCATAAAACACCACAGATTCGGAGCGTGGCTGCGTTTCTCAAACATAGTGCTACGCGCGTAGTGAGCCTACGAGCGTAGCAGTGCCGTAGCTGCGTAGCATGCTTTCACTTGGCGCTGAAATAGTGTACCATTTCATCATCATCATCATCAGCCTGTAGAAGCCCACTGCTGGACATAGGCCTCCCCCTAGAATGCCACGTCGAGCCGCCTCCATCCACCGCCTTCCTGCTAATCGAGAGAGGGGCATACTTGCAGTGCGTCATCCGGTTTGTAGTCGCCACTCGAGAATTTTTATTCCCCAACTATTGTCAGGTCTGCGAGCTATATGACATGCCCATTGGCACATCAACTTGCTACTTCTGAGAGCTATTATATCGGTGATCATGGTTCTTCTACGGATGTTGTTCAACTTCCAAGTAAGTATTTGATACGTCAAATGAGACCTCTCATTTCAAGAACAAGTTTGTTCAAAATGTATGTAAAGTAACGGGGAATAGATGCCATTTTTCTATAGGGACTACAAGCTTTTTAAATGCTACTGCAATGTTCGTTTTATTTCATCAAGATACGTTCTTACGGTGGGCCACAAACTATGCTTAGCCTAAGCATAGTTTGTGACCCACCGTAAAAACAGTATCAACTTATTGCATAATATCATTATTATTTTTTGTAAAATCCACTGTTTTAAATGGTTTGTTTTTGTATTTAAATAAAACAAAAAAAAATAAGATAAGATGAATTTATCCTATCTTATTTTTACTTTTATTTTTATTTTTTTCATACAGGTTTTTATACACAGTTATTCAAAATATTGTAAAACATTTAAAGCAGGGACACACAACAATACTAATAACACAGCAGTCATTAATTCATATGAAATATTGTTTTCCCTAAGATCTGCGCCCCAATTACAGTAGCAAATGGTAATGAGAAACGCAATAACGGGAATCATTTTAGCAGCGCTATCCACATCATTTGAAACTTGAAACGAGGAATATTTAGGTCAATAATTTTCTATAAGATTTTTCATAAGATTTAGATAGCACTAAGTCTGCCAAAATGTTCCCCATTGCCATTTGCTACTATAATTAGGGGGCTGCCTGACTAAAACCCCGGTGTGTATGCATATTGTTCTTCCGAACAAGGACACAGAATGTGTTTCAAGAAGGTATATCTGTTAACAACTATTGTGCAACTGTGATTGAAAATAAATGACCAATCATAGAAAAAACATTGAGCATCGCAGCGAAGACGGTACCGATAAACAATGTCAATGTTTTCTATTAAAATCTTTCGGCATTTCGATATACGAATTAGAATAACGTCTGAGAACTGAGTCCACGCAATGCGCAATAAATAAACGACGGACAGCTACAACGGTAATAACTATTCATAGCCTCAATTCTCATATACACAAGGCTCTTTATTGTATCATTTGAGAAGGTAAATTTGGTAATAGCTGCATCCAAAGTTTAAGGACGTCATATGATCTAATAATGTACCTAGTATTTAAATGACTTCACCTACATAGTTGTGATATCTCATTGAATGGCTCAGTTTTAAAGACCCGTTATAATATTTTTAAAAGTCTAGGTCATTCAGTTGTTTTTGTTTGTCTTCATATTTTGAATTATGAGATGTGAGTCGTTTAGCTCTAATCTTCAATTCATAAATGTAGATTGTAAAGTCTAGATCTTGAAAATTATAACTGGTTTTCAATAACACTTTAACAAGTTTAAAAAAATATGTTATCTAATTGAAATACAAACTTATTAATACCTAAAAGAACATAAGCATTATTACATTTTTGTTTAAAGAAATAGAATAAAAATATACATAACATATACATTATAATAAGACTACAATGTGCAGTGCTACTAAAAGCTCTAATAGATAGACGTCTTCAGATTAACAACATCAAGAAGAAAATACTCTCGTTTCTCCTCAAAATCAGACAGCGCAGTGAGCAAAATGGCTCTACCTCTATTACAGGTATTTTTAAGGTCTCCTTTTCTTTGCCTATTGTTTTCTAAAGACATCTGAAAATGAAAAAGAGTGTACAATGCGTGAGTTATTTCATGAACGAATGATTGCTTTCTTCATTGTCAGCAGTTCCAACAATATGCATCGCTAATAAGTTAAATAATATTGTACTCGTTGCATGTGCAACTAGTGCAAGGCGATACACGTGTAGTCGATCTTCTGTCTCTTAATCATTTCAGAGCATACAGCTACCACTGTATCTGTAAGCGCTCTCAGAATATCCTCAATAAATAGCCAGAGGCCCCATTCTCTAACTAAAAAAATAGTTAAAATAGAGTTTGAATCATGTTTCGATCTTGTGTCGATGTCTTAAATGTCAGAAATGGTATTCTCTAACTTTAAAATACAACACTGTAATGTGATTATATCGAAATGTGACCGAAACTTGAACGATTCAAAGTTATTTCGATAATTTTAGCTTAAGTAGATGGAGTCTCTCTTTGCAATTATGTATATAACTATCCTACTCTAATGGTAGTCACCGAGAATTGAAAGTAGACTAAATTGTTATTTACGAGGGAGCAGAATACCAAGTTTCTGTCTATGCATAATTCAGTCTCGATTCGGTTAACTTTCAGTGTAGTTTTAAAATAATTTAGAGAATTGGATCTCAGGAATTTAGCAATCCTTCGTTCACCTATACAAGAAGCGTATCCTCACCCAGTAAGCGTTGAGGTTAGGCTGCAGCCGACTCTGCAGGTCGGGGTCCGAAAGCGCGCCGCGGCCTAGCGTCGAAGTGGACGAGCCCGACGGCCGCTTGCCGCACCCGCGCCGCTCGCCGCCCTGCGCACCCCATCCGTCACACCCTGCTCGTCGCGACGATCACACACTTCGAGACTAGCCTATGATAGCAACTGTGCTGATGCTGAGGTGCTAGCTAAGCAATCGTTCGGAGATAAGAATTATTTTTTCCCAACCTAAACCAAATTGATTACGAGGACCAATGCTATGATTGTCATGGATGGGTCTAACTGCAAAGAATCTGGGAGCTTCTATGGACTAACCTATAGCAAATTTAACTAAAGGGTACTTTAGTGATATACTTTGAATCTAGTTTAGCGCTAATTGCTCAATAACTATAGGATTGGCTGTTGACCAAAATAATTATGATACACAGTCTGAAAACTAAAGAGCGGTACGAAGACAGTAATGGCATTTTCCATGAACTTGAAGGCACCTTTTGTAGGTGACAGCCTGATAACGCATCGTAGGTACCTGAGCTTGAATGCTGTGGAGGTAATGAGAATTCTTATGAAGCAGCAATTAATACAGTAATCTGCTTTCCTAATCTGACTGCTTGGCGATAAGACGCTTGTGTACAGACTGCAGGTTTAAGAAAAATGAAACAATTGTACTACATTGTATATTGTTTCATGGTTACCACACATGGTTACAAAAAGTGAAATAAACAAAAACAAAATATCCCTTGCGTTCAAGACGATCAACATTCGTTCAGAAACTCTAATATCAACGCTGGAGAACACAATTTACAGTAACTAAGGGGTACCTATTATTTCAAACCTGTGGTAGGAATATTAATTACTTCTAAAACTATTCTAAGGCAGAAACAGAATGTAGAAGACGGGCGCATGCATAGGAGAAATGGATAGTTCACTTGTGTCGAAGTGATAGTAGAAGCATCGAAATGTGTGATCGTGTAGCGACTAAAAAGCAACTAGTTTTGTATTAGTTCACTATTTAGTAATAGATATAGACGTCACAATTTATCTTATCATACCTATCAAAAGAACAGGCTGATCGACATTCCTTACTTTGCATTTTATCCCTTAAATTAAAGAAATTGTGGCGTCCATAACATTTTTATATGTACACATTTTATGTAGAAAGTGCACTTTGATTCGAAAAAACGTTTGTGAAACAGGTAATAAGTGCTGGTTATATACCTAGCAGAAAATTTTTGACGCGAGATTTTTCCAAGGAAATTTTGTAAGACATTTAAATAGTTTATAAGAAATCGACTTGATCATTGATCATGAAACTGCATACTAAGGTATTGAACACAATTTACAAAAAACACACTTTTACAGTTAAACCAGGGTATGTTAGTCATATCAGAGAACACCAACGAAGCTCTTTCATATAAAAGCAGAAGTTATGTTACCTGGATGACTCAAGCATCTATAAAGTATCTATTGAATGTGTATATACATGTCTCTTCCATCTATCAGGAGCCATATACATGGCATTAGTTTGATTTACACTAATAATAGCTATAAAATGTAAATACAAATATGTAGATATCTCAAATGTTAGCATCACTTACGTTGCAAGTTTTATTATCAGTAAAAGCTTGGCTGTAAGTGGAGTAGCAAAAGATTTACAGAGCCATTAGTTGTGAGAAACAAACGTCGGTCGATGGATCGCTCGATTTGGCCAGTTGTGTTTACCCTCTTCACTTGTGATAAAATACGGTTGTTAAATTAATTTGTGTGGTTTGAAGACCCTACTAGATGGTATTGAAAATATCCTTTTAGAAATAGTTATACCATCGTTAGTTGGTGGTACCTCTGAATTATTTTTATGAGACTTAATAGTAGATATTAGAATTACAGACATTTCATAGTGTATAACGGGCTATCTACACCACACAGGACGTACCAGGGAGGGGGCGCCACCGGCGGGGCGCCGTACAAAATATAGGCCGATATTTTTTTGCGATGCATTTCTCATGGCTCCTGCCCCATGCCGACCTCGTCCCGGATGTGTGTGAATAGTCCTTTTAGTTAGATGGCAATTTACCACGACATGGTAATATAAGGATGGTTTATGTTATAAACAAACTAGCTAATTTTAATTCTTAAAAAAAAACCCCGATGAATGAATATATCGGTTAGGTATATTGTTTTTCCTCGTGCGATATGAAAATCGGTTATTAAAAAACAGGTAAATATGTAAAGTACGTATTCTAAAAACTGTAAAGGGACATGCAAGAATAATTCATGAAAATTCACAGGTTTTTTTGTTATTGAACTATACACAGACTCTTTCGTGCTTTTCATTTTAGATGAATTGAATAACAATAAAACAGATCATTGAACCCATACAAACAGTTAGACCAGTTCTATGAATGGTGTCAAATAAATACGATATGATTCAGTGGTTTTTCAAACATTTCCGATGTGAGTGAATCCTAATATCATATTCATGGGTGTGGCGATTATGCCAATTCGAATCCATATCGCGATCCGACCAGTTTGGTGATAGTTGAATCTAATCCGCGGTTATTGATTTGAGTCATCCTAGCATGGAAAACAGCTGTTTTGATTGAATCCTACATTTTATTATATTTAGTTTAAACTAGTCCGTTTAAGACCAATATTGACTACATTTTGCGATTTATTTTACGTACGATTAAGGGCAAAGTTAACCGTGGTGAGTCAAGCCGGAAGCAATTCCTCTAATTAAATTTTTGCACATACAAAATTAGGTACCTTTTATTTATTTTATCGCAATGCTATAAAATATAATTTATAGTACACGTTCTATTACAAAGGAAATAAAATACCAGTGATGTCATCGTGTTAAAAAAACCGTACAATTACGAGTAGGTACGCCGAAATGAAGAAGACAAAACGATTATGGCGACAAGACAAAACCGGTAATAAATACATAAAATTGAAAAACCCAATCGAGCCCACACTCAGCGAATTATCTCATTCAATAGGTACTCAGAGTCATTACAACACTTATTGGCTAGAGAGCGGATAAAACCATTTTTGTGTAGGGCTAGTGATGTGGTTTGATCGATATCTTGGTATCGATAGAATTGTGAGTTTGACTGGAGGTTTGCAAGTAGGTAAACAATCTACTAAAACTTGGCAAACACGTCATATATCTAGTTTTAATTAGCTAAGATATAATCATAAATGTCGTATTTCTTAGTAAATAAATTCAATTTTTAGAGATACTTAACGATACTTATTAAAAGGTTGATACTTATTTTGCTCCTCCATGATCGCTTTCTGCGTTAAATTACCTGCGAAAAAGAAAAATATGCATCAAATACCATAGATAATGAACGTAGGGAATCAAAATACATACTATGCAGGATAGCGGTGGGTATCACGAAAAGGAAATAGTTATTGAAACTATGTATTGTAGGTGTAATTGCAGTCAATAAATGTAAATTATGTAAATAGACTATGATCATTTCATTTTAATATTTTATTGCCTAAAAACTACACGAAGATACTTAACCTACTCAAAAAAACCGTATAAAATATCTATACTACCTGAACCGGTACGTTGTTATTTACAAATCAGCCGGTATGAGCGGTACTATTCTTGATACATTACCCCATTGTATTTTATGGGGAAGGCTTCGTCCAGTAGTGGACGCCCAAAAGCTGTTGATTGAAAATCGGATGTATGCTCCCCACACACAACCGATAAGTAGCAAGTCCATCGATATCCATCGGGCCCTCACTAAACCCAAACCAGTTGTCGTGTTAATTGCGGTACCAAATCCGTATTTGAATCATGAATATCTGTAATTTATGGCAGCGACATAGAGTATCATCTCTAGTTGTGCTATAAGTATTTGTGTTAACGTTCGCATACATTATGGAGACCCAAACTTGGACCTCATAATGTTTTATAATTTAATTCTAGATGAAAACGATTAAAAATATACTCAGGAATTTTTAAGAAAATCGAAATTCAAAAATCTAGAAAACGACGAGCCTTGCTTAGTCTTATTCAATTATACCTACAAAACTAGCTGAACCCTGCGGGTTCACCCGCGTGAACAATTATTAAAATTAATGATGATGATCAAAAGTAAAAATTTCACTCAAATCCATTCAGCCGTTTGAGCGAGAAGAAGTAACAAACATAATTACAAATTTTCTCATTTATAATATTATAAGTAGTCTAAGTAAATCTGACTTGTATTTTATAATAGTATGAGCGGTTACATGGTTATTTTATTTGAATGTATGTGACACTATTTTTGGGTTTTGTGTTATAGGTGTACAGAAGAACTTTATATTAAAGCAGTTACGTAGGTATTTATCATGATTATTCATAACTTTATTATATTCATTTACGTTATGCCCAAATCTAACGTGGTAATCATTTTTAGTAGAGTTAACTCTATTAACTCTATTACTCTCTTAACTTATACTATTCTTTTACTTCGTTTTCTTGGAGACTCGGGTTTAAGGAATATTGTTGAAACATTTACACAAACGATTTAGCGGCGTTATCGGTTCAAGAAACACCCATTTTGGATCCAATAACTGCATGTTTTATTTTTAGAACGAAAAAACAAAACTACAGATATATATGGCCCATTGCCGTTGCCATTTATATGAAACTTTGGTAAACTTTGTGTCATTAAATTGAATAAAGTAATTATGATTACACTAACCATCGTCGCTCTATTTGTATGTTCTCAGCCCATTAGCGATTAGCATAATGACCGTAGTCACGTCGCGAGGATGTAATGAACTTTTTTATTTGAATCAAACAACATTCAGCCATTTGCCGTGTTTAAAAATAGGACTATTTTTGTTATTTGTGTCAGCAATTTATTAAAACATGGTTCTTACTTTTAAATAAACTCCATACATTCAAGAAATAATATATTATGCTGAAAGTACATTGTATTTTTCGTAAGGTTAGATCAAACATTGAATTTCTCCCATGAAAATTTGTAAAGTCCGGCCTTAGTAAGTTGGTTTGAAATGTTATTTAATAGTAACTTCAAATAAACCTGTGATACAGAAACAAAACAAAATTAGTAGATAACAGTTTTAAGTCCACATTTAAAATAAACAATCCCCAGCTTTTGTTTAAAAACCGCATGCAACAATAGCGCGCTACTAACCAATCCCATTGTGTCACATTACAAAAAAAAACAATAAAACCAACCGTTCCATTTTTAAAAACTACACTTTTTTACCAACGTGTTCCTTGTGACTTTTACCAGTTTTTTGGCCAGTATCATTCGTAACCTTTTTACTTTTTTTTTTCGTTTTTACGCCTAGCACAATGCAAAGAATGACTGTATAGATAAATGTAATGGAGCTTTAAAAACGTTCCCTGTGACGTTCAATTTAAAGTGGATTATGGGATTGTTTATAACCAAAAGTGCACGGTAACTTTCATTCAATCATATCAGGAAAATAAGGGTAGATGTGACACTACAAACACCTAACTTTTCTTAGAGACTGGGGTATATAAAGCTTTTAATTATTTGCTGTTCTCGTAATGTGGTTTACAGAGAGAGCAAATTGAAACATCAACTCTATGTTCAAACACACAAGCTCCATTTTTCTGGTTTTTATTTCTGTGCTATCTGGTATATCTATCTGGTGGATCCACTTCTTAAAATCAAACAGGTACATTTACCAGACAGCTGTAACCGAACGTCAAAATATGCTACATCCAAAACTCAAGACTGCTACAAAAAACAGATTTGGTAATGGGATATGATATCATACTGTCTGTGGTGCGGGGATGCAAGCAGTCGGGTGTCACTCCAACTTACCTTGCAATGTAAAATGAGCTTTATCGCGCTGAGAGAACAAAAAATTAAAATACCTAGATTTAATATGGAGATGGATGCGAGTGATTCAAATCTTGAAAAAATTACGCGCTGCGCTCTGGTTTGATTTTCCAAAGGCAGTTGAACCGTCATATTCACGCGTGTTCCACAGATAAGTGTCGTTTTTAGTGCCGTTGGAGTGGAACTTCTATACGTTAGTACTATTTCTTCTGTGGCGTAAGGGGTGTGTATTCAGGCCGGGGTAGGGGGAGTGAAGTCAGGTGAATTCCATACCGATTATTATACTTTTGTTAATGTTATGTCAAGTTATCGCAGAATATAGCCATGAAGATAATTTATAAAGGTTTCGCGTCGAACGTGAGAACTGCCAAACGGAGGTGCAATATTTGTGATATGTTCGATATTTTATGAAAGAAAAATGTTTAGATTGGGCCCGGTGACTTTGTTGAATTTTTTTTTTTGTAATATGACTTAGTGTCCCCGTATACCGGATGACGCGGTAGAGGAAGGCTCCCCACTCGATGGGCTAAAGAAATTATAAACGTCGCAGGAAGTCGGTGGACGGAGGCGGCACAGGACCGTTCATCGTGGCATTCTAAGGGGCAGGCCTATGTCCAGCAATGGACATCTATAGGCTGATGATGATGATCCCCGTATGTAGGGGAGGGTTGCGGGTTCGATCTTCACTCAGTCCGTAATTTATGGGATATTATAATTTTTTTATGTCAGATGCCTTAGAAGCTACAGTATTTGCTCAAAATCTGTAAATCCTCTTCTGAAAAAAGATGGGCTTAAATGCAAGAGCTCCTTATATTCTTACGTTTGCCAAAACAAAACAAAATTATGGAAAGAAGAGATCCGGTGGCGGCGACGCGTGCATTGAATTTTTTATACGGTCAAATTACTTTTTGCATTGCTTTTATCTAGGGCTGACACACGACACTAAACTTATTTTAACAGCTTTTATCAAAACGATAAACTTTACACAAAGACACTAAGTTTTGAAGAAACACACAAACAGGCAAAAAGGAAGAAATAGTTATGTTTTCATTAAGTATCCCAATAAGGAAAAATCATTTTAAAATACACTATCATGCTTGCTTCATAGTTTTAGAGAAATTATTATACTCCATCAAGACAAGTAAAGTCTCAATTACGAAAGATGGTTCCTGAGTTAAGACCAGAGGTTGTAGACAAAGTAACATTCTAATAGCGATGACGCTAGTAGAAAAGTCCAAAATGTATGAGATTGACGTAACCTATCGATTTATGTCACGTGGTCTTTTGTATTGTATTAAGACCATGGACTTAATATATTACAACTGTAGAAATAGAATCGCTTCGACGCGAATACCGTTTGTCTAGGCCGGCTGGCCTACAAGTCTAAGCATAAATATCGACATTTAGTATTTATAGGACTTTCATACGAAAGCAGCACGGTTGGTTTTCCGAAATAATTTTTTTAGGTTTCTGGTTTTAGTAATGAGACGGTAAAGTTTAGACATCACTCCATTATTAATAACATACATAACATAACACCCAACAATCACATACGTAGTCCTACCCCTACACTAGGATTCCCTGTGTCGTGGGTATCAAGAACTACGAGTACCATGGTACCGTACCCAGACCCGAAACAAATATTTGCAGATCATACAAACATTTGTCCCGCAGCGGGAATCGAACCCGCAACCTCTCGCATCACAGCCGGCTAGTCGCCCGCCACGCAATAGAGGTCGTTATTAACGAACTTGTATTGACAACCCTATACGAACTGACAGGTACATCTTATCGCGCCATCTTTCCACCCAGATTGTTTATTTCCCTAAGTACACTGCACAAACACCTCAAACGTTACTTTACTTAAATACCAACTCTATTTCAACGGTATAAGAATGAAACTACAAAAACTATTTTTTACCAAGAATTATGACAAATGAAATTTTATCGTATTTGAGAGCATGAAGCGTTCTTTGTCACGTCGTGACATTTCATTAGAAGATTAACTTATAAGGGTGTGTGTCTCTTTTTATGTGAAACGTTTGAGTACCTATGTATATACATAAGTATATTTCACTTAACTCATAGTAAAAGGTATAGGTATCCCGTCTTCCTATACACCTAGACACCATTTTTCCTATAGAATCGTCGAATTGGTGGGAATGAAAATCAGATACCATACACATACCTACCTAAGCTCGTTTTGTAGCGATCAATTTAATGTTTTTTTTTTTTATTATTTAATTTAACATGATTTTATTTTATTTATTAATTGTGTGTATAATTTGTACAAATTCTCTAAGTTCAATACCAATGTCTGTACAATTCCCACCCATCCACGGGAGGGCTTATTCCATGATGCTCCCACAGGTGGACTTTAATTCAATTACACCTTGTCAGCCATTTGAATTTTGGTTATCGTTTATTGGTTTTTCGCACCAAGTTTATTGCTTCAATACATAAAAACAAACAAAAAAATATAGATTCACAATTCAAAAGCGAACCCTTCTATTTAGTGCTTATTTTTCATTTGGTATATATTACAAGGAAGTTCTCGGAACAACAACATTTATAAACAATAATTCAGGTTTTCTTACTACTAAAGGTACTTTATATCCAAGATCGACACAAAGACATACTGCATCCAGAGGAAACGAACTAAGTTCAAAGACTTTGGCACAATAAACGTCATTTTTCAGCTCACGTCGGCTGAGTACCGTTTCACGAAATTCACGTGTAAATACGGTTTTTCGAGTCGAAACACAGACGCGTGTGTAAGCCGCACTGTAGCGCCCCGCGTCAACCACAACACGTCTGCGTATTACCGGACAGCTGAGCGAAAAAAAACACGAGAAAAACAAACGCAGAAAAAAATTAAAAAAATAATTGCTCACGTTTTTGTTTTCAGAGAGCTGATTCTATGTTTTGACAAGCGATTGACACGGACGCACTAGCAGTGTAACACGGATTTTTGTATTGAAAATGAGGTTCACAGAGTGTGCGCTAGGGGCGCTCATCGGTGTCGCCATACAAAAATCCACACTACACTACACCAGACGTCCATGTCAATTGTGTGCAAAATACTTAGAATCAGAACCCAGCAGTCGTCCGTTAAATTTAGCTCGACTGGGTTTAATTCCCCTAGGTGTATTATGCCTACCATTCGTCAATTTTGATCACTACTACTACAGTTATGGGTATTAGGGCTCCTAGTAATCACGCCACTTACCTGTCCTGTGCCAATCGCATCCATTTTTTAATCACTGGTCTTAGCTAATTTATGTAATTGAATGTTAAGAATATTATTCAATCATAAAATACCCAACCAACTTCCTAGTAACTACTGGGAGTTAGCATTAATAGCCTAAATAAGTACGGAGGTGGTTCAAATTTACAAATTAGGTAAATTAAACCGGCGGTAACAAAAGAAAGTGGAAAAAAAATAAAGAAAATCTTAAAAATTAACCTTAGTTTTAGAGGTCCGTTATCTTAACAGTGCAAAAGCAATCCTTATGATGAAACCTTATATCTGTATGTTTGTCTCTGACAAGGATGATTCAAATGCGTAGACTACGAGACAAATTGCCCTGTCTTTAGTCGCCGAAATGTATGAGACGGTGGATGGTGGATGGTGCAACTTGAATATCGAATCGAAATCAACATAGATTGATTTTTCATGGTCTCGGGCAGAGAAAGCTCTGTAAATTACGACCTCTGCGCGGCGGGCGAGTAGCCGGCTGAGATGTGAGAGGTTGCGGGTTCGATTCCAGCTGCGGGACAAATGTTTGTATCATCTGCAAACATATGTTCCGGGTCTGGGTGTTATGGTACCATGGTACTCTTAGTTCCTGATACCCAAGACACAGGGAATCCTAGTGTGGGATTTTGTCTACATAACATGTGACTGTTGGGTGTTGTAAAATAATTATACAGATCAACACCCTATATATGAGAAGATCTATTAGTGAATCGACTATGCAATGAAATGTTGATTCCACTTCATCGATTTGAAAGTGCTATCGAATCCTCGCGCCGACATTGATGATTACATCACTTAATGAAGCCTAAAGATGAGTAGTTCGCGAACGAACTAGTTCAGTGAACTACATCTCTTGCTATGCATCTGTCTATCAGTCGTTCACCTCCGCCTGAAGTGTATCAGTGTATCAGTAAGTGATGAGTGAATCTTTGGGAGCGCGCGAACGACTGACAAGATGGCAAGATCACGTGAGCATTCGAATCAACGAACAAATCGAACTGTACGATTGGGCTTTTCGGCGTCGCTCAGCTGATGTCGCTGTTGCTCAGTCGACACTTCGGCTGCTAATAAATACTCTTAGCTTGTGT
Source organism: Epirrita christyi (assembly GCA_951392215.1). Taxonomy (NCBI): domain Eukaryota; kingdom Metazoa; phylum Arthropoda; class Insecta; order Lepidoptera; family Geometridae; genus Epirrita; species Epirrita christyi. The sequence goes on from OX595835.1 coordinate 1,143,146, forward strand.
GTGGCGGGTTTGTTCCCAGTGCGTTTTCGGTACGTGAATCAACGGAAAAAGAGACTCGCGAACAACAAAATAAAGCTTAATTTGATTTGGAAAAAAAAAATTTTTATGTAGGTACCATTTTACAAGTGTCTATTTGAGTGTAACTACTTATTTCAAAATTATATTAAGTACTCTCTGATATTGGTTAATTCTAAACTGGGAATATCTACCCAGGTTTCTTTTAAATCTTCAGACCTAAAACATTTATGCCGCAGCGGGAATCGAACCCACAACCTCTCGCATCTCAGCTTGCTACTGTTTATTTATTGTAACTCTAAATTATACTTAATTTACAAAATCTATCAAAATAGTATATATTAATGTCGGTACCTAAGTACTACCTACTTTTACTTTTTTTATAATTTAAGTATTTATTTATTTTTCTCTAAAGAAAATATGTGAGCCCACTAAATAAAATACTTAGTAGACATTCCGTCCAAATTATTTAAAAATGTAGGCATAAAATAAAGTAGCTTAACATTTTATCTAGAAGTAAAAACATTTTTCGAATATTTAATTTCATAATTCTCGCGAACTAGATTCAATCAGAAACTGAACAAAAACAAAATGAACTAGATCTAAGAAAGATAAGGATAGATTCCTTAGCTTTTCGTTCGCGAACTAGATTCAGATAGTAGTGAACGAAATGAACTAGAGATACAGAAGATAGATACGTATCTTGTCGTTCAAAAGATATGTATCTCTCTTTTCTTTTCAGTGATTCATTTTGCGCATCTTTAATGAAGCCCACTCATTTTATTAATTCGTAATTGGCATTAAACTCATTTGCGTTGTAAATCATAGATACTAATGTTATGGTACCGTTCCTTTTTTGAATTTTACCACGTTAGGGCTAGTTTACACTAGAATGTTCCAGACAGAACTTACACTAAGTCGTAACGTAAAGACTTGTGCTACTCAGTAGTAAGTCAGTAACTCTCCGTCAGTTACTAAACCGTTAGTGACTCTACTACAATTGCTGTACCGCCCCCGTATTCTTTATCTCGCGACAGGGGTGTGATATTTGAAAGTCACTGGGTGACTAAATATCATCAAAAAGGCCGCAAATCACTGTTTTTCAGGAAATGTAGTCATAGTCATAGTAGTTTATTGATAACGAAAACGGTTACAGGTCATTAAACATATTCATAAGTAGGTATAGGTAAAAAATAATAATCAGTGTTACACTAATAATAATGTCAAATAATTAATTCATATTAATTTTAAATAAATCCATAAATTGTCTGATCCACAAGCCATGTTTTTAAATTGTTTTTGAAAGATAGCGTTGAACTTGAGCTTCTAACACTTTCTGGTAGTGCGTTGTATACCGCGGGAGCCATAACATGCACTAGTTTTGACATTTTAGTGAGTCGCCTACGTACCGCACTCAACTTGTGAGCGTGCCGCGTGTGTACTGGTGGAGGCACTTGTATTGGTATCATAAGAATTTTAGTCATGAAAGTAAGTTAGTGATGAATTTCAATATTATAGAAATTTGGAAATCGCGGATTAACGGCAATTTCAACTAACAATCATTCAATTTCATTTTAACGGCAAGGTCAGTAAAGTTTAGTCACTCGATAACATAAAAAAATCACACCCCTGGTTTGTAACAGGCGTAAATTGTGCGATAAATAAATAAACGCTGGACATTTCACACAACAATATCTAGGCTCAAGCTAAGCAGAGCTTCTGTTATGGGTAATAGATAACTGATATACTTAATACAATACATAACATAGATAGATATTTTTTATTATACATAGAAAATACCCAGAACACCCTGAACAAATATCTGCAGATTTTACAAATATTTGTTCCGAGGCGGGAATCGAACCCGCAACCTCCTGCGTCGCAGGCGAACCTTCGCCCGCCGCGCCACAGAGGTCGTCAAATGCATTGCTGTCAAACGTTGCTTTTCTCATACAAAAGTTACCATTTGACAGCAATGATCGTACAATTTACGCCTGTTGCAAACCTGTCGCGAGATATGGAATAGCCCTGCCCGTCTGTTACTCAACCAGTGTAAAGGGCACCTAACAGTAGGTGCTCGGATAATCCCGTGTGAAGAGTATTACCACATGATTTGTTACCGTCGCTAAATGTGTTAAAACGTTCAAATGTATGGGAATATTGGACTTATATTACTTACGGTAGCTTAGATCACCGATCGTTAATTGGGAGCTTAAAAGCCTTAAAAAGCCATTGAATTATAATTGGGATGGTGGGAGTTCTGCATTTTGAAGCAGATAAAACTACAGGTTTTTATAGAGTTTTTATAAAAGCATTATTTCAGACAACGCAAGCCAAACTGGTCTGTTCCAGATAGATAGAGATTTCAGGCTATCTTCTATGGCGATTAAAGTCAGGATCCTAGTATGTACCTGCCTATAATTAAGAGACTATCTTTCTTTCTCTTTTTTTTGTCCTTTTTTTTCTTTTTTTTTCTTTTACTGGTCAACTGAGCACTTGTCCATACATAAAGAGAAATTGTTTTTCCATCCCTTAAATTTTAAGGGATAGGAAAACAATTTTAAGGCTTGAAATATCGTCAAAAAACTCGATATTTTTTTAATTAATGCGATTAATGACAGGATCCTAGTATGTACCTATAATTAAGAGACTATCTTTTTTTATTATTTTTTTCGTTCTTTTTTTTATTTTCTTTCTTTTACTGGTAAACTGAGCACTTGTCCATACATAAAGAGAAATTGTTTTTTCATCCCTTAAAATATGATCAAAAAACTCAATAGTTATTTTAGTATGTTACTGACACGATAAAAACAAGGATAAGTTTGTTTTTCAAAATTTATTTTATTAAAAAGTAGTTCAAAGTAGGTAGTCGTATAAATATAAGGTAGTAGTAAAAAAAAAAAAAAATTAATCACGATGTTTTGTGTTTGAAACTTAGTAGTAGTTACATACAAAAGGAAAATGTTAAAAAAGCGAAACCTATTACGCCTTTTTCATATTATAAATCAGATTGTAACCTATAATCAGCGATTGACATCTTGATTGATTGATTGTCAAGATTTAGTGGGTACAAAAAAATATTACGCGACACGCAAATTTAATAAAAAAAGTTACATTATCGTTATTTATAATATTGATTTCCTAAATACCTGTTTCACTAAGATCGCGGCAGTTATTTCCACAAACTTTATGAAACTTTGTACACATGATCAGCACACTAATAATAGACCCGTAATATGTTAGCTTCTTATAAAATTATATAGTTACCAGATCATAAATAAAAAAAAACTAATTTGAAAAAACTAACGCTCCACGGCTCTAGATATTAGTGTACTGATCATGTGTACAACGTTAGAAAAGGGCGTAAGCACCCTAACGGTAACCTCCACTTAAAAGGGGAATTTTATGGTCTTAAATCTAGATACTCAAAATCACATGCAGAGTGCACATCGCAGGCTGCGCATTGCAGTAAGTGGGTCGTGCCCTTGACATTGCGCGCGCGCCGGGCGGGAGTGTGCCGCCTGCTGGCCTTGGCACTGGACTCGCTTGCGGTTCTTGTGGGTTGCCAATTGTTTTGTTCATTTTGCTAATCGGATTGGTAAAGGGATACTGTAGTAGCACTTTTGTTACAAAGGGCTGATAGGTTTGTTCTTGGAGTCATTTTCCAAGAACCTATGTGCACTGATGACTGTAAATCTCGTCTGGAGTTGCTAATTCTGGATGCAAGAATTTGTATTTTGCGTGTAATAATAACGGGATTGTGCAGTGATTATTTACACAGAGAACGTCGAAAAGACAAAAAATTTAAATACTAGTTTTCAGCATTTTTTTAGAAAAAATTACAATAACATTAAATTTTGTTCATGGCAATCCCGACCTTTTTGAGGTCACCTTCGGCCCTGCACGCGGTAATTGCGAATGCCGATCGCCAATGGCGGCAGGGCAGGTGCTTGGCGCATGCGCGTCTGATTTACGGTCAACTCCTGCACATATGTCGGCGCATGTGGTGTATTCCGCTCTTTATTTTGTTTTGTTCTAAAATGTAACACATATATTTATATTTGCAGGTTTAAAGCAATCATCCCTTCTGATAAAGTATCGCAAGGATCGTTTTGTAGTGCATACAACACGGGCAACGAACGACCGAAAATAAACTTCTTTTTTTTCTTTTTTTTGAAATTGCGAACCTGGCCTTTTGCCCACCTTATGTTGAGTGATAAAAAGTCTCATGTGTCTGTAATTTCACCGACACCTATCAAACCGGAGCACAGCGATGCTCACAGCGCACTGCCACCACCACTCTTGGCGAAAAAAATAGGTATGATGGTTGTACTTCCCCGGATGAACTCTTTCACCTAATGTGTTAGCAGTAGATCTCCTTAGATGTTTTTTTATTTTCCGAAATTAAAATTATAATATTAAATTTGGTGATGCTGAAATTACGCTTATAGTGTGCCTACCTACACCAATTTGAATAATTTTATAGAATAAACTAAATAAGTGGGTAAATATTTCACTTATCTTTACTATAACAAGTTTGGCAAAATGCACCGACCAAGCGATATGTCATTCCCGAAAAAAAAACATTCCATAGACAAAAGGAAGGCACAAGCAGATGATCGTATTGGCATCTGCTCCCCATGTGGCGATGTGAAACCAATTCGCATATTAGTACAAGAAGACACAAACTAATGGTCAAAATAGTGAAGCAACTTTTAGCAATTGTCAGCGTAGCTTTGGAACAAGTAGATGATCATATTAAATCTCTGCAATATTATAACAGTATGTTTTTTTATACTACTTGGCAAGCAAACAAGCATACGGTAAAGTAGTTACCGTAGCGTAGCCTATGGACGCCTGCAATACCAGAGGCATCACACGCGAACTGCCAACCCTGAGACAAAGATGAAAAGTCCCATCTGCCTGTAATTTCACCAGCACCCGTACCCTTCAAACCGAAACACAGCAATGCGAGCACTACTGCTTGGCGGCAGAAATAGGTACGGAGGTAGTACTTCCTCGGACGAACACTTTCATACAAAACAAAAAAAAATGTGTTCTGCTATTGGTTCCAATGTAGGAAAAGTTTTCATATAAAATATATTGTAGTTTGAGGTCGATACCAGTAATAAAATATTAATGAGACTAAAACCAATGTAATTTAATTACTCAGCTACAAACATTTAGAAAACCAGCTCAAGTATCGCGACCCTTGGCTTCTCAGCAGTTTGGACTAAGAAGGGGACACATTTAATAGATTATAATGCATAAAATATCAATCGAAAAACCCGTTATTTTGAAGCCACACGCATCAGAAGCAAATAAACTATTCTGCGCCTCAAGTCGCATCTTACATGCTAATCTTTGACTACAAGTATTACATTCCGTGGTATCAATAAGGCCCACTTTCCACGTCTCACATGAGAAGAGGCTCCGGTTCCGCAATTGCGCCACATTTTTCTCTACAAATAAATGTCACATTCGTAACTCAGTATCCGCATTAAGTTTCCAAACGCCAATAAATAAACGAACTAACGGCACAACCAATAAGCGCACAGATAGATTTAAATAAAAAACGCAGTACAGATGTACAGTTGGAACTATTTATATTATAATATTGAAAATAATGTGTTTTCTGTCCGGCGAGCCGCGGGTGTGCGACTTTCTATTGTGATATTGAAATTTATTTAATTTGCCTGGTGCTAGATAGTTCGACTAACGTTTGTGGTTGGGCTAAGAAGCTTTGCCATTCTTTAATCCACTTATAAGATGGCTATTAAATTATCATACCAAATGCGAAAGCGATATTTGTTATACTTCTGTTCACTTTCGTTGATTTTAAAGGTTTGAATGGTCAAATTACAGGACCAAGTCTCGTTTTTAATGTTTGACGATCCACTGGTTTCAATAGCTGTTTTGAATAATTCATATTACACGCCAATCGATTAAAAAAAACAGTCCTGATTTTTATTTATATTATTTTTAGATATTTATAATACGCTCCGATACACCTGCCTTTAAATTACAATATGAATGTGATTATTGTATATGGTAGCGAATACATTAATGGTGGTATTCAAATAAATTCAAATGACGTTCGTAGACCTATCTCAACGCCGCGTGGCATAACCTAAATCCGTCACTTCTTCGACATCACGTCGTCATGGTGTGAAAATATTGCTCCGCAGACATCGATAGACGGTCCGTCAACAGTGTGTCTACTATCAAAGCAACTGACTCCATTAGGAATAGCCAAATGACTTGAATTTTTAGCAAAATCTACAGCACTGCAGTTTTAGGAAGTTCAATGACCTGAATTGTTTTAGATTGGAAGGATTGAATTTGATTTATTTACTTACTATTTTCAAATACGCATAAGCCCAGTATCTATGACACCATATTTATGAAATGTATTAAAGACAACTTAATTTGCAAAGCATAATTCCATAAATACATTAAAGATTACTTGGACGATAAAAACGTGTGGTGTCTGCTTACCTCTTTGACTTCGGCAAACTTATTTGCCAAAAGCTCTGTACAGCAACCATATTATTACGACATGTTTTGGTTAGTAGGTAGATTAGTTTTCGACAAGGCTTTTTACAACCGCTATTACATTGTATGAATTTATATACCTTTTAATTATTATTTTTATTTTTACATACCTTCCTTATATTTTGACGACCTCTGTGGCGCCGCGAGCGAAGGTTCGCCTGAGACGCAGGAGGTTACGGGTTCGATTCCCGCTTCGGAACAAATATTTGTACAATCTGCAGATATTTGTACAGGGTGTTGTGGGTATTTTCTATGTATAATAAAAAAAATCTATCTATGTATCTATGTAATGTATAATTGTATTAAGTATATCAGTTATCTAGTACCCATAATACAAGCTCTGCTTAGCTTGGGGCTAGATAATGTTGTGTGAAATGTCAGCATTTATTTATTTATTTTACAAAACCCCTACCACCACTGGACTAAACATTTGGACACCACTGCAACTAAAACATTTGTATTACCCTATACCCATATTGTGCCCCATTAAATATAGTATTTTTTCTTAATTGTATCATACCTACGATGTTAATGAATTAACGAAACTAACCCCCTTATTCGTAATCATTTTTTAAACTTATTTTAGTAAAAATAGCTTTTGTTTTGTTCTCTCTGATGCAAAATGACATACGCCAAACACAAGACAAAAGCTATTTTAACTATCAAAGGTTTAAAAATTGATTACGTATAAGAGGGAGAGTGTTCTTAAAGTCCCTATAGGGTTTGAAATACATTAATATGAATATCTAATATTTACATGGTTACATTTATTTCACAATGTTATGTCACTCGAGTTCTCAATTCTGAATAATACCACAAGGAAAAATACCACAAACAGACGTTGTAATCAAAAGTGAAAGTCCTGCTCTCCCCTCAGGAAAAAGGAGTAAAACCTCTTACGCACGTTCCCGTTGCGTAAGGGGACCGGTTTCAGATACCGGAACCCTGATCTGGGCTACGCACAACACACATGACTGGCTATAATACAGACTAAGGAGAAAATAAGAAACGCATTGATAAAAGACTGCATCAATCCGACATGTAATTTTTTTTTGTTAATAAATTTGTTGTGGCGTTACACACTATACCCGATAATATTAAAATAATTTGTTCCTTATTCAATAATATCTGTTGCGTTATAATTAATTATTTTTTTAATTATTATTCATTTATTTCAATCAACATGGATCATATTGTGTTAGTTAGTTTCTTATCCTAGATTAGTTAAAGGTCAAAAATCAAATAGAATTTACACAATCTTAAAACACTTGTTTTAGTTATTATCCTGGGAATTGAATTGAATTTGAATGAAGTATGTCATAAATAGGTTATTAAATGTCAAAATTGTAATGTCATTGCACTTAGAATAAATAATTTAGTTCCTTATTAAAAGGAATCATACAACTGTGGTTGAGGTACTCACAGTCAAACCTGTCTGAAAAAGCCTTCAGTATGCTGTTGGAGCTGGCCCGGACCCTGCGCACCAGGGACGTGCATCGCTTACGCCTGGTGGCGTAGAAGCAGTCCACACGCGCCACGGCGAACATCCCCGATGCGCTACAGAACCGGGGCAGCCCCAGCAGCACCCTGAATGCGTTATTATACTGAACGCGAAAGGCGCTGTACTGCCTTTGCGTATAACTAACCCACAAGCTGCTCGTGTAGAAGCTAGAACAATAGGCTCGGAATAGGCAGATTTTAACATCCGTTGAACAACGAGCAAACCTGCGGGCAATCATATTCGCTCTGACAGACAACGCCCTCCGCTCCCTCTCTATGTCAGCATCGTCTTTCAGGTCAGATGCTAACCAATGTCCAAGGTATTTAAATTGAGCCACTATCTTTAGCGGTTATGGAAGCATTTAATGACCGAGGCCGTTCGTCGTGGTGTTCTAGTGAGAGGTCTATGTCTGGCAGTCGAGTCAGTCCTTCTATAGGATGATGATGATGATAATGAAGCATTTAATTGACATCAAAGTTTAGTGAGGTCTCTGAGTATCTTACAGAAATCAATTAAAACTAATACTTTTATATATTTTACTTGCTTTTCAAAATTGATTATGTCTGAAAATAATAAGGTTCAAAATTATATAAAGCGCATTAGGACGGTATTGTGTGGCGGCCGTGATGCGTCCGGCCCCTCCATCTCCTCCCGCGGATACCGTAAAAGTCGACTAAGGGATAACACCAGGGGATGGGCTGCAGCATCCATCTGAGTAATCAATACGAATACTTCGATTACCAATCCGCCTGCCAAGCATGGTGATTATGGCAATCTCCCCATTGTATTTGATGGGAGAGGCTTACATCTAAATATTGCTGACAATGATGAAGACGGTATTTCTTCTTCAAATAAAATTTGAATCCTGTTAGTTATAAACATGTACCCGAGCCACATTTTAACCTTCGATTTACCAAGAAGCGCTTTTAATTGCTGAACCCGGGTAAACATCAAGGAGTAACCTATATTTATCAACTCATTTACCACAAGCCGTAGCTAATTAACTTCAAAGGGTTCTTGTATCGTTGCAATTACCCATGCAGGCTAAAATTACCTCAAAATCGAGCAGAAATATTAAGTGGCAACACCGTCGTTTTCAGACTGCCACCGCAATATTTGTCAATTAACTCATGAATGTTGCCATGCACAATTACTAATTTGATAAGCGTGTATTTTTAGAAGTATTTGTAATTAAAATACATTAGATGTGACAATACACGCCTTTTTCCCCAAAGGGGTAGGCAGAGCCCCAAAAGGCCTCTTTTCACCATGGGTTGCACAGTCTCAGGAATAAAGACGTGACAAGTGGTGAGCTCATCGCAGCCATTGCTTTCCACGACCAACTCGGCTAACGCTTTCTTCCAGTAATACTCCTAAATAAGCCAGAAGCCAGGACAAATCTTATTCCAACGAAAATTGCCCAACAAGTCAGGTTAAGATCATAACACACATGCTTACTTAAGAGGGCATTATACTACAATTAAGGCTCCCTCTTTAACGCACGCGATAACCCGCGCGCCATCCCGCTCGCGCCAGCGAGCATCGTGCACAAAAATGTAGTTTTTTTGTTTATTACGGCCAAAATAAAGTGGTTTTCAAAAAACTGATTTTAACATAAATAGTTATTACCTTGTTGTAGTAAAGTTTATCTTATAATATAACTTTTCATTAAAAAAACCGACTTCCACCATTGTATTCGACAAAATATTTGGATGAAAAAAAAATGATGAAAGAACCATAGTGGTGAAAGGATTATGATACTTTTTGAATGCAAATGCTTGGTTTGTTGCTGAAAATATCAAAATCGCCATATGTATGCCTACAATTTCTGAGGAGTTCCCTCAATTCCTCATGGATTCCATTATCAGAACTGGATTCTGAAAAAAATGGGACCAATCTGGATGTATCAAATAAAAAAATAATTTTCCAAATCGGTTCATAAACGCCGGAGATATGCGGTAACAAACATTAAAAAAATACAACCGAATTGAGAACCTCCTCCTTTTTTGGGAAGTCGGTTAAAAACACCGTAGGGTTCCTGAGATCTCATTCAAAACGTGAGCGAAACAAGGATTATTCATTAAATAAAACTATCGAGGTTTTTTTTACATATCGTGTTTTCAACTTTACACAATAAATGCAAAAATATAAAATTTTCATATTCCAAAATATTTAACTCGTAGAACCCGTAGATACTGAGTTCTAGATCGATTTTGTTGCGAAAACTCACATATTACGCCTTCTTAGCTAGTCCCTCTACGCATTAGGTACACCGATTAGAAACGTCTCAAATTTTATTTAAAAAAAAAAAAAAAAAAAAAAAATGCTGGACATTTCACACAACATTATCTAGCCTCAAGCTAAGCAGAGCTTGTGTTATGGCAACTAGATAACTGATATACGTAATATAAAACATTACATAGATAGATATTTTTATTATACATAGAAAATACCCAGAACACCCGGAACAATTATCTGCAAACCTTCATCGACAAACCTTCGCCCGCCGCGCAACAGAGGTCGTCAAAAAAAAAATATTACCAAATTCAATTTGGATATTAAAGCTATAAAACAATAACCATTAGATAGGTAATGCGTAAGCTTATCTATAAGGTGTCAGGCAAGCAGTACCACATTCTAACCCGCGGATCCCACGTTAATCACCTCCATATCTCCACAGCTCATTGCGATATCACCATACATAAATTAAGTGTAATAGCGGAGAGCACTAAACTTCACTGTTCCATTGAAACCATTGATAATGACTGTAGGAAGTGGCGCCGAGATAGAGACGAAAATAGTACAAGGTCGTGAAAAGTCAAAAAGTGATGACGTATAAGTCAAATCAAAGATAAATCAAAGATAATAGTGAAATAGAAGACTTGGCTCAGCAAAATATCCTTTAAGAAAATGTTGTGCGCTAAAGCACAATCAATAAGCTGAGCTCAACACAAAAACATCCATAAAAAAAAACAATTATAAAGTACCTACTTTTGGCTTTGAACAAACACTGAAACGAACAAAAAATCAATTCAATCTTCAATTTCAATTTATTATTGCATTCACAATTATGTTTATATAAAGACATCATAAATTCTTAATTTTTCTTTTCTTTTTTTTTTTAATTATGTACCCAGTCTGGGTGTCACAATTTATCTTAAATTAGTAAGCAGGTAATTAAAAAAATTACACCTATAAAGTAAAAATAATACAATTACAATGTTATGATTTGGATAGTATATAGATTCTAAATTTAAATTAATAATTACATAAAATTAATGTCTTGTCATTAAAAAACTCGTCAAGGCTATAGTAAACATTTTCCATCAATACTTTTCTAATAATTTTTATGAATCTCTTGTAGAGCACACTGGCAATACTTTTTCTAAGCTTGGCTTAATCTATCGAGGTGTCTCTATGATCGGCAAGCTATTCAAACTCTGTGACGTTAACTTCACTATTCCATTGAACCCAGCCATTCTGGAGAGGAATAAAAAGTGTAAACACCTCTCATAAAGGTGCCCACACAGACTAATGAGACGCCGCCGATTTATGGCCGATAAATAATGTTCCTTGTACGTACCACTAGTAATGACCATATGCGCATGTCTGAGTACAAGTACATACTGAGAAAATGTGAATGATCACCGGTTAAGGGAAGGTTACCGGTACGGCGCTTACGCCCTTTTGTACGTGAACGAAGTTTGCTTCTATTTTGGCTATTACTTCATCAAACTCTATGAAATTTTGTATACATGATCAGTTACACTAATATACCTGTGGTGAGTCAGTTTTTTAATAATTCGTTTTTTTTACTTTAAAATTTGGTTTAGAATTTTCCATGAAAATTTTTCGATCATTATTTCATAATGAAAGAACTCTTAAGAGGAGGTCACCGATACACTGAAAAAAAATATTTTTAACTGTGTGCAAAAAGTGCACAGTTAAAATTTACACAGTTGTTACAACATATTTTTCAGTGAGATCTAATTATTTTACACCGTTGGGGCAACTGAAAAAAAAACAGTTAGGAAGCAAACAGTAAATATAGATGTATAAACAGTTACAGGAAGTTTATGGTCAATAATAGCAACGTATCCTGACAGTAATTGTAACGATTTCACTCAGTTACAGTAACAACAATAAAATGATTGACACTGTTTTGACAGTAAAATTAACTTTTTTTTTTCAGTTATGCTAATGTGTTTAATGTGTTGGCTCCATATAAATGAAATTAAATTATATTTCTGTAATCGTTGGTACCTAACAGAACAATTAAAAGTGATTTATACCTGAATGGTAACGATGGTTTATCAAGAACATAATAACTAAATCCCGTGATGCAACATAATAGCGCCGGGAGGATGATTTCACTACCACCAAATCCCAGTAGTCTTACCGAGTAGTTTTACCAGTTGAACTACTGGGTATTTCCTTCCCAAAAGACTTACTTTTAGTAAGACTTCGCTGGTGTTATTTTTCCTTTAGGACCATTCGGTTGACTTTGCAAAATGTTGAAATCCCAAAATATATAATTTCCCAGGATGTTGAATCTTTAAATGTTGAATTTGCAGATTTTCCCATTAGTTTTAACAAGTGGACAGACCAATAAATTTTTCTTGGTCACTCTCGGTGCTAAAAGGGCTAATTGCTGCACTAGGGCATCGATGTGCGCGAACTAATAAATTAAACTAAGATAACTCAAGCCCTGCTGCTTATACTACCTCAAAATAAGAGTTTCTATCTAAAGACTCCACAGAAATTTCAGCTTTATATTAAAAAGACAAGGTTCAAAATTGTTTTTATGCGTATGCTAGTATTTGAATTTAATGTTTTACCATTGCGTGGGCAGATTCTAGAGCTGCAATAAATATTATTTTTTCTCAATCAAATCTTTTTGCGTTTGCATCTTATAGTACCGTCGTAAAATAATTTGCACGTAGTATTTATAGGATTTATTGGAATCTTCAGGTATGAATCACTATTTAATTGTTCTGTTAGGTACTAACGATTACAGAAATATAACTTAAAAAGCGTAAGCGCCTTTTTGCTAGCTATCGGTGACCTCCACTTAAGGCTGCGTTTCCACCAGAGATGAGCGAGGATGCGTAGCGAGCGATGTGTTTGTTAAGAACCAATAGAATCACTTCACTTAGCCTCGCTCAGCGAAGCTCTGGTGGAAACGTCTTAGCGAGCGAGGTTTTTATACGTACAAAACAAGCGAGGGATGTGTACGAGGAATGTGAAGCGAGGGATGTGTACGAGGAATGTGTTGCGAGGGATATGTGCGAGAGATGTGCGCGAGGGATGTATGCAAAGGATGGATGCGAGCGAGAACCTACTAGCAGTCAGTCTGAAAAGAGCCCGCTACACATCCTCGCATCGCTCATCTACGCACACGCACCCTTCCACAGCCTCGTTACGCATCCTCGCACCGCTCATCTACCTCGCACATCTTTGGTGGAAACGCAATCTGAGTTCTTTCATTATGAAATAATCCTCAAAAAACCCTGCCTAATCACACACTGAGATTCCCTGTGTCGTGGGTATCAGGAATTAGGAGTACCATGGTACCACAACACCCGTATCAGGAACAAATAGTTGCAGATTATGCAAACATTTGTCTCGCAGCGAATCGAACCCGCATCTCTTGCGTCTCAGCCGGCTACTCGCCCGCTACGCTACAGAGGTCGTCAATCTACTCAGTAACCATCACTGGTCGATCTTCTATTCGATTCCCTGTTCCAATAAAACAAATTGGTAGTAATAGATACTTTCCAAGGTGATGTTTTTTTTGTCTTTGCCCACAATTTATTGCATACCAATTAGTAATTTACGTTTATTTTATTTATCCAATTATAAGTGATTACAGTTTGGGTACATTAATTACCGCATTACAGCACCTGTAGACAAGTGACAGTCGAAAATACTGGCTGGCGAACGCCACGCGCAAATTCTATTCGAGGCGTGTGCAAAAATCGGCCTGAATATATCTTTCCCTATTTGGCACCGGGGCCAAATGCCCCGTGCATGTGCGATGGATATACGAGGCGTTCAGAATTTGTAACAAATTAGGTCCTGTTCCGTAATATCAAAAATAATAAATAAAAACTTAATGTTTTTTCATATCATGTTGTTATTCTGTGATTTGACAATATATGATATGTTCCTAATCAAATAATACTAAAAAATACGTTGTTTTTAATGAAAACATGTTGTATAATATGTTGTAAAAATATACAAAATGGAATTCGCTCGTTTTAGGTAAGTATTTTGAAAAAATAATTATCCAGGTACCTAGATAAACACTACCCAAAAAAAACTACTAAATCCGAATAATAGCATAATACGGTGGAAATATGTTTGAATTACAAATGATTTTTAAATTGCGTTTGGATGGGCAATTTATCTTCCGCTGGCCCCTTAATGAATGGGGTTGAAACAAGCGATTCACAATACAAGCTATTGCTATTGCAGTCAAAGTCAACTCAAAGAATTTGCTAAGCAAACGCTTTTGTATTTTTCGATTGCTTTTTGTCTAGGAACAGGTCTTCGAACTTTGGGCCATAATTCTGGTTTGGGTATGTCCAAATTACATTGGTACATAAATTGTCGCTGACTCATGACCGCATAGCTAAATATTTCCTCAATTCTACTGATTCTTAAGAATTGGGTACGTCTGATGACACAAATTAATTTATGAAACAAGAATTGCCCAGCTCGGATTTGCATAGACAAAGGCATAATGGTAGCGATTCTGTGTAGTATTGCCTAAATTTCAAGTGCGCTAAAATTATCGCGCGCTCTTTCTAATAGACTGAAATAAAAGGGACCGCGTTAATTTAAGAGCAGTTTATTGCAGTTTATTAGTTTATATTATTATGTTGATTGACGACCTCAGTGGCGCGGTAGGCGAGTAACCGGCTGAGACGCAAGATGTGTGGGTTCGATTCCCGCCGTGGGACAAATGTTTGCATGATCTGCAAATATTAGTTCCATGTCTGGATGTTGTGGTACAGGGAATCCTAGTGTGGGATCAAGACTCGTATGTGACTGTTGGGTGTTATGCTACGTCATGTAAATTATCTTGCCATGATCACAGCAATTAAATATGAACTATTATTTCAGTATCAACAAAGTTGACACTGTACATATAGTAAACTCTTGAATTATTACGACTACGCTAAACAAAGAACATACCAGTTCAGCAAAAAACCTACAATTCGCAAAACTATTATCTCAACTCTTTCTTTTGGCAAATAAGGACTACGCTCCGCTACATAGCATAACTAATAACAGTAAAACATTTAAATAACTCTAAAAACTATCGGTCGTGAGTCAGCGGCCGTCTTTGTCGCATTTAATTGACAAAGAATAGTCGGAATAATGTTGGTCGTTTTGTTGGCGATTGTCCTGTGAACGCGAAGCCTTGGTTTCCGCATCGAATTGTTTTGAAGTAGCAAGAGGTATGGAGTCGCAATTCTTGGACATATATTTTGAAACAGTCGTCGAAATTTCAAATAGACTTTAGACTAGAAGGACCCCAGCAAAAGCTATAATTTCAATAGAAACAGTCGTCGAAATTTCAAATAGACTTTAGAAAAGAAGGACCCCAGCACAGGTTATAATCGCAATGGAAACAGTGGTTGGAATTTCAAATAGACTTTAGACTAGAAGAAACCCAAAACTGGCTATGATCACAATAGAAAAATTCATTGGAATTTCGAATAGACTTTAGAAAAGAAGGACCCCAGCACAGGCTATAATCGCAATAGAAACAGTGGTTGGAATTTCAAATAGACTTTAGACTAGAAGGACCCCAGAACTGGCTATAATCGCAATAGAAACAGTCGTTGGAATTTCAAATACACTTCAGACTAAAAGGACCCCAGCACAGGCTATAATCGCATTAGAAACAGTCATTGGAATTTCAAATAGACTTCAGAAAAGAAGGACCCCAGCACAGGATATAATCGCAATTGAAACAGTCATTGGAATTTCAAATAGACATCAGACTAGAAGGACCCCAAAACTGGCTATAATCACAATAGAAAAAGTCATTGGAATTTCGAATAAACTTTAGAAAAGAAGGACCCCAGCACAGGCTATAATCGCAATAGAAACAGTGGTTAGAATTTCAAATAGACTTTAGCCTAGAAGGACCCCAGAACTGGCTATAATCGCAATAGAAAAATTCATTGGAATTTCAAATAGACTTTAGACTAGAAAGACCCCGGCACAGGCTATAATCGCAATGGAAACATTCATTGGAATTTTAAATAGACTTCAAACTTGAAGGATTGCTATCTATTGCGATTATATCCTGTGCTGGGAAACAGTAATTGGAATTTCGAATAAACTTCAGACTCGAAGGACTCGACCTGTGCTGCGGTTGGCTATAATCACAATAGAAACACCAGCTGTATGATTGAACACAAATGGAAACTCGATGGCTTAGCTGTGAAAATCGACGGATCATTTCACTTCAGACACCGACAACGCAATGAAAAATGAAAAAAACACACAGATTTTTAGATTAAAAATGTGAGTAAACAATGCTAATTGATGACAATGACTTACAAAGAAGGCAGAAATTAAAAAGATTAATCTTTATAACGATACAATATTAAGAATTACAGGGTTCACATAAAACAACACGATGGCACTATGTGTTTAAAATTTTGAACCAAACCCGACTGTAAGAAACCATAAGACGTCTAGACACAAGGCGAAGGTTTTGCAAAATCTTCATTACAATCACGATTCACTTGGGAGGCATCAACGCCAAAATCAGAAGTTACACTTGAACAAAAAACCTTTTGCCATTAGACATCTCCACAGCATTGAGTCCCGCCAGTAACACAATAGTCGATTCTAAACTTTTTATTCGGCAAACTGTAAGGACGAGGAATGTAGGCTGTACAGCATAATGAGGTCCTGGGCTGGACGGACTAAGGGTACGGTCTAGAGGTGGGAAAGACCTGGGGCATTGACGGCGATAGCGCACGATACGAACTAATTTGCTCTAAAGCCATATAACATGTTATGGCAATAGAATTGAAGTTATCGTGGCTTGGTATTATTTTAGAAAAATAACGACTATACACCACGTACTTTACTATTCTCCTGCTGACGTTTCGTTGACCATTTTGAGGTCCTTCCTCATCCTTGAAACGTCAGCAGGAGAATAGCACGTGGTGTATAGTAACATGTTTTGTTAGCAAAAACACAATAAAGCCGTGTCCGCTTCGTCATGTTTTTGTGTTTTACAAACAATGACATGTTTATCTAACATGTTTTATTAGAAAATTTGGTGCAGCAGACCCGGCTTAAGATTTCGCAACACGAAACGATTAATCGTGTGAAAGTCTTGAGGTTTTTTTTAATTTGGCGTAGCAACTGATGTGCTTGTTTCGTGGAGTTCTTTGCCAGCAAAAACAAAAAGCGTACCGTACGTAAAGTATAAGTACCAACCATGAAAGGTAGGTACAGGGGTAGGTAAGGTGGCTACGGGAATGAAACATGAATTTACATGTGTGTTTCTACCACAGATTCTGCATTAAAGTTTATATATTAATGTGCATGATAGTATCAAAGTGAGATGCCCCCCAAACTGAGTCCGTCCCCCTATCCTTGCCAATTTATTGCAGGACGGCTATCTTTCTCGGAACCTACTGAATTATTCGGCAAGCGGCAGAAGGTATGCGGGTTCGGTTCCCGTGTGCCGATGCACGGTTATGATCGCTATTCTTACGTAACTATTGTTCGTAAAAACTGATAAGATTTGTAGCGGGACATTTAATTGGCCTCTTTAATATATTAGGTTGTGTTGTGATGTACAGAAATATGCCGAGTTAGATTACATCTTTTCAACACTCATGCTCTGAAAGTAGAACCTGGTTAACTTGCAAAATTTGTTGCAATGGTAGGTTTTCTAGTCCTATGCCGGTAAGTTAATTTGAAATGTTCCATTCGCACGAACAAACAAACAGACAAATAGTTATTTTTTTTTTAATTTATTAATTTTTTTTTTTATCGTTTTAGATGGTGAAATGGCCCAAAAATGACTTCAGAGGCTTTTAAAAAACAATTGAAGTTCGAACTTCAATTGCTATATGGAACAAGAGTTATGTAGTCCCAATTGACCCATAAACTGGACTAAAACCTTGCTAGGAGGCTATAAATAAATTAATTCTAAGCCTGTCTAACAAAACCACCGGCTAAACAAAAACTAAACATACACATAGTACCTAATTGCAGACGGACAAAGAAATTATATCAGTGGGTCAGACGGCCTTGTAGGATTCACGGAACGGCGCGCGCGCATGATCCGACACGCCCCCTACTAAGGAAGGGGGTAGGGGGGCTTATTGACTATGATCATAGTGAGAAATGATGGATGTTTAGTATGAATGGGTTGCATGAATGATGAAGTTTGTGACGTGTAGGATGAGTGATTGATTTTGAATGAGAGGCTATTCAATAGAGCATGTGTTACACAGTTCACGAATAAATAAACGGGCGTTTAGCGTAACCATTGGTCAAGGTGACAGAAAATGTATGAAAACATCTGTCGAAAAGAATTGGCTAGGCTAAACGGTCGTTTAACCATCTGTTTTAGTATTGGTGAACAGTGGTCTAAGTTATATACTGGCAAATAGAAGATGTCTTCGATTAAGAATTAAAAGATAGGGTCGAGTTCGCCAACAGATGTTGATAATTTAAACAGTTGTTTAAGTCATAAACGGCTGTTTAACAATATTTTGCTGTTCACCACACACTAACCATTGATTAAGTACTGTAATCGACTGATTAGCCTAAACGTAGTAGCCACCTTAGTTTAACCATTGGTTTATTGCTCCGTGACATGAAGTGAAGTAAAAACAAGACCAATTACTAACTATTATTGGAAGATGCTTTGAATTATATCTTTGAATAATGTATTAGATGACTTTGAAGAACATTTATTATTTTGCGCGCTCCCCGTATTTACCAGATACGACGCAATTATTCCGAGGAATATGACGAGAGAGCATTTGGCACAAGGTTTCATTTGTACACACGTTTATCGTCCATATTCACTGATAATTCCAAAGAAAACAAAACTTAAAACTGCTTTACAAATAAGAAACATAAACATGAGTTTGATCACAGGGTTTGACAAAACAATTGACTGACTGACTGACATGACCATTAAAAGGATGCCAATAAAAAAATACGGTTACGTTACGGTCATAGCTTTGACAAAAGTGGCATTAGAATTAGTAGTATTATACTGTACCCTACCATTGTTGGATGTCGTTTGTTTGAAAGCAAATATAATCGGAAGCATTAGTAGTGGCTACTACGTTTAGGCTAATCAGTCGATTACAGTACTTAATCAATGGTTAGTGTGTGGTGAACAGCAAAATATTGTTAAACAGCCGTTTATGACTTAAACGACTGTTTAAATTATCAACATCTGTTGGCGAACTCGACCCTTATTCCGAGGAATATGACGAGAGAGCATTTGGTACAAGATTTCATTTGTACACTCGTTTATCTTCCATATTCACTGATTATTCCAAAGAAAACAAAACTTTAAACTGCTTTACAAATAAGAAACATAAACATGAGTTTGATCACAGGGTTTGACAAAACAATTGACTGACTGACTGACATGACCATTAAAACGATGCCAATAAAAAAATACGGTTACGTTACGGTCATAGCTTTGACAAAAGTGGCATTAGAATTAGTAGTATTATACTGGACCCTACCATTGTTGGATGTCGTTTGGGTGAAAGCAAATATAAGTGGTAGCATTGCCATTTTCGACTCATTCATTCAAAAACGTTCGGTTAACTAACCGTTGTTTGAAATTAGATGATGAACTCGAAAAAAGCGTTGTCTGTTTAAACAACTGTTAAATTGTAACAAGGCGGTTACGAAATCAATGGTTATGTTATAGTTGGCGAACTCGCCCCTTAGGGCCTCATTCATAATCATTTTTTAAATTTTAGTTAAAATAGCTTTTGTTTTGTTCTCTCTGGTGTAAAATGACATGCCAAGACAAAATATTATATACATATTGTAACTAAAATAGGTTTAAAAAATGATTAAGGGGGTAAGACGAAGTCTTAGATAAGCGAAGAAAGGCTTAACAACAAAAATGGTACTAAATCAAACAACAAAAACCTGTCCTTCGCAAAAACGCAATACTAAGATCTATTTGCTGTAATTATTTTAATTGCACCGGAAACATCACGACCTCACAAGGACCTGTTAAGGCTCTTCATTATATTGTTTGAGTACTAAATTATCAAAGTTACAACATTCCAAAAATAAAAGTGTCATTTCATTAGATTGGTTGGTAAACTGTTTGTTACATTACAATATTGCAATTTGACGACCTCTGTCGCGTGGCGGGCGAGTAGCTGGCTGAGATACAAGAGGTGCGGGTTCGATTCCCGCTGCCGGACAAAATGTTTGCATGATCTGTAAATATTTATTTCGGGTCTGGGTGTTGTGGTACCAATGGTACTCGTAGTTCCTGATACCCACGACACAGGGAAACCTAGTGTGGGGTAAGGACCATGTATGTGACTGTTGGGTGTTATGTTATATGTTATGTTAATATGACTTTTCAACACCGACCAATTAATCCATTCAGACATAAGTATGTCTGGTTCTAATACGAGTAGACCTTTTATGTATCTTCTGCATCAAAGACATTCCATGCGTTTCCTAATGAACAAGAGTCTTCGAGTCACTGATTCTTACTTGCCACATACCAGCTAAAGATAGGTTGCCGATGGTAAAAGTTCCAGTGTGGTGAAAGGATTTAAAGCCCCTCTAAAAGGCTTCTTTCATGGACACGTAACCTGTCTAACAACCAAATTTACTCCATCTATTGGATCCTACGGGCTTCGCCTTAACTCAGTGTGGGTGTCGCGAAACGGTCGTTTGATTATACCTCTTTGTATTCACTTTAGTTGTTTTAATTGTAAATCTGTGTTTGTTCATTAAAAACAAACGGAACTTAGATTTATATCGTTGCCGTAATTGTAGACTATTTGCTGTTCAGAGGTCATTGGTGTTGATTCTTGGAAAGGCTTGGGCCGTTGCCTCATTTTTCGGAAATCGTCTGCATGCATTGCTTGGTACCGAAACAAACCGTCTTACGAGTAATATCGCCTTATTTGGAAATGGTATGTGTGCTCACTTTACGAAACTAATCCATTAAGAGGAGGTTACCGGTACGGCGCTTACGCCCTTTTGTACACGAACGAAGTTTTCTTCTATTTTGGCTATTACTTCATCAAACTCAATTTTGAACACATGATCAGTACACGTCTAGACCCGTGGAGCGTTAGTTTTAAAAAAAAATATATGGTTACTGAATCGTAAATAATAAATAAATAATATCCCTACCCGTTACCTTCTCTTAACGCTTGGTTGGGAACGCTAGTTCAAGGTTTCAAAGGCACGCATCAGGTACAAGTACTCAAGTAGGCATGAAGCGGGAAGATGTCTTAGCTACGACTCACAAAAATAAAGTCGTAGTAATATGATAATCTGAAATATCGCAGATAAGTGACACTGCGAAAACCGCCTCAATAGCAGCATCTACCGACACCGCACCGGGAAGTGAAGGAGGAGCCTTAGCTACACTAACAACACTAACAACATCCACCTGTTTAGATAATATTTATTGCAGTAGTGTTCCAATTGATAAATCAGTAATTAAACATTTCACCTCAGATCACTATGGTCACAGTGCTATATTTACTTGTAATTTTGTAGATGAACCTAAGGAATTCACTTATCGGCCTATCACAGAAAGTCGCATTAAGAAGTTCCAGGGCAGTATTGAACTTAAAATGCCCCTTGTACCGTGCGTAGATGATCCGAATGACCTTTTTACTAGTTTGTTTAAGTTGATATGTGAGGAACATAGTGAGATATTTAAGTTAAAAAAATGTAAAGCTAGAGCTAATGTCGGGTTAGCTGATTGGGCTACAACCGGTATTTATAGAAGTAGGAATAAATTATATGAACTCTATGCGGCTAGAGAATCAATGTTGCACGATACAACGTTTATCTTGTACATAAAGAACTATTCCAAGACCTTCAAAAAAGTTTGTCATGCAGCAAAATCATTGCATTTGAGAAATAAAATAGAAAAATCAACAAATAAAATTAAGACAACTTGGAAATTAATAAATAATGAAACAGGTAAAGCTAAACCTCGTAGTAAACAAATTAATTTAAACGTAAACAATACAATATTATCAAATAATATTGAGGTCGCAAATGCCTTTGATAGTTTTTTCTCTAGTATACCTAATATTGTGACTCAATCTTTAAAATCAACTGCCTCTGGAGCATCTACTTTATTGGAATTAAGTGTTGATAAGTGTGAGGTCGCGTTTAGTTTCAGATACGTTAATGCCATTGATATTGTTAAGACATTTAAGTCACTTAATATTAAAAATACTGAAGACCTTTGGGGAATATCTACAAAGGTGTTAGGTGTTATAATTATTGATATTGCGCCGTGTATGGCCTATATTTTCAATGGATGTGTTGACGAGGGAGTCTTTCCTGATCTTATGAAACATAGTAAATTAATTCCTTTGTTCAAGTCTGGTAATGAAAAAGATCCAGGTAATTATAGGCCAATTTCTATATTGCCTGCGTTAAGTAAAATCTTTGAGAAACTTATTCTTACTCAGTTATTGTCACACTTCAACCTCCACGGACTTCTTCATAGTCATCAATTTGGATTTACTAAGGGTCGTTCGACAGCCGATGCTGGTACCATGCTCTTAGAACACATATTTGAAGCATGGGAGAACTCGCAGGACGCGATCGGAGTTTTCTGCGACCTGTCCAAAGCTTTTGACTGCGTGAGGCATGATACTTTAATTTCCAAGTTAAAACATTATGGCATACAAAATCAGGCAATTAATCTTGTAAATTCTTACTTATCCAATAGAGTCCAAAAAGTTGATGTTGGTGGTGAAAGGTCTTCAGGATCGACTATTGTCATGGGGGTGCCACAGGGTTCAATACTAGGCCCATTTTTATTCCTAGTTTACATTAACGATCTCCCGTTTTTTGTGAAAGACATATGTGACATAGTTCTGTTTGCTGACGATACTTCTTTGATTTTCAAAGTTGATAGATCTAAATCTAATTACGATGATGTAAATGATTCACTATCGCGTGTTCTTGAGTGGTTCACAGTTAATAATCTTTTGCTTAATGCTAAAAAAACTAAATGCATCAAATTCACATTGCCAAATGTAAAACATTATCCAACTAATATTAAAATAAATGGGGAGACACTTGATCTTGTCAAGTCTACCATTTTCT
Organism: Epirrita christyi; assembly: GCA_951392215.1. Lineage (NCBI taxonomy): Eukaryota > Metazoa > Arthropoda > Insecta > Lepidoptera > Geometridae > Epirrita > Epirrita christyi. The sequence goes on from OX595835.1 coordinate 1,166,577, forward strand.
TAGGGCTTAATATTGATGCGGGCTTGCAGTGGGCACCACAAATTGTGGCTCTTGCTGGTAGACTTAGTTCCGCTGCATATGCAGTTCGTATAATAAGGCAGCTTACTGATGAAGCTACAGCTAGGCTTGTTTATTTTAGCTACTTCCATAGTGTTATGTCATATGGTATCATACTGTGGGGTAAAGCAGCAGATATCCAAGCTATTTTTGTCTTGCAAAAACGGGCAATACGTGCCATTTATAAAATGAAGTCGCGTGACTCCTTGAGAGAGCGTTTCAAAGAAATTAATATTCTTACAGTAATATCGCAATATATCTATGAAATATTATTACATACACATAAACACTTGGATAGTTTTATGATAAAAAGTGACGTGCATGGTATTAACACGAGAAATAAACACAAACTAAATATACCAAAATTTCGATTAAAGAAAGTAAGTGGGTCTTTTATGGGGAATTCTGTACGGTTCTATAATAAACTTCCAGAAGGTGCATTTAAACTTCCTATTCGAAGATTTAAATCCTACATAAAGATGAATCTAATTAAAAAAGCGTATTACACTCTTGATGACTATATTAATGATAAAGCCGCGTGGCCTGATGTCGCTCTGCCCCTCGACTGCTAAAATGGAAATTTGCAATATCTGTACTTACCTATTTACATGTTTGTATTAGATTATTATTTATAAGTATAACAAGCGTAGCGTGTGCTGTCTTGCATATTTTTGCTGATGTTTATTTACTTTTGACTACCTTCCTAAGGTTTTTAAGTTCTCATTTACTATGTATCAGCAACTCCTTGCTCCGAGGCACCACACAGGCGCTTCTCACCTAGTGGTAAGACGGACCATTTATGTAAGCCAAGCCGAGTTTGTTGCCTGATTCTTCTAGGCTTGGTCGCGTTGGAACAGGAGTAATTTAATTTTATATAAGACGATTCAAAATGATCCTTGTGATTTCAATGAATAAAGTTCTTTTTGACTTTGACTTTGACTTTGACTTTGCTAGTACTCGCTTAAAACATAATTTTTTGGTCGGATAGCAGTAATTTAATCGATTGAATTAATGGCTCTCTCTGGTGAAACATTGACGTATTAAGTGTTAGGTATCGATATTACGGTAATATTTTATCGCTAGTATTGCACTGTGTATTTAGTACGTTTGCTTTAGAAAGTTATCGATTAAGTTTAATCGCACAAACAACATTTATATTTGCTGCCTTACCGTAGGGTAGACTCTGATGGATGTAGCTGTCCAACAAACACTTCACGGAGCTAAGAACTCGATGCATTAGGTATTATTAGCTGTTCTGCCCTAAATGCTACTTGTGCTTTGCTGTAATTATGATCTATGTACATTTTGAGCCATTACATCCTTAAAAAACTACGTCGCTACTTGTTGCTACTTATTACCAATAGTTACGGTTGATGGTTTTTTTGTGCTACTGTTAGCAAACAAGCTTACGGTCCACCTGATGGAAAGTAGTTACCTTAGCCTATGGGCACCTGCAACAGCAGAGGCATCACACACGAGCTGCCAACCCTGAGACATAAAGATGAAAAGTCTCAAGTGCCTGTAATTTCACCGGCATCCGTACTCTTTGAACAGAAACACAGCAATGCGAGCACTACTTCTTGGCAGTAGAAATAGGTACGGTGGTAGTACTTCACCGGACGAACTCTTTCATAAGAAGTTCTACTACTAACAAAACTACTGCTTGCCCGCTCTCCATATGTGCGAGATCTAGTCATTACCTGTCTTGTAGCCTAGGAGTGCATGCGGCCCTGATGGTGTGCGGACATTGTGGCCACAGCCAACAAACAGCCTTGCTATCGATGGTTCTAGTAGGTCTATCACAATCACTACTGAGCTATCTGTGGTTATCTGTAAGTGTGTGCAATGCCTCTGCTGTGACTTCGGTCACCGCTAGATTGATCTTTACTCACTTACGCCCATGGGGTTAGGTAGGGTGCGTGCAGTGCTGCCGGCAAACTGTGGTAATGGTTTAAGCTACAGTTGACTATGTACACTCGCTGCTATACTACGATGGTTACCTGTGGGTGCGTGCGGTGCGGATGGCGCGGGGGGTCGCGGGGCTCGGGCGCGCGCGCCGCGCTCATGCTCTAGCGACGCCGGCGCATGCCCCCAATGGCACCGTCGTCGCCGCGCTGCAACAATACTACATTACACTTCTAACCACAACCAACAGGTTAACAGACGAGGAAGTATTAATGGATGAAGAATTTAGGTATAATTTTGGTGGACACACGAAAGGTGCTGGAAGAGAATGCTATCTATCATTAAGTTCGCCTGTGTACAGTACTTTTAAGTTGTACAATACAAAAAAACGATCTATCTTAAACGTATATAAAATTAAATAGGTAAAAATAGGCCGGACAAGTGCGAGCGAGACTTGCACCCTGAGTAACCGTAAATAATTTACGGTACCGATCCGTTAAATATTTCGTAATCGAAACATTTCTAGTTTCAGCCACATTTTTCCTACAAACCTTACCGTCCCATAGTGGTGAATAGGTCGAAATTTTCCTTTATTTCTAGAATAAACATACTAAATTTCAGAATTGCAAGGCGACTGGAAGTACCAAAGAGAAATTTCATTTTTGCGATGTCCATACAAAAATTTGACTTTCGTTGCAATAGTTAAAAGCTTGATTTTTTTACAGCACTATATAAGCTCAAAGACAATTATATATATTATGATAAATATGTTGACCCCTTCAGCTATTTCTGAGAAGGTTCTTGACTTGATAGACAGACAGTCAAACGAACAACAAAATGATCTTCTAACGGTCCCGTTTTTTTGTGTTTACAGGTACGGGACCCTAAAAAACAAGAAAATGGTACATTCGCAGTAATTCGAAAGGAAAAATCCAAACTAAGCTATGTAAAAAAGAGATCGACAATTAAAATCAAACTTTATCACCAATCATTAAGAGTGTTTGTTCATTGTTTATAATGGTAGAGCAGTCTACTCACAAACATAAAAAAAATTGAGAACCTCCTCCTTTTTTTGAAGTCGGTTAAAAATATTTCTATGCACTCCGATGATATAACATTTCTTATACCTGTATCTCTCATGAAACAGTTAATGTAACCTATAGGCATTAATCTGTTCCTACAACGTCCATATAAGAATCAATCAGCTGTCTCACTATTTTGTTGAAATCTACATATAGGCATTAGTATTCACACGAGCCGCAAATTAATAAATTTTAAAACTATTCCTATTCCTCGTGATTCAAGCTGCTCGTAATATTTTATATCTAAATTAACTTTCACGGCACTCCCACTTCATTGCCGAATTTAATAAGAAAGTATAAAATATACAAAATGCGTGGCAATAAATTTATTTGAGTGTAATTCATTTACAAACGTACGTTGAGCATCGAATGGAACAGAGGTCAGGTCATGGAGAAGAAAAAATTACCATAGAACGTGCAACAGCTTTGTCATAACAATAATAATAAAAGCCTTTATTTCTGTACATACATGAAGGTATTAAAAGTTTTCTAAGTACTTCTTACTAATCTATATCATCATTTTGTACAGTTTGTCTTTCGACATAGGCCTCCTCTATTTTTTTCCACTCATTTCTATCCATAGCTGCTCTTCTCCATTTGGTTCCAGCTACTATTTTCAGATCATCTTCCCATCTTTTGTGCTGTCCTCTTCTTTTTATCTCGTGGGTACCACTCTGTTATTATTTTTATCCATTTTGCAATATTCTCTCTGATGATGTGACCGGACCATCTCCATTTGAGTTGTTTTATTTCTTTTTTTTTTCTTTTTTCTGTTTTTTTTTTATTGCTTTTTCTACATTTTTGAATTTAGTTTTTCCCTTTATTATGTTTAGTCTTACTTTATCTTTGCGTTTGATTCCGCTAACACTTCTTTCCATGGAATTTTGATTAGCTTTGTCATACATAATATCGAATAATAATCAACAACACGTCGTTATTTATTTAAATGATTAAACACACCCCTTTTTTGGAATCTCATTTACGTTACGACATTGCCTAAAGTCTCGGTCAATTTGATTGAATCTGCCAGTGAGTGTGATCTCTATTGGCGCGTATTCGCTTCTGTGCTACAGTTCATAGCATAGCGCACAAGAGACCACTACAGTATTTCTACTCTTCGGGTCAGGTGATGCTCTGTTATGTATAGCCATTTGAAAGTTGTTTGTCCGGCGTAGGTACGATACTTATCTCGATATGTCGCCGGTGTGATCTCCGATTGTGGGGTCAGCCATTTCACGAAATTAAGCTTATGGTTACTTTAAAAAGTGATAAGTGACGCTTAAGTTAGCGTCTTAGCGATGAGTGCCGCATGATATGAAGATAGATTAGTTATAATTAAGTATAACTAAGGCAATTAGCATCTGTACCGCTTATTATTTCTTACAAAGTGATGAAACTGTTCTATTAATTAGTAGCCGGAACCTCCTTCAACTTCGTCCAAGTGAAATAGCCGATATTAATAGTATAGCTTTCTATTAGAGAAATAATTTTTGCAATCAGTTCAGTAGTTCCAGAGACCACAAACAAATGTTCATACGTCACTAAAATTTCATAACACTTTTGTTCATTCATGCGTCCACTTTATGAGCAGAGGTGCGATTTTTGAATGTCACAGAGTGACTAAATATCATCAAAAAGGCTGCAAATCATCGTTTTTCAGGAGCTGCACTGAAGGAGGCACTTGTATTAAGGCGCTACCCTGACCGAATGACCTCGAGGTGTTCGCCTCTACAATACATCGCAAATTATTTATTTTAGTGACACCTATGTAGTCCGCTCTAATAGTACTGCCATCTAGCCGTCCGTCCGAGAACCGGCGGCTGACTGGTCCGCTCCTTGCGCACAGCCAGATTCGCACGGATTCATGAAATATAATTCATAAAAAATAAAGAGATTTTTTTAAAAATTTATCGTGTAATAATTCTACTATTAAATTAACTATCCAATTGTGTAAACCAAAAAATTCAGTAACGTGAACTTTAAGAGAAGATGTACAAAATCATGATTTATTTCAACTTTTTCATGGGTTTATTGTCGATTACTTACGACGTTAAATCATTAAACTAATCGTGGAACTTGATGACAAAATGTCAAATATATGTGGTGACTTTTTTTTTCTACTTGCTTTATTTAACGAGGAGAGAAGCTTGAAAAAACCAGCTTTACGCCGTGTTTGGTCGGGGTACTGCCTTAATATCATAGGATAAGAATTTTAGTCATCAATGAGTTTCAGATGTACAGAAGTTTGGAAATCGTGGAATAAACGGCAATATTACTGACATTTAGTCACCGGTGACTATCAAAAATCGCAACCCCAGCTCATAAATTCGAACTTCAAGAATGACCGTTCCATTTTCGCATTGTTTTCGCGTTGAGAGCAACTGTCACTGTGACGGCTGACAGCTTCCGACGACCAGTTTGTTAGAGCTGTCAAAGTAGGCGGGGTGAGTCAGGCTTTCAAGCAAAACGGGGTCAGGCTATTTTGGACGCTACTGCACTGCAGTGCCTCCCGCAGGCTGTATGTAAATCGGTCAAGGTCAGGTGGACCAGAATAGGCTGTCTGGTGGCTTAAAGGTTCAGAGGTTAATTAATTTGTCTGCGATTTTTGGTAAATGGAAATAAGCATCGGAACTGGGTCGAATGGTGCGGAATGTCTGATGTGTCCGTAAATACGAGACGAGGGTTTAGTCCATTTTCAGCTGTTTAATCAAAACGAAATGGAATCATGCTATCATAAAAGTTTCCTGACTATTGGTTCAAGAACGCCAAGAAACTGAAAGATCTTATTGAGACCGGCTACATTTAGAAATTCATGAGTTCTTTTTAACCCATCCCTTTTAATTTTTTTCTGTATGATGAGATTGAATCTCTATTCGATTTCAGAAATGTTTGAGGCATTTATTTTTAAAGTGACTAGTACTACTTCGTGCTAAGCTAAAAAGGCTGTAGGATGAAACAGGTATGACGCAGAGCAGGTAGGCTGTAGTACGCATGCGTAAACGTTTGTCCATATAATAATCATATTAATGTATTTTCTTGGGAGTTTTCTTCGTATTTATGGATTTACAAGGGCTAATAACTTAAATAAATTACTATAAATAATTTGCATGCTTTGTAGCACACTATTACAGGGGTGCTACGCCAACACTGACTCCACAAATCAGTCAAACTTGTATCTTATTGACGATCAATGCCAAGGCTATCATAAAGTAAAATAGGTTAGCCACACAAGAACAAGTGGTTTGGGCTGATTTCCTACGATTAAGAACGTCTGAAGTCTGAATGAACCCCTGGACCCTACCAAATGGTCAATATTGACGTGAATATGGGCATAGCTACCCTCAAACAATGAGCTGTCAAAATACTCACATTTAAGAATTGCACAAATAAGTTATCACTGAAAATCCACGAGTCAACCCACGGCACAGTACAATATAACACTACGTCCCGATAAAATGCACTTTTTACCAAATTTTTACAGTTTTCAGGGAGGCCTGAAGGCAGCGAAGCCGTCTCACGATGACACTTGTCATTTACCGCGCAGGCTCGGTTGTCTTCGGAGGTTATCGGGGATATTCGGGTGAGTTCGGTGGTTGTCGGGTTCGCTCGGGTTGCTATTGATCGGTGTGTCTGAGGCGCCCGTCCGGCCGCCGCCGGTGGCGCCCCCTCGCGCCGCTAATGAGACCTGATGGCCATCCATTATTTAGCAGCCTCCAAGACTGTGCGGTGCGCGAAATTAATGGCGAGTTTATTGATTTATTGCAAGAGAAATTAAAGATTGATTGGCTAAGTGAGGTTTGTTCGTTAATCTATTTTATTATTAGTCTTCGACGCTGATACGTTTAGACAGACTGGCAACCTCTACTCATATATACCCATATCTCTATCTCATATTATCTCAGATACCTACTTATCTATCACATCTTTACCACCTCCAAGTTTAAAATCTACGACATCTGTTGGCGTGTCCCTATTCTGCACCATTAGTGCATCGATAACGATGATTAAATTAACGCTTCGAAGTCCAGTGCACTTTTCAATACCTTCAGGGTTGATTGCTATTCATAAATATTTATTTTACCATTGATAGCCTGTACTCGCACGGCTACGGGGTCAATCGTGCCTCTATTCTTTATTTTTTTAAATATTGATGGACAGGTACAGTGCCTGTAATCAATACATCCTTTAAGGTACTCAATAAATATAATTGGACTTCAAAGTACTCTTACTCCGTCTCTATTCCGCACCATCGCGTTATCGATGATTTAACGCTCCGCCGATGCCGGCAGCAGATCGAGTGCACTTGTTTTTCACTGTCTGCGGGGCTAATTGCGCCATTTTTCATTTGCGGCCCTTCCGACCCCCGCCCTGGGGTGGGCGCCGCCCGCCCTGACGGACATAGCTATTCTTAGCCTTGACGGAGTACGGACGTTTTTACTAATTGAATGAGATTTTAAGATAGTAATGAATTAAATAGTCTTAGCTTTGTTTAGACATTTTGTTCTTTACTAGTAAAATCGAATGGCTGACGCCCCACTCGTTGAAAAAACTTTATTATTTCTTCAGTCTTTATCTGTTTTTTTTAATAACGAATAAAAAAACCGCAAAATAATGCAGAGTTGTCGGAACATTCTACGAATGGGGAACAGTAATAAAAGAACATTGCTTGATTGATCAAAAGCAAATCAAAACAGTCAAGTTTTAATCACATAATTCGAAGCCCTAATTAATTAATAATACTAAGGAAGTCGGTGGATGGTGGCTGCTGGAAACCCTTCGTCATGCCATTCTAGGAAGGAGGCCTATGTCCAGCAGGGAACTTCTACAGGCTGATGATGATAATGATGAAGTAATTAAATTTAAATATAAATTCGATATTATTAAAAGCTTTCATTAAACTCGTATTTTGGTTATCGTGTTTAGATGCTATTATTAGGTGTGTGCATTTAAATAAGTATGTAAAAGTAGAATATAAATAGTTTTCTTATAAAGTAACTGTCCCTTATCGTCTTTAGATGAAGTAGTAGTACTGTTCGTTTTATTACTGTGAAACTCGAGATGACTGCATTTTAATGTTACATTTACTGTGAAGATCATAAAGAATATAAGATGTAACAAATAAAAACGTTTAAAATACATTCTACAATGTTACAGTAAACTTAAATAAGGGTCAAGAGTGAATTTTGGAAATAAAACATGGAAAATCAAATGATAAAGTACCTATTTGGTTGCGGGTTCGATCCCGCCTCGGAACAAATATTTGTACGATCTGCAAATAATTGTTCAGGGTGTTCTGGGTATTTTCTATGTATGATAAAAAATATCTATCTATGTATTGTGTAAGTATATCAGTTATCTAGTACCCATAACACGAGCTCTGCTTAGCTTGGGGCTAGATAATGTGGTGCATTCCAGAATTTATTTATTTATTTTATTATTTATATTAATCTTAAAGTATATATTTCTATGGGCTTTATGTTTAGGTATAATTTATTGTACATTTCCCATTTAAGCCTGAAATAATTTTTTTTTTTTTTTTATTGTTATACCTAACTGTATCACTTTTCGCTTAATTTGTCTACATAAATCATTTCGACAATTCCAAATAACTGCCCACATTCCATATAACACTGTTCTAATAAATTTTACAGCCTCTGCCTAAGTCATATCATATCGCACCGGAAACATATCTCAGCTTTTAATGTCCCCGCTTCTAATTGGTGATACTAGTTTCATCGGAGGCCTTATTAAGGCCGTCGTCAGAAAATGTGGACATAGTAGCGTGTGTGAGAAAGTAACGCATCCTCACGTTACACACACACAGCGACCGCTGTAGATGTGTTGCGTATTAAATGCATTTAACTAACGTTAAAGCAAATTTTACGATATTTCACTAACACAATACGAACTCCACACACAATTTCTTTAATGTATCTGTATACTGTGCATGTAAATGTATACCTACGAGAAATAAAACTCAAGACACATTTTTTTATTTTAAATGTATGTTATTGTTATCTTGTAGTATAAAAAACCCTCAGTGCACGAGTCTGATCGCGCACAAAGTCTCGCTTGGCCGAATTTATTTATTAATACATGTCAAAGCTCAGTTTTAATTTCTTCAAAAATATTCTAATTGCGATGCCTAGCCAAATGCAGACTTTGTACGCGATCGGACTCGTGTACTGAGAGTTTTTTTATCCCACGATATAATTAATAATGCACATTTTATAGAAAAACCCATTATGTTGAAACAGCAAAACTGTGAGTACAATATAAATGTTACGAAATAGTGAGTTTTTTCAAGTAAGCGTATGCTATGGCGCGGGCGCTCGGGTAGCGGGCGTAGGCCTATCTACAAAGTTGAATTACTGTACCTTCCTATCACTATGCCACCAGTTTACGATGCCCATTCCAATATTGCGCGATAGTTGTGGTCTAACGGTTCAATGAATATAATTAGTGATGTACCAGTTCTGTTTTATTATAAGAAACTGAACATTATCATTTTAGAAAGTTAGTTATTTTGGAACAGATATTGATTGTTTTTATCTTATGAAGTTGTTGGTAATGCAGTTCGCGGATATGTTATTGTGGTTACGATTTTGGCGATGAATCGTAGGTTATTAGAAGTAAATAGATGGAATTGAAGGATTCCACACAGTCGGAAAAAGGTTGTCTGGAAGAGATCGCTACTTAAAAAAAACAATAAATAGTTTAACTTTCTATGTCGGTACATCTAGAATTGATGTGATGTTATTCTCCTATTTACATCTTTGTCAAGAAATAAATAAATAAATTGACATTTCACACAACATTATCTAGCCCCAAGCTAAGCAAAGCTTGTGTTATGGGTACTAGATAACTTACATAGATAGATATTTTTTATTATACATAGAAAATACCCAGAACACCCTGAACGAATATCTGCAGAACGTACAAATATTTTTTCCGAGGCGGGAATCGAACCCGCAACCTTCTGCGTCGCAGGTGAACCTTCGCCCGCCGCGCCACAGAGGTCGTCAAAACGTCGTAAAGTTTGGGTGACGTCATTGTTACCATATCTAGGTTTCTACTACCACCATCCAATGTGAGAGAGAAACCCACCTCCCTTGATTTGTGGTTTAGCAGCCCAGCCCAGCCAAGATCGTAGTGAATAAAATAAATAAATAAAAATAAATAAATGCTGGACATTTCACACAACAATAATGAATGAACATGAATGTCATAAACAAGCTACTTATGAGCAGTGAGTGAAACCAGAGCGTATCGAAGTCGAGACGATTTTTAAAATAAATATTTCTGAATAATTAAATTATTCGTTTGAAGTTGAGGATATGTTGGCTGCATCTTATTCTCCCCAAGAAGGAAGCTAAAGTCATATTATTTCCTCAATTCAGCAAATGTCTCTATCTCCAATGTTATGTAAAGTTAGAAGTCATCAAGTATGGTCGAACGCCATCACAATTGGATTAAGTCGATTAAAGCCTTACGTCAACCGGTCTCGATCATTACGTAGATAGAATCGTTTTATTCACAACCATCCATGCAGGGACAAAGACGGACCGTGATACATACGAAGAAAATTGTTAAGTGTGTCACACACGTAGCAGATGCGGTAAGATATCTTAGTACAGGCAAATTAGCAAAAAGTGTGGACCTAAGTCGTGTAGTCGTGGATTCTTATAGAAACGTTAGATGACACGAAAAGAAGCTTATCCTAGGTTTGCACCGTTTCCGGCGCTTACGGAAGGCTTTTAAATATTAGGTACAAACTTAAAAAGGCCGTAAATTTTAATATAGAAAGAAATTACTTGATGCAAGTTAAATTACGTATAGAGAGACTGTCTTAGTGCATTATGATTTTAATAAAAACCACGTGCATGTAGGGAACACAGTGTTGAACAAATACATCTTCCGTAAAAAAAACCAGTGTAAAACTTCCGGTGGATGTAGTACTAATTAAATGAATAAGTTTAAGTCAATTTCCAGAACTACATTAATTTTCCCCGAAGTAGAGCGACCATAAAATATGGAAAAGTGCCTTCCCTGAGACGCACCATGGTGCAAACCTGGTAATGTATTTCGAACATTTTTCTGATAAGTCTATCAATTTGCACCGACTACCTTAATTTTCCCGGAGCCGTAATAACCACAAAAAGTTTTTTTTGTAAATGATTTTTTTTTGTATGTTCCGTGTCGGATTTAAAAAATACTTGGTGCAAATGTAGACCATAACGGTTCAAAGTCTATGCCAAATTGCACCGACTACTTCTATTTCCCCCATTAAGTTACGGATATTTTTATGGTTTTCACCCTATTTCACCCTGTTCCGGAGGGTGAAATTACTGATGCTTATTATTAGAGGTGATTTTTAACCCTTATGATCGAATTACCTTAAACGCGAGATGCCAATGAGGGCATTATACCTAAACATGAGATTTGCCTAAAAAGCTGTTTACCCTAAACGTAAGATGCCAAATGAAGCAGTATGCCTAAAATGTGAAATTGACAAAGAAGCAGTTTGTCTAAATTTAAATTACCTGTGAATCAGTTTGCCTGAAATACAAGATGACCAAGAAGCGGTAAGTCAAATATGTAAGTTGACTGTTAGCAAAGCCTTAAATATCAAGAGAATTGGCAGCCGTAAGGTCGATTTCATAGTAAAATATTGTCTCCTAATATTTGATAATCTCTATCGAAAATTTTTGTTATTGTGGTTACCTATTTTTTTTATAAAGTAGGTCTCTAAATTATATTATATGAATTATACTGAAATGGAGACGGTCATCAGTTAAATAAGCCTGAAGGTGACCTGCATAATTATTACTTAAAAACTAATAAAATAAAAACCATAAAAAACATATTTTTAATTATTTTATATAAAACAAGTTTTTCCAAAAACGAACACGACCCTATCTTTCCTTCTTAACAAAAAAATATAATATTTTTTTAATAAATTTTTAATTTATATTATATATAGAGAAGAAAACCACTATGTAAATATACATTTACCTGAGTAGACTTTTAACCACTTAGACATTCACCTTTGTAGGCATTTAACCACTTAGGCATTTTGTTTTGTAGGCATCCACTTTGGACAAACTGCTTCTTTGTCAATTTCACATTTTAGGCATACTGCTTCATTTGGCATCTTACGTTTGGGGTAAACAGCTTTTTAGGCAAATCTCATGTTTAGGTATAATGCCCTCATTGGCATCTCGCGTTTAAGGTAATTCGATCATAAGGGATTTTTAAGCCATACAAAACAATTAGAAAAGTTTTCATGACTACATCTAATTAGTTCCACACTTGTGCAAAAAATCACCTAATTTGACTGTACTATCTGTATCTGAGCGCGTATCTGTCCATATCGCTCTCTATACTAAACTCTAGGAGCAACACACACATAGCAGATCACTTATATTTTACCGTCAAGCATCTGTAACATATATCAAAAGATGGACAGATGATATATGTGTATACAATCTGCACCAAGAAACAAGTATAGACAGTTAGAAGGTTTCCGCGTGAATGTATAATTTTCGTATATTATCGTATCAGCTACGTGTGTGATACCTTCAGATGCGATAAGTTTTTATACGCATATAACATATTACCGCATCTGCTACGTGTGTGATGCAGTTTATGGTGGCTAAACACCTCAGCGAGATATGATGTAGACCGAGGACTACCATCTCGCCTTGCCTAGTCGCTCTCAGACAGCTGCCTCTCGCCAGAGTGTTTTCGTGAGTGTACTGCCAGCATACAGCCTACGGCGCTGACGCAGGATCATGTGAACGATCTCACCTAAAACAATTGCAGTCTTTCTGTGCCTGTTTCAGATTACGTTCCGTTTACGTCCCTGATACTATAATAAGGACGTATATACTGAAACACAGCCTTCGATGTAATCAGATAGTTTGCGGAATCGGCTCCTCCGTAACTAGGAAAGTTCCAACAATTATCTACGGAATAACTCTACTAGTATAACTATGTAGGTAGAAAAACAATAATTTAAAAGAAACTTCTGTGACTAGAAATCGAATTATCAAAATTAAACTTTGGACAAAAAAAACATGTTTTTCTAATAATAATAATAAATAAATAATATTAAATGCTGGACATTTCACACAACATTATCTAGCCCCAAGCTAAGCAGACCTTGTGTTATGGGTACTAGATAACTGATATACTTAATACAATAACATTACCTACATAGATAGATATTTATTATCATACATAGTAAAATACCCTGAACACCCTGAACAGATATCTGCAGATTGTACAAATATTTGTTCCGAGGCGGGAATCGAACCCGCAACCTCCTGCGTCGCAGGCGAACCTTCGCCCGCCGCGCCACAGAGGTCGACAAATAATATGTATTTAGTGAAATATTATATTAATTTTATGATGTAGAACTCGTATGAATAATCCTTAACAAGTCTTGCTACGCCTCTGCTACGCCGCCATACCGTAGAGCTACGAGTAGCCATCTTTATTCAAACCCATATTTATAATATTCAGAATAGGAATATTTCTTGGTTATTAATATAGCTCATAATTCATAGGTTATTAAGTTCATAATAAAATCCGTCGTCTCGTGAGTAGTCTAGCGATGCTAACTAATCCAGTCACAGCCAGTATAGCCATGTCTGCGGAAAACCAGTCTCATTTTAAGAGCATTATTGGGACTTGTGAAATATTGTGTCCATAACTATTTTTAGGGTTCCTATTACTATTATCTATAAAAACGGCAAATACGACGTTTGTTGTATGGGAGCTCAGTTAAATATTTATTTTATTCTGTTTTTTAGTATGATAGTTGTTATAGCGGCAACAGAAATACATCATCTGTGGAAATTTCAACTGTCTAACCATCACAGTTCATGAGGTACAGCCTGATAACAGACGGACGGACGGACGGACAGACGGACAGCGGAGCCTTAGTAATAGGTTCCGTTTTACCCTTTGGGTACGGAACCCTAAAAATGGTTAAGTTTCATAATCAGTAGCAGCAACCAGCCTTTAGACGTCCACTGCTGGATGAGGCTTCCCCAAATAAAAAATCATTTGGAAACATACTTGTTCCAGAGAACTACGGAATTCCAGTGTGCAAGTCCGATTCACACTTGGCTAGTTATTTACTTCTGTGGCCTGACAAAAACTTCTAGTCTTGCTGAAGTAAAAACAGTTACTTAAAACTATTGCATTTTTATGAATCAGATTTATTAGTGAAAGTGTCGTTTCTTTTATACAACGACGTCAATTAACCTGCCTGTCCCAAGTCCCACCCGAAACAATAACACGGCACTTAGCAAATAAAACATCGCGGCGATGCTCCGACAATAAGTCGGTAGATGTCGTGACGGACGAGCATTACGCGAAGACAACGCGAGGTGCGGCCCGGCCCTATTGACCGCGGTTTGCGCGTAAACACCACCCCGGAACACGATCTACCCGGAACAAACTACTACTGTCATTTACACTTGCGCGCTATACATAGACTTCCCTATAACGGAGATTCAGACAGCCTTCAAAGTAAAGCGGCAATGGATAGCGATGCTTTGAGAATAACAGTTGAATGAACTTTCGGCGGCCCGCAAGCTAACCTCTAGATGAGTGCGTACAAATCACGTTTCGCGCGAATCAATACTTAAGTTCAGGCGATCGCCCCCCTGCAATAAACAGTGGGGAAGTAGTTAGGGTCGGGGGGGTAGGGTGAGCTATCGACCGCCTCGGGCTCACCTGACCGTCACTAATCAGGGCTCATCCCGCGGACACCTACAGCAATTGTACGCACTTTATAGCGGCAATGTACTCTCGGTTCTCGCTTGTCTGTGCGGGTGGGATTGCGCTAATAAAGCCTGTTTAGCTGTGTGAGTTGAAGAGACATTGCCATACCGCGACCCTATTCAGATTATTAGGGTGCTTTCCTATGATGATTAGGGGTGTTAATTTACGTTTTGCAATGGTGACAATTATATCTAAAGGTGGTAAACTTTAATAGCTCTACAACTTTTGTAATTTCAGCAACTTGGCATTATGAGCGGGCATTTCTCTGTACATAGCCATAAGACCGTTCATAGAGATACAGTCCATATTGCACAGTGTAAAAAATAAACACAGAGTAAAATATTACCAATACAAATAATAGTAATCCAGCATGTTCAACCAGCTGAATCCCCAAAAAAAGTCGCGATTCATCGTAATGGCCCTAAATCTACTTCCCGCCGCCGCAAAGATTGTAATTTAGTCGCGGAAGTAAACAGAAGTCATGTTGTACGCAATCGCGCCATCGGCTGTGGAAACGCGTGTAGCGGCGCACGCGAGGCGAGGAAAATATAGTAAGTGGTTCCGCAACAAACTTACGGGTTTGACGTTGGTTCAACGTATACCTTAGAAGCAGTTTTTTACAAATAGTCGTGTTTACACCACACTCATTAAATTAAATATTTACAATTAGTTCTTATCTTATCTTATCTGGACCTTGAGGTTCTGAAAATATTTTAATCTCAACAATAACACCGTGAAACTAACTTTTACTACGTGGAAATACACTACTTTGTTATATGTTTTTCTCATACACGTCATACTATACACTATACTATATATATACTATATTTTTTTGTCTTTTCTTTAAACCGAAAATCTGGCTAGAACGTAATGTGTATTTTTTTATATATTTTCGTAAAGTGTTTATTTTATCAAATCATACATGTTCAAAACGCTCCATCGGTCTCTTTTCCCTCTTAATTTACGAGCACGGACTCAAAAGCATTTTAGGGGCGTTTTGTAGTATTTCAATTCGTAGAAGTTTAGTCTTGCATTTTAAATTAATCATTGTCTAATTTTACATTAACGCCCGAAATAGTTTCCAGTGCAGGCTTTGCCGGAAATTATTCAAAGTGATGTATTGGCAGACACAGACATACGGAAGTCATGTGATTAGGTGCCGTATGCTTCCGCACCGCACGCAAACCGTGCAAGGGTATGCAAGTTCACATAAGGAACCTGCAAAATGTACTAGGGTTTAGGCAGAAACTTAAAAAATACCTACTTAATTGGCAAAGGGAGCAGGAACTCCTCAAGAATGATACGAGTGCTATATAACTATATAATTTAATATATGTTTTTTTATCTACTTATAATTGTTGTATCTGTTTTACTTATTATTGTTTTCTGTATATAATTTGACTTAAATATTATTTATTTACTTTCATTCTATTTATTTTTTATGAACTTTATTGTTTTTATGTTTTATTTCGTATGTTTCATTGTGTCCGTGACTTTTTTTTTTACCAATTTATTATATTGTTTGCAAAATGGCTCAAACTGAACAGCAGCGTTGCTTACAACCTGCATATGCTGAGTTGGGGCCTTTTTGCAACATTTTTTATTTTATTTTTTTGTTTTATATACTGTTTGCTAAATTGTAATGTAATGTTAATGTAATGTTTTTGCAAATAAATTTATTATATCCTATTATTCTATTCTAAATCACAGGTATCGAGACCAGGAGATACAGGCTTTTACGCCTAGTTTGGGCCTTACAGCTAACCTCCTATAGAACTAAGGAAATCCTTGTGCTTTGTTGTACTTAACCTTAAAATACAATGTAAAACTTTTAGGCAATAAATATGTATCTTATCTTATTAGTGCAACCTAGCAGACAATTTGTTTCAAGAAAAGACTGGAATCTTACAAATACATGTTGTCGGTTTTCATCTGTTCCAACCGAAATCAATCGATAGAGGACCCCATAAGCTATTTAAAGGAACCTGTTGTATATTTTTGTATAGTTTAGAAACTGAGGTTATTTTTGTACATATATTTGGACCATTTCCCAAGAAACAGCCCACCCCAATTACAGTAGCGAATGGAAATGGGGAACGCAACAAAGGTGATCATTTTGGAAGCCTTAGCCGTGTCCAATTCTTTTGAAACTTGAAAGGAGGAATATTTAGGTCAAGAAGTTTCTCCTATTTAAGTTTCATAAGATTTAGATAGTCAAAGTCAAAAAGAACTTTATTCATTGAAATCACAAGGATCATTTTGAATCGTCTTATATAAAATTAAATTACTCCTGTTCCAACGCGACCAAGCTTAGAAGAATCAGGCAACAAACTCGGCTTGGCTTACATAAATGGTCCGTCTTACCACTAGGTGAGAAGCGCCTGTGTGGTGCCTCGGAGCAAGGAGTTGCTGATACATAGTAAATGAGAACTTAAAAACCTTAGGAAGGTAGTCAAAAGTAAATAAACATCAGCAAAAATATGCAAGACAGCACACGCTACGCTTGTTATACTTATAAATAATAATCTAATACAAACATGTAAATAGGTAAGTACAGACTCGACTCTAAAATGGAAATTTGCAATAGCAAATTTCCATTTTAGCAGTCGAGGGGCAGAGCGACATCAGGCCACGCGGCTTTATCGCGCTAAGGCTTCCAAAATAATCCCCATTGTTGCGATCCCCATTGCTATTTGCTACTCAAATGAGGGTTGGTTAAAATACGCAGATTCTTTTAGCAGACCATAATGATGCCGTTAGTTATGGCCATTGATATTTTCAGGATCGATGGTTTATGAATCAGGGAAGTTCTTTTGAGCCAGCGACATTTACAACAATTAATGAGACGCAGTTACCCGTGAATTACCCGTGCATGTCAATATACATTGTAACTACAGAACACCCCCTCAATGTTACCCAACTATAATCCATAAAGGGTTATCCACCCCCGGATCAGACTGAACCCTACTTAACCCAGAGTAATAATTTACAAGATATAGAGAACAGTAAATTATAGAGTACAATAAATAGAAAAAAAAACATGAACGTTAAGATAGCATACCGCAGACTGAAGCTAAAATTTACAAATATAGACTTATGACTTTGTACCCATGGTGAATATCCTCAGATTTCAACTCGGCCTTAAACTTATTAAGAAATATAAGTTATAAAAGTTGGATTGGTTTTAAAAGACCAAGCACGAAGCATTTGATGCGTAAGCATAAGCAGGCATAGAAACGAAACTATAGAGGTGGTTTTAGTGTGTATCCCCAAATGTTTTATGGGGGTATCCTTGGCTTATACATACCCTACGAGAAACAAGCATGAGGAAATGACGGTGTATAGAATTTTCAAATGAAGTCACGATCACCCATTGACAAGGGCACTATACTACAATTTAGGCTCCCTCTTTAACGCAGGCGATAACCCGCGCGCTATCTCGCTCGCGCTAGCGAGTGTCGTGCACAAAAATGAAGTTTTTTGTTTATTATGGCGAAAATAACGTATTTATCAAAAAACTGATTGTAGCATAAGAATAAATAGTTATTACCTACTTGTTGTAGTAAAAATTATCTTAAAACACCGTAGGGTTCCTGAGATTTGTTAGGCAAAAACACATATTACGCCTTCTTATATTATACCTCCGAGTGCCGGACCCAAACCACCCTTGTTACCTGCAACGCACGCAGCGACGCCAGCGCCCTTCACGGGTTGGAGTAATTACGGCATGACTCGCCGGTGCAATTACCACGCAAATTGAATAGCAAGGTTTTGATTTGGTTTTATTAGTGAGACATGGAAGGTCAAAGGTGACTCAAGACCATTTATCGTATTGAAAACATGATATAGGTATTATTTATATCACCTGAGGCCTTCCCATGAGCTCTTAGGTATAGCGATTCAGTTCAAAAACTATTCATAACAAAATATCGGTTCGCAGAAGTCTATAGGCCTTCTGCTACTGTGCCTTTAAATATAGCTGCGGACCTATAATATTCCTTACATCGCGTGCGCTATTGGTGAACAAATTGATGTACTATAGTTTTAGAGAATAATAGAAGTTAAACGCAGGAGAAGCCGCGATCAAGTGGTAGTATACTTAATACAAAGTGGCGTAAGTTGACGTAAAGTTGGTACACTCCCCATCTCTGTCTGTTGAAGAGATCTAAGTATACCATAGAAAACTGATATAGAAACTGCGCGTCTCCAGTTCTACCATATAAGAAGCCGGGCGTGACACTTGTATTTTGTGTCGTGGTACTAGTGGGAAAAATCGGTGCCAATTGTACCATCAATGGTTACTACTCAATGGTACATCTGGAACGGAGGCACTAGTCCACCCTGAAGTTAATCATTTGGTTGCGCAATAGATTTTTAAGAACGAAATTGTCTAGTACGCGGTCAAACAAATGGGTAACTTCAGGGCGGGCGGCCTAAGTTATATTGGCCGTAAGTACTGTAGCAAAAAATTCATTCACGGTGAGAGAAAAACAATTTGTATTTAAGCGAAGTTGCGCACAGGTGGTGATAAAAGTAGCCGAGATGTGGAAAATGGAGCAAGGAACGAGAAAACTAGGTTGCGATGTTCAGAGCCAATGGGGAGGTCAACATTGAAGCATTGAGTTCAGGGTACCTAACTGTGGCAGTCGGCAAAAGTGCCATTGTACACACAGGTCATAATACCCAAAAAAGAATTTCCATTTTTATAACTTTTTATTTAAAAAACCGACTTCCGCCATTGTATTAGACTAAATATTTGGATAAAATTTTTTTTTATGAAAGAAAGGTTCTTTCATATTTTTTTTTTCAATTGGTGAAAGGATTATGCTGCTTTTTGAATGCAAATGCTTGGTTTGTTGCTGAAAATATCAAAATCGCCATATTTATGCCTACAATATTTGAGGAGTTCCTTCAATTCCTCATGGATTCCATCATCAGAACTGGATTCTGAAAAAAATGGGACCAATCTGGAAGTATATATCTACTCAAATAAAAAAAGAAAATTTTCCAAATCGGTTCATAAACGCCGGAACATGAGATAACAAACATAAAAAAATAAAAACTAAAAAAAACAACAACCGAATTGAGAACCTCCTTCTTTTTTGGGAAGTTGGTTAAAAATATTAGAAAAAAATGAAGAACGCCCTTAACCACCTGATTTTTTTTTCTTAGATTTATGACTATTTATGACGTACAAAAGGTGTTTTTGGCCATAAAAACTTACAAAAACTATCGGTCTTATTTTCGTTGTTGTTTTTCTATTAATTGCAAAAGAAAACACCAGCTTAAACAAATAGTTGTTTATCTCGTTGTCACTCGAATGGTCGCGTAAACAAAACAATTTGTTATTATTATCGTAAACAATTCATAATGTGGCTTTTTGAGCGATAAATACTTGTTTTTCACAAACCACTTGGAAAGGCCGTTTCAGGCGGTTCCATAAATCGATGCAGATGCGCAAGTTTTCGGTTTGATTTCAGACTAGAATGCTAGAGCCTTGCTTGTCGGTGCAACTGATGTAAAATAAATATCGATTAACATATATAATTGATATCACAATAGCATACGTACAGTTTATTATTGTAAAAATACCTATTTTGATCTAGGAATTTTAGTTTTTAAACATTTATTTAGTTGCATGTTCGATTCCCGCCTCGGAACAAATATTTGTGCGATCTGCAGATATTTGTTCAGGGTGTTTTGGGTATTTTCTATGTGTAATAAAAAATATCTATCTATGTAATGTATTGTATATTAAGTATATCAATTATCTAGTACTCATAACACAAGCTCTGCTTAGCTTGGGGCTAGATAATGTTGTGTGAAATGTCCAGCATTTATTTATTTATTTATCCTGAAGGTACTTAAATTAAGATCAACTTTCATGAAAGCACTATTTAGTTCCTAATTAGTTTTAGGACAAAACCCCTATGTCAATTTTGTTTTATGTTATAACTCGTAGGACTATATTTGCTAAGTTTGACCAAATCACGCAGCAGACCATTGATTCATTAATAAGTCTCATCCACTAAAAGCAATACGTCCAATTATCCAAAATCAAATCTAATACGAGTGGTAATATTTCAATGTATCTGCCATCCAGTCTGACCGCCCGCCCTGCCCGCCGCCCGCCTAAATATAGCCGCCTATAATGACTGTTGGTTGTTCTGTGGCCGGGGTGTGTGCCACTCACGCACCGGAAGTCGCCCTAAAGCCTTCTTGTTTCGTGTGTCTGTCGGTGTACGCTATTTTGGGTGTATATAAATAAAACATTGAATTATCAATAAATATACATATTTTCATAAGCTAAATGTAATGTACAGATAATCCTACGATACATGATAATATTAATTTATTTTTGATGGCGTATTTATCATATTTACAGCTTTTTGCTGAAATGACGAAGTATATTTTTAAAATCTTTTTCCCAAATCAGAGAGTAAAATAATCATGTATCTATGCATTTTAGAAGAAATTCGGTATCGCATTCCTTAAAAATAAATAAATAATTTGAAAACGGACGAAGCCGTAGAGGAAGGTCTCGATGGATAAGACATTATAAAGGTCGCAGGAAGTCGGTGGATGGAGGCGGCTCAAGACCGTTCGTCGTGAAACCCTATGAGGGAGGCCTATGTCCAGCAGTGGACTTCTACAGCCTAATGATGATGATGTTGATTCCTAATTTATATAGGTAGGTACCTAACAAAAGAAACACAATTTATTGTAAAACTCACAATCAAAATGACTTATGCAAGTGAAACCCACAGTCAAGTTGGTTAACTCACAAGTGCCTCAAATCACACCAATAAATTCGTAAGCGCCTTAGGCCTTTGCCAGTAAGCCTCGTGAAATCACGCACGTAGATAAATGATTCATACGGCAGGTAAGTCGGGTTATCGTATGAGTCACTTCCATTACCCAAGCCGTCTTTTAGAACTTATATTTAATATTTGTCTAAGGCTCACTATCCATTATAGCTACACGTACGCTTTTTTTCTGTATACTTGATTGACATTTTTTTTAATTACCTACCTACTATTTTTAATGTAAAATTGCGACCTGGGTACATAATTATGACACCTACCACCTAAGTAGAATAAGTTGCTACTTATTATATTAGTTATTTACTTATGACATTTACATTTCTATACTCTGATTTTTTATTTTAGACAATTTTTGTGAACAAACAAATGTCAAGATATGCCACTGTGTGTATAAGTGTCATGTATGTGTGTCATATGTGAATTTACACGTATGCTACACAATCATGACACTTATACTCACAGTGGCATATTATCTTGACATTTCTTTGTTTACAAAAATTGTCTGAAATTAAAAATCAGGGTATACCTAATTATGATGCAATACAGAATTGAATTGAATTGAATTGAAATTAATACATCGGGTCAATCAACATTTATGTATGACTAGCATGAGCTCGCGGCTCCTCCCGCGTGGAACCTCTATTATAAATTATAGCCTTTTAGGACTATCTAGGTTCCCTTGCTATGTAATTATTTTGAATCCTTGAACATTAACGCTACCTTAGTGTATCGCCATAGCAGGGTTGCTGAATAAACGTTTATAAAGTAGCGTGGAGCTACATAACTACAGAAACTATCGCCGTTTCATCGCCAGAATCAACACTTTTAAATAAAATGTAAATGTCGTGTCGCGGTAAAATGACGCGTACAAATCTACGCAACAGCGCTTTAGTGGAAAACATGCCTAATTCTAATGGAGTCTAATTACTCTGTGGTGGTCAGCATCTTATGAGTAAGTAGATGTCGGGCTTTATTACCTGGCTTATTGCAAACCATTGACGTCATTGTACTGAGAAAGATGTGGGTTTTTTTAACGTGCGAGTGTGACGGCTTATTTTCCTGAATAATGAAAATGAAATGTTAATGAATGTGATATTAATTTTCAATTCTTGCTTGGTTAAATTATTCTTACTTCAAGCAAGTTTTTGAAGGATAAAATGGTATAGTAAAATTTACTTGCGACATGCTTCATCGGTTGGCTCGTGTTCTCGGATAAATCTCGTCCACGAGATGACGTCACATCTCGTATGACGCCCATACAAAAGTATAGTTATCATTCGAGATTTGACGTCATCTAGTTTACGAGATTTTTCCGAGAATTTCCCCTGGTCGCTTGCTATTCAAACCTAACTTAAACAACTGATTTCGATCTAAACAGAAAAGTAAGTACATATAGCAAAAGGTGTACACGGAATAAGGCTTCTGTTTCTTTGTCACACTGTGTATTTTTTTTTTTCTTTAGACTATATATATTTTTAACTAGTAAGTGTGGGATGAAACGAAAATATAAATGAAATTAAATGAGTTGAACCAATATAAACCTATTGGGATTAGTATCAAGCATTAACCAAAGTTGCCATAAAATATTAACCTATCATGCACCAAAAGCCCCATCGTACGTATTGATTAGTTCTTTATCTGTATTCCGAATCAGACCGTTAATTTTATTCCCATCTCTCCATGTATAACTATTCTAACTATAACTAACTATAACTACAGCCTCCTCACGCACGTATAGCGAGTGACCACCATCCCCTTCACACCACATAAAATCAACGCTCAATATTAGCAATAGTACCTATCTCATAACCGCCGCACATCAATAACATTTGCACAGCCCCCCCGTTTTAACCCACTTTCCCCCCCGGCCTCGCTGTCCAGTGGAGGAGAAGGGGAGAATGGGCAGAGTGGTCCCCCACTCGAAGTGCGCACATCGGTTCAAATCAAAAGCTGTGTGAACGGTTGATGAAGCGAAAACTTCCGGTCTTGTTGATACAATGATGAGCACGGGTTAGTGATGGATCGAAAGGTTGATATAGATTGAAAATAAGAAATAGGACAGAATTTTAACACTTTACAAATAGATAGATTACTGATCGTTTTTTTTTTACTTGGCAGTTTGGTCTTCTTTTAATGTCTAGGGCTAAGTTGAAGTTTTCAGATTAAAAGTACACTCAAGTTTCACTCGCATGTACGAATGCTACAGATTATTTTGGTCTCCCAATATTTACTAAAAATATGTGTATTTTTATGTTATGATATATTATTAATCTATCAAATATGTAATTTATTTATTCCTTAAAAACAATAAAAAAAAATTACGCATTGTAGGTACCTTGTATGTACCTTAGTCTATTAAAAATAAGTTTGTACTAATACCTACTTTTGAACTTTTTGTGCACTACCTCAAAATTGTTATGCACATACACAAAGGTTTGCTGGAAGAGAATGCTATCTAGCAATTACACCTAACAGACACATACCTAGTCCTGATTTCACACTAGAATTCCCTGTAACGTGGGTATCAGGAACTACGAGTACCATGGTACCAAATGGTCAATATGCAATGAAACACGATAGCTTTACGCCTATTCTATTTATCCCTGCCAGTTTTTCCTTTTGGAATTAGAAACTGTACCTGGTTGCTGTATTTATACCGAGTTGGTTTTCAGTGCGTTCATAATTTGATCGAAATAAGTTTTTGTTGAAAAACATATTTTTCAAAACAAGCTTGTATTATATTAGTGATTGGAACCGTGAGCTGATCAAAATGAGCTCAAACACTGCCAGGCTACCAGTTAATCATCGAAAAGTTCCGTTGTCGACCTTCCATCTCCATCATCAGATCAGCTCGCTGTCATAACATTGTATTGTCATCGGAACTTGACAGGTATGCAAAATTTCAACTCAATCGGTTGGGTGGAACTGGTTCAAATCTCAGTTTCAAGATTCCACCCGGACAAACATACAATTGCAAGTTATATAAAAACTTTTAAAAAATAGGCTTCAATTTGGTTACAATCGATCTGTCTATACTCTATCTATAGCATGGCTAGAGGGAGGCGGCAAAACTCCATCATTGCCACCCCCAACGGTGATTTTTCTGGAGGATATTCAAATTTTATGTTTTTGGTTTCAATTTTCGCAAACTAGAACAGTTTTATCGAAGCTTACATAGAAGTAAGGCTACAAGTCTGGGGTCTGGGTGTTAAGGTACCATGGTACTCGTAGTTCCTGATACTCAGACACAGGAAATCCTAGGGTGGAATCAAGACTACGTATGTGACTGTTGGGTGTTATGTTATGTTATTCTTGTGTCTGTATGCCTGTCTATCTCATAGCCTATTTTCTCCGAAGCTACTGCACGAAAAAAGTTAAAACTTGGTACATAAACAGAGTTAAGTGAACCAATCACGGACATAAATAAACGAATTCTGATTTTAGGGGTGAATTTTACGAGTTTTTTTTTCCAAACTTTTGTCTTTTGCATCATGTGACATATCAAATTAAAGAGCTCTATGAGATACACATACATATATATATTATATATATATATATATATATAATATATGTACATATATATATTAATAATTTTAAAATAATTAATATAAAAGATATTGAAGCAAATATGCGAAAACTGACCATTCCTCCATATCCAAAACTACTGAGCCAAAAATCCGGAATATTGGATTATCCTTATTTATAGTTTACAGGAAAACCTAAATGAATATCCTAAAATTCGCACGGAAAATGGAAAATATTCGTAGAGAAAATACGTATAAAATGTGTTGATTGACCAATAAGTTTAATTGATCTAGTGGTTACTACTTGTACGGAACCCTCTCCACCCGAGTTCGACTCGCACTTGCCACCTTTTTCTTATTTAAGGTTTTTCGTACACCAAGTCGAATTTTTCGGCAATTACGCGTCTTGAGCCACCTCCATCCACCGACAACATATAAACTGAATACATTTAACAAAAATATGATTAATAACCTACCCATATTCGCAATAAATTGATTTGATACGATTCGATAATTCCAAGACAGAACGACCTCTACAAAACAAAGCGAAAAAAATATGTATGAAATGCACATAAACTTACAGTAAAGCGGTTGAGAAAAGGCCAGGCTCATTACAGCTTACCATTGCGTTTGACCCCCTCCCCCTATGTGGGCGGGACGGGGGGATCACGTATGTGGGGACAGGGTAATGATGTTTCTCAACAAAACAGCTTTGTGCACTTCATAATAGACAAAAATGGAGTCTGTGAGGCTTTTGTCAGATAGAAGACGAGTGCGCACGACTTACTTCCAAAATTGTATTTGGTCTTGCTAGTTTGTTGGGTCGCACCCTTTTAGAGTTTCTTTAAAAGTAAGGTAGCTGGTAAGGTTGGTTGTAAGGTATGTGGTAAGTTAGGTGGTAAGGTAAGTGGTAAGGTAAGTGGTAAGGTAAGTGGTAAGGTAGCTGGTAAGGTAGGTTAGGTAAGACGAAGATGATGCTTAACTTTCATGAGAAAGTCATTATAATCTAGGAGTACTTAATTCTACATTATTCATACATTTCGCACCACGTAACGCACCCATAATGTGACCGAAAATGAAAATCTTAATATAAAATCCCGAAATGAAGTAACTGTAGGAAGACATTTGTCAACAACAGCAGTCACAGTGACGGATGAGTCGGCGATGACGCGCTCGAGGGGGCACCCCGCCCGGTGGGGCAGGGGAGAGTGGTGGCAAGTGAGGACAAGCGGGGGTCATCTTATCCCCCCCAAGCGAGCGATGTAAACCTGCACTTATATGAGTTGATAACGCAATGGTCATATCTTTTCGTATTTTTTTCTACTCAGTTACTTGACCTCAAGCCTGGGACATTACTATTAAGAGCTCGCATGACCCTACCAAACTTGTTTTGTTGTAATCTATTTTAGATTAAATTAATTAAAATATTAGCCACGAATCCATTAGCTTCGAATGAACGGACTCGTTCATAAAACTAGATAAACATTTAAACAGTGTAATAAGTAATTTTTAATGTGTTAAGTATTTAGATGATAGCGTAGCCATTTGCTATAGTGTGTCCGGCCTAAAAATAGACCCCTCCTTCTTCCGTGGACATAGTAAAAGCCTTATACTAAGGGATTACACCAGGGGATGGGCAGCACCAACTGCGATCAGCAACCCGCCTGCTAAGCGTGGTGATTATGGCAAATCCACCCATTGTGTTCAATGGGAGAAGCCTCGTCCATCAGCCATCAGCTCATCAGCTGGCGATGATGATGATGTCGCAGCCATTTCGCTCGTGTCAAATTATTGCATTTTTATTCGTATATTCAGAGTATCTTCATACCGCAACCAAAAACTATTAAACGCAAATAGCTTTGCACCATATTCCGTCCGCACATCGCTAAAGAAAACAATCGCGCACCGCACAGCGCAGTTACAACGATTACACTACAACTATCATTACGGCGCACTATTGATTCCTAATCCGCACTTCCGGATGTTACGTAACACCCCCCCTTCCACCGACACCCTCTTACCCCGCACCCCTTCGCGCCTGCAAAGATTTACAACTGGCCAGGCCGTTTCGTTTGACGAATGATTGGCCGGCAGTTCGCTTGTTACAGGAAGCCTTTGGACGGATTGTTTTGTTTTCCCCGCTTTCGTTTTGCCCTAATGTGAAAATGTCACGGATTGGGGACAAATGTTCAGAGATAGCTAGAATTGTCCTATTTGTGAGGATTCGAGTATGCAAGCACAGTTACTTCCAATTCTATTCCTAATGTAGGTCAAATGTAGCTTTGGACAGAGCTTAATTGGGCACTAAATCGGAATCGTTCTGCAACCTCCAACTTAGAGAGGTCGGAGTCCAGAATATTTAGGCGGGGTCATTCTAAGTTAAGATAGATTTTACCAACTAATAAGGAGACACCTAATAGTTAAGAGATTTTTTTTTATTTAAGTAACTTTTATCTTTGTATTAAAACTATTATAATAGAAATAGCACTTAAATAACTTTTCATTTAAAAAACCGACTTCCGCCATAGTATTCGACAAAATAATTTTGGATGAAAATTTTTTTATGAAAGAACCATAGTGGTGAAAGGATTATGATACTTTCTGAATGCAAATGCTTGGTGTCTTGCTGAAAATATCAAAATCGCCATATGTATGCCTACAATATTCGAGGAGTTCCCTCAATTCCTCATGGATCCCATCATCAGAACTGGATTCTGAAAAAAATGGGACCAATCTGGAAGTATATCTACTCAAATAAAAAAAGAATTTTCCAAATCGGTTCGTAAACGCCGGAGATATGCGGTAACAAACATTAAAAAAAAAAAAACAAAAAAAAAAAAAAAATACAACCGAATTGAGAACCTCCTCCTTTTTGGGAAGTCGGTTAAAAAGCACCAAGGTTTGTAGGGATAGTGCTATTAGTGAGGCAGAAACCTGTCAATTTGATATGCCTAAGAGTCCCGTAAAATCATCATCATCATCATCAGTTGTTAGATCTCGTCCACTGCTGGACGAGACCTCTCCCAATGCAATGGAGAGATTTGTTATAATCACCTTGACAGGCGGATTCGTGTTTAGTACTCAGGTGGATACTGCTGCCCATCCCCTGGTGTAATCCCTCAGTCGGCTTTTACGACATCCACAAGAGGAGATGGAGGGGCATATTCTTACACACCACGGCTAAAACAGTATAATAATAAGATGTACCTACAAAGTAAATAAATGAAAAAAAAAATAAGTTTCGCATTTGGCGATTTTTCCGAGACTACATACAAAATAGGTTAGAGGTTAGTCCGAATTTCATGCAAATCATAATATTAGCAGTGTCATGTCAACATTATTCAAGCCAATGGCACTTTATTTCGAAAGCTCGTTTAATATTGCACTTCCAGTATCTCCCACAGGACTCTGGCACAAAATAATAAAATGATGAAGCTAAAAATACCTTCTATTTTTGTACACCACGAGGCTTTTCAATAGGGATTTGACTCATTTGGTCGAAGTACTACCTCAGTAGGTTGTAAGGAGTCCTACAAAAGGTGGTAGGTACGCCCTTTTGCACGCGAACTAAGTTTGTTTCTATTTTGACTATAATTTCATCATATTCCATGAAATTTTGTACACATGATCAGTACACTAATATCTAGACGCCTGGTGCGTATAATAATATACTCATACTTATAATAACTGCAAATTATATCCAAGACTAATAGATATTAAGATTAAAGAATATATATTGGACGATTAGCATTACTGAGCTGTAGGTAATAACATAATTCATCGCTCTTCTGCTATGAAATTAATAAGATATTTAAAATGCAATAATTTAAGTATGTTCAAATGTTAGTTCTAATTTTACTAAATTGTTCCTGTTATATAAACTAATAAACAACTTGGAAGTACACAGGCTGTATTTTCGGGAAGAAGCGGTAGCGAGGCAGCAGATCCACAACAGCGCGTATTCTGCCCTCTCCCGCTTCCCACCAAAAAACGCAATAGATACTGGTAAAAACTAAAATACACTGATAAGCCAAATAAAAAAATTCACTTGCACAAGTGCCTAAAAAAATCGAAATATCTCCTAAAGCAAACAAGTTATCGTAATGAACTAAAAAAAATTTTGGAATCAAATGGAATGGGCAGCGAGAAGCCCCGACCTGACCCCTATTGAACATGCCTGGGACGAGCTTGGCAGACGTGTTAGAAGCCGAAATCCATCGCTAGCCACGCTTCATGTCCTGAAAATGCACTTATTGAAAAATGGAGAAGTATACCTCAGCATTATGCTGAGTTTAAATTTCGTAAACCCAATTTAAGAAATAATTGTTTTTTCGTCCAAATTACCCTATTTTGTTTTTACCTTCTTTAACACATTTTTTTTTTGTTTCCTTTAGGTGTTTTGTATGCGTTATTAAATACACTTGAATGTTGACTTTTACTTCAAGAAGCTATCTTGAGTGGTTTTGGAAATATTTCATGATAAGTAAATGAATATAAATGAATATAAAGTTAGTGGCTTTTTTATGAGCTGAGTAATGATTTTCAGTTTTTTTGAATGTTTTGTATATTTTCCCCTTCACAGCACCAGAAATTGAAATTCAGGAAATAACAGATGACGACACTACAACACTCAAGTACGTACTTTGTTTATTTTTACGAATCTCGTTGTAATGGAGCGGTCTTGCGATTCCTGTGATCGTACATCGTATTTTTGCCATCAATCATCGAATCTTAGACAACGATGATACGTCTATGAGCATTGTAGGTAATTCGTTTGGCTACTCTCATTGACATATATGGCTACTCTAATATTCAGTAACGATGGCTGTAGTCGCCAAAAACGGTTCTCAGAAAATTCATCAGATTGTCATAACATTGGGTATTTGTTATGCTAGGTATGAGTTAAATTTAAAGAAGGTTTTACAGTAATCTAAGTGAAAGACAAACATCTACTGCAAAAGGAAAAACAACCAACAGTCAGCCGAAAGCAAATGAAGCACTTAAAAATGGACCGTACTGTGCATCAACCTCGGAATTGCGTGCGGACACGACGTAGAGTCTGTCGGACGGATGTCCTGAAAGAGCCATGCTTCACGCTCTCGGCGGCCGGCGCGGCGGTGGCCAGCGGCAGCGGCAGGCACCGTGGGCGGCCGCTGTGGGCGTGCAAGCGAGCACTGCACCGCCCCGCCCCCCGCGCCCCACGCTGTTTATTCTCGCCCGTGCTGGCGGGGCGACACCGACAGTCGCCCGCGTGACGCGCCACCGATCACACGCGTGCGTCAGGTAACTCCCGCGAACGGATCTAGCGGTGCATTCGACGCCGGACATCACTAAATAATCACTGCGACGCATTTTCGGTCACTATCACGTGTGTAGGTGTCCGCGAGAAGGGTGTAGGAGAGGTGTCGCGGAAATGCATCTCCGGCGGGTGCAAGGCGCAGGCGGAGGGTCGCGGGGGTGGGTGCATGCTATGATGGACATCGTATTGATTTCTATCTGCCCACTCCTCCCTTATTGTGGTGGTGCAGGGCGCGCCATCGATCGCTGCACCGGCCCTTTGAGTTAGCTCTCCGATCGCTGGACTTTAATGGACGTTTTGCATTGCAGTGCTTACAGTGGAATTGAGTGCGAATAAGTTGTAGTGTTACGTCACGTGGATGCAAACTACGTGAGTAACTTTTGCGCGAAGATAATTGCAATTGAGTGAGTTAATACGATGTAAAAACTAGTGCAAGAGCCTCAATTAATAAAATAAGTAGTTATATTTTCCAAATATTTTTATGAACGTACGAAAATACAAGTTACACTTGTTCCCTACGTTAGCCAAAATATCGTTTAATTTTAATTAATATTAAATTGTGATAAATTCTTCACGCAAATGGCCATAAATTTTAACTGCAACATTTTAAAGAGCTCTGATTACCTACGTAAATTTGGTTACGATTAAGTTTTTATTAAGTCATAAATATATGATAATTTTAAATTAAATAAATTACTTACTAAATACACTAAATTACAAGTAGGTATTTATAACCGTAGACCACAGACGAACAAACTTCCGCTCAAACGTAAATTTATGAATATTTATCGCATTTCCACGCCGCCACCCTTCTCCGCGTGCACAAATCATAAATTCGCACAAATTTTAATAACGCGTCGATATGTCACCGCCTCGATCCGAACCGCAAACAAACAGTACCTATTATTAGTAATGAAATTTATTTAGATATTTGAAAACAATTGAAAAAATAAACTAACAATTACAAATTACTATTGGTTACAGAAAACAAAACACGCAACACAAAACAGACAAGCTTTAAACATATTATTCCACATTCAAAAAATTAAGAAGAAATCAATTCGAATCTGAAGCATTCGAAATTAGATCTGCGAGCGCGCGCAGTTCAACGAGTAAATAGTTTTGTTGCAAAGAGAAGTGACAAGGCGTTAAAGTGGCGGCGACAGTGGGCGCGAGGTTGGAATGCGCGGGATTGGATTCGTTTAGCGCGCGCGCACGCCCCGACATCGCCGCCGCCGTGCCGCCCTCGGAACACCCGGCCATGGCAACCGACACCGGTGAGTACATTACAACTACTCTTTATTTAAATTGTAGGTCCCGAGACGGACCTGGTTAGCATGAGCTGCAACCTGTCTAGGTTGAGAGACGAGACGCCTAGTTTGTAGAGGGATAGAAGTGGCAAGATCTAACACCATTCTTTGGCTGATTTACGGATGTGGCTGGATATATTTTGATAGGCTTTACAGTTATAGTTATTCCAAAAAGCAGCAATGAGGGACGCTGCCTGTCACGTGTGGAATGTGATTGGTCATTCATGCCTTTGACTACCCCTTAGTATTGATATCCCCAGGGATCTGAGCAAGGATATCCTCGATGGAGGTTAAATTAATGCAATTATGTATATAGTTATGTTTATAATGTAGTCAACTTTTTGCTCGTAGATAGATTCAGCAAGTAAATATTCAGAGGTTAGAAGCTCTTATCGGACAAACAGGACCCAGGGCCTTTCTTGTTCACCAAAAAACATTTTACATACACAACGAATCACCAGATTCGAATAAAAATAAAGTAATAAAACGATACGAGACTGACCGTATCCATTTAAAACCCCGAAAAATGGAGAACCCAAAATATTTGTACGAAACGAGTGAATTGTTTACTAACAGAATGTATAGCGTAGGTATGCTTGTGTGGTGTCGTCCACCCGTCACACGTACGGTACATGAGTTCGTTGATATTCAACCCCCCACCCGCCCCCACCTCCCGAATCCCTCAGGATCATCCCGGCAGGATCGGGGGATGAGAATCGCCGCGGCTCTTGTTTAATGATGTTCCCGTCGTTTACTCAAGATTACAATGTTTTTTTAGATCGTTTTTTGTCCGTGGAATGCATTTAATTTTAGACGAAATAAAGCTTTATACAGATACATTTATGGAGGCACTCATATTAAATTAACTGCTAATGTCTCTTCGAATATTGAAGTAAAAGTAATAACGTAGCCGGTAACGGATCTGGGTAAAGTTTGCTATTATAAATATGAGACCAGTATTTTGAAGATGTTAATGTATTTTAAGTTGTTATCTAAAATACAAAACTCACATCAATTCGGGAATCAGTACTATTAAGGATATATATACATTTGTGATGACTCATAAATTTGACTTACTCCCTTAGTGTAAGTATCAAAAACAAAAATTCATTTGTTGCCCGCCAGTCGACACACCAGTAACCCTCCCAGACGAGGGTGACGAATTCGTCAGACAGGGGGATCAAACGACTTGCATTCACACTCAAAATAACTCTTTGATATAACTCATTTATTATCAGGCGATATCCATGCTCTAATCCTTAAATACACTTGGTTTCTTCATCACTTTTATTGTGAAGCTCGCATAAGACATTAAACTGTTAAACGACAGCTGATGACTTAAACATGGGAATTGGTAATTCACAAATGTCTCTGAAAGGGTAATGATATTCTGATTTAGTGAGAATATCAACAAACTTCAACTCACAACATTTGCTAATACGAATAGGAAAAGATCACACCTCATCTTTACAGTAAAATATGCCAACATTCATATTTTAATATTTTAAAAAGAAAAAACATAAACATTTCAAGTTGAATTCATCGTTCACCGGATACCCAGAGATTAATTAGGTCCCTAAATCTTTGTACCCGAACCGCGACGTTCGGAACATTTCCAACTTCAAAACTTTCAGCTAATTTTAAACTTCGTCGTCTTTAAATTTAAGACTTAGCCATTTTCAATTTCACCGACAATCTGACGAAAGCAGTGATCATAAGACGTCGCGAACATAAAATTCAAAACGCTTTTTAAATAAAGTGTCTTTAAGATGGAAGATAAAATAAAAGCGGGCGTTCCGAGACTCAATAGAATCGATCGTGGCTGTAGGGATGGTGTCATAGTCCTGCGAAACCCAAGGGGAGAGCGTAATCCTGCATCGGAAATACGTAAGGTTTCAACATTACTTGCTAAAGACCAGGTAGAGTATGGCGTCTATTAAAAACAGCATGAATGCATGAGAAAACTTATAAACACAGGGTGTTGATCAGTACAATCACCATAATTTTACAAAGGTTACTTACTCTGCCAGAGATTAAACAATAATTTATATTTATTTAAATCCAACAAAGTTGAAAATCCACCTTCCCATACATGTCGGTGACTAAAGACAGCAGTGCGGTTTGTTTGGGAAGGTTGATTTTCAACTTGAATTACCTCCTTAAATGTGGCGAGTGTAAAGATCAACATCCTGTATAAATCCCTTCGATATATTTCGTATGTAACAATGATAAAATTATTCTAGTCTCCTTCACAGTTAAGGTTAAACGAACCAACAGAAGTTATTGACATAATATGCAAAACTTTTAGCATTATGGTGACAACAATACATTATGTATCGATCTGTTTTGCCGTAAGAGACGCGATTTCAATTTTAAAATCATTCCCGTTGTTTCCGAGATTTCAATTCGAATGGTCGTCGTGCGCAAATTCAGTAATATATTTGAATTTTATTCACGTTAAAACAAAATCTGGGCTTTTTCATTTCTTCGCTTAGCAACATTAAAGCTGATTTGGTACAACCAGTTTCATCTTGATGTACAATTTACATTTGCGTCATATTTATCTTTTTATTCGCAGTAACTAGCATTGATATCATCATTAGATGTTAATTTTATTTTCCAAATCCAATTAGAGGAAACAAGACTGGTTTTTGTTACCAAAGTCCGTGCACTTTGACAAAACGGCTAAAAAAAATAAGACTCAACAAATAACTCTGCACGAATTAAAGCAAAACAACCTCACATTTTTATTTAGCACTGTCGCAAGTACCTTTGGTAATTATTCACAAACATGTTTAGACCGAGATCCTTGACATTTGGTGAAATATAGCTTAACTTCATTTAATGTCCCTCTAAGTGCTCATCTGTTTTAAATCTTCGCATTGTACGGACTACCGCTAAAATGCCATCTCAGTATAAAAAACGGTAAAGCTAGACTGAGATGAGAAAATCAGGTTGTGTTTGTATTTTAAATGGATGTTATACTTTAAAAAAACTAAAATTAATTTATTGATCTCTAAAATAAACGTTTAAAGTTTTGCAGAGCAATATTGAATTCTTCTAGGCTTGGTCGCGTTGGAACAGGAGTAATTTTAATATATAAGACGATACAAAATGATCCTTGTGATTTCAATGAATAAAATTCTTTTGATTTGATTTGATTTGAATCAAAAACCAGTTGAGTAGAAACAGTTAGTAGTACATTTCTGTTAGTAGGAATGGAAAATAGAATAGCGTTTAGAGACGATACAACAGAAATGTATTTTGTGGGGAGACTAAATGCGTGGAATCGGATTGAGATCGCCCCCTTGACACAAGAATATAGTTATAGGACGACCTCAGTGGCGCAGAGGGCGAGTAGCCGGCTGAGACGCAAGAGGTTGCGGGTTCGATTCCCGCTGCGGGACAAATGTTCTGTAAATATTTGTTCAGGGTCTGGGTGTTGTGGTAACATGGTACTCGTAGTTCCTGATACCATACCCCCGACACAGGAAATCCTAGTGTGTGATCAGAGGCCCAATTCTCTAATTTAAAAACATTCAATTCGCAGTATAATCTCGTCTCAGTCGCACTGTCACGTATAGTAACTATTACTTAATCTTCGCGTTTTTTGCGAAGAATATGTAATAGTTACTATACGGAACAGTGCGACTGACACGAGACTGGAATGTTTTTAAATTAGAGAAATGGGCCTCAGGACTATGTGACTTTTGCGTGTTGTGTTATGTTATGTTTTCTATACCAGAACGCAATGTTTCTCAAAGTATTCCACGTCTTTTGAATTCTATTTTGTGATGTGTTTCTGAACTACTGACTTCTGATTCTTTCTTTTAAATTCATCAGAAATAGATGTTGCAGTAGACTTAGAAAACCCATGCCACATTAACCACTGAATACGGAAGCCCTAATCCTTTTTCAAGACTGTTTGCTAGACCCCTCCGTCTCCTCCCGTGGATGTTGTAAAAGCCGACTAAGGGATTACACCAGGGGATAGGCAGCATCATCCACCTGAGTAGTCAACACCAATACTGCCATCACCAATCTGTCTGCCAAGCATGGTGATTATGGCAACCCCCCCCCCCCCTTTGCATTCTATGGGGCAGGCCTCGTCCAACAATGGACGTCTAAATGCTGTTGAACAAACTACGTTTTTTTAAGTGTTACTGTTGCACTGTTATGTATTGGCATCAGGCTTTCAGTGTTTGACAGTTGGTTCCATTAACTAACAATGTCCTTTTGAAAGTTATATCTAACTAACATTGTTGTTTGTTGAAAACGTTTAATATATATAAATCCTTACCTTCAAGTCTGTTGGTCAGGCGGCACCGCGCCCGGGGGCGAGCAGCAGTACTCGCTGCGATGGAACGACTTCCACTCGGCCATGGTGTCTTCCTTCCGTCGGCTGAGAGACGAGGAGGACTTCGTTGATGTCACCCTCGCTTGCGCCGGGGCCACCTTCTCTGCACATAAGGTAAGGATCAAGTAAAAACTAATTAATTTTCTATAAAAAAAACTATTATGTTCATGACACTGCTATCCGCTTGTAGAACCTTCCAGTCGAAATCCGAAAAGCCCCTTCCAAATGAATCTTCAAGTCCAACTGTCATTGCAAAATGTTCACTAAAATTGAGCGCTTATAGTACTTATTTGATTTCTTTTTATGTATAGTTTTTATGCATGTGTTTTAGGTATGTTATCCTACTAATATTATAAACGCGAAAGTTTGTGAGTATGGATGTTTGTTACTCTTTCACGTAAAAACTACTGAATGGATTTGAGTGAAATTTGGAATGGAGATACTTTACGCCCTGGATTAACACATAGGATATCATAGGTTTTCATCATCATCATCAATTTTCATCATTATTCACGCGGGTGAAACCGCGGGGCGCAACTAGTAATATATATAATAATCATGATATAGTATATTCTAGTTATTTTACACCTACACCTATTTTACATTAAGTAGGTAATAAATTATGCTAACTATATAATCTTGACATATAATTATTCACTATAGTACTATCACCCTACTCTACATTAACACAAAGGGTAGCTGGACGAAAATACTAATTTGGATTAAGTTCGTCTATGTACTTGTTTTTGTCTTGTGCAATAAAGCATTTTCTATCTATCTATCTTCCGGCTCAAAGTTAATCTCGTGTTCGACTCTTCCTTTGAATGCACATAATCTCTTTCCTTACATTTCAATGATCATTTAAATAGGGGTAGGTCCATAAAAATTAAAGCAATGTTTACATTTTACATTATTTTCGAATACACTGAACCAATCTCTGCATTGTTTGTGCTTCGAAAACTTTTATTACTTACATGACATGTTTTTATTTAACAGGTGGTGCTGTCTGCATGCAGCCCCTACTTCCGAAGACTACTGAAGGCCAACCCTTGCCAACACCCAATTGTCATCCTACGAGATGTTCATGACAAAGACATGGAGAGTCTGCTCAGGTATACCTACAGTTCTTTCTTGGTCCTATTGTTGCAGATCTTTTAAACTTACCTCTTTTAGAGTGATAAGTATTCAACCTTCCATACAAAGTCATTGACACTATACATTTCTTCGTAGATTCATGTACCAAGGCGAAGTACACATCGGCCAAGAACAGTTGAAGGAGTTCTTGAAAGCAGCCCAGCTGCTGCAAGTAAGAGGACTGACCGACGTGCCAGCACCGGGGCCTATCACCACAATCGATCAGAAGGCTTCTCCGGTAAGCCTCACCATGATAGGCGGTACCATGTTGGGCGCCAAAATAATCCTAGTACCACGTTGCGCGCCAGTTAAAAGTGTCCAACATGGTACAACTTTAATAACGTAGTACTCTAGGTAAAAACATGAATTTTCTCTATTTATTTCTACCTTTATAGTTTGTGCAAGGTAGGTAAAATAAGTAGTATAAATTGAAATAAATAGTTGAGTGCCAAGTTTTGTATTGGTACTTATAAGTATGTATAATCATTAAATAGGTCTTCAAAAATGGTATCAAGTTGAATTTTTTTATTTTAGCCAATAGTTAATGAAACATGCGCTTCTAAAGTCATACAAATTTGTTTGTCTAACATCTAACTTTTGAAGCTGAAAATTCTGGAAAAATTTAAAGTAGAACTTAAAAAAGCACTTACGCCGAAAATTAGTTCAAATAAGATAACTTGTGTAGTTTATCAGGTAGGGGATATTTTTGGTTATTAACTTTTAACAGTGGAAGTTCATCCCTAGTACGGAACTCTGCACAATGCGTGGTCCGACACGCACTTGGCAGCTTATTTTACTTTCGTTTGTTTTATGGTTTTGTTTTTTCTCATCAATTTATAGTCTAACCTTCTGTTTGTAAAACAGTCGGCATCATCATGGACGGAGACAGGAAGTGCAGGATCCCGTGACGGAAGAGAAGTGCATCAACGCGAAGGTCGCAGGTCAAGGAAACCTGACGACAGGACAGCCAACACACCACCGCCAAAGCGAGCACGGTCATCCGACTTATACCAGGCACAGCTGAAATCCAGGTAAATAGAGAATATACTTTTTAACCGACTTCCCAAAAAAGGAGGAGGTTCTCAATTCAGTTGTATTTTTTTTTTTTTTTTTTTTATGTTTGTTACCGCATATCTCCGGCGTTTATGAACAGATTTGGAAAATTCTTTTTTTATTTGAATAGGTATACTTCCAGATTGGTCCCATTTTTTTCAGAATCCAGTTCTGATGATGGGATCCACGAGGAATTGAGGGAACTCCTCAAATATTGTAGGCATATGGCGATTTTGATATTTTCAGCAAGACACCAAGCATTTGCATTCAGAAAGTATCATAATCCTTTCACCACAGTGGTTCTTTCATAAAAAAAAATTCATCCAAAATTATTTAGTCGAATACAATGGCGGAAGTCGGTTTTTTAAATGAAAAGTTATTTTAATTAAAATTTCATAAGAATTTACTTTTGTTTTTTGCGAAATTCCTAAACATCCGTCAGATTTTTGTGTTTTTAATAATTATAATTTAACTATGATTTCAAATAATTTAATAATAGATACTTACCTAGTTCTAATTTTGTTTTTTTTTTTCATTTAATTTTTGAACCTAATATGTTTTAACTATGTGTAATTTTTTTGACATTCTAAAGAACTTTATATTCATAAGTCCTTTACGCTTCTGGTTTAGGACGGAGCAGCTTCTAACGGTTCAGGGGGCCAGCCCTGAACGCTTAGGGACCAATGGTCACGAGCTCTCGCTGTTCGGACAGGCTATGGACACATCGCAGACTCAGCATCTATCTGGAGTTTCCAACAATTTGGTGAGTTGTCTACATCCTGTTGTCTTGTAATTTCAACTCAATAACTACCATTTACCTATAATTATATTATTTACATTTAACTCATTTATTTGTATGTAGTCTGGCGATGGTGAGGAGTCATCTTCAGACGCTGGTGCAAGTGACACTGAGCCCGAGCCTCCCCGCGCCAAGCAAGAGCCTATCGACTACGACGACCCCGTGACCATGGCTGGCGTCAACGGCAACCTGCCACACAACTTCCCTGGACTACTCAACTTGCCTGGTAATTAACGAACTTAAGCATTTTTTTGTAGTTGTTACGAACAAGTTGTTTATAAAACACATTGTTGCAGGTTTCGCTGGACTGCCAGGCCCTTCAACAGGACTAACAGACAACTACGGTTAGTAACATAATTTCTAAATACACTTATCGTTAACATTACGTATATGCCTCAATAATTGTGTAACGGAATAATTCGAGGCAATTAATAACCAGAATGTAATTGAGTAATCATTAATGACAGAGCCTATTGAATCATTAGTTGCACATTATCGAGCCAAGCACCCACATTGTAATAACACTAACAATTAACTAACAAGAACGACACCAACTAGTCTAATTGCCCATTAAAACTGTCAGATAAACGTATGATTCGCCCCTCTGTTCAAAACAATATTATAAAACGTAGCAACCATGGAAGTTACTCAGGTAGTTACGTTCCGAGATAAGAGTAAATATTTGGGTATGGTATGGCGCGCACTGAACGAGACCTCCGTCTGCCCCAGGAGCGACCTGGGCGAGCGGGGCGAGCGGTCCGGGCGGGGCCTGCGCGGGCGCCGACGCGTGGGGCGACGAGCGCTCCGGGCCCGCGGCCGCCGCCGGCGCCGGCATCTTCGCTAACGGTGAGCCGGCCAAGCCCGCCTGCCCCGAGTGCGGCAAGCTCTACAGCAACAACAGCAACCTCAAACAGCACATTCTCAACGTGCACGCCGCCCGCGAGCTTGCGCACTCCTGCCCCGTCTGCGGCAAGGGCTTCAAGACGCGCCAGTACATGCAGATACATATGAACTCCATACACGGCGTCAAGCAGAGGAGGCGCGACCCCCCGCCCGACAAACACACATACAATATCGCTTAACTCGCGTTCCGTGACTAACCGCCGCCTCTGTGTTACAGGGGCGGCTCTGGCGGGCGGGGTGGCTCTGGGCTACAGGCCGCAGTGTCCCCTGTGCGGCCGCGTCTACTCCTCCACCTCCAACCTGCGCCAGCACATGCTCAACGTGCACTCGCAGACCGACCGCGACCAGTGGTTCCCGTGCCAGCACTGCGGCAAGAAGTGCAAGACCAAGCACTATCTCATCAACCACCAGCTGCAGGCGCACGGCATCCGGCAGCGACAGAACTCCTAGAGACGGCGCCTAGCCGAGCGCACGGGCCTCGCCCCGCCCCCGCACCCGCTCGGCTCCTGGTGGTGATACCTACCGCCCCAGTACTATGTGCCAACCGCGAAGGTTCCTCCGCCGATACGCACCCTATATTTTTTGTCAGTTTACCAAAGAGGGCCAGGAAGGGTCGTGCTCTTGTCGGGTTTGCCAGCCTGTCGGTTTTATAACTTGGTGATGTCGGCATTGCAGATGCCGCGTTGCTGGCATACCCGACGGGGCGCGAGGGGGGCGCGAGTGGTGTGGCGGTGCAGTGTCCGCTGTGCGCGGCGCGGCTGGCGGGGCTGGCGGCGGCGCGGCGGCACCTGGAGGGGCACTACCCGCGCGACAGCCCGCTGTGCCCGGTGGCGTCGTGCGGGCGTCACTTCGCGCACCCCAACTCGGTGCGCAACCACATGCGCATCAAGCATCGCCGCCAGTGGGATGAGATGAAGACTCTCAAGTGGAGCTGCGGGTGGGCCGCCTAGAGCCCGCCCCGATCGGACAACATTAGGCTTTCGAAAACCGAAAATTTAACGGCTGTGAAATGAATACCGAGATGAATCTC
Organism: Epirrita christyi; assembly: GCA_951392215.1. NCBI lineage: Eukaryota > Metazoa > Arthropoda > Insecta > Lepidoptera > Geometridae > Epirrita > Epirrita christyi. The sequence goes on from OX595835.1 coordinate 1,207,650, forward strand.
GACGGGAACGGAAACGATGATCTCCAGAATGCATTTTCGTATGACGCTATCGTGTTCGCGTGACGTTGTATAAAGCGGTAGATATAAATCGACTGAAAATTATTTTTGTAGTAGTTATAGACTGATATTATTTAAGGTTCATAAATGTAAGCGCATTATGATATGTGATGATTGGTGCCATTGATAGGATACGAAGTGCGACAGACGACTGTCGATCGTTCCATAGACTTCCTGAATGTATGTAACTTCCATTGTTGCTTCTATGCCATCCGTTTTACTTACGATCGGTGTGTCGACTGCTACCTACTTATTGTAAACTTTATATAGGTAGGTAGCGTACTTTTTCATGACCTTGAATTGTTAAGGAAGGTTTTACACAACGTCAAAGTAAAACGGCGTTCGGCACTTGTACTTCTATTTAACCAGTTAGGCTATGTATGGTGTCCTTTAAACTATAAGATTTTTTCTCTAGTATTTCGTAGCATTTATCATTGTGTATCTTCTTTCAATAAGTTTCGTATTTCCGTGTAACAACTTGTTTCGGATACTTCCATACAGCAAAGCCGGTATCATAAGGCAGAGATATTCATTTCTTACGAAATCTTCAAAACTTATCCCATTTCTTGTAACTTTTAAACACATATAACCTTATTATACCGGTACTAGCATCTTACTTTCGACCATATATAAGACAATACGAAATAAAAATGCCTTTGAAACGCAATAGTTAAGAATTCGTTCACTTCCAATACATAAGTAGATTAATAGATAATTTATTTTCGAAAAGTTTGTTCGTGTTGCCCCATTGAGTGCACATCTAAAACATATCTAGTCAACGTAGACAAAACTTATGATAATTATGAAAAAAAATGTATTTTACATGTAAATAACTCCATTCGCATATATTTTCATATAAAATCAAAAGAGGGTTAACACCAAAAATAGATTTATAAGTAAACTATTCACAGTTTATAGTAATCGTAATTAATTAAAATATATTTTCAAGAACAACGACTTAGCTATGATATATTTAATTATTATTTAACAGTAGGTACCTTTCAGTCATGTAGTTGTAGCCACCATGTAAAATATTTGCGGGTTAAGTTATATTTTTATACCAACAGATTGAGTTCAATTCCACTAGAGCCATATTAGCAAGATACCTAGGTGCTGACTGGACAAAACATTTATCACACATTGCAGTCTAAGTATAACGTAGAGCAAGAAACTTAGGTCTAATGAAAACATACAGACAAATCGAATAAAATCAGTTCATTCATGTTAAAAATAGTAACGAAGCCTTCAAAAATATATGCGATGGATTCATAGAAATTGTGAATGAAAAAAATAGTATTGGTTAAACTTAGCGAGTAGAGAAATTGTTCCTGACGCCTGAGAGGCAAGTCGTATAACTTTATTATATAAAATAAATAATTTTAGGCGTAAAAATGTAAATTAGCAATTTTAATAACCAAATGTTCAATGTGAGTAAACGATTCTAGTTGCAGTCTGTATTAGTGATACGATATATACGTAATAATTTTTACCCGAAGAAATATCTGCTTATATAAATAATAAATAAAACTACGAAGTAGAAATGTCTTGTGCTTTTCAATTGAAAAAACAAAGCCACAGCATTTAATAAATGTAATTATGGCACTGCTAACACAATAAACACAAAAGGTAAGACTCAACTATCACACAAAACAGATCACTTTGAGCCAAATTCCTTAGGATTAAAATAAAACTTCCTTTACAGGAAACTGCCGAAGGACTCAGGACCTACTTCGCGTGAGAGCCACTGATCCAAGACCTTGTCCTAAGTGCGGAAAGATCTACCGTTCTGCTCACACCTTGAGAACGCATCTTGAAGACAAGCACACTGTCTGCCCTGGATACCGGTAAGAATAACGATATTGTATAGCACCAAAACCACCCAAAACGCTGAAGGTTGCTGGGACACGTCAGGAAATTCATGAAAATCAATGTTCAAAACGTCATAACTTAAAAATATTATCAAAAGTACAAGTCTCCAAATTCGCACCTTTTAACTGAGCTCTTCTCTTTCAGTTGCGTGCTCTGTGGAACGGTGGCGAAGTCCCGCAACTCGCTGCACTCCCACATGTCGCGGCAACACCGAGGCATTTCTACCAAGGACCTTCCCGTGCTGCAGATGCCGACGAGATTCGACCCTGAACTGGCCAGCCAGTAAGTATCTTGAAATGGTATAGAACATTGTAAGGGAGGTATACAACTCTTAGCTTCTAACAGTAATACCTATCGGAACCAAACTAGAGGTATTGATCAACACATATATCTTCTTAAAAAAATTCCTCAACCAAGCACTCTTCACAATTTCTTCAAAATGCCGTATATACAATTCTAAAATATTTCCTTCTTTCCCAGGCTACTAGCAAAAGCTGGAGTGAAGGTGTCTCCGGAACAGCTTCGAGCCCGTGCGTCACCAACCGGCCCGCGACGGTCAGACATCAAGCTGGACGCCAAGTCTGCCGCTTCTGAGAGCAGCTCAGTATGTGGAGACAATGATAATGACGACCTGAGCCAGTCCCGGTACCAAGACAGCATTCCTGTTTCTCCACCTCGTAAGTGGCACCTTATTGTTTACCACTAGCCAAAAACGCAGTGCTCAGCCATATTTGCCACTTTTTACACCACTTATTTAAAATTGGTTTTTTAATCAATGTTTTTCCTCAGGCATAAACAACCTGGCAAATACAACCATCACAAAAGTGCCGGCAGTACGTGCGGTCACTGCCAAGACTATTGCAGACCTGCCCCATGGCCTGGCTGCTGGACTGAGACACGAAGACTATCCGGCCGGGTACGGCGGCAGCTCAGCTCTACTTGATACTTATCTGCAGTATATCGGGGAAAATATGCTTGGTAAGTTCCTACAACAAGATTAGAAGTGTTTCGGCGTTCCATATTCTGACGGATTCCCAGTGTAGACGACACACGTCTTAGGTAGAACTAATTTTATGTATGCCTTTATATTTAGGTACTGCTTAAACTGTCTTCTTTATAAAATTTCTACTTATTCTATTTTTAGTGTATTAGCTACATGTAATGCCATCTGTTGGCTTCTTTTGGTATATTAAAAAGAAAGATGAATTTTGAGGGTGGGTACAGACCTTCAACCATTTTTATTGTTTTGCTAGGGTAGATTAGTCGCGAACATACGGAGACACACGACGCGGCTCCGATATAAGAAAAAATCAAAAAAGTGTCAAAATTGGCGATATACCGCTCTGTACGCACTCTCAACTTTCTTCTTATGTTGACTTAAAAGTAGTGGTTTCATTTAATCACCTACAATTGGTCCTTACGAGCCCGATTTAAAATCAGTGAACTACGCATTCCGTCATGTCGGACATGACGCCATCTAAAGTTCTTACGCGCCGTCAACATAAGGAACTCTTAGATTCAAAGAAGTTAGAATGTGCACCTATGAAGAAAGAGCCCAAGAAAATGATTCTTCCTCGTGGCAGCGATTGTCCCACATCGTCGCGAGAAGGATACCTATCGACGCCATTGAAATGCAAGATTTCACCGCGTGGCACTACGCAGCATTCGACATGTGCTTCGAAAACGACGGTGTATAGCAAGAAATCTACTACGTCGTCAGTTGCACGTCGTAAGCAACTCGAATTGGAAGCGGCGGAAGCAAAAGCCAAGATTCAAATGGAGTTAATTGACAAGAAGTTACAAGCTGACCTTGCCAAAGTCGACCGTGAAAGCGAAAAAGCTCATCACGTCGGCACTGATGTCCCTCCAGATGAAGATCCTGTTGGTACCTATTGTTCGCCCCTACCTAGCGAGAAGGAAGTGCACGATAACGTGGAGAAGTGGCTGGACACGAACTGTGCATCACTAGTCCAGCACGACAACAGCATCCAACAACTAGCCAATACGTTGAAGGATTTGATGACCCAGTCATCATCAAAGCACGAAGATAAACTTCTGAGCCGCCTTGCCACGCCACGAGAGCTACCTATTTTCAGTGGTGACAGTATTGAGTGGCTACATTTTAAAAGTGCCTATGATGATTCGTCACGAGTTTGTAGATTCAGTGACAGTGAGAACCTGTGGAGACTACGTAAATCTCTACGAGGTGAAGCCAAGGAAGCAGTGACTGACTTGCTGATCGGCAATACTCCACCGTCAGCAGTCATGGAATCACTTGCTCTAAGGTTTGGTAGAGCTGATATTATTATTAGCAACATAACGATGCAATTGAAAAAGCTACCATCGTTACCTACATACTATCAACATGACTTGATAAACTTGTCCATCAAAGTCAACAACTGCGTAGCTACAATACGCGCACTTGACCAAAAAGACTACCTACGAAGTCCAGAGCTCGCTGCAGCCATAATATCTAAATTGCCGAGCACCCTGATTGGTAGATGGACAGAGTTTGCCTACAAGAATCTTCCTAAAGGGAAATCGAAGCTAGAACTACTAGCTACATTTTTGAAGCTTGAGTCTGAAATGTTATCAGTCGTAGGATGTACTCAGCAGCGAGACAAGAAGCCGATGGACGTACCTATTAAACACACTGAAGACAAGTACCGTCATCGTACCGTCTACACATCTTCTGTTACCGCAGCAGCTGATAACCATGTATGTAGATTCTGCCAGAAGGGCAGTCATACTCTGCTAGAGTGTCGCATATTCAAACGTGCGATGACCAGAGATAGATGGAGATTCGTCAAAATGCGCGGTCTATGTTTTTGTTGTTTACTTACTAGACACAACAAAGATTCATGTCCCGCGCCTATGTGTGACGTCGATAACTGTGGCATGGCACATCACCGCCTGCTACACTGGACGAGACCTAAGATGACGTCACAAGCGGCTGATAAGATGATCGTGAACCCGGAACCTGTTTTACCTACAACTGCACCCGATTTTGCGTCTATGATGCATTTCGCTCGAGATAGTGACGACGCGAGCAGCGCCCCGGAGGAATTCGCGCTGTTGAAAGTGATCGCGGTTCAATTACGTGGCCCTAAAGGTGTTGTGAATACCTACGCACTCCTGGACGATGGTGCTGAGGTGTCAGTGATCGATGCTGAACTGGCAGATACCCTAGGTTTAGAGTGTGTTAGTGCGCGCCCTATAAGGTTTACTGATGCGTTCGGTTTGTCAGTGTATCAATCGGAAGTGCCTAGTGTAAGAGTGGAAATAACGGGACAGGACAATATTAACTATGACTGTAAGTTACGTAAATGTGCTCAGTTAAAATTGTGTTCACAAAATCTGTCTATTTTAAATAGCGTAAATAGTACGCACCTATCGCATATTAAACATATGATTTGCACAGATGCTAGTGTAAAACCGCGGCTCCTAATTGGTGAGGATAATTATTTCTTAATAGCCCCGCTCGAGGTTTTACATGGAGACAGGGACTCCCTGTACGCATCACGTTGTCGGTTGGGATGGTCAATCCATGGTTTCCACCGTGGGCGCACTCACAACTCCAAGTCCAGGGTAAGTGAACAAAACATCTTCCATCTCGCTCACGCTCGCGATAATGATGTGCCTGAAATTAGTGAACTTAATGACTTGATTAAAAATTCATTTGATTTTGATCTCATAGGAATTTCACCCGTATCGCGCGAGAATACTGATCATATTCGCGCTATCAATATTTTAGATAGCACAGCACGTCAGATAGGTAATCAATGGGAAGTAGGTTTACCGTTCAAAAAAGATAATTTTATAATGCCTGATTCATACAACAATGCCTACTCGCGTCAGCAATTACTGTTACGCAAATTCCGTAAAAATTATGACTACGCTGATAGGTATACAAAAGAGATATCTAAATTGATTGACAATGGTTACGCTCGAGAACTAACTGAAAACGAACTCTCAGCTGATCATGTTTGGTATTTACCACATTTTGGTGTTCAGAATCCTAATAAACCTGATAAGTTACGGTTAGTGTTTGACGCCGCCGCGAAAGTTGATGGTGTTTGCCTAAATGATTATTTACTAACAGGACCGGACTTATATAATTCATTGTATGGAATCATGCTTAGATTTCGTGAGAATGGAATCGTAATAATTGGAGATATTCGTGACATGTTTCTCAGAATTTCCATTCGCCCTGAAGACCAACATGTACTTAGGTTCTTGTGGCAAAGATCTTCAGATAGTCCGATTAAAGCTTATTCAATGAAAAGTTTAATTTTTGGTGCAACATGCTCTCCGTTCGTTGCTCAATACATTAAAAACAAAAATGCGCTAAAATACGAGGATTTGCACCCTGAGGCTGTACATGCAATTATTTTTAGCCATTATATGGATGATTGTTGTTATTCCACGTGCGATGAAACTAGGGCTATTCAATTAGTCCACGACATAACTTCGATTCACGCGAAAGGTGGTTTCGAGATAAGAGGCTGGTCGAGTAATAGCAAACAGGTTTTAGACTCGATACCTACGGATGCGCTTGCGTGTACGGCTGTGCAGTTTAAACATGGAGCCATGAACACGAGTGAGCGCACCTTAGGCTTGATATGGCATCCGGCGGACGATTCATTTGGCTTTCAGATTTCGCTTGATAGGATACCTAGCGATATTTTAGATGGTTCTATACCACCTACTAAAGCAAAAATGCTTAGCATTATTATGTCGGTTTACGATATACACGGTTTTTTATCGCCATTTGTTATAAAAAGTAAAATCATTTTTCAAGATGTACATAGATCAAATGTTGATTGGAAATGCCGCATCCATTCTAGTGAGCACATCAAGTGGGTAAAGTGGCTCGATGAATTAAAACTTTTAGAATGCCTACGCATACCTAGGTGGTATAACAATGCTGATAGTTGGACTCAGTGCTATCCAACATCTATAGGTATAGGTAGTAGTGCCGAGTCTATAGTAAACAAACAGCTGCACATATTTTGTGACGCTTCTATAAAAGCGTACGCTGCAGTTATTTATTGGCGTTTTACTCGAGCCGACGGAAATGTTTTAATTTGTTTCGCAGCCAGTAAGAGCCGAGTGACTCCACTCCGCCCAGTATCAGTTCCCCGACTGGAACTGCAAGGCGCACTTACAGCGTCACGTCTTGCGGACTCGCTCCAGCGAGAACACAAAGACATGAAGTCTGATAAGCGCTACTTCTGGACTGATTCACAGACGGTCCTACAATGGATACGCAGCGACCCAAGAAACTATAAGCCATATGTAGCTCATCGTTTAGGTGAAATTGATGAGCTAACGGATTTATCAGAGTGGCGTTACGTCCCTACTAAGTTGAACGTAGCTGACGTAGCTACTAAAGACGACACGCCACCACTGACCTACGACAGTGTATGGTTTCGAGGACCACAATTCTTACGGCAGCCCGAAGATACATGGCCTAAGGATTGTAAGTCTACCAAGAAGCCGTCACCGGACGTAGACTTTGAGGAAAGGAGTTTGAATGTGATAACGACTCAAGTCGTTGAATACTCCTTACCTAACGAAGACAACTTCTCGTCTTGGCTACGACTCGTCCGAGTGACTGCTCGAATTTTATTATTCGTCAGACGATGTCGACGAATAGACGCTTCTATGAACGTCGAGCTCATGAACAAAGCCGAACTTCTTCTGCTCAAGAAATCTCAGCAGGACTCGTTCGCGCAGGACATTGAACTTGTCAAGCAAAACAAGCCTCTGTTATCAAACAGTCGTTTGTTAACATTGACACCCTACCTAGACGACACAGATGTGTTACGAGTAGCCGGTCGAATCGACAAAGTCGAGGGCGTCAGCCACTCGACTATGAGGCCCGTCATACTCGATGGTCGTCACCAAATAACTCGTTTGCTAGTCGAGTATCATCATAGGAAAGCTATGCATGGTGCTAACGAACTTGTCGTAAATGAGTTACGGCAACGGTATTGGGTTTTGAAGCTGCGACCGACTGTACGCGCAGTCGTTGCGCGCTGCCTATTCTGTCGGTACCGCCGCGCGGCACCACAACCGCAGCGCATGGCGGACCTACCAGCTGCTCGCCTGCAGCACAATCGTCGAGCTTTCACCTTTACGGGGGTGGACTTTTTCGGTCCTATGGAGGTCACCATCGGTCGAAAGAGACTTAAAAGGTACGGCGTGATGTTTACGTGCCTGACGGTACGTGCCATTCATTTGGAGATAAGTGAGAGTCTGAGTACAGACTCCACTATCATGGCGCTCAGACGCATGATCGCTCGCCGTGGTACGCCCAGCGTTATCTACTCGGATAACGGGACGAACCTGCGCGGAGCGGATAATGAGTTAAAACGGAGTTTATTGGAACTCGACGAGAGTAAACTCCGTGAGGACGGTACCGTTAGAGGTATAGAGTGGAGATACATACCACCAGGTGCCCCTGAGCAAGCCGGGGCCTGGGAACGTATGATACGCACGGTGAAAACGGCCTTGAAAGTCGTACTAAAAGAACGCGCTCCACACCCAGAGACGCTTTCTACTTTATTCGCTGAAGTTGAAGCGCTAGTTAATAGTCGCCCTATCACACATGTTTCATGTGACCCTAACTATCCTGAAGCTCTAACACCTAATCACTTTTTGCTAGGTACGTCATCGAACAGTCCCGTATTTGGTAGGTACGATAATGACGATCTATGTTTACGTAAGCAATGGCGCACAGCGCAAAGATTAACTGACATGTTTTGGGCGCGGTGGGTTAAAGAATATCTGCCTACTTTGATCCCTAGACAGAAATGGCTTAGGGAGGCGAGAGCGTTGCGAGATGGAGATTATGTTCTTATAGTGGAACCTAACTTGGATCGTGGATGTTGGCGGCATGGGGTCGTGAGTGCGACCCATGCTGCGGTCGATGGTCGTGTGAGAATGGTGGACGTCCGCACCCGCACTGGTTTGGTGCGCCGCCCAGTAACGCGTGTCGCACTACTTGCACCATCGGAATGTTAGTGCTGATCTGAAACTTTTTATTTGTTTTGTTTTTATTAGTCTGTCCGCTCAGTTCAGCACTAAGAGGGTGGATTGTAGACGACACACGTCTTAGGTAGAACTAATTTTATGTATGCCTTTATATTTAGGTACTGCTTAAACTGTCTTCTTTATAAAATTTCTACTTATTCTATTTTTAGTGTATTAGCTACATGTAATGCCATCTGTTGGCTTCTTTTGGTATATTAAAAAGAAAGATGAATTTTGAGGGTGGGTACAGACCTTCAACCATTTTTATTGTTTTGCTAGGGTAGATTAGTCGCGAACATACGGAGACACACGACGCGGCTCCGATATAAGAAAAAATCAAAAAAGTGTCAAAATTGGCGATATACCGCTCTGTACGCACTCTCAACTTTCTTCTTATGTTGACTTAAAAGTAGTGGTTTCATTTAATCACCTACACCCAGTCTAACGAATGTACCTATGTTCAACAGGAATGAACGCGAAACTGGCACAAATGAACGCTCTGCACATGGAACGAAAACCCTACGACGAGAGGTCCCCTCAAATGGGATCCCTTCCTCCTCCACCAACAAACTTAGCTCACCAACGTTTCCAGAAGCAAATGCAGCGACAATACACAGATAACATGGGGAAACCGGACATCATGCGCGATTCTGATGAACCTTTAGATTTAGGGAAAGAGAGGCAGAGAAATGAAAGTATTGGCGAGACTGATGCCGACAAACATGACGACAAGGACAATGGAAAAGATTATTACAACAAGGATTACAATAATGACGACAGGAACAGGAACATTTCGGAGCACGATCCGGAGCACAGCGGCATCGACGACGCAGAGTACTCCGAAGACGAGCATAACAAGATTTCCTCATGAAAATCATAAAGGTTGCAAAGGTGTGTCGAATTAGTCGCGTAGACTGCCTACTCGGTTAGGACAATGTTTTGTTGAACGTATTTCAAACGGTGCTTGAGTGTTATGTTTTGTGGTCATTTAGCGGATTCGTTTTGTAATAACGGTTTATTGTTGACCCGTGGAATGTCGTTGGTGCCATTTCCGATATTATAATGTAAATTTAATTAGGGTTAATCGGTTGCTGATAGATTTATCTAGGCGGATACTTTGCTGTTTGGGATGATGTGAAGAAGAGTGTTGCTTTTATAGCAGGAGGGGTGCGTTGTTTGTTTTATTTATACGGTATAAGGATACCATTAGTTTTGCAAAAGTAGGTAAGTACATGTGTTTTGAACAGTTAGTGAGACATTATTTTTGTACGCCACGGTCCGCACGTAGCGACCCCGCGCACGTTGTTTGAGCCATCGCCGTCGACTCCTCACCTATGAGATTGTTTAGTAGTAGTAATACTAGCGAGTAGTGTTTTGTAACGTGTATGTAAGCTCCCTGTCACGAAGTAGGGTCTTACATAGTAATTCCATCCATCTACCTCAGCATTTGGGCCAATACGGCGATGTTATAATAACAAAATATCCACACAAATTGTGAAATTCCATCCATCTACCTCACTTCAATAGATTTTATTTAAAATATTTTATACAATTTATAGATTATAAATATCTGTTGTTTTATGCATTTTGCAGATTGCATTTATATATACTATATAGAGTATATTGTAGGTAAATATATGCAAGTCATTAGGTCATTGTTAGTGCTGCCCGTAGTACTCGTTTGACGTTACGTTTGAATAGATGCACACTCACTAGAGGAACTTAGACTGTGCTGCCGTCGTAGGAGTGGTTGAACATAATATCGGATATCAGTGAGCACACTAACGTTACTTAAAAATACTATCTTTGTATACGAACAAATAAAACAGAGCTTAAATCATACTATTAATAAATAAAATTATAAATTGATATATGTGCGTGCGTATACTGAATTCGAAAATTACAAAATAATAACGCGATAACTTATCGATATTAATTAACAACTTTTTAATACTAAATTGTGACATCTCAATACTAAGCTGAGACTGAAAATATTTTTCAAAAATGTATACCCTTATCGCGTTATCAACAATTATTATGGTCGAAAGTTCAAAATATGATATAATGCATTGTATATAAGAGGAGGTGATACGAGTATATAAGTACATAATAAATAGTAACAAAAAGCAATAAATAAAGTATACCTTGATGTTGCCTTTGAATGTGTGTAAATAATTGTTTAGTGACGGTTCGCATTGGTTTGTGGGCAAATAAGAACCCTATAGAGTACACGAGAAGGATTATTTTGTAGTAATGTTGTGGGCCGGTTACTTAAATAACAATTTACTGTGATTACATTCTCAAGTTAGCCTTCAATACTTATACATATTTTTTAGAGTACAATGTTATAGTTATTTAGTATATCGTAAGAGTATTTGTAAGCGAGTCACAAATATATTTACTTCCCGAAAATTAGAGTTCACCGAGTAATTAGAGCAATAGATGAAAGCATTTAACCTTTTATAATGAATTAAGAGAGATATACTTTATGGATTTATTGACATAAGTATAGCATTTCGCCGCATGCGACTCGTCAACGAGTTGGCACTTTAACTTTTGAGAGAAAGTGGTTATGTCTAATTCGTAAAATAGAGTTAAGTTGTACGGGTTGATTTAAACTTATTTTGTTAGTGTTAGTAAGATTTGATGTTATATCAAGTTTGGTTTGCGTAAACATAATCTTGTTGACAGTTAACAGTGTTGCCATAGTGATTAATTAATAATTATTTTCGACTGTATATAAAATAAGTTTTGATTAGACGATGAGTGCTTTATTCATAATTTGAATATCATAATAATAGTAGAATTTTGATTTAGATTCTATCACTCTAACTCATAGTTCAATTTAGATACCTACTAGATATAAATTATGCACATTACCTACATTAATCAATAGTCAGTTACCAGAGTATTAAAATAAAAGTGAAATATATTATCAATTATATATTTTTTCACAACACATACCATAAAATATGAATGAATTATATCGATTCTCTTGAAAATTGACTTTTTACTACTTTTAGTAAATCATACAACTCTAAAGTTTCGATATAACTTAAATCTGCACTGTACAGTTGTTTATAAACGGAATTATAACTATGAATACCAGTGAAATATATATGAAATTAGGACTTTAAGTCGGCGAGTACGCTCTCTATATTGTATAATACTTACGTTTAGTTACCTTGTGAACTTTGGAAGTTCGATATTAGTTTTTTATTTATGTTTGAATAAACAAGTTTACCTCATTAGCATGATGTTTCATGTAAAACATTTAGTTTATCTACTTCATGTGTATTGTGTACTGTTGGTTTCATATATCCATTGTAAGTTTACATATTATGAAAATATACTATCCACAGTAGGCTCACTGCAAGCAGATTTAAATTTTATTTTTACCTTATAAGGTATTTTTAAATCCTAGAGAGTGTTATACTAGGCAGCACAAATAAGTAAGATTTTTAAATATCACTGGAGTAGCAAATACTTTTTAGTAAACATTTATTTTTGAAGTATCTACTGGAGGAATCATTTAAACATTATTAACCGTTATGATCGAATTACCTTAAACGCGAGATGCCAATGAAGGCATTACACCTAAACATGAGATTATAACACTATCTAAGTGTATCCAAACATTTTCAGATCCATAGGTTTCTTGTGCTGAATATTTTATCTTCTGACGCAAACAAAAAGGTGCCATATTTGCCATATGATTATTTTTAGGCCAGTACATACATCAATTTCGTTTCACTGTCTTCCCACTTGGTGACGCTATTGTAAAGTGTTGCCACTCTTAAATATTACTTTATTACTATACGCGTTAATAGTTTGAGTTGCAGTTCAACAAAGAACCACAGCTCATGTAATTCTTTTGTAAAGTGATTTTTGGTGGCTTCGCGTTATTTAACAAAATTGATGAATATTCCTATTTACGATTTTCGTTTTTCAACCGTGTCAAAGCCAGCCTGCGCCATTGTGCATTAGTGTACTAGCTGTAAGACGCTTCACTACATTACTATTATACAAGAAATTGTTTTGAAAACTTGAGTTGTTTTATTTAGTAGAATCTAAAACAAAACGCCTATTTGAGCCATACGAATGTGCTATATATGTTTGGCAGGTATATAGGTACTTATATCAATAGTTTTATGGTACGGGGGTTATAGAAATGTGGGTGCTACGTGATGAAATGTCAAGGGAACTTGATAATGAATACTTATTAATACTAAAAATAAAAAAATATATAAACAAGTCTACAGAAAACAAAATTTATTTAATGGAATCACATTAAGAATTTCTCATAGATAATTATAATGTATTTTTACAATATTCAACGCCTAAAGCTAAGGGAATAAATAAAATAGTACACATATTTAAATATCACATGAAGTACTAACTAATGTTACGCTTATAGTACTAATACCTAATATTTGGACAAAAACTCGTTGAACTAAAAGCGAGTGGGGAGTTTTAATTTCCTTAGGGCATTTGTACAAAAGTGTGTAAATCTAAGCTTTAGTGAAACATTATATTAGAGATATTGCGAATTCGATCGGAATCCCGCTAATCCTTTTTAATTTGCTTCTTCTTGAGAAGATAATGAACGCCGAAAAGGGCATTCATTCTGGAACAACAGAATACATCTCCTATCATTTATTGAACAATCAATTTAACTTACCTAAAAACACGAGGTAAATGGTTTGCAAACCTAGCAAATCCACGGTGAAGATCAACTTAATTATCTGAGGCCCAATTCTTTAAGTTATTTTAAAACTACACTGAAAGTTGACCGAATCGAGACTGAATTGTAAATTGACTGAAAGTTGAATTTCTAGTTCCTCATAAATAACAATTTAGTCTACTTACAATTCATGGTGACCACCATTAGAGTAGGATAGTTACATATATAATTGGAAAGAGTAAAGAGAGACTCCATCTACTTATGCTAAAATTAACGAAAAAAACTTTGAATCGTTCAAGTTTCGGTCACATTTCGATATAATCACATTACAGTGTTGTATTTTATGTCAGGAGAATACCATTTCTGACATTTAAGACATCGACACAAGATCGAAACATGATCCGAACTCTATTTTAGTTATGTTAGTGAATTGGGCCTCTGATTAAATTGATCAACAGTCACAGCATACGTAGTCCTGAGCCGACACTAGGATTCCCTTTGTCGTAGGTATCAGGAACTAAGAGTACCATTGTACCATAACAACCAGTCCCGGAACAAATATTTGTAGATACAAACATTTGTCCCGCAGCGAGAATCGAACCCGCAACCCCGCACTACTCGCCCGCCGCGCCACAGAGGTCGAGGAGATATTTTAGTCTAGATACTAGAATCTACATCAAGTGGGTGACGAAACTCGTCGATATAGCTTTCGTTCGTTCGTCGTAGCACGGGTTCTTGGATACCCTGCGTAATTTCATACCTATACAGTGAAATTACAAGCACTTTTCACTATTATGTGATATATCTTTTACCGTGTTGCGTCCGGCCTAGAATAGACCCTTCCGTCTCCTTCCGTGGATGTCGTAAAAGCCGATTAAGAGATTTTACCAGAGGATGGGTAGCAGCATCCCCTTAAGTAATCAACGCCTGCCAAACGTGGTAATTATGGCAAAATCCCCCCGTTGCATTCTCTGGGGGAGACCTCGTCTAGCTTGGATGTCTAAAGGCTGCTGATGATAATACATTTTTACGAAATTGAATGAGTGTATATCATAAGTCATAACCATGTATGCTACGGGGCATTATGAATGGCATATGGACACCCTTTTATGGTATGACTTTCTATCATGCAATTATTTATATCAGCTGTTTTCCATTCACCACACTAGTTCTTTCTACCAATACCAAGAAAAACAACAAAATAAACATAACATACCTAAACGAAAGTAACAGTTACATGAAAAAATAAACTGTTATTAGGTAATTGATGCAATACTCACAATAGGGCCAGATGCTATTTCTTGCTAGCAAGCGCAATCCCCAGTCCGACGATGCCGCCGAGTGCCAGCACGGCACCTCCAGCCACCGCCATGCCGATAAGACCCTCCTTCTCCATGCGCTTGTTTATTTGACGCTGAAAGTTACAATCATTGCTGTGATACAAACAAACCACGAAATTTTCGGCAAATGTGGTATTATAATTCTTGGGGGGGGGGGGGGGGGGGGCGTATGTATGTACTTCTATAGGCTGATGATGATTGATGGGTTGTGTTACCTTATATGCCCTCGTAGACAAGAGGCAATCTAAAAACCGGCCAAGTGCGAGTCGGACTCGCACACGAAGGGTTCCGTACCATTATCCTATAAAAACGACAATTAAAATCACGTTTGTTGTATGGGAGCCCCCTTAAATATTTATTTTATTCTGTATTTAGTATTTGTTGTTATAGCGGCTACAAATATACTTCATCTGTGAAAATTTAAGTGTCTAACTATCACGGTTCATGAGACAAAAAAAAAAACAAAAAAAAACACGTTTTTTTGTATGGGAGCCCCCCTTAAATATTTATTTTATTCTGTTTTTTAGTATTTGTTGTTATAGCAGCATCAGAAATACATCATCTGTGAAAATTTCAACTGTCTAACAATGACAGTTCATGAGATACAGCCTGGTGACAGATGGACGGACAGCGGAAATAGCCTTAGCAATAGGGTCCATTTTACCCTTTGGGTACGGAACCCTAAAAACGAAAGCGAGAGCTCTGTCCAAATATAAACATAAGTTACTGGTGTAACCCTGCGGCCTCCAATGCTTTCGCTGTTTATGTATGTTCCTGGTCCTTCCCTGCCCCGCCCCTCAGAACCTTCCTAATTGAGCATATCAGTGATCCGTACATAAGCATTGCACTCACATGCTTTTTATTTTTATTTTGTGAAATATTAGCCAAAGTTAAGTGAAAGTTAAGTAAGTAAGTTAAGTATGCTTGTAAATAAGCAGAATTATATACAAAAACAGTTCACATGCCATTTAACATTTCATAACATTTGCCAGCTAGATGGTCCAAGGTTAGGTTAAAAACTACAAAACCTCGGACTAGTTCTGGTTTTTATCAAACCAGACAGTACCCTAGTACAATGATCTAAAAATTGACAGTTGTTGACTTGTCACTTGACTATTTTGATTTCGTCATCTCGATTGTGATGTTACACTTTCACACCGATCCATCAGTTTGGAAAATTGTGTAGTAGAGCGAGAATTGGTTTTGGAAAACAACCCACCTGCTTTTGTATTATGTCACCCAAAGGTTGATATATTATAAGCCTATACTGATAGACCTTGTTTAAACTCAGTTACAAACCATCTTTTTTAGTTCTTTAGGCAACACATACCTAGATTATGAGTGGATTCACTATCACAGATATAAAATAAATTCATACCTCTAAAGCTAAGACTTGCTGGTTGGCCGGCTCAATCTCAAGGAAGGACTTAACATAGTGCAGAGCCTTGTTGTACTCCTTGATCCTAGCATTGCCGATAGAGAGGTAGAACAGGTAATCCCGCTTTCCTTCGGGGTGTGAGTTGAACAGCTCTTTGAGAAGAAGAATACCCTGAAATGTGACAAGTTATTGCATAGTAATTGTCTATTATTGAGTTGAGATAGGTAGAATGCAGATATGGGAGTTTACAACAGATTATTAGTCATGCATCATGGAATAGTTTAGGATTAACAGAAGTCATGTTCGATGTCATGTTACTTCATCATCATCAGCCTGAAGAAGTCCACTGCTGGACATAGGCCTCCAAAGAATGCCACAACAAACGGTTTTAAGCCACCTCCATCCACCAACTCCCTGTGACTTTTATAATAATTCCGCGCTAAGATATAGAAACTCATCACGCAATTAAAATATTTGAAATCCTGTACAACATGATTATCAACAGATTGAGACTCTTGCTAAAGAAGGTGCAAACCTAGAAAGCAGTCAAATCCTAGGTCGACCTTTGAACGTCAAATCACACCAGCAAATCATATCCCAGCAGCCCCTCATTATGAAAGTAAACAAAAGAGCTCTGGCACCTACCTTCCTGATATCCGTCGGGTATTTACTCCTCACTAGGCACCACGCATACTCAAACTGCGCCTTGTGACTTACGTTACCTTGGTGCAGCTGCTCGTGGAACACTCTTTCGAATTTCTGCACAAAAAACGAAAAGATCAACACAATGCACAACGCAACCACAATGACTCAGTAGGTACATTGCACAAATACAATAAATTTAGGATTACTTGCAAATCTTCTGAAGATACAACTTCGTCAAGAACATCTTCCATGGTGGCTGCTTAGGTTGAGGGTTTAGGAA
Source organism: Epirrita christyi (assembly GCA_951392215.1). Classification (NCBI taxonomy): domain Eukaryota; kingdom Metazoa; phylum Arthropoda; class Insecta; order Lepidoptera; family Geometridae; genus Epirrita; species Epirrita christyi. The sequence continues at coordinate 1,224,941 of OX595835.1, forward strand.
GATCACTAATTTTCAATATTTATGTACCAATTTCGGAGTCCGGAAATTTGACAAAAATCACTGTTGTTTATCTATCATACGTGTATGTATGTATGTTTATGTTCTCTGTGCTGTGGTTGGCTGTCTGTGGTATTTACACAGCCACAGAACATAATACTGTCGTCTAACCAGAGTATAGAGTGGTTTTTTGTAAATTCACAGGTTTTCTCCATGTCAATGTCACAGACATAGAGAAAATAAATACTGTCACCACTGTCACTGTCACCAGTGATGCCAATTTAGCCCCTTCGGGGCTAGATCTAGCTCTTTTTGTGCTTGTTTAGCCCAGATTAATAAAATGATTTAGCCCCTAGCCCCAAAGGTATTGTCCCAAGATGTATGGAGCCTAGCCCTTATCGGTGTACACTTGTGTAAACGTGGCTAAATATATGTAAAACCTTTTGCCATCCTCATTTTTTGATTATTTCGCTTCATTTAATGCATGTTCCTAAAATATCTTTCTCATGGAGAGCAACACAAGACAAAACAATATAGCGGGGCGGATACAATTTACTCTGTGGTAAAATGTTTCGACAGCTGTTGACAACTTTGACCAGAACTGCATTTCGTTTGCGTCTTGGCTCCAAGGTCTTCGAGCAAGGAAAATATTTTCCCGTAGAATTGAAATGTTGAATTGAAGAACTTGTACTGATGTGATGATCGTAATAAAGCTAGCGTAGGCAACGCATTCTATGTAAACACACTACTCCCAACGAACAAATAAAAGCAACCACAGAGCAATAAATGTGACATTCCAAAATTTACAAAAACAAATTTTATTTTCAACATTTCTTTGCAGTAAATTATGCTTCAAATTAGATTAAGAGTATTTTTACGATAATCACTTCTCCATTTTCTGTCTGGTGTACATCGATGTAGGCCATTTTAAAACATGTCCTTTAGCCCAAAATTATCATCTGCCAACCAAAACCATAACAACCAAATTTGCTACAAATACGACGTACAAAATACGATTTTGACGTCAATGAGGGCTGAGGTTCCTTTATATCTATGGGGCCCTGGGCTGCAGCCCAAAAAACCCATGGCCACTGGTCGTCAGGACAAGATAAAACCCTTCGCGACGAATTTGACGAAGACTTATCTGATAAGCACTTTTAGATTGCTGAAAAAACCATGTTCTAACTTTTATCTGTCTTATTAATTTGAATTGTAAATATAGGTCTTATTCCAGATTCCGTATTTTATTTGTAATCTACACAGTAGGTGATAAATTGTATTTAAAAATCAACTAGTTTTGTTAATTATTTAGCAATTTAGCCTTATTTTTACATTTTTGGATAAATCTAGCCCTTAAGATTTGATCTAGCCCGTAAACCCGACTCCGAGTAGGCAACATTGACTGTCACAGGCAAAGCAAACAGATAATCGATGTCGAACGAACATTTCGAACAAAAGTTAATATTTTGAGAATTTAAGTTCTGTTGTTTCTTTCTTGCAGTCTAGTATCCATCAGCTCCATTCCGTGAAAAGCTCGTTTCAAAATGCAAAGTGTGATCAACAGCGTGAAGGGAACCGCCCTCGGTGTAGCGGGATATCTGACACCGGTGCTGAAGGTAGATTGTGTTTGTGCTTTGTTTCCGTCTCATTTCTAGCTTCAACCTGCTTTTGCTAGAGTAGAGAAGCTTAGTTCTGCTCGATGTTACTAATACGATGATGCCGAAAAATTCATGCTATGAGATTTCATGGGCATTACGAGATCAGTAAACGTTAATCAAGCAAGTTGTTTTCTAGGAGTCAAAGTTCCAAGAGACAGGAGTGCTAACTCCTGAGGAGTTTGTGGCAGCTGGAGACCATCTGGTGCACCACTGCCCGACCTGGCAGTGGGCTAAAGGCGAGGAGTCTAAAGTTAGGCCATATCTGCCTGCTGATAAACAGTTCCTGATCACTAGAAATGTGCCGTGCTATAGGAGATGTAAACAGGTACAAATTTTTTACACTCTCTTTAGCATTTGATTCAAGTCAATAGTATCAAAGGCACTTACCTTCCCTTCTCCTTCTCTTTATATACACTCCTTTCATTAGACAAGTATAAGACGCAGCACAAAACTCTAGCGCTGACCGTTATTGTGCAGAAGTCATAACTAAGTTATCTTGTAGGGGATCTCTATCTATCTTATAATAATTGTATTGTGTGCGCAGCATTATTCATGCGCTACTATCCCCTCCATGTTTCGTTCTGCACTAGACTTACGTTCCGCTACTTATACTAGACGGGAGTGCTCTGAGCACCAATTTCTGCCAATTCTCTAAATTATTTTATAACTACACTGAAAGTTAACTGAATCGAGACTGAATTGTAAATTGTCAGAAAGTTGGTATTCTGTTCCCTCATAAATAACAATTTAGTTTCAATTCACGGTGACTACCGTTAGAGTAGGATGGTTATATACATATTTGGAAAGAGTAAAGAGAGACTCCACTTACTTAAGCTAAAATTATCGAAAGAACTTTGAATTGTTCAAATTTTGGTCACATTTCGATACAATCACATTACAGTGTTGTATTTTAAGTTAAGAGAATACCATTTCTGACATTTAGGACATCGACACAAGATAGAAACATGATCCAAACTCTATTTTAACTATTTTTTAGTTAGAGAATTGGGCCTCTGATTCGGTTTCTGGGTGAACCATCAACCTAACCTATCCTATACTAATCTTATATATTGTAATAAATTAAATTTGCGTTTTCGGCTAAAAAAAAGTACTGGGAGTTTGCAGGGGGCCTCAATAAACCTCCTGCATTCACACCCCCCAAAAAGCAGTGTCATAATTCTAAGCGCAAACCCTATTTTTAGTAATTAAATAACTTATAAAGACTAATAATTGATATTGATTTTCAGATTGAATACTGTGAAGACAAGGAGAAGGTGATAGAGGATGAGAATGACTCTGAAGGAGGCTGGGTGGACACACATCACTACGACAGTGCTGGAGCACCTGCTATTGAGGAGAAGGTTACAAACAGTCATATTTGTTAGCACCATTAGGTCGCTGCTAGGCAGGTAGGCTAGGTAGGTTAGCTACCTGAATAGGCTACAAAGACATAACCAAGAAAAATGATACATCAAAAAAGGAGAAATAGTCACTTTAACACTATTCTTACAAGACCAACCTCCCACAGCAAACCCGCACCCTAATTGTGAAATATTGTGGTAATTGCTTTCATTCGAGATTTCACAGTTCATTGTGCCGCGTGTTTTCGCTTTGTTTCAAAAGCAAAAATAGCTATAATCAAAGGTAATTAACAATATGTAATGCAATTATGATAAAAAAATATCATATCACCTTCCAATTTAAGCCAAAAATTGCTTCACAACTGTTACTAAATTGCTGATTGGGATGAACCAATCAGTTTGAGGTTGTCACTTATAACATTTCCTCGGCCTGTCCCAGCTTCATCACCCATCTACATGCTACCACATTAAATTAGCTGCCTTTTAGTGATTGTTTTGAAGTACATATAAGAAAGTGTCCGCAGATCCTTCAAGACCTCATTATGGAAAAGGTCTTTGAGCTTATTTAATCCGTTTCAAGCTCAACATCAGACTGTCACAATTTGTTTGAATTTAATGTCAACACTACTGTTTGGTTGATGACCTCTGTGGCGTGGCGGGCGAGTAGCCGGCTGAGACGCAAGAGGTTGCGGGTTCGATTCCCGCTGTGGGACAAATGTTTGTATAATCTGCAAATATTTGTTCCAGATCTGGGTGTTATTGTACAATGGTACTCGTAGTTCCTGATACCCACGACACAGGGAAACCTTGTGTGGAATTAAGACTATGTATGTGACTGTTGGGTATTATGTTATCGTAGGTATGCGAAATGACCTTGGAGGCGGCGGACACGGGCGATAGCGATGGTGAGGGAGCTGCTGCTGAGGATGATGATGATGATGATGAAGAGGACGAAGATGGAGAGGCTGAGGACATGGAGCAGTTTCAGGAGTCAGGGCTCCTGGATGAAGTGGATCCAGTAAGTACACTGTAATGAATTCACTTGCTTGATTTATGGCTGTGATTGGGCTGAATATTGTTCGTAGGAGAGGCACTTTTCCCATAAGTGTCATCATCATTATCAGCCAATAGAACTCTACTGCTGGATATAGGCCTCCCCATAGAATGCCACGACGAACGGTTTTGAGCCGTCCCTATCCACCTTCGAGCAACACGGAAGGGAGTAGCCATTCGCAGCGTTCCCCTCTGTCAAACTACAAGCCAAAGTAGGCATATGCGTTTAATAAAACTAGTTGTTATTCTGAGGAGATGTGCAAGGTTTGTTAGTGTGAGTGTCGTCATTACAGTGTTGTATTTGGATGTGTAAATGCGGAATTGCGCTTGTGTGCACATTTCCCCCCCCAAAAAATTACAGAACTATTTGAATGGTAATATATCGCAAAGGAAGTCCGTGTTGCTCGAAGCTATCCACCGACATCCTGCTACCTTTAAAATATCTTTGCTTCATTGCGACTGAGGCCTTTCTAAACTCGCCCGGTTCGTGATCTCCACTCGAAAACGTTTATCCTTCAACGGTTGTCAGTTCTGCGAGCTATATGGCCTGCCCATTGCCACATAAACTTGCTAATTCTGACAGCTATGTCGGTGATCTTGGTTCTTATTCAGGTCTCCTAATTAGGATTCTATCTTGTTGTGAAACTCCGAGCATAGCTCACTCCATGCCCGCTGCGTGACGCAGCATCCACCTGAGTAATCAACATGAATACTGCAATCACCAATCTGCCTGCCAAGTGTGGTGATTATGTCAATTACCCCCATTGTATTTCATGGGGGAGGCTTCATCCTGCAGTGGACGTAAACAGGTTGATGGTGATGGTACCTATGATCTTTATGCAGGTTATATTAGGTTTTGACCTCTGTGGCGCGGCGGGCGAAAGTTCGCCTGCGACGTAAGAGGTTGCGGGTTCAATTCCCGCCTCGGAACAAATATTTGTACGATCTGCAGATATTTGTTCAGGGAGTTCTGGGTATTTTCTATGTATAATAAAAAATATCTATCTACGTAATGTATTGTATTAATTATATCAGTTATCTAGTACCCATAACACAAGCTCTGCTTAGCTTGGGGCTAGATAATGTTTTGTGAAATGTCAAGCAATGATTTATTATACATATGGTGTAGGACTGTAGGTACATAATAGGTATATTTTGATAAACAACTCAATTGTCTACCTTTTAATTATCTACCTTAGTAAAGTCTAATGGCTGCTTATTTTGACACAGTTCCAATTACATAATTCAGTTTGCTTTCAATATTTACATCCATTATCAGCGAAATACTGGTTATCAGCGTCATATTATTATTGTTTACGCTTTTATCAGTGCAACAGGTCTCCTCTTGGTTCATTGTAGATAAATCTATTTTAGTTGGTTCTGAGGTAAATAAATTATTATATTGTTGATAAACAATTCTGTCTCTCAGAATTAGCAAGTTTATGTGGGAATATGCAGACCATAGCTCGCAGAACTGACGACTGTTAGGGGAAAGGTTCTCGAGTGCCGACTACGAACTGGACTGTCATAGATATCGATTGATTCGAGATCTTGGGATCTTGGGGGTGTGGGAGTAGCCTGTACGGGAGTGGCATGGTCACTGTGTGACAAAACTCCTTTTAAATAATAAAGAAAAAAAAAAAAAAAAAAGAGATCTTGGCACAGCCCTAGGGGGACAACCCTAGACGGGCTCACACACGCAAGATGTTTTATATAAAATATGCAATGTACGATAGATGGATAGATAGAAAATACTTTATTGCACAAGACAAAAAAAGACAAGTACGTAGGCGAACTTAATGCTAACTAGCATTTTCTTCCAGCTAACCTTGTAATATAGAGTGGGTGGTAGTGCTATTGGGAAATAATACATAACGAGATTATAAAGTTAACATAATTAATTACTTACCTACTTAAAATAACTAGATACATATTATATATATATATAATTATAACCTACCATCAACATAAACATACTTAAAAAGAAAACAAATAAGTAAATAACATAAGCGCTCTATATTGTTCAACATTTTGCAATGAGAAAAAGTATTGGTACAGTTTGGACTTGAAGATTCCTATGGGCGCAGCTTTCCTAATTTTGACTGGAAGGGGGTTCCATAAGCGGATCGCAGTGACCGCAAGAAGGCCGTGGATGGAAGCGGTTCGAGACCGTACGTGCCATTCTGTGGGGGAGGCCTATGTCCAGCAGTGGACTTCTCCCAACTACAGATGATGATGAACAAATTCAATTGAACATGCACACACATCACATAAGTAGCATTTAGACGTCCACTGCTTAGGCCTCTCCCATGGAAAGCAATGGGGCGGATTTGCCATAATCACCATACTTGGCAAGCGGATTGGTGGTATTGGTGTTGAGTACTCAGGTGGATGCTGCTACCCATCCCATGATGTAATCCCTTAGTCGACTTTCACGTCATCCACGGGAGGAGACGGAGAGGAAGACACACCACAGCACACACTTCGAACATGCACTGCGTGTTTACATCGATGAAGCACTGGCAAAAACCTTTTAGCACGCAGCTGTTGGTGATTCCAGGCTAAAGGTAATGTTTTAGAAAAATTACGTCTATACACCACCCACTCAAGAGAATAGTAAAGTAAATGTGTGTAGTCGTAATTTTTGTAAAATGATACCAAGCCACGATAATTTCAATTCTATTAACGGTAATGTTCTCTTGCAGTCGATAGCACTCGCGCCTAGCAAGGAAGTGAAGCCTAAATCAGAGAAGAAATCCAAACAGGGAGAAGGGGATGAAATAGTGAAGACGAGGACTTATGACCTGCACATCTCTTACGACAAGTACTATCAGACGCCGCGTCTCTGGCTTATTGGGTATGATGAGGTGAGGAACTTAACTGAACCAACCAATCAGAGTCAAAAATACTTTATTCATTGATATCACAAGGATCATTTTTCTTTATGCTACTAGGCAAGCAAACAAGCATACGGCCTACCTGATGGAAAGTATATACCGTAGACGCCTGCAACACCAGAGGCATCACACGTGCGCTGCCGACCCTGAGACATAAAGATGAAAAGTCTCATGTGACTGTAATTTCACCGGCAACCATACCCTTCAAACTGAAACACAGCAATGCGAGCACTACTGCTTGGCGGCAGAAATAGGTACGGTGGTAGTACTTCCCCGGACGAACTCTTTCACAACAAGTTCTACTACTAAATCTATTTTTATTTGACTTATAAACTAAAATTACTCCTGTTCCAACGCAACCAAACCTAGAAGAACCAGACGGTTTGCCTTGATTTGATGATCCTTCTTACTACTATGTGGGAAGCGCCTGTTTGGTGCCTCGAGAACAATGAGCAGCTGATCATAGAAAAAGAGAACTTGAAAACCTTAGATAGGTAGTCAAGAGTCGAATGTAAAGAGAATCAGCAAAAGTTTTTAAGAAAAACCAAAAAACTGAAATATATACATATAACTGAAATATACACAGGAACAGGAAGAAACTCAAATTTGACCGATTTTCATTGAAATCTGTCAATTTGACACACGTTAATGTTTCCCGTAAAATAAGAATTGTTTGGTGAAAATGGGCATAACCCTTGTATAAACCATCGCGACCAGAAATACATATTACTGATATTTATAGCGTTTAGACAATAACAGTAAAACGTTACCACGTAAACAAAAAAATCACGCAGTAAACGCACTAAACGTTATAAACGTTTTCTTTCTCTTTATTTCTTTCTCAATATGAAAAGCATGTATTTTTAGGGCCGCAAACTACTGAGCGTGGATCAGATGTATGAGGATGTATCACAGGACCATGCCAAGAAAACCGTCACCATGGAGTCCCACCCCCACCTCTCTGGGCCCAGCACGGCGTCAGTGCACCCCTGCCGGTAAGATACAGCTTCTTGATACTATAGGAATTGAAAACATACTGATTCATCGTTCACATAACACTCATGACTAAAGGTATATAGGAAAAGGTAGGTAGGAATGTGGCATGTCACAGAATCATCATGAACAATTCATTTATATTTATATATTAATAGTGAAATATGCTGGAAAGCAATGGCGGCGATAAGCTCACCACTTGTCACGTCTATAGATCAAATCCTGTGATTGTGCAAACCACGGTGAAGAGGCCCTTTGACGCTCCGCCTACCCCTTTGGGGAAAAAGCCGTGTGTTTGTATATGTATGTAGTACATCACACCCAACAGTTACATACGTAGTTCTGACCCCACACTAGGATTCCCTGTGTCGTGGGTATCAGGAACTACGAGTACCGTGGTACCAGAACACCCAGAACAAAAATTTGCAGATCATACTAACATTTGTCCCGCAGCGGGAATCGAACCCGCAACCTCTCGTATCTCAGCTGGCTACTCGCCCGCTACGCCACAGAGGTCGTCAAAATAGTAATAGTGAATCTGTGTACCAGGCATGCAGAAGTAATGAAGAAGATAATTGAGACGGTGACGGAGAGCGGCGGCGAGATGGGCGTGCACTCTTACCTCATCGTGTTCCTCAAATTCGTGCAGACGGTCATACCGACCATCGAGTACGACTTCACGCAGAACTTCACAATGAACTAGCCATCACTGCTACGCTTAGCTTTTAATCCAGCCCCCGTATTATCTATGAAACTGGTCTTGCCTTTGAATAGAATTTTACGGTACATTGCGCTTTATGTTTCGAATATTTCCGCTCTTGGAAAAAAAGCTACAACACGCGGCGCAATGTATTGCGAAATCCTAATCAAAAGCGATTACCAGTTTGATAGGAAATAGGCAGCTTTCGTCAGACAGGTAAAAGGTTCATATTGCATTTTAGAGGGGTGATTCTCGGAAAAATCTCGTGCAAAGATCACGTCAAATCTCGAATTATAATCATGATTTTGTATGGGCGTCATACGAGATGTGACGTCAATCACGAGGACGAAATTTATTCGAGAATACGGGTCAAAAAAAATTTACCGTTTTATATATTTTTTTAATCGCTATATCGGCTTTCTTTCTTGATAAAATTGAAACTGTCAAAAAGGAGTTGTTAACGTGTCTCTAGCATAAGCCCTTCGCTTTTCGCTACCGATATCCATTTGTCTAGAGGCTGATTTGTTATTTGTGTGACGAACGCTTACATTGTAGCTTTTGGCACGCGGTGGTTATCAAGAATCTATAAAATCGATCAGGAAATTTAAAATCTCTCCCAAAACTATAATAGGCTTACTATACCACCACACACCAACACAGCTATTATAATCACTAAAGCCAGTCATGTCTATAAAGGCAATATACCAAAGTCTGAATAATCTTGCCCAAACCAAACCGAATTCAATAGTTAGTTTAACCAATCTTCAAATTTGAAATAGGTGAGGTCGAAGTCGCGCAGCGGCCTATAGAGAGAGCTATGCTCGGAATTTCACTACTTGATATTAGAACCAAGATTACATAGCTCTCAGAATTAGCAAGTTGAAATGGCAATGGGCAGGCTCGCAGAACCGAGAATAAAGGTTCTCGAGTGGCGACCACGAACCGGACGACGCAGTGTAAGAAGCCCCCCCCCCCTCGAAGAACTGACGATATTTTGGGGATCAGGAAGTCGGTAGATGGAGGCGGCTGAAGACCGGTCGTCGTGGCATTCTATGGGGGAGACCTATGTCCAGCAGTGAAGTTCTACAGGCTGATGATGATGTGCGGGTGTAAAAACAAGCAGCTAGAAATATTTTACAGCTTTTAATGTATGACTTAGTTTTTTTTGTGCCTGTAATGTTCCGAGGCCTAATTCTCTTAATTATTTTAAAACTACTCTAAAAGTTGACCAAATCGAGGCTGAATTGTGAATTGACAGGAAGTTGGTATTCTTCTCCCTCATAACAACAATTTAGTCTAATTTCAATTCACAGTGGCTACCATTAGAGTATGATAGTAATATATATCAAAGAGTAAAGAGAGGCTTAAAAACTTTGAATCATTCATGTTTCGATCACATTTCGATATAATCTCATAACCGTGTTGTGTGAGAATTCTGACATTAGATCGGAACGTGATCCGAACTTTATTTTGACTTAATTTTTATTTCGAGAATTGGGCCTCTGATGTGATTTGCGTGTTACATGGAACTAAAAATCTAATATCTTTTTTTTTCAATAAATTCCTAATAAGTTTCTAGCACAAATATTATAATACAAATATAATAGCTTGAATGCGAAAATGGGAATTTGAATTATTTTTATATGAAGAAAGACTGTACAATTTAGTTAGGGACATTCCTGATGCGCCATAGATATATCGTTTATTGCAAAATATTTTGATAATCAATAATATAAAATGATAGGTAGGCACATAGGTACTTTAAAACTTTTGGTGCACATAATTATGTATTTTTTCATGTTTTATTAATTTGATACCTTATTATTTTGGCATTTAATGTGTGTTGTCTTGTCATACAGAAGTATGATTTAGTGTTGAATACTCTTTTATTGTGATGTATGTATTGTGTATTATTGGTTAAGTTTTAATAAAAATGTTATAAAGTTTGCTACATAAATTCTTTTATTCGGATTCTTTTAGAATGAAAAACAATATTTTTCATGTAATAATTTATTGATACATATCACTTGATAATATTATGTACAAATCACATTTCCTTTAGTAATAAAATATAAATCAGTACACACTATAAAGCCATTTGCACTACAAACTACTTCTATACAGTATTATACAATATTACAAGCGCAACAAAAACGACTTGAATTACTAAAATAACTTTCGTGAATTATATCATTCATTTTATAAAATGAATGACTTGAATTACATTTAAAATTGAACATTTTGAACTCTACTCTCTTCTGTATTCAGAATGACACAGTTACCTAATTATTTATTTAAAATTGTCGATAGAAACTGGATAATAATTACAATAGGGCCGTTTCTTTGGGTTACTTATAAACAATCACAGTAAACCATCTATCGAATATTACAGAATATAAATTACATTATCACCATTCAAATATCAATTATTTTGAAATCATTGATTCCCCTCACCAACAAACCACTCCATATAGTGTCATAACTCAAATTATTAAATAATACTTTTTACAATTTAAATATTTTTATCTATCTATAATATAAGGTTCGAAATTGTTGCCGTGCATGCAAACAAAAATAACTAAAACAAATTCTTTCATATTGTACTTTCACAAATTCCTTGGAATAATTTCTCCTGCAAACTTTATTTAATCAAAATTACCACCCGTTTTTCTTCTGGGATGTTTATGCACTTCGAAACTTTCAAAACTATTCAAAACCGGATAATTATTTTAGTTTATAAATTCAATTTACAAAATATTATAATTTTACTAAAAAACAAATAATGATTGTATACAAATTACAATTACATATCTACATTTTCTAATCTCATTACAATTCAGGCATGCAGATAAATCCAATAAATAATTCGTCAATTTATGTAATTTCGGCTAACAATATATAAATATTAGATTAAAACAGGGGAATGTCTTGGCTTATGATTATTCTAACAAACTTTTTCATTCGTATACACTACGGTAATATTTTCACTGTCAAAAATTAAATCGACTTTACACATACTAGACATTTTTATTTTCAATTGATCTTGATTTTTCAGGCGCTCAAATTATTGCTTGCCCTTTTATAATAGGCTAAAATGAAAAGGACCGCGAATGCTTCAAATGTCGATACCGTTTGTGACCGTTTATTTGACCATTTTTTAGAAAATTCGGAATTTCAACTAACACAGATCATTCCGGGGTTGTGATCCCAACCAATTGGACTACGGGCCTTCAGTAGGGGCAGTGGTCCAGTATCATTTTCGTTGATATGACCCCATACCTTAGCTTATACTCTTGGAGATCGCATTCTCGTTATTCGTCTGCAAATTTATTGCAGATAGAGCCTTCTCCATGCGAGGCTTTTTGATAGGTGTTTTGTTTTTGACATAATATCACGTTTTGTTCCTATTCGTAAGTGTACATACAGACACACGGGTTCTTCCTCTGTGTCATACTGGTATTGACTACACGCCTTTTTCCACGAAGAGGTAAGTATGTATTTAAAACAAAGTTTGTAAACCCTCGTATCTGCCGATGGTGGAATAGGCTCTTACTAAAGCTAATGACAGAAATAAGTCGAAGTTTAGAATTATGCGTTTTTGAACAGTGTACACAATGTCGTACTCGAAATTTTCATACACTTATTTTTGATAGAACGAGACTATCTTGCATAAAAATATCGAATTTATCTCGAAGTATCACATTTTCATTAGGTCACACACCCAAGCCTTTTATGTATTTTATGACTTGTGAGGGACAATAGCGACCAGTCTAAGTAGAGCTAGCGACAGTAGCTTGTCCAAGGGGTCCAGGGTTCCTCGCTGCAGCCATTTGGGAATGGTGGTGCGCGCGTGGCTAAAGCCCAGCTTTTGAAGGATGTAGTCTACGCCGTATGGCTCTATGGACTTGCCAGCCCAGGAGAGTAATCTGTGGAGATAATTTTAAACTCAGCAAAAAACAGAAACAATTATAAAACAAGATCGTTACAGGTAGAACAATTTTGGGGTTCAAACAGCACGGGCACATGAAAGCAGTATTTTCTGATCTTTTATTATTTCTAAACCTTTCTTCCGTATCGATTGTCGGTTTATAACCCATCATTATCATATTAGCTTATGAAAGTAATAAAATAAGTTTGTTACCTAACGGTGGGTTCGAGATGCCACGTGATGCACCGGTAGTCCCTGTAGTCCTGCGCGGCGAGCGGAGCGCGCGGGCCGGCGCCTGCGCCCGCGGAAGCCGCGCCGCCAGACGACTCGCCCCACGGGTGTCGGCCGCCGCCCGGCATCTGCACACAGAAACGAAAAAATAAATAAGTAAATTAAACTAAACTTTTAGCTAAACTGTTTGAGGTGACTTTTATGTGGCGCATTTTGTGTTGCCGTCTGTCCGGCCTGAGAATAGACCCCTCCTTCTCCCGTGGATTTAGTAAAAGCTTTACACCAGGGAATGGGCAGCAGCATCAACATGTGTGCTTAACACCAAACTGAGATCACCAAAATCCGTCTGCCAAGCATGGTGATTATGGCATATCCCCCCATTGTATTCAATGGGGGAGGCCTCGTCCAGCAGCGAACGTAAACAGGCTGGTGAAGATGCTTATAATGTGGCACATTTTGAATAAAAAAATTGCCTTCGATCACGATAAAGGCAAGCAAATGTTCATGTTCCTGATACCCAAGACACAGGGAATCTATGCTCACTTTCACCAACTAATCATGGGATACTTATAATGTCCAGTTTGAAAGTTTTTCATAGAAACCTGTCAATTTGACAAACGTTAAGGGGGGTTAAGTATGGGTTTATGGCCATTATTGTGCAATCAGAACTGTGTATAAAATAAAAGAAGGCAAAAAAGATAACATACAAGTCTGTCCTTCTCCTTGATGTACGAAGAGATGAGATCATGCAGGAAGAGGAACGCTTCAGCATCCACCGACACAAAGATGTGGTCCTCGAACTCCGTGATGAAACTGCACTCCACTACCGGCTTCTCATCTGTCACCAATAAATAACATTACAAGTGATCATTAGGAACATAGAATAATGTTTTGTAGCCTGTTGACAGCTATACAAGTGTATTGAAATGAAATAGAAGTGTATTGCGTGGCTTTTCAAATGGTAGAAATTGTCCAACAGAGTTTTAGTAAATCTGCCACCTCTTTACTAAAACATGACTTGACCGAGACTTTGACGAAAGAGTGTAACGATTACAATACTTCAAAACGGCGAATGAACTAGAGTTCCGATGCAAAAAATTTAAAAAAAAAAACGTTACCGTTCTCAGTGGGCGGGTTGGTGCGCTGCAGTTGCTGCGTGCGCAGATGCAACTGCAGCGAAGGCAGCGCAAAGATGACCTCTCGCACGTGCTTGTCTTGCGCGGCGCCCTTCCTCTCCCGCTCCCTCTCGCGGTCTCTGTCCCTCTCTGTACTGTTAGTGTTGCCAGCGCCTGCGCTCTCGCGCTCCAGCGACGGAAACTGATCGATGGCTGAACAGAAGATTGTTAGTTTAATAATTAGTTGGTTTGATTGCTCGATAAATACTTTCTTAAAGCAGCTAACCAGATAAATGTTTGGGTGATATTTTATTGATACTTAGTTGGGTGATACGATAGTTGTGAAGATGGAACTCATTGAATTCTATAAAAAATAACGAAAAGACTAAAATAATGATAAGCCAAATATACAATACAGTTTTTGATTGATGTTTGATCAATCACATACAGGTCATCTGTAATAAGTGGTTTTTCTACATGAGTAACTTAAATTGAAATAAACACAGATTATTGTTTAAGATCTCGGGCTGAATATCCTCCGTAAATAAAGCGAGTAAACACCCTATAAATGACAAGTTTATGTTTGGTTACTATGCCCTGTGTTATCTCATCAGATATTGGCAATCTACCTCCAAGACTATCTTTCAGCCGGAAGACCACAAACATTTTCATCACTGTAAGACCACTAAACAGGGGGGGGGGGTGCCGCGAAAGAAAAACAAATACCATAAGAAACATCATGAATCAATCAGATAATAGATTGACGATTTCTGTTACACAGTGGGCGAGTAGCCGGTTGAGATGCGAGAGGTGCGTCTTCCATGGTATTTGTAGTTCCTGATACCTGCCACGGTACAGGGAATCCTAGTGTGGGATCAAAACTATGTATATGTTACTGTTGGGTGTTATGATAAGTTACAAAAATTACCGTCAATTTCACTATCAGCGAAGGCGTAGTTGACCCATTCCTTGTGCGTCTTGAACTGCGGCGGGAACAAACGCGCCCTCGTCATGCGGCACACGGTCGCCATAGATTGGTGGCCGCCCCCAGCTCCGCCCGTGCCGATTCCCCCTTCGCCGACAGCGGAGCCCAGGCTCGCAGTCAGGCTCTGGACTACGTGGACTTCTAGGTCACCTGAGAAACACCAAAATCATTACATAGCTTCGTTTTATAGAACTGAAACGTTACAAACTTATCTAATTCCTCGGATGGAAGTCTCTCTGGCGAAGATTATATCCTGAACGGGAAGATATTTCACATAAGAGTACATTGTTTTGGGAAAAACATCTCATGAGAAGTTTATGGGAAATAGAAGCATCATATTATAATGTCCCAGGACTTCCATGAATCCATTTCGAATCATCAACAAACCCACACAAAAACACTTGTCATACCGTCGTCGTTGGCCACTTGTTGCGCCTCAGCTGCAAAGCTGATGCAAGGTTCCTTGAGACTGAAGAGCGCCCAAGATTTGGCTTTGAAACTGTTGCCGTGGAAACAAGCTAGAGATACGTTTGTTCCGTGGAGTTCCATAGTTCCGCCGAGCACCATCCCTACAAAGAGAAATTCATGGCAATAAAGATCAGTTATCAAAGATGGTAATTCAAAAACGTATGACGGTAAACATCCCTACAAAAACTTTCCCTAATTAACTCTTTACAGATCACTACACAAACATTTCAAAAATATTTTTCAACAATCTGTTCAAGGCTTTCTTTGGAACTACTGCCCAACACTGAAAGGTTTCAGCGGTGATAGAGTGAGCAATATTTGGAAAGGTTCACGTACCGTTGGCAGGCAGTGGATTAGGCAGTGTTGACAATTGCATGCCGGAGATGAGTTTGAGCACGGGCTGCCAGTGCCGGTGGTGACGTAGCTCCAGAACCGGCGGGGCGTCGCTCGATGGTGCCGCTTCTAAAAGAATATACCTATTGATAGATGGGCGCAAAGATGTGTGGCATAAAAGGGACTGGTTTTCAAACGAATAACGTGTCAAAAGGAAACTCCCTTTGAAAAAATAACTTTGACTTATGAAACTGACTGACCGTGGTGTGAAAGATAATGACAGATATTATCCACAGTCATCATGTGCGGCAATTATACTCACGTTCCCTCCTATCTCGTCTTGCGTTCGTATAATTTGGATGCAGCGAGCTGAACACCCGTTTGCTCGACTTGAATTGCTGCGTGAAGAACTCTTCAAGCTTCAGCTGCATCTTCAGCAAATCTGGTGTAGTGCTGCGAGACATCAGGATCTGGAGCTGGTGCCAACTTAGCTTGCCATGGGTCAGGATTATTGCTGGCCTGGGGAGACAATAAAACGTATAACTTTTGTTTCGAATTTCATCTGCTGGATGATAGCAGGTGCATTTGCCAATCCGAAAGTCATACGATCGAAGTTATTTTGCCCATCCGGGGTGACAAATGAGGTTGATGCTTTAGAGTTCTGTTAGCAGAGTTAGTGTTACTAATAAAGTTTTGTATCATAACCGATTGTTTGTAGGCTATCGAAAAGGAGTTGGTTACAAAGGTGTCAAGTTATTTATTCATTTCGAGATTTACCTTGCAGTAGGCCTATGTTGTTGAGGAGCGTGAGGCGGTCGCGCCAACCACTCATCTCTAAGTGCGGCTTTGAGTTTGGACACCCTCGCTAATAATACTGATGTGCCCATGTATTCCAGCCGTAGTTCTAATGCGGCTAGGCGGACGCCGCACACGTGGCCGGGGTTGCATCCGGGTTCTTCTTCTATGTGAACTGTAATAAAATTAAACTTCGTCAAATGCTCACATTTAAATAAGCAAGATAAGTTCGCTGTGTCGCAAATCGAGTAAATGGGTTGGTAAATACTCGTTTTTCAACTAACTAAGTTTTGCGCGGAGACTCCAGTCTTACTTTAACAGTCACTTACCGTAAGTGTCGATTTCTGCCAACGCTATTGCTCCACCGACAATACCGCCGCGGGCATCCAACTCAGAACCAGCAAGCGCTACGCCAACCAGCATATTTCGATGCCCCGTACTGCCAATGCTTAGACGGCCTGTACACGCGAAGTCTCGACTCTGCCAACTGCAAGTAAAATATTGTTCTCTTTTCCTTCAATCCTCTAAAAATGTAAACACAAATTTTGTGAACATTTACATAATTATGCAGTTACAAACAGACATCGAAGAGAAAGCAAACGTGCAGACCAATTTTCATTTCACACACAAGTTTGAAAACGAATGCCTTACCTGACATTACCCATAACATTTCCCATGTTCATGTGAACATTGAGTTTCGTAAAGTTGACAGCGAACAGCACTAGTGTCTCCCACGCCGCGCTCGGCGACGGTGATGACTCTTTGTTATCTGAAAAAGGAATCATTGTGACAATCTGAACAACCAGATTCTTAGAACCAACAATATCCAGATAAGTAATCATTGTAGTAGCTACGCCGACTAGTCCTAAAAATGTTCAGTATATATTACATTTGAGCACGACAGAGAACTCCGAGAGGTTGCGGGGTCAATTCCCACTGTGGTATTTTTTTTTTATGGTCTGCAGATATTTGTTCCCGGTCTGGGTGTTATGGTATTATTGTACTCGTAGTTCCTCGTACCCGCGACACAGGGAATCTAAGTGTGG